>OX104063.1:213709526-214116405 GCA_944474145.2 Dicrocoelium dendriticum | reverse complement strand
GCAATATTGAAGATTGCACCTCCGGTGAAGGCTGAAACAGACAGACAGTTTTACTTGTGTTGATGGTGAGCCCGAATTTGGCCGCTGTCGAAGCCAGAACACTAGTCATATGCTGCAACTCATCCGCGCTGTGTGAAAACAACGCACAATCGTCAATAAACCGCAACCCACGAATGGTTGTCTCACAGACTAGAGTTCCCGCACCGAAACGACGGATGTTCAGCAACCCACCATCAATACGGTGCTCCACACGAACACCGTAAGCACAAGCGGCATTAAAAGCACAAGGCATCATTGCATGAAGATAAACAATAAACAGGGCAGGAACTAAGACGCAGCCTTGCTTCACACCAGAGACAACTGCGAAGTCATCCGAGGTCTCTCCACTCAGCTGCACCCTCGCTCGCATGCTACTGTGTAGACATTCAATTTCACTAGCAAATTTACGCGGGCAACCAAACTTACCCAACACCAGCCACAATGCCTCGCGGTTCATTGTATCAAATGCCTTAGTGAAATCAACAAAAAGCGAGTACAAATGCTGGTGTCGTTCTCTGCATTTCGCCTGCAACTGACGAGCCGCAAACACCATATCTATAGTGCTGTGACCCGAACGGAATCCACATTGCTCTTCCGCCACTTTCGATTCCACAACCTAACTGACGAGGCTCTTGAGCAGGATTCGGGCAATCACCTTGCCCACACAACGCAGCAAGTTGATGTCACGATAAATCGTGCAACATTGCTTGCTCCCTTTGCCCTTGTACAGTGGTAGCACAAGGGTATGGTTTAGTTCAGGAGGCACCTGCTCCTCAGTCCCTACACGTTGCACCAAGTGGTGCAGCGCAGTCAACAAGGCGGGTCCGCCGTGTTTCAATATTTTAGGCGGGATCCCGTCGGCCCTAGCACATTTGTCGTTTCGAAGCTGAGCAATTGCTGTCTGCGTCTCATCCAATGTCGTCGTGTCCACCAGACTCGTCTTCACATCGTGCTGCTTCAAGCAGTTCAATGTAGGCCAGTCGATCTCTGAACGGTTGTTCAAGAGACAGTCATAGTGTTTTCGCCAGATCTGCATTATGTCTGCAGTCTGTGTGCAGGTAGCGCCTGAACTGCCACCGTGCAGTGTCCTCAGCGGCTCCAATCTCTGTCCATACACCACCTTCAATGAGTCAAAGAATTCTTTGTGTTGGCGGCGTTCGGCGTAACATTCCATCTGCTTCGGCTTCTCCGTCCACCATGCATTTTTAATGCGACGGAGCTCTCGGGTCAGTCGCCGTCGAAGTTTGCGAAACTGACCCTTCTTCCCCAAGTCACTGGGGTCTGCCACATGTGCAGCAAATGCTGCATTCTTCTCCGACACCAATGCGCCAATCGTCGCATTGTTCTCATCAAACCAATCAGGCCGCTTACAGTGTGCGCGCCCGATGGTCTCCTCGGCAGCAGCTGTCACCTGGTCGCGAATGTGGTGCCACAGGTCGCCCACTGTGGCTATGCGGTCCACATCGCCTTCTCCAGGTCAGTGCGTTGCGACCCAGTACCGAGGGAGAGAATGTTAAATTTACGCCGATTCACGTCGGGAGTGCAATACATAGATTTACAAAATATATGTACAGTTTGGTCCGCACCAATTTGTGATCAGTACCGCACTCAGCTCCACACAGCACACGTGTCATGCGCACTTCACACATATCACGCTGACGTACGATGACATAGTCGAGCAGGTGAGCTTGACCACTCAGTGGATGCGTCCAAGTTGCTATATCACTCGCACTCAGTGCAACCCGAGTGTTCGTGATCGTCAGGCCGTGAGTGGCACACAGTGAGAGCAGCCTGCCACCGTTCGCATTCGCTGAACCGATGCCATGCAGACTGATAACATCTGCCCACACTGATGCATCACGCCCAACGCGCGCGTTGAAATCACCCAGCAGAAATAGTCAGTCGCTCCTCGGCACAGACCGTTCACGGAGGATAGCTGAGTGTAGAACTGATCACGCGTGTCATCAGGATAGCACATGGTCGGACCGTACGTGCTTATAAAAGTGGCAAAATTACCACTTCCGAGTCGTAGGCGAACAGTCATCAGTCGCGCGCTGCTGCCCGTTGGTTCACCCACGAGCTTGTCATGGACGCGATCAGATATATATATATATATATATATATATATATATATATATATATATATATATATATATATATATATATATATATATATATATATATATATATATATATATATATATATATATATATATATATATATATATATATATATGACTAGCTAAAGCTAGCCCGTTCTAAGAACGGGATTTTTTGTTATGTAGGTTATCTCAGTCGGCAAATTTTTGTTGTGCTATTATTTACTTTTATTTTCTCAGACACGACAGTTTTACCTTTTTGTTTGTTTTATTCTACCAAAAGCAGAAAACTTCTACTCTATTTTTCACCATCACTGTGGCAATGGTGTTTTAACTAAACTTAAAAAATAAGATGGGAATCATTATACCTTCATTTATTTTATTTTCATTACTGTTCTTGAATTGAAAATGCGATTAAAAAAGGAATGTTGATGACGAAAGGTGCCGCTACCAGGAAAAGCGGAAACGAGCAATTTTCACGGAGCGATTGAACAACTGTGTGTGCCGGATTTGGTTGCGGAGTGTGGCTGTTTTCAAAAAATTTAATATTATGAGGCGCTACCGAACGAAGCATGCTGTGACGTTGATTAGAAATGTACGAGTTTTAATAACTGAGGCAACTTGGAGCTGGAATAACCTCACAGTGAAAATTGTTTGCAAGAATGGGTCAGTCGAATGAAAATGCGGCAAAGGTAAATTATGAAGTGGCAAAGCTAATAGCGAAACGGTGCAAATTATTTACTGAAGGAGAATTCGTCGAAGAATTTATGATGGAAATTGTAAGGAATATCTGTCCTGAGAAAAAGAAACTGTTTGTCACTCTTTGCCTGGCTGACAGCGCTGTGGTTCGCAAAGTTGAAGATATCTCTGGTATTAAGAGACATTTAGAAGCAAAAAGGACAAAATTTGACTTTTTTCGATAGGCTGTGATGAAAGTACCGATGCATATGACATTGCTCAGCTTCTCACTTTTGTGAGGAATTAGCGATGAGACGTGTGTAATTGAGGAATTTCTTGGCCTGCAGAGACTTAAGTAGCAAACCAGAGGAAGAGATCTAGCTGCTGCTGTTTCTTCTGCCATCATTGTTATTAAACTAAAATGGATAGGTGCTCTAGAATTATTACTGTGCGACGAGCATAATGGATTAGCAACACTTGCCTGTAACAAAGTCAGGGAGGAGGAGCACAAGGCCATTAAACTCCACCGCAAGATTCATCAACAGGTTATTTATGCTAGACTTCTTAGGTGTGCTGTTGTTATGAAGCCCTTGAGAAAAACTATCAACTATCTTTGCTCTAACGCCCTGTTTCATCATCATTTTCAGCAGTTACTATTGAACCTTCAGGGTGAATTCGGATGTGTGTGTCACAATAATATGATGACTCAGTCGAAGGACTGCACTTCATCGCTTCTACCCACTTAAAAGGAAATTGGACAATTCCTTGAAAGTAAGAGACAATCAATGCCAGAACTATCCGATTCTGCTTGACTGGCTGAGTTTAAATTTTGGTCGACATTACCCGGCACTTGAACTTGTTGAACACGAGTCTTCAGGGTCACAATGCAGTAGTAAGCCAATCATATTCATACATCAAAGCCTTTAGGATTGCTCTGCAACTTTTCCAAAGAGAACTGTCTTAAACGCAGCCTAATAGTACACATTTTCTATCACCACAGGAAATCAACGCATGTCTTCCAGTAGGCAACGCTAACGCACAGATGCAAGAGTTTGTTGCAGATAATGTATCCATGGATGAAAGGTTTCAAATGAGCTTTCAGGAGTTTGCAGCCTTTGAAAAGCGGATAAGGATTTTTCTTTTCATTTCTCTGTGGACCCTTACAATGTTCCAGGCAACCTGCAACTGAAGCTCATTGAGTTGCAAAGTGATCTTGAACGTCACAGTCGACACCAGCAACTCTGTCACCAAATGTACTACCAGCTGGCTAAAGACAGATGCTCAGCTTGTTTGGCTCGATACACTTGTGTGGGCAGACATTCTCAGTTTTGCATTTTAACAAGAACCGTGTGCGGTTGAGACGAAATGATCCTCACCTACGTGAAAGCATGCACATCAAAACCAGTGACTTTGAGCCTGACCTGACCAGTTTGCTGCAGCCAAGGTCTCAGTCTCATCGTTCACATTAAAAAGCTAGTAAAAAGTTGTAACATCTAGCATTTTTGGTTGTCATCTAAATCGCAGGCTGAATATGACCCGACATATTTTTACAAAATGTGGCCCTCCTTGCGAAAAGTTTCGACACCCGTGCACTAGACGCTGGTTGTTTGTAGTTGCCGCTTTTATTCTCACCGACTGCAGTCCTGATGCATTGTTAACAGTTCAAATATGATTACTGTTGCCAGAGTTATGAATGCTCAAATAAGTCGCCCAGACTCTGTAAAAGCTCAGGTTGGTGCTAAGTATGGACTTAACTTTGAACTGACAGTATCTGATCAACTGTGCGCGGAGCACCTCCTGGAGACCAAAGCGCATGACTGGAATGAATGGCGTTTTGTCCGTGAAGTACTCTCACTCGAAAACGTTTTCGCCATTTCGACATTACCCCGGTTCGCTAACTACAAAGGGTGTGCTCTCCGAGTGGTGAAATTAGCGGTGAAATCCAAGCTAATGGCAGAAAAAGTGATCGGAATGTGGCACAATATGCGTAAAATACTGCCATCCTAACTACGTATAAAGGCAATAGACACCCGGCCACAAATAGACAAGGTAACACTGAGCAAGCAGTTCACTTCTACAATTCCGTCGCCATGCAGCTCAGAACTAGGAAAGTGTCAAAACACGCCGGCAGCCGAAGGAGGACAGGATGGTCATCCACTTTCTGGCACTAACTAGGCTACACAACAACCCGGAATGACCTTTGAGCATGGGTCATAGGTAGTACAGAAAACGACCGACAGTCGACCCCGCAAGGATCGGCATAGACCGTCATCGGAAATCAGCATTCGCACACACGCTTCTATACTCCGATACCTCACCTACTTGTCTTCTCAGCAAGCTAGGCGAACTTCGTATTCCTCAGGTCTCTACTCCTTGGAACATAGTCACGGTCACAGATACATAGCTGAACACGGAGATCATTGATGCTGAGACTACTCTACCCGACATGACTTCCTATAAAACAATCGATCTGACAGAGGGAGCGGAATGCTCCAGTATTACTCATCTGGTCTGCATGTTAATATCATCGACGATCTAGAAAGTCAAGTTTTTGACTCCCTGTGGTGACCTATACCCCTGAAAGGCGGTGGTGTGTATTTACTAGCAATAGTTTACCGCCCTCAAATGTCCACTTTGGAAATAGATCCCCACCTAGCTTATGCGATAAAGCGAGTACTGGCACAGCCAAACAGTCACGTCCTTCTGGTGGGGGACATCAGCTTTCACACAATCGAAGTCCCAGCATTGCTCAGCGAATAATTCAAAACTGACTTACAAGTGGTAATCGCCAATGTACCTGTACAACCATCTCACCTCTGCCACGGGATTCGGAACAGGTGGCGCACCAACTGTTTTGGATCTTGTGCTCACCAACGAGGAACTAACGGTCGATACCGTTACCATAGATGCACCACTTGACCCTAGCGGTCACGCGATGTTGCTCCTTCGTTATATATACTACGCGGAGTACATCTGTTGCCGGCCCGTCAAATATTCCCGCAAAAATGCGCCAGAAACTCCGGCAGAATGGCTGTGGGAAGCAAGGTCCAAATCCTCCCCAAGATGTATCGGTGTTCAGTCACTCCGAAACGCTGCCCAACTGCACACATGCTGACAATGTTCTTCTACAAACTACCACCCCGTCGTGGTAGCTATTTTCCCCAGCTTAATGACCCATAGCATTGGCTGTGATCTGCCTTTTGTCGGTCGTAAAAGAGCCTTCAGAGGACCAGCTGTCTTGCTTCCTCTTCGTCTTAGTTGGGAGTTGCTCGGTCACGTGATTTTGTGCGCGTCGTTAGCCAGGCAGCGTTCGCGTCTAAATCACTAGTGCGCGTCTACCGTAACCTCCTGTCATGTGCGTCCGTTCCCAAGGCTCAGTTTCTACCCGAATACGTGAGAACGATCTCAGGCTCGCTCTATTTCCTTCTCACCAGTGCGCACCCCGGGTTAAGCTAACGCCATCAGGACAGCGCAAATCCGTTCGGTTGGCCAGCGTTCCAATCCGTTACCTTAGGCGTACTCCAATCGTTCTAGTGACAAACTCATCAGGCGTTACACAATCATACTAGAGGCGTTCCCCTAGTTATAACAACATCATTGAGAAGAACTACGGACCTACGTTGTCACCCATTAGGATATCCTGTCCGACTTCGTTCAAGAAACCGACTGGTCCTTTATAGCCGAGCAGCTACGCAATGTCGCCTGATTGCTCTTCCGCCCGAAGCAAATGAAGTACTTTCAGAGGACGCGGAGTGGTAAATTTATTGTTCTAAGGGATTCAGCCTGGCGCGATTACAAAGCCTGTGCGAATGATCGGAGCTAGGATGATTGTACATCTAAACGAAACCACTGTGTCAAGTTGATCCGTAAAGGCAAACTACAACACCAACAGAACATAGCGACCAAATGTAGTACAAATCCCAAATTGCTGTATAGACACTTCAACAAGCTTCACAGAGTGCGGCGTGGGATCCAGTTTTATGTGCAACAGATGGTCTGGCGCAAACCACACAAGATGCGGGCAACACTTCTTCCATACTTTCCAGCGTGAACCATCATTTCACTCGCTGTTGACACAGCTCTCATCGCCACCAATTTTAAACCACTATCGTTTACAGCAGCCAATGTGATGAAAAGACTAGTGTCATTGCGCGTGCACAGCTCACCTGGCGTGGACGACATCAAACCAAAGGCATTAAAAAGACAGCGGTCATGAACAATGCCGAACCATTAGCTCGGTTCCTTCAAGGTTATCTCGACGAAATGCAGGTTCCCACAATGTGGAATCATGGACTACTCAATCCTATTTATAGAAGTGGTAATCGTGCGGAGCCCTCAAGCTACCGTCCAATCATTCTCCTTGCAGTGTTGTCCAAAGTAATGGAACGTATAATTGCAGAGGCGCTCATGGGATACCTTGAGAACAACAACCTACTAGTGGCAGAGCAGCACGGATTACGCCGAAATCGGTCTTTCACTACAAACTTGCTGCTAGCGCCAGCAAGCTGGACAGATTCAGTCGATGCCAGAGTAGGAATCGATGTCGTCTACCTAGATTTGTCTAAAGCGTTCGATCGCCTGGGTCCCCACATTCTCCTGCCCAAGCTTGGAAGCTATGGAATCGGTGACCCTGTGTTTGGTTGGATCGGTAAGTTCCTCACTCAAGGTCAGCTGAATGTGAGATTCCGCAGCTCAATTTTCGATCCAATTGACGTCCAGTGTGTCTTGCACTAAATATCAGTATAGGAGCCCCGTTTACTTTTTGCACTTATAATCGCTCTTACTAGTGTACTGCAGTCGAACTTCTTGCTATTTGTGGACAGTGTCAAAATCTGACATGACAACGTGACCATGGACCATCACACAGCACTGCAGAACAATCTCGACAGGGCCTATACCTGGTCATCCGGAAACTGGCTCCAACTCAACGTGACGAAATTTCAAGCCGTGAGCATACGCCATCAGCTTACCCATAAAAATCAACTTGGAGACTAGCAGTTTCAACGTGCTTCCAAGAAATTCGACCTTTGTGGTGTTCGTGCAGGATCTTGGCTGCTCGATACAGGCTGAAATGGCATCGAAAAGAGCCAGTCACCATCTTGGACGCTTACGGAGGGCTTTCGGGAATGTTGAGCCATCAATCTTGCCGCAAATGCTGAACGCCTACGTGAGGCCTCACGTGGAATATGCGATCTAGGCCTGACGTTCCTGACGCAAGCGCGACATCGATGCACTTGAAGCTCCACAACGTAGAGTGAGCGAACTCGTTATCGGATTGTTTCCCTGCCTTACCAGCGCAGACTGCAGGCCCTGAGATTGTAAAGTGGTGATTGTCGACGTCAGAGAGGAGACCTCATCATGGTTTACTTAATACTGATCAAACTATTTCACCCTTGTCGCAATCTGTTGCAGCTGAGCCAAAATACCAGCCTGAGAGGTCACCAGCTCAAATCTGCCACGCACTACACTCGACTTGACTATCGAGGGAACGTTTTCTCCCTCCGTGGGTTCCGTGCCTGGAAAGCCCTTCCAACTCAAGTCGTCCTTGCCCCTACATTAACCCTTTTGAAAAAGCGCCTTAATGACACTCTTTCCACTTACATTAGTTGAGTTAGATTTTTTCACTCGGAGGACGAATTAACGTGAATCAAAGCATGCGCCTAACAGCTCTCTCCGCAAAGTGTCGATGAGGACAGATGCTGTAGGTCCGTGTGAGTAGCATGGATGTATCTAAACTGGATTAATATAAAGCATATGCCAAATGAAGCAACACACGAGTGAGCGTTGTCGTTCTATTTTATTTCCCACGCATCTACTCAACTATAGCAGCTCGCTACACTATTTTGTGTGTGCACATCTAATTCCCATTTCAAACTTTCGTTATGCAGTAGTGCATTTAAATCGACAGACGAATAAAATGACGATTTTCTTATTCGTCGATCCTTTCAAGTTTAATTTTTGTTCCAACCATCAAACGGGACTTGTCAACCACATGCTTTTTCCCCTTGATAAATCATTGTTCATTGTTTCTTAGCAGCACCGGTTTTAGGCGCAGTGTGCGCCAAAGTACCACTTGGCGTCCCCTAATGGCCGGCAATTGATGAACCCAAATAGGTAAGGTTGACATAAATTACAGACGGCGTGGTTCCATCTTGGACTACTGCTGGTTCTAGGATACCCTCGTCCACTCTGCTGATAATTTCTTACGCTATGTGTTTTCCATGAACTTAACAAATTGGCCACGGAGTTATTTTCGAACTATGTCAGAAGGGTATACCGCTTTGAAACACGTTGCAGCAACAGCTAAGACTAATGTCCGTACTAACCGAAAAATTCTCTATCTCTTCCGTTCATTCAGGTTCCATTTGCGATTCTCAGTCAGGGGATCAGATTGCTAACAGCATCTTCGAGTTCCTGTGCAATTCTGCTGCCAACGTGACGTTCGATTCTTGGCACAGACAGTACGTAGATCTGTTCACCTTTGATCAGGCCGGCCAGAGTGATGCGTGGAAGGTCCGGCTACTACTTTGCAAGTTGGGCACCGTCAAGCATAACGGCACACCACTTATATTCTATCGATGAACCCCAGAGATGTTTCATTTGCCGAGACCATTCAGGCGCTATCGCAGATATTTGGCGAACAGTATTCACTCAAAGCTGAATTTAGAGAGCACGCTGTGTGATTGGGTTACGAATCGCAACGATTGAGACCTCGGTTCCCTTTGAGGTAAAGCTCGGTCATTCCGATTTCGAGGACCGGATCCTGAATGGAAATATTTAGATGTTGCTCTTCCCCACACTGGCACGCCAGGACTGCGGTTTCGTCCTGGTTGGACTCAGCAGGTGGAGATAGCCTGAGCTGGGGTGGAACTCAGAGCTTAGTGGTTCACGGCTGACGTCCTGAACACTATGCTACTGAGATCCGCTAGCAAAGCTTGGCACAGCGGAAAGTAATTCAAAGCTGAGTTTAGAGAGCACTCTGTGTGGTTGGGTTGCGACTCACAATCTCTAGTATTCAGGTGGTCAGCCGTGAACTACTAAGCTCTGAGTCCCAACCCAGCTCAGGCTATCTCCACCTGATGAGTCCAAACCAGGACGAAGCCGCAGTCGTCGCGTACCAGTGTGGGAAGAGCAACATCCAAACAGTCTTCACTATTCAACTCCAGGTTCCCATGTCTCCAACTGACTAAATGTGCTTCTTGGGTCTTCATCATGTATGCGGGAAAAGTCAGACGTGAATCCTGGTGCTTTCAACGTGGTTCTCTCACCGCGGACCAGTTCATGTGCCTCGCCTTCATCTCTGGTCTAAACTCCGCCACGAATACCGGTATGCGGATACTTTTCGGTCCAAATTACAACAAGACAGCACGGCAAGTCCCCATTAGTATCCTGCCCACGCAATACTATGAACCTTACGTCAAACGAATTCCTGTTGCTCTAGCTACCGCATAATCAACGGTGCCCTATCTGCTGTATCGAGCAGGGTGGATAGGGCTTTGGATGCTGCTGCTCAAGCCTTCGCGTCTTCTTATTCCCCCTCTTACGCTTTTTCCTCCTTATGGACCCTTTCCAAATTCACTTTTACCCCCCCCCCCAGTTTCCAATCCCCGAATCTTGGCCCTCTCTTAACATGTATTGTTGGCGTTTGTCTTCAAGCTTCAACTCACATGTGAACGCGGATCCTCACTCCTGTCCTCTCGACAAGCCCATGTCCAACCAAGCGGTCCACCCCAGTTCATAGGCTTCCATTTGGAGCCCTCAATCTCCCTTCAGATTGGCATGCCTCAACGTCTGCACAGTGCTCCAGCTCGAACTTTAGAGACCCACTCGATCGATATCTGCTGATCATCGAAGACCCGCCTGCAAGACTCGAGCTCAGTGCTCACTTTGCGATTCCATTCAGACGATAGCAGTAGCACTTTCCAATGGCGCCTCTCCGGCGACGATACAGCATTGAGAATCGGCCAAGCTGGTGTTGTTATTTCCCTGAGTCTCCGGGCTGAAGCTGCTCTGCTAGATTGGATCCCAGGCAGTAGCCAGAAGTGTGCGGTCAGCTTGGCTGGCTACTTCAAAGCTTCGAAGTCGCGCGGGACTTGTAGGTGTCTATTCGTCATCGCTGCCTATGCGCCCACAAACTTTAGCGATGATTCGGTAACAAACGACTTCTACCGCCAACTTACCGAGCTTCTTCGTCACAGAAGAAGCACGAACACTGTGGTGGTCGCGAGGGATCTGTAAGCTCACGTTGGAAAATTATCCACTGATGAAATGCATCTGGGCGGTCAGCACGGCTTAGGTTCCCGAAATGATAGTGGTGAGCGGGTACTACATTCGCGTGAAGATGCTCGCTTATTTCTTGCGAGCACTAATTTCCGACACAGCACTCACCCGAGGGTGACTTGGCGCTCATCGGTCTCAAACCAGCTATGGATGCAAATCGATCACATTGCGATAACTTACCGATGCAGAGGCTGCGTCCAGAACTGTCACTCGATTTGGAGCACATGTGTGGACACCGACCATGCACTTGTATGTGCTGACATGCGGATGCGTTTTGGCAGACGCCCACGACGACGGTGTGAGCGCATTGACACCAGCCAACTGACGAAGCCAGCTGCTCTGAATGCCTATCAAAGTACGTTGTCATGCGAGTTAAGTAAACGCTCACTAGATCCAATTGAAGCTCACTGGTCTCATATTCACCAAACCTTACTTGCAGTACGAAAATCCTCATGTCGTAAGTCTGCTAGCCAACATGGATATTGGGTCTCTTCGCGGTCTCTGCAAGTTATCGATGCTCGCTGGCATATTCCGGCTGGAAGCGAACACAATGAAACTCACAAAGAGCACCGGACACAACTCCGTGATAGCCTGAAGAGAGACCGCGAATCCTGGTGGTCTCTTCGTGCGTCCGAGATGAAAGTAGCCGCTTCCTTTGGTAACCATCGTACGTGATTCCATCTGATACGGGAAATGGTCAGCAGGAGACCTGGTGTTAGTGAAACAATTGTGACGGGAGTGGACAGCCTATCCACAACGTGTCAAAAAGCTTGGAGAATTGGGCTGAGCATATGGTAAGGCAATCGAATCGGTCGGCATTGTTAGATTTCTCGCCGGCCGCTAATTGCCTTGCTACATGGGCTGCCGCTCTGGATCCACCCTGTCGCTCAGAAGTCGAACATGACATCGGACTGTTGAAGTTAAACAGAGCCGCAGGACCAAATGATCACCATCCAGACCTCTTCAAATTCGGGGGACCTGCTCTTGTAGAAGATTTATACGAGTTAGCAGTGATAATGTGGGAGAAGGAAACTGTCCCTACCGACTGGAGCCGCTACGTCATAGTCCCAATTTTCAAGGGAGGCTCACGATCGGAATGCGGCAACCATAGAGGAATCAGCCTGATCTCTATCGCCTCCAAATTTCTTGCCTCTGCCATCCTTCACAGACTGTCGGGAATTTATAAAATCCATATTTAGGAAGAGAAAGACGGATTTCCTCGGAGCGTGGCTGCATTAACCACATCTTCACTTTGCGTCAGTTGTTGGTGCAGCGTCACATATATTGGCGGCCCACTGTAGTTATGTTCCTCGACATCAAAGGTGCATTAGATTCGGTTGATCAATGTGCACTTTGGGACAGTTTACTCAGGAAAGGTGTGCCCGAGAAATATGTAAATATTATCCAAGCATTATACGCTCGTAGCACAGGCAGAGTGAGAGCTTACGGCAAGCTGTCGTCGCCCCTCAATATATCCAGCGGTGTGAGACAAGGATGCCCACTGTCACCTTCCCTCCTCAACTTCGCTATTGACGAAGTAATAGAAAGCGCGTTCACAGGACACGACTTAGAGGGTGTGGAGCTACTACCAGGAGAATGATGTCTTGACTTGGAGTATGCAGACGACATTGCTCTCATCAGTGATAGCTTCTAGACGTGCCAAGCTGCACTGGACATATTAGCACTGGTTAGCAGTCGCTTCGAGCTTTGTTTTTCACCATCGAATTGCAAACCTTTCCTCTGAGATTGGAAGGCATCGCTTCCTGCCCTGACCCTTGGTGGAGATCAGCTAGAAGTTGTTCAGATATTCAACTCCCTGGGAAGTTGTATCAGGGCCCATGGGATCGAAGACGAGATCACAAACCGTATGGCGAAAACCTGAGGCGCTTTTGCTAGTCTTCGCCACTTATGGCGCAGGCGCGACATCACTCTCACTCTGAAGTATAGCGTGTACGATGCAGCGGTACCTTCGAGGTTACTATGCGGTTTCGAAAGCTGGTCTCTTAGATAAACAGACATCAGGAGGGTAGTTATGTTCGACAACCGGTGCCTTCGCAATTTAGCGCAGATCTGGTGGGAAGATTGCGTGAGCAACGAGCGTGTTCAACGCCTTGTTGATGGCCCAGGAAAAAGAAATAAATCGCTCAGAAACGTCATTTCAGGCACCATGGCTCGGCCACGTGTTACGCATACCTGCCCACCGACTTCTCTGACGTGCGTTGTTCGCTCACCGGGGTGTGTGGATGGCAGAATAGGAGAGGTGGCTAAGCGCTGACTTTGTCGAGCGGAACTAAGTCCCTCACTTCGAGGCTAGCTTCGGCTGAAGCTTCAGGCTGCCTGGTTGTGGTCCGGAAGACGATGAACACGTTTGGCTAGATACACTTGCTGACATGGCAAGGCGCCGACCTCAGTGTCGTTCATGCTGTGAGTTTCTTTGTCCCTCCTCATCCCTTTTAGCCTTCCCCTCCAACCACGATCTCATTTCGCAGCATAATATAATTTTACATAATAATTTTTGTTGTTGTCTAGTAGCCAGCTGGGAGCTTACCGAAACGATGCCCATCCGTTAGCGGTAGCTCCGATGGCATGCAACTCTTTTATTTATTTTCTTTTTCTTTTATGTATTGCGGCACAGTAGCTGAGGTGTTTTACACCTCCAGCTAACATGTATCATAATGAATTGTGCAACGGTCGATGGCGGTGCCTGCCGGGGGATCGCATGGAAAGCCACAGCCAGATTTATCGCTCCCTTGTGGAGCCAATAACTAAAGTCAGACATTCAGTACAAACTGTTGAACAGCAGTCCAAACTTCTTCTTTCTTCCATGGGACTATCTCTCGCGTACCTTTTAGCTCTCACTTAAGTAATATTTAATATCCGATTCAATGACACCTTACGCTACCAACCTTACGCCACCAACATAACATTTGTCCACTAGGGTGAACAGACGGTGTATTCCCAAATTCAAACCAACTTGATTTATCAACACCAACAAACACATCCCGACGAGTTCACCATTAGGCACTCAAATTTACGGGCATACTTTGAATTGCCTTTGCATTTTTGTCCTGCCGTTCTAAGAGATCTGTCAAGCTTTGGACATTTATTAATCGTCCTACGCTGTTGTTACATTTTTATCGTGGAACGTGGAGTTTTAGGTTTTCAACCCTTCAATTTGACCTGGTAGAATATCCGAGACCGGCGCTACCTGAAAACAGACGGTGCAGTTTTGTGCCGATACGCTGTCGCACTTGATTTAGTCGAGAGGGATGAATCTCTGGGTCATGCATCTGCTGTGCTATCCCTCAAGACTCTGGTCAGTGTTCACCTCAATATGCACCCTAGCTGCTGATTGCCGCACCATCCATGCGTATCCTGTTGGAGGATAAGTGCACGCTTCACGGAAACGCACATGGCGTGGATTAGAGGTGGATGCATGAGAGCCGCGATTAAACTTGCTTTTCATGTACTGGTACATGAATCCACGTCCCCCATTGTTCGCTGGAACCTTGATCAACTGAATCAATCTGGAACTGGGCAAGATAGCTGCCCTCTAAATGTTGAGGAATCCCTCGTACGACCATCAGTCAAGATCGTGGGGCTAGCACACTTGCCCGGTGGTTTGGACGTCCGAGCAATCAGGCATGCACTCCAGGACAAAACTGTTAATGCGACCACTACGTTACCGAACCGTTGTCCAAAGTGTGTAGTATTGGTGGGGTTGCTTCTATGCATACGGTTATTAAAGTACATTTGATGAACTTAGTTACCCCAAATTTCAGATACATGCTGGCCGTAAGCAGTTCTGCTCACAACGATGGGACATCAGACAAGCGTTGATAATGGTGGAGAAAAAATTCCACTTGTCTGTTGCACCTCTTTCTTACATCCAGTAAATGCACTGTGGGATAGGTTTATTTTTAGTTGACGCACATCAAGCCTTCCCTTATTCTTTCTTCCACGTGTTTCGACGTTCTCTACTCCCTGCAAAAACGCATGCCCCATTGACCTTTAGACTTGATAGTAAACCTAGTGTCGGGCAGCCCTCGTAAAGAACAAAAACAAGCTAAGTTAAGACCAAGAATCTATTTGTATCATAAATATACTATTCATAAGGTACCACAGATGACGAATTTGACAATACCCCATGTCTCACGACGCCACATGTTAGAACAGCTTCCTTGCGACCGTCAATAGCTATCCGGGATCTAGGGTTGGCGACATTATTTATTCGAGAAAGCAGCCAGTATCACCAGCTTGTTTGAAAAGTTGTTGTGTGATTACTCATTGGTTGTTCCATAGTCCCGGATTAACAACACGATACGTCTGCCAACCAAATGTTAGCTGAGACACTTATAACCGGGATGTCTGAACGATTACTAATCACTCGAATGTCTTTCCCATACCACACCTAGCACTAAGGAATCGATTGATTTAACGGCTGTTCTTCTTCTCCGCCTGCATTCGGAATGCAAATATTCCTGGTGCACACACAGTTGCCATCCTGTTCCGGATACTTATACAGTCGCAGTTGCTATACATTTAGGCGCCAAGAGGGAAGTTAGAAGTACAGTGTTCAAAGTGTTCCCGACCTTCAAACTTCCTCTTCCGACGAAGCTAGGCATATAACCGGAAGCAGTGCCACTGCATCCGAAACGCCCTCACTTTCTCCCTCCTAAAAGTATCATGACTTCATCGTTGATAAGGTTTACGGTGTCATCTAATTATAACGTATGTGGCCCTACGTTATTGAAGTTGATGTTAAGTTTGGTTTGGTGCACTGCTTTCCAAGAGAACAGAGCTAAATTCCACAACAGGCTGCGTCTGAAATTCGGCTGGAGGCAGCATGGGCACGACCACAGTGGATGGGAAACTCAATAACACAGCAAACTGGGTGAAATTTCCGTTGTAAAGGCTGGTTCAGCGGCTGGTGTGACGACCGTTGTAGCATCCGAAGTGATACGGCAAGTTATATGACAGTCAGGGTCATCATGTCCCGGATAGTGTGATGCTGTAGTTTGTCCCAACTCTGGCTCAACAGCCAGATACGCCTAAAAACTACTAGCAACCGATCATACGTAGATCGCCCAAGACTCACACTTGCTGTCTTCACCTTCAACAAGGCTTACAAGAAGCTCTCTGTTTGTAAATCAATGCGCGAGGCCTTCAAGATAAACTGACCGAGCCCCAATCATGTCGTACGTAGACGTACTTGGACCTCATAATGTTAATCCAGCCAGGACTAGGCGAAGAGGCTACTGACGCCTGAATCTTACGCAACAATCGGCCCAGTATAAGAAGTGGCAAATTTGTTTACAACCCTAGTGAGCTACGTTCAAGCTTATGGCTGACCCCTAGGTCCAACTTGTTTACACGATTTCGCGTCGTCTGCCCTTAAGCTTTGTTTTACTTACTGTCGTCTAGCAATTACTGCAGAAATGGGTCGTCGTCCGGTTTTCACTCTACCGACTATTTCAGCATGGTCATTCAGTCACGTTCTGCTGATGGGCGACTTCGTTTTCCACACGCCAGCAACACCAACCTATCCCGAACAGCACACCAAAGCAGCATTCCAGGAGTTTCTCACTGGTTTCTCACATTAAACCCATGCTAAATGTTATGATTGTAGTACGCAATCAGAGGGACGAGATGGATTTGCGTGGTGATGAAAGCAGCTAGATTGTCGCATACGAAAGGAGTAGATGTGTGGACGTCTACGCGTTTTATGTCAACGCGTCTCCATGTATAAGCTGTTTGGTTACTATCTAGTTGCGCTGGATTGAGATTGTTTGCCTGAAGCAAAGGAAGAATCTCATGAATGCATAAACATTGGTTTCAGAATAAGAGAAAATTGTCTAGTCCAGATAGAAAAGCCAAGGTTTGAGAAGTCCTGTGGGATGGTTTATGAGATATAGATATATTCAGCAAAATTACATTAAAGTGAAACGCACATCTGTGGACTCAGCATTATATCCACGTTAACACACATGTATGCCTGTTTGCATCAATTTTTATGAGGGCTGGAGAGCACAATGATTGTCTACGTCCTGTTATGACTAAATGAACAGAAATCAAATCAGCTAGTGGGTGGCGTGGGCGCAGAAATGACAAATGTCGAAATAGTGTTCCGCGGCTGACAAACTCGAAGAGGAAAGTCATTCCGGTCATTCCGGCCGACTGTATTCGGTGGCCAGTTTCATCTGGTGACCCCTCAATTTGGTGTTGCCGCTAAGTTTCAGAATTTGGCGGCAAAACTGACCGCAGTTTTACTTGATCTGGTACGCCAAAATGAGGTCGCCCCGTAGACGGTGATAACTCCCGCTGTACAGTACTGGAGAATTCAGTCGTAAATGGTATGGCATGTGGAACAAGCCGCTCACATTTTTGATCTCCCCTCGCTGTGGGGCCTGCAGTCCAACCGGATCGCGTTTTAACCAAGGTTGTCAGGGCTGTGTCGGGTACTCTACACAGGGCCTCACATATGCGTTGAGCATTTGAGGGAAGATGCAGGGGTCGAACTGTTCGAACACCCTGCATAAGAGACTAACAATTTGGTTCGCGGCATCGGACGACTTCATGGACTGTGCCGAACAGCCCAGATTGTCTTATATCACCAAGTCAAGGTCGCGCTCCTGTGCCGCGGCCTAGTTACCTAAATGAAAGCTACCACATGCCAGTTTTGCTGTTATTTTCACTGCTATTGCTTTGCTGAATAAATCCTTTACCCTGAATGACCGAGGTCAAGGACACCTCTTAAAAGATACAGAACGGATACCGAATTCGCTGTCCTAGACCTCGAATTCAACCCGGAGAAATTGTGATCGAAACACTAGTGACAGGGAGCTCCTTAAGCCGAAACAATCATCCAAAACTGTTGTTCGGCTACGTGTGTTATGGGAAGTATTTCAAAGGCGCTTCGACGCTTCTCAGTTCATCCCAAGTAACACCATGTTGTATGTCCTCGTTAATGAAACCGGATGACCGATCTTAGTTACACAATCGCCCCATGTCATCTATCGGGACTTTACAAATCATTTCGACAAGCAAGTGGCAGGTGTAGCGAAACAGCAATCTCCACACTTAGCCAGACTAGTCATTTATGCGTAGTAGGACGCGGAAGTGTTTGTCTACGTAAGTTTCCCTGTGCTGAGCGTGCAAGGACTCACCGGGTATTGACATGTCAGAAGTCCACACTACCCAATTTAATCACGTCGTCAAGCCAGTACTTAGAGATAAATTTAAGAAGCAACATGATTTGGCCGTGAAATTCTGTTCGCACCACAAACTACTTTACAGACGCGTCAACAAAAGTTGCAAAATGGAACAAGGCGTTTTTGCACTGCACAAATCATAGAACAAGCACAAAACATGAGAGAAATGGTCAACGCTCTTTGTCAGCTATTTCCCATTTAATCTCAATGCAGGACATCCTTACCTATACTATTTACTCAAGTCACGTCACCGCCATGGCTCAACCATCACACTCTTACGGTAGCAAATGTTCCGAAGAGATTAATGTCTTCTGATCAGCGCAGCTCTCCTGGCGTAGACGATGTCTCCCCAAAACTACTCAAGGTTCCATAGATCTGGCTGAACTGCCCTTGATTTTTCTAATAATGTCTAGATAAGATGCTGCATCTCACATTACTAGGAAACAGATTCGTCATTCCTATTCAATAACCACGTTTCTGAAATTTTCCAACGGCTGTGAGTCAGAAGCACTCATAGATTAGTCAGGGAGCTGCCGCATCATATTACGGGAACGGCATCGATCTTGCTAGTGCCAGTAACAGTGCATACTTGTTACTTGTCCGTTCAAAATGTACTGAAACCGCCAATACCTCTTTGGTGGCTGCCGCAGTCCATCTGGAATTACCAAAGGCGTGCAGCTGTCTAAATCATCACTTTCTATCGCAATTTTCAGTGCTGCGGATGGTTAACTCCATGCTTAAACATATGGCTGTGAGAGCTAGGAACGCCGTATCCGTCTCTATGGAAGTTCAGTACTGGGTTTACACAAGAGTGATCGACTCAGACTTTTTACCTTTCAATGCTAACCCCATGATTTTGTGGGTCCACGAAGATAACAAGCAACTGCATAACACCGCAGGACAGTTGCGAGATGTCTTATGACTGGACAACTCAGAACCTGTTTCAGTACAACATGGCTAAATGCGACGCACTAAGCATGCGCTGGCAGCGCGCTTCTGAATACGGACAAAGAGATCAGTTTGTGCAGCGCACTTCTATTGAATGTGATCTAGAAATGAGTGTAAAGGATGCTCATGATTTTTCGCTTTAGGCGGAGGAACTATCAAGAAAAGTCAATTAACGCTTTGGTCTAGTGAGGGAGTATTCCGGCGATCTTCTTGCAGTGGCTCGATACTTACACCAGGAGCCATTTTTAGCACGCCATCCACTCCTGGTGACCCTTGCAGAAGCATGTGCTTGTCTGACTCGATTGTCCAAAGCGGAAGTTGGCTAAGCATGCAGTGGGACTATTCCATCACCTTACCAACTTAGGATAACAACCTACGAGTCTTCAGCTGACAGTATAGATGTCTGCTAGTTCATTCGATGGCAAAGTATCAGGTCCTGAGAAGTCCAACTCAAGTTTGCCACCATCTCCAGTAACCCAAACACAACGCCATATTAAAGGGCCATTGGCTACAGCTCGCTATTTGAAATGACAGGTTGGAATACCGCAGCAGGTTTCTTTCTCTCGGTATGCATCAACCGTAGGATATCTTTTCCATTTGTTGTTATACTGCCCCTATCACGGATGATCGACAAACCTGTCGACCCCAACAACTGCGATAATATGTTGTCAATATTTTGTTTTCCAGATTATCTAACAATCCGTTGGTTTCTTTCACCTATGAGGAAACGGTTAGATTGCTTCACCTTAGTTATAGCTCTTTGTATACTAGGTAAATACTGTAACTGTGGTGTATTTTATAGATACAAAAGTATTACACCTTTGCTCCTACTCATTATGAGAACAGTTAGAAGCTCGTTATCCTTACTCCATTGAAACTACAACAAGGGTAGTGGCCAAGAGTAGGCATCACATTATATGCCGCATCACACACCCATTAGCTGCAGATAAATCGGCCTTGTGATGATGGCTGAGACCTGGGCGTATGGAATGTTTGCGGTACTGTTGGACCGGGATCCGACCAGATGTCATCGACGAGATGCGCGCACAAGGCGGGTCCGGCTCAGCGAAAAGAAGGACAGTGTGCCTTTGGGCAGCTAAAAAACGGACTGGTCCGCTTAGCGGCGATCAGGATGCGTACGTACGCAGTCCAAGTTGACAACATGGTTCGCCGCGGCAGCAGATCAGCTGAGGGAGCGTCAACTAAGTGGACGAATGGCCAATCAAACGCCACCCACGAAAACCGATCGTGCACTCTATCCGGGATGGCAGCAACTAGGCGCGATATAACTCTGGACACGGTAGGCGTAGATCGGTCCGTCTGGAGAGCGAGCACCATGCAATGGAATGGAGCCAAAGGTACAGGCCAAGTAACAAGGGCTAACCAGGGAATGTTGATTAGGTATTCTAAAAATAACATGGAATATTCTTAATCACGATTTCGTGATTGCCGCACATACATTGTTTTGCATTCATGGAGGTTTACTCGACAGATCAGTCTACAGAGACTCCACTACAGCAAATGTAAAATGTCTGACACAGACAGCGAACTGTTATGATAGCAGCATATGATCAATCAGCTGTCACTGTTGGGCCAAACAGTTTTCAGTTACGAAATCCTACTGAAGCAGCTTCACTTTCGATTCACCTTGCAGCAGTGTTAGGAGGATCAGCACCATAACCCTTCGCCCTCGGATACGGTCCTTGTGATTGGAATGACCGAAGGCTACTTCATAGCAAACCGCGTGTCAACAGAGATTGGGTGTCTCAATCCAACCACACAGTGGGTACTCCAAACACAACTATGGATGCCTGCATCCTGGTTTGCATCCTACTTAGAACTGATCAACACCTTGCATCAACTTATCATGCCGCTCAAACTTACGGTACATCAATCCCGCGAGTGCTCAAACCAAGTGGAAAGATTATGCAATCAATTTGTCGACTAACATTAGACGTTACTTTCAGCGATAACACGTTTACGCCTATCCCATAGTGGGAATTTGCTCGATCAAAACAAAATCAAGGTTCAGTCGCAAGATCTTTCGTCCGCTGCAAACAGTTTCACGTAGGATTCAGTACTTTACAGACTGACCCTAAGTGGCATCTCGTAAGTTGGCTTATTTTAGTCTGCCTAATATGCAATAACATTCGTGGGTATCCCAATAGCAGACACAGTGATGTTTCTGATTATCCCGAAGACAGAGTACGTCAGTGGAATACACGTAGATCTGAGCTTGTAACATCTACAGAGATCAGAAGCTCGCTTCTCAGTTTTGATCACGCGTTACGTTGGTATGAAAGATTTCCACTGCGTGGGGACTAAGTTTTGCTGCAAACGTGACTACAGCCAGCCAACCTATTCTGAAGCCAGCAGAACTGCGTCCAAATTAGCTCGATTTGTTCCAATCCCATTTATTAGAAAACAAAATTCGCATTAACAGAGCAACAGGATAAGGCGGGTTACTCGAGAAACTGTATCTTTGGCAAAACAAGATTGACGTTTGTAGTGTACTTGGTAACGCAGTTAGATGGCACCGTGTCGCCAGGGGATCCGATTTGCCTACGCATAATGTTCCCTCTGTAGGAAGATAGGATTTCTGAGTGGCTTGGTTCGTGTTGTCGCAAACAGATCGCATGAACACGAAGGCGATGTATGAAATGCGATTAAGCAAAGTATTTTTGTATATGAGACTCGAAGTCTAGTTTTCAGCAAGCTCGATCATCCATTTGGGGACTACTGCTCAACAGGCAATGATTACTCGCTAAACTTTCATGGGGACCGTTCAATGATACACAGGTATATTGCAAGGAGATCAATGAGCCAATCGTGTTGCTTCGAATACATTCGCGGCGGTTGTCCGCTGTCGACCAGATTACGAAATATGAGAGTTCAGTGCTTCTATAGTGAACACATTATCTGATTCCTTGCTTATTGGCATGCATCTCACAATGTCTAAATACTAACTTAACCGATGTCTTTTACGGGTTACAGTTCTGTTACATGATCATACGCTATGAGGAAATTCAGATAAAAAGTGTGAGTTGCGAATGGGAACCTACCAAGTTAGGATAAGCATCGCAAAATACCGCAGTTTTTCAGAATATGTAATGGCTCCCAGAAAGACGACTGCACTCTCTATCGCCTTTTCATACGTCCAGAAAATGCATCAAGCTTACATCCACGCCTAGAACAAACTTGAATAATATTAATCGATTCCGTTAACTGAAGAGACTGAAACTGCACGATGATCACATATGCGGTAACGTTTTGATATCTTTTAAGACAAAAAAGGATTTATGGGTGGTTAAAGTGTCATTTCGGAAGGGAGATAGCTTAGTGAAAACAAGGCTGTGATTTCAGTCATTTCATAAGGATCCCAAGCACGCAGTGCAGCCCATCGATCGCGATGTGAACACTTTCGACATCTTGCGTGAAAACAGAATATGTCCTGCGTCCAATTTCATTCATCTAATCCACAATTTTGACTTCATGCAATGTGGTCACTGTGGCACACGTGCACGCTCTACTCGGTTACACACTGGCCACCACCCAGTGACACCGGATCCTCGTAACGCAGATGTGAATAGTGGTGCAACATTTACCAATCGACAACTGATTGTCACAGAAACTGGAGCACACGCATTTCCGTTTTGGATTGCGAAGATGACAATACTATACAACGCAAAAGTCTTCTAGTGTTCCCAGTGCTGTGTGCTCAGCTGACCACAACAGGACTCCGACTACACCACCACTCAAGAGGTGGTAAAGAGGTATGCACTGAGCCATAAAATAATAACGCAGATCTGGTTGGAGTTGGCACAAGTGCCATTGTATTGACTGCCTTACCGATAGTTGCGCCTTTGTGAAAATAGAGTCTTGAAAATGCTCTGTACTAATAGTAGGTCAATAATGCTTAGGTCTGTAGTGCACTTTAGCTGGCCTCGGCTGGTGTGCGTAGAGACCACTAATGGCTACCGGTTGGCTACTTTGATAAATCTGAGGTAGCTAGTACTCATCCTATTGCACTGAACGAAGCTGCCCTTATGCCAAGTGAAAGTATATATTTTAAGGTTATATTACAGCTAGTTAACCATAACCTAGGCCGTTTAGTCCAGCGTACCCAGTTGGTATTAATTGTACTATAATGAGACCGAAGAAAGGTAGTCGCAAATGGGCATGCCGACAAAAGTCCAAAAAACTGCAGGAACAACGGTTTGTAAGTGGTAAAAAGAAAATGCTTAGCATATTCCGTAGGTTGGTAAGGGAAGGAATGGCAGATTCGAAGGCTACTTAAGTGGACAAAATTAAATGTGTCTCAGTGACACCACGGGGTCACAGCATATGAGAAGTAGGATTGTGGGAAGAAGGTTGCACTATACTTAAGGAATAATAACAACGTAATACGGTTACGAACATAGTAAGGAACAGCCGGATTGCTCACCTGCCTTCGCCGATTTCAATCCGTCAATGGAACAATGGATCAGTGATTTGTAACGGGTAAAAATGCACATGCTTAACATGTCCCGTAGGTCGGTAATGGAATAAACTGATTTAAATATTTCCTTAGTTGACCAAATAAAATACACATGGGCACAGCGATAGAGAAATTGCGTTAAGAGGGATGGATATGAGAGTGAGCTAGTACAGGGAAAGCCAAATACAAAGTTGTGCTGGTTGATACTCAGGACAAGTACCAAGCAGATTACCCTCCTCTTTGCACAAATTTACGTGCGTCACTGTGGGTCCTAATTCCAAAGCGGCTAGTTACCAAGAATAAATTCAGAATATCCGTTCAAGTAACGAGCTGTACTGCCTTTAATTCGATATCCAATCGTTTTCTGAAGACAACTAATGTGAGGGGAACAGATAACTGAAGTTGGAAGGGCATTCCTGGGTTGGCAGACCCGGAGGGAGAAGTAATTCCGTCGCCATTCGAGACGACTGTGTTGTTGATTCAGTTTCAGGCTATTGCCTCTGAGGTTGACGTTCGGGCTGAGTTTCAGTTGGTGGCGGCATACGTGAGTGGCGTTGCTCACGTCGCTCTCTACGTAGCTGCCGGTAGCGTCCACTGAACACTCCGAGAGTCATGAGTCGTTGCTGGTACAGAAAGTTGTGCAATCACTTGACCAATTTTGTTGCTCGATGTTGGGAAGTTTCGAGCTCTGCGCGGGCACACTTTAGCTAGGTATGCTAAGCCTGAATTGCGTATTCGGCGTGGGGACTACGTAAGCATTGCGCATCAGAGAAAAGAGGAATGAATCCAAAATTCCGAATACTCACCGCAAGAGCGCAACATGCTGGTTACCACATTTTGTAGCAAATTCTGACTGACTAGAACAACCGAGGTCGTCCAGTACCAGCACACCGTGGTCACATCCCTTATGACTTGTCTGCAGATGGTACGCCCCAAGTTTGTAGAGGCAGGCATGTCTATGGCGGATGTGGACAACGTGGTACTTCTCCACATTGAATGACAATGCATTCCTTGCCGACCAATGCCAAGCCCCATCGACGTCGAGCTGGAGGATCTCATGGTCGTCCATTTCCTTGGTCGTCCGCCACATTCTAACGTCATCCACGAAAAGTAAAAAATTTTTAGCGATAGCTGTCGCTAGATCGTTGATGAAAACTAAGAACAAGCGAGGTCCAACTACCGAACCCTGCGGTACGCCTCACTCTACTCGAATCGGGTCGGACAGAGATGTTCGGACTCTAACCTCCAAGTGCCGTTTGCGGAGTAGGTCACCAACTCATCTTAATACTGGAGCACTGATACCGTAGAGCTGCAGTTTGTGCAAGAGGATTCGGTGGTCAAAACGATCAAACGCTTTCGAAAGTCCATGTAAATAACATCGATTCCTGTCCCCTCGTCAACTGATTCGGTCCATTTGTCACTTGCTATTAGCAGATGGATGGATGTTTACGAACCTCATGCTGCTCCGGCGATATGTTGCCGGAGCTTTTCAGGTAGCCCATCAGTACGTCCACCATGATCGCTTCCATAATTTTGACGAGCACAAGGGGAAGTGTTACTGGACGGTAATTGGCAGGATCAGACCGACTTCTTCTCTTGTGCATTGAGGTTACAATATCTCGTTTTCACGTTGACGGAACTTCGTTTCTATCCATACCACACTGAAAGAATCCGGCAAGTGGTTGGGCGAGGCGCATTGCTGCTACCTGCAGTGATTTAGGGTGAATGTTATCCACTCCAGGCGAATTATGTGTGCACAAGAATACTAGCTTTTTCACCACCATTTCTACTGTGAATGTGATGCTGCATATCCCTGATGGTATGGTGACAGAACCAAGTATAGTGTTCGAGGTGTGTAGCCCTTGGAAAGTAGGCAAGCACTTGGCAAGTACTTGGCCGCCTCTTTCGCTGTGTGTGTATACCCACTAATTTTAGTGAGTGGTGCGATTCCGAGCTGCACCTTTCGAAGTCCATTCATGTGTCTGTGGAGAAGCTTGTGGTTCGAACAGCATCGTTGCACTAGCTCTTGTTGGTGTGTTACTTTGTCTGCACAAACAAACTGCACAGAATATCTGCGCTGAGCTATGTACGCCGTCCAGTTTTCTGCGCCGAGAGTGTTTTTATAAAGGCGCCAAGTCCGATCCCTAAAGTCAATAAATTTTCGTGTTCGGCTTTACATGAAGGATTTTGGTGGAAAGATTTTGCCTCTGATGATTTAGTGACTAGTGACGTGAAGGTTCTCAAGAATTTTTCCCAGGCTATCTCTGGGGTGCACTTAGTCATGAATGTACAACTTGCATTTTCAACGAACGTGGACAAAACCTGATAATGTTTAGTGGATTGCATCCTTTCGTGCTCTGCATTCGGCAAAGTAAATGTAATCGAACAGTAACGTCACCTGATCGCTTCTATCTAAAGGACGGCATATATTCAGCTCATAAATCATTACCTCCTGGCTGGTGAGCACTAGATCGAACATTGATAGCTTGTTCGCAGTTCTGAAACTGGTGGGATCGGTGACGTGCTTGTATAGGAGTGGGCTATAGATTACCTCTTGTTCCGCCGCGGTTGCTGGAGGTTCCAAATCATGAATGTTGAAGTCACTTGTGCTGAGGATATGGGAATATTTCTGATTTATCACAGTGTGAATGCAGATATTAGTCCGTGGTCCATCTCCAGATGGAATTTGCGTGGTCGGTATACTACGTACTTTACTCGTAGTATGCACGAAAGGAGATCAGTGACACACTTTTGAGGATCATCTATGAGCTCACGGATTTTAATGTCAGATGTGCTAGTTCACCAGAGCCGATTCCAGAGTATCCGTTCACCTGACAGTGTTGGGTGTTCAGAGCGATGTCAAATCGGTTTTTGAAAAACGGCTAAAGTAGGAGCACGCGCGACGGACCTGGAAAGGGCGTTACAGGGTGGGCAGATCCGGAGGGAGAAACGCATTCGTCGACAATCTATCCCAGGGGGTTACTAGACTGCGGCCCGCGGATCAGATCCGGCCTGCGATGTCAATTCATCCGACTCACTGACTTTACCTGAATTTACTTGTTAAAGCGTATGAAGCCTGTGAAGTTTTGATGCAATTTACCTCTATCTGCATGCCGCACTGTCGGTGGCCTTACACGGAGCACCGACATGAGCCAACTCATGGTTGTTACAGGTGATACCGTATTATGGTACAGTCAATGACCCCACAGCATTTGAATACTGATATGAGTCAAGTCAAGAGCGCGTTTTAATGCACTCACTTCGATAGAATATTCAGCTGTGCTCACGCATAGAACACATTCATCTATGTACCATACTGTGGTTTCCATTACCTCACACGTTTGTACCGCAATTGTCCGTCTGTAATCAACATCATTTTGATACATGTTAGCTAGAGGTGGGAAACACCTTAGCTCCGGTGCCGCAATACATGAAAGAGAAAAGGGGAAAATGCCACCGGATATATATATATATATATATGTATACATATATATATATATATATATATATATGCAACCTGAGCAAGCCAGCTGAGCTACCGGTAACGGATGGGCATCATTCCGGTAAGCTACCAGCCGTATACTATGTAGCATAAAATATTACGGTGCAAAGTATGTAAGGCTAAATAGTGTGATCTTGGTTGGAGGGGGAGGCTAAGAGGAATGGGGTGGGACAAAGAAACTCACAGCTTGAACGCCACTGAGGTCGGCTCCTAACCATGTCAGCAAGCGTATCCAGCCAAACGTGGTCATCGTCTTTCGGACCACAACCAGGCAAACGAGACGCTCCAACCGAGGCCAGCCTCAAAGTGAGGGACTCCATTCCGCTCGACAAAGTCAGCGCTTAGCCACCTCTCCTCTTCTTCCATCCACACCTCAGGCGCGCAAACAACGCACGTCGCGAAGCCGGTGGGCTGGTATGCGTAACATGTGGCCCAGCCATCGGAGCCTAGCGCGTGAAATAACGGTGGTGAGCGGTTCATTTCCTTTTCCTGTGCCGCAAACAAGGCGCCGAACACACACGTTGCTCACGCGATGTTCCCACCAGATCTGCGCTAAATTGCGAAGTCACCTGTTGTCGAACGTAACAAGCCTCCCGATGTCTGTTGATCTAAGGGATCCGGTTTCGCAACCGCACAGTACAGTCGAAGGTACCGCTGCATTGTACACGCTCTCCTTCAGAGCGAGAGGGATGTCGCGTCGGCGCCATAAGTGGCGAAGCCTAGCAAAAGCAGTTCGAAATTTCGCTATACGGTTTTGATCTCGTCTTCGGTCCCAAGTGTGCTGATACAACTTCCCAGGTAGTTGAGTATCTGTACGACTTCAATCTGATCCTCACCAAGGGTCAGCGTAGGAAACAATCCCTGCTAATCTCGGAGGAAACCTTTGCAATTCGATGTTGAAAAGCAAAGCTCGAAGCGGCTGACAACCAGTGCTAATCTACACAGTGCAGCTTGACACGTATGGAGGCTGTCACGAACTAGGGCGATGTCGTCTGCATACTCCAAGCCAAGAACGTTTTCTCCTGGGGGTAGCTCTACACCCTCTAAGTCATGTCCTGTGAACACGATTTCTATTACTTCGTCAATAGCGAAGTTGAGGAGGGAAGGTGACAGTGCGCATCCTTGTCTCACACCGCTGGATATATTGAGGGGCGAAGACAGATTGCCGTAAGCTCTCACTCTGCCTGTGCTACGAGCGTTTAATGCTTGGATAATATTTACATATTTCTCGAGCACACCTTTCTCGAGTAAACTGTCCCAAAGTGCACATCGATCAACCAAATCGAATGCACCTTTGATGTCGAGGAACATGACTACGGTGGGCCGCCAATATATGTGACGATGCACCAACAACTGACGCAAAGTGAAGATGTGGTCAATGCAGCCACTCTCCGCGGAAAGCCGGCTTACTTTTCACGAATATGGTTTTCACAAGTTCCAGACAGTCTGTGAAGGATGAGAGAGGCAAGCAATTTGGAGGCGATGGAGATCAGACTGATTCCTCTATGATTGCCGCATTCCGATCGTAAGCCTCCCTTGAAAATTGGGACTATGACGTAGCGGCTCCAGTTGGTAGGGACAGGTTCCTGCTTCCACATTTTCACTAGTAATTCGCATAAATCATCCACAAGAGCAGGTCACACGAATATGAAGAGGGCTGGATGGAGATCATCTGGTCCTGCGGCTTTGTTCAACTTCAACTGTCCGATGTCATGTTCGTCCTCTGAGCGACAGAGGGGATCCAAATGGACAACACACGTAGCGGGGTGATCAGTGGCCGGCGAGAAATCTAACAATGCCGACCGATTAAATTGCCTTTCCGTTTGTTCATCCGAACTTTTCAAACGTTTTGACACGTTGTGGATAGGCTGTCCACTCTCCTCATAAATTGTTTCACTAACACCAGATCTCTTGCTGACCGTTTCCCGTATCAGATGGAATCACGTAGATGGTTACCAAGGGCAGCTGCTACTTCCATCTCTGAAGCAGGAAGAGACCACCAGGATTCGCGGTTTCTCCTCAGACTAGCACGGAGTTTTGACCGGAGCTCTTTGTGAGTTTCATTGTGTTCGCTTCCAGTCGGAATATGCCAGCGAGCATCGATAACTTGGAGAGACCGCTAAGAGACCCAATGTCCATGTTGGCTAGCAGACTTGTGACATGAGGATTTTCCTGCTGCTAGTAAGGTCTGATGAATATGAGACCAGTAAGATTTAACTGGATCTGGTGAGCATTTAATTAACTCGCATGACAGCGTACTTTGATAGGCGTTCATAACAGCTGGTTTCATCAGTTGGTTGACGTCAATGCGCTCACACCGTCGTCGTGGGCGTCTGCCAAAACGCATCCGCTTGCCATCACATTCAAGTGCATGATCGGTGTCCACACATGTGCACCAAATCGAGCGATAGTTCTGGACGCAGCCACTCCATCGGTAACTGATGGCAATCTGATCGATTTGCGTCCATAGCTAGTTCGAGGCTGATGGGCGCCAAGTCACCATCCGGTGAGTGCTGTGTCGAAAGTTCGTGCTCGCAAGAAATAAGCGAGCATCTTCACGCGAATGTAGTACCCGCTCACTGTTATCATTACGGGAGCCTACACCAGGTTGGCCGACCAGATGCATTTCATCAGTGGATAATTTTCCAACGTGAGCTTACAGATCCCTCACCACCACCACAGTGTCCATGCTTCTTCTGTGACGAAGGAGCTCGGTAAGTTGGCGGTAGAAGTCGTTTGTTACCGAATCATCGCTAAAGTTTGTGGACGCATAGGCAGCGATGACGAATAGACACCTACAAGTCCCGCGCGACTTCGAAGCTTTGAAGTAGCCAGCCAAGCTGACCGCACACTTCTGGCTGCTGCCTGGGATCCAATCTAGCAGAGCAGCTTCAGCTCGGGTACTCAGGGCAATAACAACACCAGCTTGGTCGATGCTCAATGCTGTATCGTCACCAGAGATGCGCCATTAGAAAGTGCTGCTGGTATCGTCTGAATGGAATCGCAAAGTGAGCACTGAGCTCGAGTAATGCAGGCGGGTCTTCGATAAGCATCAGATATCGATCGAGAGGGTCTCTAAAGTTAGGGCAAGTTCCGCCTGTTGGCCGCTCCGTAGCAATGTGCGTACATTGAGGCATGCCAATCTGAATGAAGACTGAGGGCTGCAAATGGAAGCCTATGAAATGGGGTGGACCGCTTGGTTGGATATGGGCTTGTCGACAGAACAGGAATGATGATCCACGTTTGCAAGTGATTTGAAACTAAAAGACAATCGGCTTTTGAAGCAAGTTGGGGGAGTCCCGAGAATTGGTGTTTGGAACCTGGGTGGATAGAAGTGTTGCTGTAGTGTTGCCGTAAGTGTTTAATCGCGTAAGCTGGGGGATAAGAGGACTCGAAGGCTTTAGCTGTTGAATCCAAACCCCTATTCATCCTGCACGATGCAGCAGATAGGACACCGTTGATTATCCTCTGCGGTAGCTAGAGCAACAGGAAATTGTTTGACGTAAGGTTCATAGTATTGTGTGGGCAGGATACTGTCAGATTGCCCAGGCCTCGACAGGAGAACGATTAGGGTTCTCAAGCAAAGCCTTTGGTTCAAAAACTTGATCGCAAGGCAACGGGTTTTGCATTGGGCTACAAGTAGTTCATTTTAATTAATATGGAGTCATCCTCATTTTAACCCCGAAGCTGGAGTACCAGGAGGCTGGGTTTTCTGGCTTGTAACTGTTGACCAATCTGGTATCAGTGGCTCTGAAGGTGCAAAAAAACACCACCCCGCCTAGCTCAGTGGATCTCTGAGGCAAGCAAACCATCGCACCGCGGTAAGATCCAACCTTATTTCCATGCTTTTCGGTCGGTCCCTCCCCTTGATGCAAGTGCCATCTACTATGTCGTGCATTATGTCGTTCGGACATGTGAAGACAGCTTTAATGCCTGCTTGGAATGAATTGGTAGTTTTCTTTCTGCATTGTACTGGACGTGCAAGTTGTGGAATTCAGTTCATTTTGGCATAGCTAATCTCATCTACTCCAGACTTGTTTGCTGATTTGATTGCCGTGGAACCGCTTTTTCTCCTGACTTCTAGCTCTTCGCAGCTCGCTTAAATATGTGTGGTCTCGCTCCATAAATACGTCCGGTCTCATCCAAGCTCTGGTATTCTATCGACCTACTGACTATATTCCAGGCCATTTGCAGTACTCAACATTGCTTCTTCGTCTTGAAGTAAAAAAATGGGTGCAGTAATCAACAACTACTTTTGGAGTCCAAGTACTCAACAACACTTCGTCTTCTGGGAGAAAGGTTAAAATTTGGAATAAAAGGCTTAACAACTCTCTTTGAAGTGACCACGTTGGACCATATAAAGGCAAATCCCTCCGGAACATCCGCGGAAAGTGAACAATCCCGGCAAATAACTGACTAACGATTAGCATGATAACGCTGATACCTCATGTTCTGTTTCACATGTTAGCCATGAAAGTGAGTATGGTTATATTTCCCGTGGTTCTTCCGACGAATTGAAGTTAGTTGAGCTTACTAAAAGTGCTGTTCTGGTTTGCATACGTTTATCTAAACATACGATTTCGCTTGCTAAGCTAAACAAAGTTGCTTACTCCATTCAGTTAGCCATGTGTTCTCTGAGCTCGGCACTTCCGTTGCATATGTTTCGCCACTATGGTAAAGGGCATCGTTAGTGCGGTGATATACTGTATGCAATCTTGCGTCATTACTATTCTATCGCTAATACAAGTCGCTTGTCCACAGCTTAACTGCTGTTGCTTGTCTGTGTTGCGCCCCTTTACTACGCAAGCATGACGTCAAATTAAAGCCATACTGGGTTTAATTTGCATGGCCACATTTCACATTTTGCTCGCCGCATTTCTGCACTCTTCGTAACCTATGTTACCTTTGCTGCCGTTATAAGTTTGTTCCACTACGGGGACATGCCGAGACAGTGAGTTATGGCATCTTCTCATTATTCCTTCGTGATTTACACCACTATGTAACCACCAGACTATGCGGGGTTGCCTCTATCCCTTTTGCTACTTAGATTCCGCCGCTTATGGTTGTTTTGCACAATATATGACCCCATATCGACCCGCTGTTCATTATTAACACGATGCCTTCGAAATGTTGTGCCGCAAGATAAAACTTCAGTACATGCAAGACCCGTTTCCATGGCGACTTGCAACGTTCGCACTCTAAGACAAGTAGGTCAACTGGCGGCACTCGTACGCACCTTGGACACAGTGGGTATTGATGTGTGTTGTGTGTCCGAAACTAGGATCAATGAATCTAATGGGGCGTTGAATTAACTGCACCCGGCTTATCCTCTCGTTGTTGGTTGCACGCATCCGGAGACGCCGATGCAGCACTCACGGGTCAAGCTGGTGTAAGTATCATTCTAAGCTTCAAGGCTGAGCTATTGTTGGTTGATTGGATTCCGGTGAACAGCCGTTTATGTGCAGCCCGTTTGACGACATCAGCTAAGGTTGATTTACGAAGTGGTACAAAAAGCTGTTTGTGCTCCCACCGAGTGCAGTTCTAATGCTGTCAAGGACACATTCTATCAGGAGCTGAACGCGCTACTACGCAGTGCTACTACTTCGGATAGTATAGTACTTGCAGGGGGATATGAACGCACAAGTAAGGCGTCTGAGATCTTCAGAAGCTCAGTTGGGTGGTAATTATGGGTTTAACTCCGAACGGACTTACAACGGCGAGCGTCCGCTGCAACTGTGTGCGGAGCACCAGTTGTTTCTTAGTAGCACTGCTATTAGACACAGTGGGCGCCGAAGTGTCACCTGGCGTCCTCCTGCAGTAGGCTAGCAATGAACCCAAATTGACCATATTGCCATACGTTACGGGTGGCGTGGTTCCATCCTGGATTGCCGCTCGTACTGGCGTACCTGCGTCAACTCTGATCATGCCTTCGTACGCTGTCGTTTCTTCATGAACTTTACCGGGAGGCGCACCAAATGTCTCCTTCGATTGACAACAGCGAAATTGGCTCAGCCCTCGGTCTGACAAGCCTATCAAGACGCACTGCGTACCGAACTTTCGCTGTCTTGTCCTAATAACACTGAGCTTCAGTTGAATAGGATCTCGGCTGCCATGCACGACGCAGGAGCATCTGCTTGTGGCGCTATCAATCGTCATCACACCAGTCAATGGATATCCGAGAGGTCGGTGAACCTGTTGAAATCTAGAAGACACTTCCCGGCTGGCTCTGAACGCAGTCTGACCAGACGGGCTATTAGGCGCGAAGTAAAGCAGAGCCTATGTGCTGACAAGGAAGCCTGGTGGATCAGTCGGGCTCAAGAAATGGAGGAGGCAGGAGCAGTAGGCAATTACCGCAAGCTCTTCCAGCTGATCACCGCCACCGGTCTTAGGAAACCAGGCGTCAGTGAGACAATCAGAGACAGCGCGGGTGCACTAATACACAATAAGGAGAGCCGTATGGCTCGTTGGGCGGAAGGCTTTCATCAATTCAACTGGCATCTTGCTCCCAGACTTCTGCTCACTCAGGTGATGCAGGAAGAGCCAAGAGCGGTTAGTTTAGAGCCCCTGTCTGAGGCCGAGATCCGAAACGCGATAACAGCCCTCAATCGTTTTCTTGTCGCTGATCCGGATTCCCTCCCACCTGCAGTATTTAAGGATGGAGGTGAGGTTCTCTGCAAAGCATGACCTCCCTATTCGAACGCATCTAGAAGTAAGAGAGTGTCACGGTTGATTGAAGCGAATCGGTTATAGTGAAAATATACTAGAAGGGCAGTGCACAGACTGTTCTAACCACAGGGGTATTAGCCTAACGTCAGTTGTGACAAAATTACTGGCGTCCATTCTCGTTTGTCGCCTCACCGTGGAACGGGAATTTCGGAGTGGGGAGGAGCAGGCAGGTTTCCGCCCAGGACGTGGTTGTATAGACCATATATCCACTTTGCGGCAGGTGCTAGAGCAGCTCCACGCATACCGCAGACCGACAATAGCTGTGTTCCTCGATTTCAAGAGTGCGTTCGATTCAGTCGATCGATCGATTCTGTTCGAATTACTTGCGCGAAAAGGTGTTCCCACGAAATTTGTGAACATCCTTCGCGTTCTATACTTGAACACTACAGGCCGCGTCAGGGTTTACGATGGCTTATTGGATAGATTTCGGACCACAAGTGGCGTTCCTCAGGGTTGTCCGATTTCCCCACTTCTGCTCAATTTCGTTGTGGACGTTACCATGGAATGTTCCCTTGCGGAATCTCACGAGGTAGGCGTTAAGATTCTGCCTGGTGTTAGCTAGGTTGATCTTGATTATTGGACGGTATCGTCTTGCTTTTCGACGATGTCGCGGTGGCACAATCAGCCCTGAATAACCTGTCTAGAGTGGTCCCATTATTTGGTATGCGCTTCGCACCTTCAAAGTGCGAAGTGTTGCTGCAGGACCACCAGCCACTTTATGACCCCTTGACCCTTGCTAACGGGGAACTCGTGGTGGTTGGTCAATTCACGTATCTTGGCAGCTGCATCAGCAATGATGATGATGATTTGGCGGCGTCCGTATCCGGATTTGCCTGTCACTGTGACGTCCATGGGGACAGTCACAGGACGCCTGCGCCTACAAAGGGGACCATGGGTGGCTTGCGCTGCACCACCCATAGTTCCACCCACACACCCCATATCCGGTGTAAACCCGAAGGAATAAGACCGGGAGGCATGCGGATGGGAGCCACGTTTCATCAACGGAGCCGGCCCACACTCCTTCAACAAGCAGAACGGAAGCATTCCGGCCTAATTGGGAAATCATACACACCAGACGTACACGAGGCGGTGGCTGGACCGTAGCCCGTTCCACACAGGTTGCATGGAACCACTCTTTGAGCCTAGCACCGTCACGAGGACGGTGCACTCCGTCCCCTCCAGCGACGACCAACTGTCTCCTGGAGCCAGTATGGACGAGGTAGTGGGTAATAGACAGGTAGGCACCTTGTCAACATTCACATCAGGCGCATCCACACCGGGGAGCTCAAGCAACATCTACTTCTGAAATGCAAGATTACTCATCACGCAGACAAACGTACCACATACGCCGCCTTATTGGCCTGGATTAGTAAATTGAATGAGAACATACTCATGGTGCTTCTATTCCGCATACAATAGTGCCTTCTCCGGCACCTGAGCAACCGCCCTTTTGAGCAGTCCACGGAATTCGCATCGATCAAATTTGCCTTGGATTCGCAACACCTGAAATCAACATGAGTTCGTCATAAACTCACCTTCTTCATGTTCTGGTAATGTTATTTTCGGTTTGCTCGAATGTAGTTTTACTGCACTAAGTTAACCGTACAAAAGCGGTATGAAGGTCCTCGTGGAATTCATTCGGTATACACATATATACATAGATTGGTGTCATCTGTGTCCAGTGGCAGTTCGAATGCAACATATGCACATGTGTTTCCACGGACTTCATTATTAACTGTCACAAAACTGGACAGAGACACATTAGTCCGCATGAACAAGCATGTATGAACAAACATGTATGGGTTTCATTTGGAGGTCAGGCTAAGAGTTACTTGCACAGGCATGAGATTAAGTACCCAATACGTACTGTTGGTGTTCGCCTCTTACGGCTTATTTGGCACGACAACTACCATAGTACTACAACAACTAAGTCCCACTGGCCACTGTCAAACTTGCGGTTTTCCAAACAATGTTCGCACTGTGTTGCAAATATCCAAGATGTAGCATGGTTGTCATCCAAGTACTCATCCGTTTATACATACCGTTGTGTATCCTGTTGTGGCTATAAACTACTTGGTTACGATCTACTTTAGTACGCCTGGGGTGCAGCTATTCGGTGCTCGTAAAGTGAACAAATTTTCCCTATGCGCTGATTCCTTTCCGATGTAATTTACTAAGACACTTACGTACCATTTCCGTTGGCATTACCTTTTTCTTAGTCTACCCAGAAGATTGACCCCGTCTAAGACAACTTCTAGTAGGTGCCTCTTAGACAGATGCAATAATGCTACTGCGTTGCACCAAGTCCCTACTTCATCATTCCACATAGCAATTGCACCCAAGCTATACTTACATTAGCAATGGAATAAGGATGACACACAAGGATGACAGACCGTGTGAGTAGGCAACTATGAAGGTTTGTAGGGAAATGGTGCGCTGAAGTCAACTTATTTTCATAAGCTCAGCTAAGATAAGGTTGTCAGATGAAGAACGGGAATTATTGCTCTAATCATTCTAACAGAGTTAATGTGAAACCTAGCATAACACATCAACAGCAGCATGTTAATCGCTAGTCAATTACTTGCCGGGACTGTTCACTTTCCACGGATGTTCCAGAGCGATTGATATTTGAATGCATGATCCAACTTGAACATGTCTATCGCATTGCCAATTTGCCACCAAATCGAGGAAGCATTGCTTTTCCATACTGTATTAGGTAAAGGGTTCCTAGGCTATGGTAATGGTAAGGTACGGTAAAATAAGGTAACATGTTATAAGTAAGTAAGTAAGTAAGTCAGTGTAGCCCAACTGCGATAAAGAAGCATGGTGTATGCAACATCAAACCTCAGCATAGGGGCATTCGTATAGAGGCATCTGTGTTCGGATTACCAGTATGGCAAATATAGTACGCGCCTGTGTCTTTGCAGAAACTATGCGTGGTTGTCATTGCACTGCAACATTTGGTGAATTAGTACATTATCAGTGCAAAAGTCCTCCCCGTCCGATTCCATTCTGACTCACCTCGCTCCATCACGTTTGGCCGGTTTAACGTGTACCGTCCTTTCTCAGTTGCGTACCACCAAGTGTCACATGTCAGTCCGTGATGCTCGATCTAACAATCCACCTGTTCGGCATAACCCCATCGTGGCCTCGTTGATGACTGGCCAGACCAGCTGGGCTAAAACACACACGGCCACATGCACTACAGCTCCATGTTGGAGTAGCCGAAGAATTAAAGTCCGACGGCAGATGATGTTTGCGTGCTGCACGTTTAATTTCTCGATGCACCATCTGCCTTTCTTGCGATTGGGCAACGGTACAGGTGATGAGATCACGCCAGGTGCGGCGATTTGTTGCCAACTCCTCCCAAATATTTAGGTCAATACTTAATCTGGACAAACTAACCTTGATATTATCTTGGTAACGCAACTTGGGTTTGCCAGCATTCCGGCCACCTGCGATCAGTTGCCCGTACAGCAATTGCTTCGGGATTCTCGTTGCATCCATACGGCGCACATGTCCAAGCCACCGGAGATGTCGCAGCAGTAGCATGTAGTCTATGGTGTACACTTCGCTCCGGCGGATCACATCAGTGTCTGGCACATTGTCCCACCATTGTATGCGCAGAATCCGGCGAAGGCACTGTTGATGGAATCGTTCCAAAAACCGGATATCCTTTCTGTACAGTGTCCAAGTTTCCGATCCATAGATAAGGACTGAGAGAACCATTGATTTGTACACCATCACCTTGGTTCTAACAGTGAGATGATGGTTCTTCCACACGCGATGTTCCAGTTTCCCAAAAGCCGCACTTGCCTTCGCCACACGAGCGCGCAGTTCGTTGGTGATTCGCAGGTCGCTTGACAATGTACTCCCAAGGTAGCAGAAGGCGGACGTGTTCTGTAGTACTTCATCTGCAATCCGTATTTCTGGTCCGCACACGGGCTGCACTCCCGGTGCCGGCTGAAATAGACATACAGTCTTGCCTGTGTTTATGCTGAGTCCAAACTTAGTCGCTGTGGAAGCTAATATAGTCGTCATGCATTGCAGTTCTTCCTCAGTATGTGCAAATAACGCGCAGTCGTCTGCAAACAGCAGCATACGAATGGTTGTCTCACGCACTAAACTTCTTGATCCAAAGCGGCGGATGTTAAGCAAACCCCCATCCATGCGGTGCTCTAGATGCACACCGTATTCGCATGTGTTGAATGCGCACGACATCACAGCCGTCAGGTAGATATTGAACAGTGTGGGGGCTAAGACGCATCCTTGCTTCACACCGGAGATAACGGCAAAGTCATCTGTAGTCTGTCCACTTAGCTGCACCCTTGCTCGCATGCCAGTATGCAGGCATTCAATGAGACGAATAAACTTTGCAGGGCATCCAAACTTGGAGAGAATCAACCACAACGCCTCACGGTTCACCGTATCGAACGCTTTGGTGAAGTCGATGAACAATGAATACAACGGTTGATTGCATTCACGACATTTTTCCTGTAGTTGACGTGCTGCAAAAACCATGTCGATGGTGCTACGGCCCGAGCGGAATCCACATTGCTCCTCAGGTACATTCGGTTCTAGTACATGTGTGACAAGGCGATTGAGTAGGATACGGGCAAAAATCTTGCCAACGCAACTAAGTAAGTTGATGCCACGATAATTGTCGGTGTGTTGTTTACTACCCTTTCCCTTGTACAGTGGAATCACAAGAGCATCCTTCAACTCTGCGGGCACTTGCTCTTCCATCCAGACGGCTTCCACCAAACGATGCAGGGCACGTATCATAACTGGTCCTCCGTTCTTCAATATTTCCGGTGGTATGCCATCAACACCAGCGCATTTCCCATTCCGTAGTTGAGCAAGCGCTCTCTGTGTTTCGTACATTCCCGGTGTCTCCTCCAGTTGCGATAGTACGCTATGGTGTTGCAGCCCGTGTAGTGTGTCCCAGTCTACCTCTGATCGATTGTTCAGGAGCGTATCAAAGTGTCTGTGCCACATTTGCAAGATGTCATCAGATTGTGTGTATACGGCGCCAGTCTCAGAGTCTTTCAGGGTCTTCATTTGCTGCACAGTGGGCCCGTACACTGCCTTCAAGGAGTCGTAGAATTCTTTTTGTTGACGATGTTCAGCGTAGGACTCCATCTGCGCAGCTTGCATTGTCCACCACGTATTTTTCACCTGACGCAGCTCTCCAGCTAGCTGTCTTCGAATGTGGCGAAAAGCATTACTCTTCATGGTGTTGTTAGGGTCAACCTCGGAGGCGATGAACGCTGCGTTTTTTGCTCGTACTAATGGCCCAATCGTCAAACTGTTTTCGTCGAACCAGTCGGGCCGTTTACAGTTTGTACACCCAATCGTCTCCTCCGTAGCAATGGTCACCTGTTTCTTCAAGTGGTCCCATAGGACGCTGACAGAAGCCGAGGAGTCGTCTTCGCCAAGGCGGGTTCTTATGGCATCCTCCAGTGCTTGTCTCTTTTCTGCACTCATAAGGGCGCGTACGTTGTATTTCCTCCGATTGCTATTCGCTGGAAAGTACGACGATTTGTAGACATTTATGTAGAACTTTGTGCGCACCAGCTTGTGATCAGTCCCACATTCAGCTCCACGCATTACCCGCGTTATGCGTACTTCACGCATGTCCCGTTGACGTACGATGACGTAGTCCAGCAAGTGAGCATGACCACTCCGTGGGTGGGTCCATGTAGCAATGTCCCTAGCACACAGAGCAAACTGAGTGTTCGTGATCGTCAAGCCATGTGTAGCACACAATGAAAGCAAGCGCTCTCCGTTCCCATTGACTATCCCAATCCCGTACGGCCCGATCACCTCAGCCCACACTGTGGCATCACACCCTACACGTGCATTGAAGTCACCAAGCAGGAATAGTCGATCATTCATTGGGACAGACTTTATAACAGTGGCCAATTGCGAGTAGTACTGATCTTTCCTGTCTTCTGTATAACTCATGGTGGGACTATATGTGCTAATAAATGTTGCGAACTTACCACGTCTGAGGCATATACGGAGCGACATCAACCGTGGGCTGATACCAATCGGCTCCCCCGTCAAACGGCCATTTAGGCGGTCAGTGATTGCAAATCCGACGCCTTGTTCACGTGGTGCTGCTTCGGGATTTCCAATCCAGTAGAAAGTGTATCCAGCACCATCCTCTCGCAATTTACCTTGATCAGCCAGTCGAGTCTCACTCAGCGCTGCGATATCAATGTCATACCGCGCAAGTTCCATGGCGACTAATGCGGTTCGTCGCATAGGTCGATGATTAGTGTCCCGATCGTGCAGTGTGCGCACATTCCAGCATCCAACCTTGAGTGTTTGACGTGCTGGTCTGCGGCCACGTGTGGCTCTTGATCTCGATGGCGGAGATATGGTTGGATTTGCCTCGTTCGGGGGTTGGGAGGAAAAAATTGGTTCAATCGAAAAGGGGACTTGGACAGAGGAACGTGGAGTGTTATGGAACCGGGGAACAAGCAAATGATCAATGCTGGTTAAATGTCGCTTAGACAGCCTACAGTGTGTGCGAGATGAGGTGACACCGACACCAATATTGCTCGACAAACTACGTCGACGCGGGGTGCTATTATGTTGCATTGGACTTCGCATACTCAGTAGCAGCACGAGAATTGTGTGTGTAGTGTTACCAAGAAATCTAGTAACTGGTCTCAAGGGCTCCTTTCCGTCATAGAAACTGACATCAGCTCACGCATTGCAAAATTCAGAACTGACTTCTTGAACCTGCGGCATCTTTGGCGACAGAAGGGAGCTTCCCTTCGTCTGAAAGGCTGCGTATGCAAGGCAACAGTGAGGGCCGTTCTGCTCTATGGTAATGAGACTTGGTCCCTTCGGTCTAAAAATTTGAGGCGCCTTCAAATCTTTGGTCGTTCTTGTCTGCGAAGCATTGCTGTTGTCGGATGGCACCAGCGTGTCCGCAACGGTGATGTGCGTAGACGAGTACTAAGTGGTGATAATCATGCTAACTCCCTAAAACAACAGATAGCACTGGATAATTTACCTTGGTTGGGGCACATGTTACGTGTGCCTGGTCACCGCTTAGCTGGGAGGACCTTGTTTAGTCTGCCAGGTGTAGGGTGGCATAAAGCTCGAGGTGGACAGAAGTTGACTTGATAGCGGTAAATGAAGTCACTGACGACAAAGCTGGGTGTCGTTGGTCCTTCTCGCCTTCCAGACTGGAGTTCACCTGACTCGCCTTTTGCTTGGCTCGCAACTATGCAGGACATGGCTCGTAATTGACACCAGTGGCGCATCTGCTGCCGTCTCCTAATCGGATTGCCTGTTTAAAGTGTGTTTAGTACTGTGTTATCTGCGAGGTAATGACTGGTTATGACGGGGGGCAGAGAAAGCCGCAAGGAAGCTGTCTCGCCAATGCCGATGCATTTGCACGATAGCCAGCTGTTTGTGACGGTGTGTTGTCCACACAAGGTGTAGGCGCCTTGACCCTGAATGTTTGCTAAGAGGCATTAAGTTTTTCAGGTAAGTCCCGCTTCTCTCCCACTTATTATTCTTCATTCCATAGGTCATCATGATTGTATGGTAGCGAAGCATCAGTTCAAATGGCTGATATACTGCTGTTGTTGATGATATTAATGGTGGTTCCGGCTGTAAATGATTGCTACTTGGCTTAATGACTGATCGAAAGGCCACCGCCTTGAAGGTGCCTATTGCTTTGTCTGCTACTCCGGATGTTTCTAACTGCTGCTAGGCTCAATGTGTAGTCTGTTTGGGTCACCACCTTGGTCGTGGAGTCGGGGAATAGTAGCTTCACTTCCTGTGAGTCTCCGCGTGGCGACCGCTGGATAGGAATTGGGCTTGCTCATCTCTGATCAAAGATGCAGGACAACCCACGTAAGGCTAACCACCCTGCACCTGCGGTTACTAAATCTTTCATAAAGTCAAAGTCGGGCCAAGCCTCTATCCTGGTTCAAAACCGCAGCAACCGTACCGTTAGGGTCACCTCTTTGGTTCCGGTAGCTTCCGGAGGTGGGGAGCGGTTGGGCTGGGAACGTGATGTCTATCTGCATTCCCTAATGCTAATGCAAGCTGAGATGGTTGAGGGTCATAGGACTCCTGGTCATATCGTTGATGTCCGTGACGGGTATACTTGATTTTGTGGTGCAGCCTTCGGTCCCAAGCGTGATATTGGCCAACATAATAGGCACAGACATCCTGTGGAGCTCAATGAATAGGGCTTAAAATGTTGCCAAGACGGAGAGAATGGTCCAAGGATGTGGCCTCACGGTTGTTTGCGCAAGCAAACCAGTTTCTTCCAGAGTGCGCAAGCAAAGTTGAAGTCTATCGTCGACACGCTGCTCAGTTCCCAGGGTGGAGTGTCGAAGGCATAAAGAAGCAATTGGAGAAGATGCGCTGGCCGAGATGGTGGCCTAGTTCGGACGCGTTGCTTTGGGACTCACCGGCGGTGCTCCGTGTTCCTCCAGTTTTGCTTCCTGAGGTTAGTGCGGATTTGACGGAAAGCGACCTGGTGCCCGATGGGATGACCAATAACCGGGATCCAGATCAAAATGAAGCGCCCCTTGAGCCAAACATCATGCAGTTCTCTTATGAGGAGCATACCGCTCATTCCTGGAGGGTCTGTGGTATGATTCTGACGTAGCCGGGGTGTTCGGTGAGTTGGTTGATTTAATACCGCCGGACGGGGGAGGGTGCCTCTGCTACGGCTGCTTTGGGAGCTGACAACTCACCGAATGGAGAGGAGGGCGCCTCCTAAGGCTGCGCGGAAGGTTGTTAAATGGTCGGTCGAAATAATTTACCGCCTTATTAGAGAACTGAAGCGCTTTTCGCACGGGGTTGCCCTGGCTGGTCGGCTGCTTCAGTTTGCTGAGCAGTTGCAAGACGGTACGCTCAGGAAAAGAAAAGGCGTGGTGCGTCTGTGAAAGATTACTCAGCATTTTTGACACTCAAATGGCATCCCCGAGACAACGGAAAAGCTGTACTGCTTGTGGCAGGTGGGGGCTCTGGAAGGCCAACTATGCAGCAATCCAGAAACTCTGGACTATGAAGCGTAAAGATGCTGCCCAGGCAATCCTGGATGGTAGTTGGCTGAGCGTGTACAAACCACAACGTGTTGGGCTTAACCACACAATAATTGAGTCTTGGAGATCTGTATTTGGTATGCAAAGTGCAGTGGATGCGGGACCGGTACCCACAGAGAAAGGCCATGATTATGGTCTAGTTGCGTCATTGTCTACGACAAACGTCGGGGAAGCCCGGAGGAGTGCCGGAGGTGCAACCCCAGGACCACTTAAGATGTCGGTGGCGGATTGTAAATCCTTGGAATTGACGGTGATCGCACAGCTCTTTAATCTTACAATGGTACTTGCGTGCCCTCTCCCATCTTTTGCGACAGCACGATTGACATTGGTGCCCAAGGGGTCGGACCCCAGAACGCCGTCAGAATATCACCCTAATGTGGTTGCTTCCATTTTGCTGTGGGCCTTTCATAAAGTATCGGCTGAGAGATGGTGGTCCCGTCGAACTCTGTCTTCCATCTAAATCCCGTTTCAAAAGCGGGATTGGTCTCTTATGGTCGCCTATGTCCTTCAGTGTATTTTGAGAAGGGTTCAGTCCGACAGCCTGAATGTAGCGGTGGCGTTCTTAGATGTTGTCAAAGCCTTCGACACTGTATCAACTGACACGATCTTTCGAGGCTCAGCTGCACATGGGCCCCGTCAGAGCTCCATCGTTATGCATTATACATCTTCGCAGTTGCTTCTTGTTGACGAAGTGCTAGATAGTCATAGAGGTGTGAGGCAGAGGATCATCTGTCTCCTCTCTTCTTCATCATGGTCATAGACGGAGTGATTGCTGCTACCCTGCCAAATCGGTGGGTGCGGCTATGTGGGAATAAGTTTGGTGCTTTGGCATACTCGGATGACCTTGTGTGGTTCGCTTCCTCTAAAGAGGCGCTGTCTGTGAAGCCAGTGGCTTTGTCTCAGACTTTGTCAGCTGCAAGAATGTCGTTGAACGCCTCGAACTGTCGGGCCATTATGTTCCAAAAGCTCGACAAGCAGAAGTACGTCATCCTGGTGCCTGAGTCTTATCCTCTGGTGGGGGGTGAGCTGAAACCAGTTGCGGTAAATGATGAGATCCGTTAGCTTGGTTCGCGGTTTAACTGAAGAGGCAAATGCCAGGTAAAAAGCCCGACTGTTTTTGCTATGTGGCTCAACGAAATCTCCCTTGCTGCTTTGAAACCGCAGCAAAGACTGGATATGATGCGGGACTTCGTAATTCCCAAAATGATTAATGAGCCGTTTCTGGGGAACGCTCATGGAATACCATGCGGCAAATTGATAAAATGGTGCATTTCAAAGTGCGGGACTGCTTGCGATGCCCGAAAGATGTCGCCCTCCCTTTCTTCTACACTAGTCGGGACCTTGGGGTCTCTATTTGATGTCGTGGGTTATTATTGTTCCTTTTGCTCAACGGGGCAAGTTCGGTCGGCTTTGTTTCTCACCATCGCTGTTGATGCGCGGGCTTCTGGAGTCAGAAGCTTGCAAGGTGAATATCAGAAGCGCCAATTTTCCAGTCCGCCTCATGTAGACTGTGGTGGAGGACAAGAAGGCCATTCAGGGTCTTTGGCGAGAGAAGCTCGGGTCGACGTGCGATTGCAAAGGTTTACAGCTGGACAAGCAAGACACCGCGAGCAACCAATGGATGTTGTCGGGCTGGAGGCTCTTCCCCCGCCTCTTTATTCGTGCTATCAATTTAAGGGGCGGACTTTTTCCTACCAGGGTGCGGAGCTCCAGGGAATTTGCAGGAAGACTGATAATGTTAAGTGACGGGGCGAGTGTGGACAGCCAGAGTCCGTCAAGCACGTTTTGCGGAAGTGTTGCCTTACACACGACGCCCGATGCATGAAACACCATCGAGTAGTACGTAAAATTGGCCGGATTGCGAAGCGGAAGCATTCGACGGCATATGTTGAGCCCGTCATTCCATTACCACCATGTTATTGTAAACCGGGCCTCTTAATTTGTGTCAACGGGTCGATTATTGTTGCAGACGTGGCTATCACATCAGCGAACAGACAGAAACTGGCATACCATGTGAAAGTCTCCAAGTATTCTGGGCCTCCAGCTCGCTACGGGCATACATTGGTGGCAAAGGGTCGAGACGGTTAGTGTGGTTCATTGTCTTATCATCATTTCGGACTGAGAGTAAATTTGGAAGGGATCTGGTGTAGCTCTTCGTCGTCTTGAGTTGTCAGATCGTGACACTTCTGATTTGCCTCTACTGGTCATCGCGGGGTCACTGAAGTGCTATGACTTATAAATGCGGGGTACCTAATGTTAGCTCTCTCTTTCTGTTTGTTGGTAGCAAAGAGGGACCCTATGAAGCAGAAAGCCCAACCCTTTACGAGGCCGACGCTGATGGGACAACGGCGTTGTAGCCAACTGCGTTCGGCGGGACGCCCTTCAAACTTCGGAATGACAAGTGACGATGGGTGGAACGATTACTAATGGCGTTCTCCCTATCCCCGAAAACCATTTTACACATTCCCTGGCACTTGAACTTGAACCTTCAACTTCAGTGCATGAACTGCATGACCATTTTACCTTACTTTGTACTCCATTTTGTCTATTCGGCCCAGTATTTTTGATATTAATTGTGCAGGATGTCTCCAACCGAACTCCGAAAATATATGGTAAAAGTAGATTGCCACGCGAGTACGTATGCAACAGTGGCATAACTATGGTTAGCGGCATCCGGTTTCGGACTTGCCTGTCACTGTGGCAAGCCACAGGCATAAATATACCGTCGTAAATATACCATGCGATTAACTTAACAGAATAACCGATGAAATGCACCCACGGATAATCTGATCGCAACAGTCTGACCATCTTTGATGTTCCAGTCAGATAGTTATTGAATGCTGTGAAGAAACTTCTACGTTAGTCTTGCACACTAACAGAAATATCAGAAGCATAGCTGTCCACTGCTAATTAAATCCATCTGTCCATCAGATGCAACTAAACTAATTCGCGGTCAAATAATTATCTCATCAGCTGCGAAATTCAAATCCACCGTCATTAAGACCGATCATGCGCACGGGAACCATAACCTAGCTCAATCATGGATAGTCGCTTGCCTAAACCGCACTCGATTTCACTCAAAACCAAGCCGCTTCGGTCTAAGCTGGATCAGCAGCTTGACATCAATACGTATGATGATGCTAAAGAAAAACTATTTATGGAATGTGCGACATTAAATGGTATGTCAGAGTACCATTCCTTCGGTCCGGCGTTCCAAGCTCTTCCATGTCTTAATAGTACGGCGGGTCGCAGTAGACACTTAAAGCTGAAACACAAAATAACTAGCTTGTAGACGGCTAGATGCCAAATCACAATAGCCTACAAAGAGACCGATCTACAGCACTGCGCTCAAAGCTGAGTAGTGATCTAACTATCTCATCGTTTATTGATGTAGCCTGTCCACGGGCGAGATAAGAGGTCGATGAGGTTTGCTTTCATTGTCGTCGTCGCTGACTCTTACCGTTCCTTCCCTCCGATATGATTTATACTGCCCTATTCCGTGCTTCCTTCACTGCCTTCTCCATAGCATTGCCCGCAAAGCTGCGTAAAATGTCCAACATTTTGCAAAGAAAGTGCAAAGTTTGCAAAACCCGATGCGATTCGCCAGCCGCTCTGAGCCAATCCTCTGACTTCAAGTGTGTTCTCGTTGGCCGCGTGTTAGGGTTTGATGCGTAAGTCAAGTGAAGTGAGTGCGCTGCCCATTGACTAGATGAGACTTGTGAATGAACCTCGAGTCCATGGACATGGTCGGTGCTACGAGCTACTATGTCCCCCCTCACGTCCGAAACGCTAGATCACAATTGGTCTGAGAGCAATGAACGGCCGGAACATAAGCCTACGACTGAATGGATGTCTTTCATTCCAGCCTGGTCAACATGCTTTATCGTGTTCGACAGAGTAGCTCGTCAGATATTTGTGACTGAGTTGTGGATACCTTCGTCAATGGCAGGTCGTGGCAACGGTGAACAGTGTGAAATATCAAACTGCCTACTCCTGGATTCGTCGCTATCTTGATCAGAAGCCGGATACAACGCAGGCGCGCGGTCGTAAGCGCAATCTGTCGGAGGAAGAGATTGTTGATATGCTGGAGTGGATCGCGAAGGACGCAACTCTAAGACTACACGAAATGCGAGTCTGAGTACGTGCCAATAGGTATAAGAACATTTCAAAGTCTACAATTGCACGACACCTGGGTGGCCGTTTGATAACTATGATGAACACCTATCAGCCTCCAGAAGGAATGAACAATGATCGAACCAAAGCGATACGAAAGGAGTTTGTTCAAAACTTGCTCGAGCTTGAAAGTGAGGGAGAAGTTCGTCACATGGAATGTCGAAATAAACTTCAACGTTTACTACAAACGTAGTCGTGGTCGGGCGTCCAGGGGAGTGGGAGCCTGTGTCAAAGGAGCTAAAAGTAGGGGCCTGAATTTGCATCTCATCGTTGCACTCAGAATGCATGGGAACGTTTCGATGACTACCCGGAGAGGCTCATTCACTGGCCCGCTATCTCTCGAATGGCTACGAGGAAGATACAGAAAGCTGGCATTCTTCGCCGAAAGGAATGGATTACGGTTATTTGGTGAAATGGTTAAGGAAAGGAAAAATTCAACGGATGTTTAGAGCTTTTGAGCTGCATAAGCAAATATCACCGCGGTGAATTCGCACGGCAAATTGATATCTAGTTGCGAACCTTTCTTACCCCAGGCTATCATCATTGTCATCGGTGAGCGCTCCTTGTATACACCGAAGCGTGCATAGAACTATCTTCAGTCAGCCATGAACCCGAAAACGCTCACGGATTTGTCCATTGTCACCATAAAGAAGAGACCTAATCGATGGACCGAATTTTACTTGGGGTTAGTGCTAGTTTTCGCGCCACGTGTGTTTGCAAATTTGTTGCACGAGCATTGTAACAAGTAACCAATGCCAACACTTACAACAGGACAGCAAATGCAAGCACGCGTGCCCCTTGCGTTTGGTGCGCGCAAAGTCGAGCACGGACCATGGATCTTGCTGAACCATTTAATGTGTGGACATCCATACGACCCCAGATACTTAGCTTGATAGCTCGTCGAGAAATGAGGTACAGACAGACCACCGGTTAGCCCAGTGTTTCTCAACGTGTCATCCGCGGGATTTTCCGAAATGTTATAATTCCGTTAACCGTTTTTCTGGACGTACTCATATTATTTTATGGGCTGATGACCAATTTGTCGTGAACATTTGTTAAATCACATCTGACGGTCTACATTAGGTTTATACGTGGCCCGTGTCAAACTCACTCCTTCCAAGAAGAAACCTGTTTCTGGCAGGGACTTAAAATGTGGATGAACGAGGCAGTGGAATGCCAGAAGGGTACTGCGATATTCGCACCGTGATGCGATGGATAGCGGTGGGATGGGTCATGCGATGTCCGCGCAGGCTCATGCATTCCAGGCTTTGTTCCCCGGCATGAGGCGAAAAATAAGATGTGGCCACTTTTTGCGTTCAGTACAAAATTCACTATCTTCCGGAAATGGAAAACCAATTGATGCGATACCACTCACAGCGGCCTAGAAGGAAAGTGCGGATATTTCGGTGTTTTACGAGTGTGCACATTTGTTTTCACGAATTGGAACGAACCTATCTCCGCGAAGTTACAAAAGATGGCTGCGTTGTTTACTTTACTTTATAACGCATTCAAACTTCTGCTTCTCATGGAAATCAAATTCGACGTGTGTTCTGGACTTTTGTGCTGAATTATTTATTACCGTTTCAACTTTTGAACCTATAACATCAACATGGATCGCTGGCTGCGGATAAGAACACTACTAGACGTGTCATAGGAAAATTCAACGTCGAATTCAGATGTAGTGATCGTTGGGTCATGTCATGTGACTTCTGCGAATGCAGAAACCGAACATTTGATGTACTCTACTGCCTGATACGAGGCAACATAAATCTGTGCCAACCGCAGCCTCTGTACCAGTAAGTTGGAGGCACAAATACACCGACATTTATCTATCTTTTGGATTTACGGAGCCCACAGTGTGTCTCGTGTAACAAAGTTCTTACAAACAGTCCCATAGTGCCTGTAAAAATGCGGCGGCATTTTGAAAAATGACAAGCGGATTATAAAGACAGAACAAAGAGTATTTGAGCCTAGGCGAGATGAACTGTTATACACCCAAAAGCACGTGCTTCCCACGTCCCAGACTGTAAATCAAACGGCTACTGCATCATCTGACCTAGTCAGTTATCGTACTGCGCTGACGGGAGAACCTCACACAATAGCCGAGAAACTTGTTAAGCCATGTGCAATCGAAATGACCAGATGCATGCTAGATGAAATATTAGCAAAATAACTGTCTGTACTGCCACGAGCAAATAATATGATATCTCAAGGAATAAAGATATTAGCAACTGCTGTTAAGAAGTTGACCACCCGCATCAGGTATCCTCATTTTGCTCTTCACATGAATGAGTCGACAGATTTGGCAAGAGTTGCCGTGCTCATTGTGCTTGTAAGATATCAACAACTAATTTCGGTGGAGGAAGGCATGCTATTTTGTGTACTTCTACCGAACAAAACTAGTGGCGCTGGGATGTTCAACATGATGAATAATTGTATGCATGAAAATAACATTCCATGGGACAACACTATCGATTACTAACACTGAGGGTGCTAAAGCAATATCAGGAAAGGTTGCTGGTGTCATGACAAGAATCATTACCGTTGCAAAAGCCTGCACAAATAGCCAGTGTATTCTTCATCGACAAGCACATGCCGTAAGATTACGTGTGACGACATGGGAACTGTCCACACTTCTTTACTGATCCATACTGAAGTAAAATGACTCTTCCGTGGCAAAATATTACTACGTTTGTTAGCATAACGTACAGAAGTCATGGCTTTTTTCATGGATCGCCACTATGATTTAAAGATCCAGATGACTGATAGAAAGTGGTTGGAAAGACATTACTGTTTGTCCGATATCATGGCAAAAATAAATGACGTAAACTTAGCACTGCAAGGAAAATCTGCGGCCATACTCCTTGCAAAGGATGAAATTCGCAAGTTGAAATTAGTTAGAATTCTGGGAGATTTCTGTTCGAACAACGAACAATGAATTTATGCGGGTCAGAAAGCGTTGCTTTACAAGTCTCGTGGGATAGTTGGTTGGGGTATCGAAATAACAATAATGTTACCAGTGACAGTAAACCCGTGAGTACTTTAAGGATGAAAATAAGGACTTATCGTTTGCTTCGCCATAGTCCTGCAATCCGTTTAGATTCACAGCACTCACAGTTAACATCAAATAATTCCATGGTAAACTCTAGGTGCATGATAGAGACGTAGCGCCAAGTGACAAAGTGTAAGTGGATGAGTGCGTCATCCAACCGTCTTTTAACTACTGGTAGTGTCGGTGCAGCGACGACCGATTCTGCAAGAACATTCCACGGGTGACAGACACGAATGGAAACGAAATTTCTGCGGCACTCCAGACGACTGTATTGTTCTGCGAGTTTTAATGAGTGGCCCCTCAGGTTTATATTGGTGCTGAGTTGCAGTAAAGGGCGGCACACAAAATGTGGGTCTCGCAGAATCAAGTGTGCCATAAGCAGGTCACCTCGTAGTCTGCGCTAGCTTCCACTGAATACCCCCAATCATTGCAGCCTCACCTGGTATCAAAGATTGCGCATTCCAATTACTTTCTTAGATGCCCGACGTTGTGGCTGCTCCAGTGCATTAAAGACGTGTTTGAACTATGGCTGCCAGCCTGAAATTTTGTATTCGACATGGGAGCTAACATACGCACTGAGAAATTGTCGAAATATGGAGCTGTATGTATGTCCAAACGACCGTCGCAACATCCCGACGTGTTGGTTTCCAGTCTTTGAGGCGTTTTCGGTTTGCCTGGAGTGACCCAAGTCACTTTAAACCAGCGCACCCAAATCACGTTCGACAGTTGATTGTTGCAGTACATTCGTTCCGAGCCGGTATGAGTAGTTGCTCTGATGTCGGATGGAAACAATCCTACATTTACTGACGTTGAAATGTAGTAAGTTTTGGGTTGACCATTGATACACCGTATCTAGGTCACGCTGAAGCAGATGCTGGTCGGCGTTCGCCTGGATCCTGCGCCAAAGCATGATATCGTCGGCAAACATTAGGAAGTTTGAAGAGATTCCCTATGCAAGGTCATTAATAAACACTGAAAACAAACGCGGACCTAGAATTGAGCATTGCAGCACACCACACTCGATTTGTATGGGGTCCGAAAAAGCGCTCCCAACTCTGACCACTAATTGCCTTTGAAGTAGAAAATTGGAAATCCAACTTAAAAGAGGGTTGCCGATCATGTAGTGCTGGAGCTTGGCGAGTAGAGTTCGATGGACCAGACGATCGAAAGCATTTGAAAAATTCGCGTGGATCACATCATCGTTTTCTCCAGCTTCAGCTGCCTCGGTCAAACTACTGCGTGCGACTAGTAAATTCGTTGTGCATGACCACTGTCGACGGAAACCGAGCTGCTCAGGCGCGACGATGTTACAGTTTTCCAGATAGCACACCAATGCATCCGCAGCTATGGATTCCATGACCTAGGAGAGGATAGGAAAATGGGATACTGAGCGGTAGTTGGAGGGATCAGTTCTGCTTCCACCTTTGCGACTCGGGGTTACTATTCCAAGCTCCCACATGACGGGAACTTGATTCTGGCTTAAACAACCCTAGGAAAACAGCTAAAGGTCCTCCCAGTCGACTTGCTACTTCTTCCATTGCTCTGGACGAATGGTGTCAAAACCCGGCTAGCAGTGTTTTCGTGGAGACGTTAGCGGTTGCAATACAGCCTCCGCTGTAAAAGTGATGTGGGTTAGTCCTGGCGAGGAGACAACAAAAGTTGATAGATCGTTTTGTGACAAGACCCTCTGAAACGTGGTGGCATATTGCATCCGCAGCGCATTTGCTGCTTCCACAGCCGTTCTTGTTGGGTCAACAGCCATCCTAAGTGGAGGAAATCCTCGCCTCACATTTCTTAGGCAACTGGCGTGCTTGTACAGCAATCTGTGGTTAGCACTGAAGGTTTTTGCGATGTTCTGCTGATATGCGGCTTTGTTTTCTCTTAGCAGTTGAGTGCAGTGGTTACGTTGGACTACGTAGTTGTTTCAAGTTTCTGGTGCTGGAGCTTCTCTGTACACTCGCCATGCTGCGTTGCGTGATGTTATCCAATTTCGAGCTCTGCTCCTAACGAAAGGAACTGAGGTAAACTTATTTAAAAGTCTTATTTCTGAAGCCTCTACAATCAGCTGTCTGAATTATTTGACGAACTCGAGCGACGCCATTTCGCAGGATGCTTCGTCAAGCAACGACTAAGTTGTGGCGCTGACGAGCTGGGCTAATCGATCGTAGCTTGTGTTGGTTCGCACAGTCTCATCGTTCTCATTCCCATTTTCCGCATAGCAGACGAATTTGAAACTGATGACTGCGTGATCACTGTGACCCAACGGGCAATCAAAAATCAACACATCAACCATATGCTCCTCGTTGGTAAGCACAAGATTCAGCACAGATGTCTTGTTACCTGTTCTGAACCGAGTGGACAAAGTGATGGGATTCTATAGTGGAACAGTGGTTACGAGGTCTTGTGGATCGGCTTTGACTTGTTCTTTTATCATGGCAGGAGTTTCTACACACTATCCGTTAAAATCACCCATGATGAGTATGTGAGTGTACTTTCGCTGTAAACTGCGTCTTAAAGCAGCCATTAGGTGGCAGTCGGTTTTGATGTAGAGTTAGGGAACGGTACACCAAGACAATAAAGCAAGCGTCTCTACCTTTTAACTGCAAGCAACACTGCAGAGAGTCGGGGAACTACGAGTCTGAATCCGCCACGGCTTCGCATTGTAAGTCGCTTTGGTAATACAAAATTACCCCTCCTCCTTTAGTGAGCCTATCATTCGGATCAGCGGCATGCCCGGTAGCGCAACTTCAGCTTCCATCATTCCCGTGTGCAAACATGTCTCGGTGATATCAGTGATATCATATGACCCGGAAGCTTGTCAGACTTTCAATTCGGTCAGTTTATTAAAAGATCCTGAGCATTGGTATACAAACAGGCCAGTCTCTCGGTCTCTAGCAGCCCACAGAGGGGTGAAGGGTCAAGTGTGGGAGAATGCCGACCGATGGGTCGGTAGGTACTCGTTTTTTGATGGGATAATGATAGCTCGTCTGCAACGTGATTTGGCCAAGGTGCGTCCCAATCTTCGTTTAGACCTATGTCAGAGTCAATTAAAGCAGCAGTCAAGTTACGCTTCTGTACATTATTCGGTACACTTGCTGTTTCGGGTGCTTTAATCGTTGAACTGTGCAAAGGCTCCTGTGACCTTTAACCGACGTTCAGAAGGCAAACTCCTTCGATTTCCCCGCCATTGATCCAGAAGACTCGTCGCTTGTTGCTCTGACTGTGCCAACTATTTTTGGATTCTAGGGCCGCATCCTCTATAATTTGGTGCGAGAGGTATCCTGATGAGCGATAACGACACGATGTTATCCAACGAGTTTCACGAATGAACTGCCACTGTTCTAAATCCTGTTTTCCAGTCTCATGAACATCGCTAGAGGGACGTTCTGGTACGCCATGTATGGAGACTGGGTTTAGGCGGTCTTGCTTGCTGTGTCCATCTTCGGTGTTTCTTTTGGTTGTAGCGAGCTCCAAGAGACATCAACGTAGATGGGTATTTCACAGGGACCATGTTTTAGCGCGCTTGTGGAGAGCAAAACGTTTTCTACGTCGGTGGAGGATCCTAGTTTTACTCGAATAAGTCTGGATTCTCCATAGTGTGGCAAGTTCGAATGACGAGTAATTCCTAAGAGTTTTACCGTTTTGGCTCTGATATGCATCAGCAAGCACAATGACTTCCATTTGTCTAGGTTGTCCGATAAGTCATCCTGCAATGTGATGGCGGTAGATTCATAGATATTTGAACATACAACAGTAAGGGCATTATTGTTGGATCCCTTTTTCGTTGGTCCACAAGCTAGGGTACTCGTTTTTCCTGACTTGCTGACAAGTGTTGATTGTTTACTGTTTGTCCCTCTGTTCGCGTTAACGGTGTTTGCAACAGAATAGGCCGCAGCGGCACCTCCCGGTTGACTTTTGCAGCAATCTCTGCGTATGTAACTGATGTTCCAGCAGTCTTTGTCTCGATAAGATACATTTGAGCTACAGGTACTGAGGGTTGATGTTCGACTGCTTCATGCTTGTTAATGCCATATGTCAGGTCTAGTGAAATTTGCTTTACCAGACGTTTCAAGTGGTGCCTGATTTTCGTTGACGTGAGTACTGTTTGACTCTCGTAGGTACGGTCTGTTTTCGCCCGGCATTCTACCAAACTTAGAGAAGACGACGGAGATGGGGACGTGGCTGATTGCGGTTCAAGGGACGCGGATTGTGCAGCATTCCTTTCCTTAGAAGGCGTTACGCTTTTGTGGTGCCTCCTCGCTTCCGTTGAAGTAATCTTATCGTTTATCCTCTACTCGTGTTCTGCGGTTAACCGGTCGTACTTCTGGACTAGGATAAGCTAGCACTTATCGTGTGGGATGGTGGAGCACGTAGTACGGAATCGAAATGCTTCTTGGGAGTTATTTCGCTCTCTTACCTGTTGTTGGGAAACGGTTGCACATTTCGGATGATGCCATTCCAAATATTGCGAGCAAGCCAGACCGAATTTAACTAATCGATGGTTTTCTCCTAACCGGCAAATGCCTTTCTCTTGGAGCATTTTCGGGTTTGCATTTCTGCCACTGAACCGGGTGTTGTCACCTGACCCAGTGGGTTGGTTGGCGTTCTGTACGTTTCCAGATTGTGAGCGGCGCACATCGGTCAGGCGAGCGTGTTGGTTGCAGGCCAACTGAGTGGTCGGCGTGGTCGCGCGGTCCGTGTGATAAGTTATGCAGACGCACTGGCTGACAAGGTCACAATGAATGGCCAGTGACTGGGACCTGCTAAGCGAATCTGAACACAGCGCTGAGCACCGATTGAGAGATCACCAATTGCTTCGCAGCTGTGTTGAGAAACGCCCGGTCGGAATAAGCTTAAGCTTTTCGTACTGTTTCGAGAATTCTGTATCGAATGGTATCACACAGAAAGGCGATCGGTTCAATGTGGCTGAGTTATCCACTTGCGCTTTATCACGGATGACAGTGAAAGCGGTTAGTAATGGCACGGACTTTAATTGTAGATAATTCCACATGTGTAGGATCATTGTGTAGGGCTGGTAAATCCGCTTCGAATGAACGTACAGTGAAAACGCTGCGAGCAGATGGAGCGGAGATAGAGAGGAATAATGCAAATGAACCAGGAGCACGCGCCTCACGCGTGTGTGTGGATGACCTTGATCGCCTCGAGGTGGAGATCTGGACAGCTTTGGTGCATGTGGAAGTGATGAGCTAGGGCACAGATATCCCAGATTATCTTTCTGAAGAAATTCTGCAGCGTTTAGAAGATCTGATCGAACCGTTGTCTCAGTGTTTCCCCATGGAAGATGAAGAAACATGGGAAGAATTGTCCTGTGTCATGAATCAATTTTTTGCACGAAAAGCCTGCTTTCCAATTACTTCAGCAGGAAAAACTCATTGACCTAATGTCAGAGTCCTCCCTTCAGGATGAGTTTCACCAATTATCGTTATCTGATATCTAGTGTAAAACGAAAGACTAGCACCCCGTCATAGCGAAGAGAGCTTTTGCCTTGCTTCTCCATTTGCCACAACTTCTCTAGGTGAAAGTGCATTTACGCATTGCACCTATACAAAAACAAAGTGCCTCTATAGACTTGAAGTTGAACCTGATATGAGGTTATAGCTTTCCTCAACAAAACTAAACATCAAACAAGTCAGCGCTGCATATCGGCAAAGATTTCATCCCACACATTAAGCCTTAATGTGGGTTGATTTTTCTACCTAAATTCAACAGCTTCCATATATCATTGACATTTAGGAACACCCGTGTTAATTTAGTGTAGAGCAATAAACGTTTCCAAGAAACTGCACCTCATGCTTATTTTACTAAAGCCTAGTCCTTTGGTTAACTATATGGCGGAGGGCTCGCCGTGCAAGACTCCACTAAAACGAGGTCCGAGGTCCAAAACATTTGAGAAACCCTGGGTTAGTCGGTCTAACGACCGTCCCGTCGTGTTAAAGCGCAGTTTATCCTTCCTTTCGGTTAGGTAAGCAAGAGCACATGGTAAGCTTACTTGAAAATGAGTGCGGATGAACATCGAACATTGTGTAAACGTGAAACGATCGATAGCTGTCGTTGTGTCTTGTCGTGTGGACCGAGTTTTCGTGCAGTTAGCTGTCTGTATTTTCATGCCACATGAAAGCACACCATCCTGGACCAGAGCAATGAATGTTCAATGAACGTCTATTTTTATCAAAGTTGATGAGAAGCACAGTTATGACCAACGCTGTTGTCGGCCGAAAACTAGCTTCCAACAAAGCACATTAGCAAAAAGCAGAACTCTCAACTATATCTTGCACATTAGGACTAATGGCAACTTGGCAGAGGAGTATCAGTCAGCTTTCATTTTAATCCAGTAAAGGTCGTTACAAGTGTAAAGCAGTACTACTGGTAACATTTATTTCTATGAAAGCGTATGACGTCTAAAGAGTACCGGCTACTACATAGCGCATTCTCATGATGCCCTCTTGTTCGCTTCAGTTTAACACAGAGTGACCATGTGCCTCAGCCACACGAGCCTTTACAATCATTTCACAGTGTTATTTTACAGTGGACAAGATTACGGCAACCTTCTTGGATGAGATGCAACCCAGTACGTAAACGTCGCCCATCCAGAAGCTCACGCGGAGGACCAACTATTATAATGTATGACTTGGAGGCTCCAGTAACGGAAGTATGCTGGGAGCAGCGGCGCACTGTTTCTCATTACTTCAAAAACAACAACAAAGCATAGCGCTTCTTGCGAGAACCTAGGTCGCATAGACAAGACGCATTAACACATATTGGAACCCAGTGGATTCGTCGGTTGGCACCTTGGATACTAGTCGGTAACAATGGCACGTAAGAAACCTGGCATATACGTGACAGCAAGGAAGTTGGAGGCAGCTGGACCCAACGCAGATTGTACAGAATACAAGAGTAGGAAGGGAATCCACAAGGGCAAGGCACGGTACAGAACGGGACTCACGAAAGCTGTTTATGAAAACGGATGTGCAGTCAGTAAAACAAACGAACATTTAGAAGGATCAAACAACAATAAAATCCAAGTGGTAAAATACTGAAGGGGTATATTTTCAGGTGCACTACAAGAGCCTCTCCCCAGAAGGCTGAATGATAGAAGCTAGTGGATGGAAGATAATACTGTCAGGAGGGAGAGGGTAAGCGAGGATGGATGGAAATAGTAACTTATGGGCTTGAGCACGCGCTTCTAAACCGGGGTGGATGGCAGAGTTCGTTGGGTTCAGGCTTCGGTTAACTAATATTTGTGATTTTCATGTGGACCACAGTGCATCGTCGGTGGGCCGTCGGGGCAGGCTACTTGGACTGCGAACAAAATCAAGGTATGGCATATCAACTCCCGCACCAGCATCCACCATTTCGGTCCAGCTGTCTCGTGCTAACAATAGGCTGGTTGTGCTTGACCGATTCTGGCAGAAACCGGGTTGTCGCTGAACCATATGACCAAAGCCGTCCAGATATGACATGAGTGCATCGGCATTGATAAGTTCCATAACTTTTGAAAGCTCTGATAGAAGAATCACTGGTCGATAATTCGTTGGCTCGGAATGACTACACCTTTTATGAATGGGTGTTATTATTCCGTGTTTCCACATTGCAAGAACGTGCCACTCGACAAAGCAGTGCTGGAACAGCCGCGACAAAGGTTCGGACAAAATAGTAGTCCCCATAGTAAGCGTCTTTGGGCGGATGTCGTCAATTCCTGGACAGGCGTGCAGGCGTATGGATAGCAGCTTTCTCATCACCAAATCTGCCGTAAAACTTATATGTGTGGGTCCCGGTGGAAGCACCATTGATTAAAAAAATTCAGAAGACCACGGGATGCAATGAAAGGTTGGTGCATATTGTTGTTGCAGAACAGTTGACGCTTCTTTAGCAGTCCACTTTATATCATCCGCTGTTGGAAGAGGGAAATCAACTTTTCACCGCACGGAGGCTGTTCACACGCTTGTACAGAAGCTTAGGATTGGAAGTTAATCGCTCGGCTAAAGCATGTTGCCAAGCTTATTTGCCCTTGCGCACTGATTGGATGCAGTGGTTACGGTAGACAACATAGGCTTTCCAGGAACTCGGAATCGGAACGGTTTTGTGCATATACCAAGCCGCGTTGCGCATCACCATGCCTTTGCGTGTCCTACTCCGTATAAATCACGTCATGTTTCTCGAACTGATAGTCTTGGTTTCCGATACTCCACTAACCATGGTGCTAAACTTACTGACAAAATATACGTAGGCGATATCCGGTGCATACCAGTATAGGCAACTCCAGTCGGTCGCTTTGTAGGACTAGTTAATACTAGTCCGAGACGATGCGCGGAATTAAGCGCGGATATCAGAAGGCAATTGGAGTCGGACACAGCGGACTGTATTCGATGGGCTACAACATGAAGCGGACGGATGAAGCGAGGCAAGAGCGAACACGTGAGCGCGGGGACTTACAAGGCAGTTGTGTGTCGAGCCGGTTGTAAGATTAAAACAAGAAGGAGTAATGTACAATCGGTCAACAAGTAAATTGTACACGAAAGATAAGAGTTATCTTTCTGGGCGCTACAGAGCTCCCCCCCTAGAAGGCTGAACATAGAAAGCCTTCGAAATCGAAAAGGAATGTTGAAACGAGGTTCGTAAGGCGAAATCGTGCCGAGTAAAAATGAATGAGCGTTCGTGTGAATGGGGGTTCGTCGGAAGTCGGAGTCCGCTGTGCCGTTTATGATTCGTTATTTATTGAATGCAGGGCAGGGTGCATTTCGGCGAGCCGTTGGAGCGGGCTTGTCGGACTACAAAAAAACTGGCTAGTCCAGAAAAAGGCCGACAGGACCTCAACCTCCGCTGCTGCCAAACGGTGCGCTTGGGAGTGGTCTCTCCCCCCGCCGCACCCCGCCCCGCGCCAAAGCGACCCTCGTCCCACGAAGAAAACGACCATGGTCCCACGGAGAAGCGACCCTCGTCTCACGGAGAAGCGATCCTCGTCCCGCGAAGAAGCGATCCTTGTCCCGCGGAGAAGCGATCCTCGTCCCGCGGAGAAGCGATCCTCGTCCCGCGGAGAAGCGACCCTCGTCTCACGGAGAAGCGATCCTCGTCCCGCGGAGAAGCGATCCTCGTCCCACGAAGAAGCGATCGTTGTCCCGCGGAGAAGCGATCCTCGTCTCGCGGAGAAGCGATCCTCGTCTCGCGGAGAAGCGATCCTCGTCCCGCGGAGAAGCGACCAGTGTTCGCGTCAGGGTCCTCGAAAAGATTCCTCGTGTGGGCCAGTCGATCGAAGGGGAGGGTTGGGGCATGTAAAGACGAGAAAATAGAAAAACACGCGCAGAAAACGCCAAAAAGAACAAACGAATGATCTGCGTGTTTAAATATTTTTTGGTTTTTGAATATTTTTTTGAAAAAGGTTTTTCGGAGGTTTTTTGATATTTTTGTTTGTTTTCAAAACGTTGATCGACCAAAAACGGGGCAAATATATACAATATCTACAAAGCTAAAAATATTTACACTGTACATAGTCGGAGAAACGGACGGGCTTACGTACCTCCCGACCACGGCGATTGGTCGTGGGAGGCGGCGGACCAGATTCGGGAGATGTTGGAACGGCTTGTAGACCGAGATCGTCGTCTGGATGAACTAGACCAGGATGCTGTAAGCTGGTGCGATGAGTTGTGACGTCGCACGAAGCACTACTAGACAAAGTAGGCGAGGTAGTTTCTTCCATAAAGGCGGGTTTCAGACGGTCGATGGTGACGACTTCGTGTCGACCACCGCGGTCAATAGTGTACGCCTTACTCGCACGATGCAGCACCTTGAAGGGTCCTATGTACGGCGACTGAAGAGGCTGTCGAACACCGTCTGCGCGAAGAAGGACGTGTGAACACGTAGACAGCTTTTCGGGCACGTACACTGGTGTCTTCTGCGATCGAGGAGCGGGTGGACGTAACTCACGCATCTGGTGAGCCAATCGATCAGTGTAACTTCCGTAGTCAAAAGTGGAAGTACATGGGGCTGGTGCTACCAGCTGTCCGGGCAACCGCAGCGTGCAACCGTAGACTAGCTGCGCTGGTGTGGCGTCGAAATCGGCTTTAACCGTGTTTCTTAAGCATAGAAGAACGAGAGGAAGCGTTTCAGACCATGAAGCATCTGCGTGCGCACGTAGCGCTGCCTTCAACTGGCGATGAAAACGCTCCACCATGCCGTTAGCGGCCGGATGATACGCCGTCGTCTGGACGTGGCGACAGCCTAAATCCTTAAGCAACGTGGCAAATGTCGACGAAAAATGTGACCCTCGATCGGTGGTCACGATGGCGGGACAGCCGTATTGAGCTACCCAGCGCTCCAGAAAAGCTTTCGCTACCGTTTCCGAGGAGCAATTTGGGATGGGGACGGCCTCAGGCCATCTAGTAAATCGATCGATGCATGTCAGTAGATATACGGAGCCTTTGGAAGGCGGTAGAGGACCTACGAGGTCGACGTGCACGTGATGAAAACGTGCGTCTGGCGTCGGAAAAGTGCCTAATGGGCTTCTCGTGTGCTTGTGCACCTTCGCGCGTTGACACGGAAGGCAAGCAGCTGCCCAGGTACGCACGTCCCGATTAACATTGCGCCAAACGAATCGTGCGGTTACGAGTTTAACTGATGCACGAACGCCTGGATGAGACAAGCCGTGCAACGCGTCGAACACGGTCTGCCGAAACTCACGTGGGACGACTGGGCGCGGCGTGCCCAGAGATAAGTCGCAGAGTATCGCTCCGTCTGATGATGTCAGCGGAACGGGTCGTATGTCCAATGAGGGAGACCTGCGTAGTAGATCAATCTCAGGGTCGTTGAGTTGCGCTGTGGCCATGGCTGCCAAGTCGATAGCAGTGCCGGCGTCAGCGGAGATAGCTTGAATGCGGGAAAGTGCATCGGCGACGGTGTTGTGCACACCTGAGACATGCCGTATATCGGTCGTAAACTGAGCGATATAGTCAAGGTGGCGCGACTCTCTAGGAGAGTATCGGTCGGTGGTCGAGCCGATCACGTAAGTCAGGGGTTTGTGGTCAGTGAAGACGACAAAGGAGCGGCCTTCTAGGACATGTCGAAAGTGACGTATCGCTAGATATACGGCGAGTAGTTCTCTACCGAACGTGCTGTAGCGAGATTCGGTAGGTTGTAAGCGTTTGGAGAAAAACGCTAAGGGCTGCCAAGTGTCTGCTACGCGTTGCTGCGAAACAGCGCCGACTGCGACGTCCGAGGCGTCAGTACTAAGGGACAGTGGGGCGGTCGGATCGTGATGCGCTATGGAAGCTATGTTGGCGATAGCCTCTTTCAGCGACTTAAAAGCAGCGCGTGCTGCGGTACGAAATTCGAACGTCTTGAGTTTCCCTCGGAGAAGGTCCGTGAGGGGTCGCATCAGCGAGGCGCAGTTGGGTATAAATCGTCGGTAAAAGTTGACCAGGCCATCAAAACGCCTGAGCTGTTTGAAAGAATGAGGCTCGGGGTAGTCGATGATGGCTTGAATTTTATCCTGCAGTGGCACGACGCCTGCAGAAGAGATACGATGTACCAGGAAATTGACTGCCTCGACACCAAACGCACACTTTTCTGCGTTGATCGTCACCCCGTGTTGAGATAAACGATCAAAAAGTGTTCGTACGTGGCGTATGTGCTCTTCTCGTGAAGAGCTTGCGATTAAAATGTCGTCAAGATACGCGTAAGCGAAGTCTAAGCCGCGACAAACTTGGTCGATGAAACGCTGAAAAGTTTGCGCGGCGTTCTTTAGGCCAAATGGCATGCGCAGAAACTCGAACAAACCAAATGGAGTCGTCACGGCAGTTTTAGCGATGTCCGCCTCGGCTACCGGAATTTGGTTGTATGCGCGTACCAAGTCGATTTCGCTGAAGATATTTTTACCCGCCAGACTGGCGGTGAGATCCACTATGTGTGGGATCGGATAGCGATCAGGCGTGGTTACCGTATTCAAGGATCGATAGTCGCCACAAGGACGCCAGTCCCCCACAATCTTCTTCGGGACCATGTGAAGAGGCGACGCCCATGGGCTGTTGGACGGTCTGACGATACCAAGTTGAAGCATGTGGTCAAATTCGGTTCGTGCTGCCCGTAGTTTGTCTGGAGCAAGCCGTCTTGGTCTTGCGCTAACTGGTTGACCGCGCGTAACTATGTGGTGAGCGACCTCTGTCGTGACTGGTGGAAGCTCTGCAGCCGGTCGAACCAGTCGCGGGTATTCGGAGAGGAGGCTCAAGTAGTCGGACGGTGCGTCTGCGATCCGAAATACAGGGCTGATTACCGGGGCATCTGAAAGGACACCATCAACACCTAGTTTCGTACGGTCGTCTAAAAGTCTGTGGCGACCAGCATCAACAAGCAACCCAAAATGTCGGAGGAAGTCGATACCGATAATCGCGAAGGGTACAGACGCAACCATGAAGACCCACTGAAAATCTCGGCGAAGATTGAGGTCTAGGTTCATCATGCGCTGACCGAATGAAGCTATCGGAGAACCGTTGGCCGCACGCAAATTGTACGTAGGCTTCGAGTGCTTGTCGCTAGCGGTCGCTGGGATGACGCTGACTTCCGCTCCCGTGTCGATGAGGAACGTGATGGAAGAACGTCGATCCTTAACGTAAAACAGTCGGTTTGCTTGGTTATTGCATGATACGTTTGTAGTGCTAGTATGCGGGCTATTCGTTTTCCCTAGGTCGTGCCTAATGCAGGGAGCCCGACAACGTCTAGCTCTTCCACCGTATTGGCGGTGATACCAACATACTTCTTCGACGGTCTTGACAGCATCTGACCGAGAACTTGTAAGGAAAATGTTGCGCTTTCGTGCCGAACGTGACGTACTCGGTGCAGGCACAGACGAGCCGCAATGAACGGTAGCCAAAACGTGGTCAGAATTTGACCGTGGCACACGCTGCTTCGAAGCCTTCATTGCTGCTATCCTGCCGCGAAGTAGCGCAATTTCCTCGTCTTTAGAGTCAGATCGGTCTAGCGACTGGGAACAAACATGGGATTCGGTTTTCATCGGTGAGCATACGTCACCGGAGTTACTAGTCGTCTGCTGCGGAAAACGTTCGAACGCAGCGTCTGCCCTGGTAGCTAAGTCTTTCAAGGGTGCATCTATAAACATGGACAGCATTATCGGCAATGGCTCTGGGAGACGTGCAAACCACAGCTCCTTTATCCCTTCTTCGCTCAAGAATAAGGGACCAGCGATGCGCTGAAGTTCGCGGAGCAATGCCGACGGCTTGCGATCCCCAAGCTTGAGACCATTGAGCTGCTCAAATCGTGTTCGTGCGCTGGGTCGTAACTCTTTCAAAATCGCTTGCTTCATCGTTTCATACTTTGCCTCATTCGATGGGCAGAGTAGAATGTCCTCAATCAGCGTCACTACCGACGGAGGAAGGCGTGGGACGAGCTGATTGTACCTTGGACGGTCCGCCGTTATGCCCTTATTTTCTAGTTCGATCTCGAATATCTTAAACCAAACTTCTGGACTGTGTTCCATGAAACTTGGAACAGCCAGAGGAAGCATGGTTACGCTGTGAAACGACTCAGATGCAACTCTCGAAATGTGAGTCGAAAGATAAAGAACGAACAAAATACGATAAAAGTACTAAAATTATGCAAGAAACAAATGAATATAGGTATATAATCGAGAAAAAGGAACGAACTCACCAAAAAATACAAACGAGAAAAAAGGTTGAATTCGCGCGTGCGAATCGGGGTCACCAATTTGTAGGACTAGTTAATACTAGTCCGAGACGATGCGCGGAATTAAGCGCGGATATCAGAAGGCAATTGGAGTCGGACACAGCGGACTGTATTCGATGGGCTACAACAAGAAGCGGACGGATGAAGCGAGGCAAGAGCGTACACGTGAGCGCGGGGACTTACAAGGCAGTTGTGTGTCGAGCCGGTTGTAAGATTAAAACAAGAAGGAGTAATGTACAATCGGTCAACAAGTAAATTGTACACGAAAGATAAGAGTTATCTTTTTGGGCGCTACAGCTTCAACGAGTCGGGTTCAGGTGTCGTAACTGGTTATGGTTCGCGTCGTTTGAGTTCTTTGCTCGGGGTATTCAGCATATAAGGTGTACATGAACTGTGAAATCGCATGAGCACTGCGGCCTAGAGGAGTATCGATTATCACTCTCTCGAGCACCAGTTATTCATTAGTCAAGAACCAGTCCAATATGGATGGCTTGTTATTTCCCCTGAGTCTGGTGGGCGAAGGGACGTGGCCATAAACCGGAAATTCTGTGACAAGATCTTGCAGGTCTGCTTTGAATGGCTCACCTGGTGTGGCCTGGGATTTTAGACCAGGTGCCTAGAACGTGACTGTACTTCCTGTTTAGCACCTGCCTCAATGCAGCCACAAAGTTACATTCCATCTCAGGTGTAGACGATGGTGGGCAGCAAACAACAACCACTGGGCCAACGTCGTTCCCTCTCAGCCCGTAAGCTGCATCAAATGGAATCAGGTACGTCCGTTTCCGAATGGTGTATGGGTTAGTACGAAAGTAGATGGCTACTCCACCATCTTTGCTGGCTCGAAGATTCCGGACAACGGACATCCTGTTAGCGCGATTTCGGCATCCGTTATCGCACTGCGTAACCATGTTTCCGTGATAGCAATGAGGTCCCAGAGTGCGGAAGTGTGTCGGTCTTAATTCAGCTAATTTGCTGATTAGGCCTTGGGCATTTGTGTATATGCAGGAGATCTTCTCGGAGACCAAAAGTGTGTTTGATGAGCTGGAGGAAGGGTCAAAGGCCAACTGTTTTTGGATCAGTTGCAGGCTCTCGAGACGAATTTGATATATATTCAAGTATCAGATACCCCGGATTCCGTGCTCTGTTGTGTCTCTTCGGGTGTGATGGCTACTATTGAAAACGTCACCGGGTCGGGTCTTAAAGTTTTGTATTTTCGTTGAGATGATTTTTCGTCTCTGACTCCAAAGAGAATTTGTTCAGAGATAAATAAATAAATAGATCGGGCCAACATTGCGCTAGTCACTTTACACCTAATCCAATAACAAACCTAGACGGTACTCACGTTCAGAAAACAAAGCGTATCGACCGACACCCGTTTCTCTGGGTAATCCAAACGCGGTGACATTGTAAGTTAAATAAAACCATATGTGAACATTTCTGCCGAAAAAATCTTGCTCGACAGGTTCACTGTTTTCTGTTGTTCCCTGTTCGTGGTTGTAATACTTCGTTTGATAACTGTGACGAACCATCCTGCGGGACATGTTAAGCCAAAGTGTTTTTGTCCACAGTAAACTATTGACCATTAACCATGCGCTTGCCTTAACCCCACGAGATCAGCTAATTGTGATCTAATCGGTTTTCGACGGAATGGTGCAAATGCGCCACCTGTTTCGGTGTGTGTCTACTTGTAGAATGAGGAAAGTAATAGAGCTGATGGTATAACATCTCATTTGAAAGAAAATTACAAGGATTCAATCAAACCTCTACCAGATGTATTATCCGGCCTTAACCTGGTGAATATGTCATTCCGCCCGGGAGCTGTTCTATCTAACTCGATCAGATTTGAGTTATGTGATTCGTATGGGGATTAAATGGTTGGAATATGATTATCTTCCACCTTATGTACAGCTATACGTGAGAAACCGCCAACAGCGTGAGATTGGGTTGAGCACATTACACACCTTTTCCCGCTTGATTGCATCCATGGTGCAATTAATTTGCTTCCTAACGCTTTGAGTTGCAATTTAAGCCGATTTAACATCCTCATTGGCGCAATTGAATTGCATCCCGTATCATTTCTAAGCACCAAACGCGCGCATTGACCTTGGTATTGAGCTAGCCCAAAACAGCCAATGACATGAATGCCAATGCATGAATGTACAAGTTGGTGGTGTGTGGTGTTGATGCGTGGGCGGCGTAGCCTGCATTCAGCAACGGTGCCTAATCTGAAGCCAGTTCTACTTAGCTTAGGGACACAAGGTTGTCCAAACCCGAGATGCGACTGGATATAAGTGGACTACCATGTACGTAAAGGCATGCCTTGCGAAGGGCACATGTTGGGGGTGTGGGCGGCGAACAAATTAATGCGACACCCCATTAGCGATATTATGGCTAATTTGGCAACGGCGCGGTCCAAGTTTGTGGATGACGTACCAACGTTAGGATATACTGTGGCACTGGCTTCAGATAGCGTGACAATCCGAGGTGCATGGCTGCGAGCTTTCGAGCAGAGCGACAAAAGGGGCCAGCGCAACCGAAATACAGGTTGAAAGGTGGAGGCCTTTAGTTATAGAGCGTCGTCTTGCGCGGCGGTCTGCTGAGACCGCTATTGTCGCAATACAACTGTGGCCATTTTGTTACGAACCGAGTTAGCACTGCTTTGTTACAACATGCATCGCTTACCTTCGTGGTGGATGCAGTACACCAACTTGATGGCCCCCGAATCAAAGGAGATACTGCGACCGGCCTGTCGGAATTTTGCATCCACTGATTTGTACGCACGTGCGTGGGCGAACTGATGCGGACCGAACGTAAGGGCAACTGACACGCAAGTCGGTGCGCATCAAATGAATTCGTAATCACGTACCCAGTTTAGTGATATGTTCACACATGTGAGTCACTACATCGTTGCTCGGCGTCTTTGTCTCTCCATTTCACCGCCTCTTCTCTAATAAAGGTACTTGACCGACACAGCATATAGGCGAGCAACACCTCATATTTTTCCTACGGTAGTTGTAGCTGCAAAGCCCAGAGTTCCCGGAGGCTGATAACACGCAATTTCCCACTTAACGGCCTTTGAACACGTAGTTCACAATCGCAGATGGCAGTATAAAGGTATATAACGGGTCAAGTAGCTAACGCTTGACATGTCCAGTAGGATTGCCGTAATGAAGAGAGAAAGATTAAATAATGAACGTAGTAATGACATTGAGTCTGACATGTTGATTTGTCAGTGACATATACATGATATCTGGTATACGTCCAGTTAGTTGCAACTAATCGCTTTCCATACTCTACATCTTCGTCACGATGCGGCAAATTCGAGAACGTAATTTTATATATGAAATTCTCTTTATAATTACAAATAAGAACATCAGAAGACTAAGATCGTGGGATTACACTGTTAGGACGACCTACTAGAACTCGGCCAGGTTCGGTGTGGCAGGGTATCAAGACAGTCACAGGCGTACGACTGCGAATGATCGGGGTCTGAGGTGACAAAATGTCATGGCATGCTTGTGAACAAAGTGATCTAAGTGGCCTGCGCAACTTGCCGCTGAAATCATGGTTGACGGTGGGCCCTTGGGTAAAAGAGAGATGTTTTCACAGTGCTCCACTGAGAGCGCTGATCCCGAATAGGACAGCGGCAATTTTGTTGTAAGATGAGTAGGCAATGCTTTCTTACAGCAGGTGTCACTTAAAGTTGCGCGATTATTGAGCTGGTGTAAGTAGAATGCGAAAAAGCGACAGTATATCTTCATGGAAACACCCTGGTTGGCGGTTAGTGTTTAGGAGCATTTGCCACTGACTCGTGTAATCTGTGTGCGCCCAGTAAATTAATCACTTAGCAAACGCGTCATGGAAGGATTTATTATTCGAATGAGTAGATCTTTCGACAGCATTTCGTGGTTTACACAGCAGAATGCGTTACTAAATTCAAGAAAACTCTCATGAGTTGAACTGCTTTTCGTCACTTAATGACCGTATAGAAGATATGAGATGCGTCAATGCATCTATGGTAGATCATGAACAATACTAAATGTTTTAAGTAAGCCATTCGAGCGGGTTTGGAAGAACATCAATTGAAGCATGGTTTCTCTTGAAGCTCCTAGGCAACAGGATAGCAAGCGACAGGTCGACATTTTCAGAAAGAGAGACAAAACACGAAGCGTTAAGCGAACAGTTGTTTTGGACTGATCATTCATCGGGCCCATACAATAATATACCTTAGGGTAAGGTCTGTTTCGAGATCAGTATAACAAAGAAACAATTGATCAGAAAATTTAAGTTGTGATCATGATGGCAGTCATCTGATCACATGACTGAAATCAGATGGAGTTGCCGAGTGCCATCACTTCCTTCCTGTCTGGTGGTCGGCCACGGAAGTTGTACCGTTTGTATCATCTTCTGGACACACAAGTCCGGGTTTTTCGGGTGTATGCATACTGTCTCGGCGTTGGCAAATAGGCTTGCTCTTACACGACGCTTATGTCTTGGTAGTATTCTGTAGAGAACCTAAAATGTTTGCATACCAATTACGGAGCTCGGCGAACAGTTGAACCCAGGAATGATCAACCCGGGCTACCAGTACATCAAGTCATTTTAAATCTGAAAGGATGTCTCTTTGTTTATTTGGTAGCCTGTGTTGATTAGAGTGTTCGTAATCGCGCTGTAGTTTGTCCTATTCTCGCGATTGTAGAGCCAACCTGGGAGGTGTTTCTTAATTCTCTTACCTAAATGCCTGGTCGTTCGTCCAAAGTACCTGGCCCAGCACGGGCAGGTGAACCGGTATATTAACATTGATTGGAGCTGATCAGGCACTCGGTCTTTGAATCTCGGAAGTAATAATGTTCTCCTCTTGAAAACCACATTCAGCTGAGCCGCATTAAAGATCTTTTGCAGCTTTGCGGTAGCCGACGCGTGTACGTCTCAACCGCACTACTTCCTCTGAATGGAAGCGTCACGTAAAGCTGTTTCTTTTCAACTATTTGTTTTGGTATTTTTGGTACCCATCGCCTTATATGGGTCTCGTTAAATCGCTCCGGATATCCAGTTCCGAGAAGAGTTTCTTTGATTCGTTGATGACGCTGCAATGGGATGTCCGTTAAGTCCATTGTTAGCGGATATTTATATGGGAATGCTAGAAAGCGGTCCATTAAAACAGGTCATATGTTATGTGAATGATATATTTCATATAAGTGATGGGACCACCAAACCCCATGATAGAACTGACTGTACAATAATCTGTGAGCTTATTGGCAATACGTCGCGTACCAAGCGGCTCAGCTGAATGTGGTTTACACGAGCAGAACTTTCCTAGTTCAGAGATCCAGACTGAGTGCCTGATCAGCTCCAATCAATGTTAATATACCGGTTCACCTGCCCGTGTTGGGCCAGGTACGTTGGACGGACGACCAGGCATTTAGGTAAGAGAATTAAGGAACACCTCCCAGGTTGGCTCTACAATCGCGAGAATAGGACAAACTACAGCGCGATTACGAACACTCTAATCAACACTGGCCAACAAACAAACAAAGAGACATCCTTTCAGATTTAAAATGACTTGATGTACTGGTAGCCCGGGTTGATCATTCCTGGGTTCAACTGTTCGCCGAGCTCCGTAATTGGTATGCAAACATTTTAGGTTCTCTACAGAATACTACCAAGACATAAGCGTCGTGTAAGAGCAAGCCTATTTGCCAACGCCGAGACAGTATGCATACACCCGAAAAACCCGGACTTGTGTGTCCAGAAGATGATACAAACGGTACAACTTCCGTGGCCGACCACCAGACAGGAAGGAAGTGATGGCACTCGGCAACTCCATCTGATTTCAGTCATGTGATCAGATGACTGCCATCATGATCACAACTTAAATTTTCTGATCAATTGTTATACTGATCTCGAAACAGACATTACCCTAAGGTATATTATTTTATGAGCCCGATGAATGATCAATCAAAACAACTGTTCGCTTAACGCTTCGTGTTTTGTCTCTCTTTCTGAACTTGACGTAACAAATGGGCATTCTTGTGGTCGGCATCTCATGGACGTTTTTGGTAACGTCGTGATGCTGCTGTTCCAAAGCATATACTAGATATCCACTTGATGGATACGTGTATTTTTTCCTTGGTTCGAAGGTGTGAGACCTCACTGAGATGCCGTTTTTTTAAACACATTCAAATCGACCCAGTCTCTTGGGATTGGGGATGAAAACCTGTCTGTGCGTACTTTGAGAGTTTTGCGAGTACAGTAGATGTCAGAACAGCAGTTTATATAGTTAGTCAATTTGTCACAGTACTTGGACCTGTCACATACAAGGGATACACAAACCAATGGGGTGACACCATTCCACTAGGTCGATCGATATTTTGTGAAGCTTTCTGCCTCCACATGAACCTACTTACCAGCACAATAATAGCTCCAGCAGCAGCAACCCTAATAAAACACGCTGAGGACATCGTCCTTGGTATCAACCATGGAAACGCCTATTGCTCTATCAGTTACCAGATTCATCTGAGCAAACACAATATTTGGTTCGAAGCTCGTCATCTGTCTCTTAATGCATCGGGGTGTCATAATATTATTTGTTCGCTGCACATAATAGCCAGTTACGAGCAGCTCCCTACGCAGTCCCCCAAGCAGCTTAGTAACAGTGATGGATTTCATTCTGATACGTCAGTGAAGCACCTAGGTTAGGTACTTGTAGTTCTACCAAATGACTGAGTGACAAACCTTGAGTACCCGTAAGTCATAACCCCCTTTGGGTCTGACCCAGGGGCTAGTTAAGAAGACTGCATTAACCCTTTGGCCTGTGATTTGCACCTTCGAAATGCAAATTGTTGTGAGAGCATTGGTCCGATCAGCCACCTGTGCTGGCTATCGTTATAAAGGCGGTTCAAAGGCCATCCATAGGGTACTAAACAAAGAAATAATAAGGGTGATGTATTGAAAACGGTCCGTTCGACACTCTCCACAGATAGGAGGACATGCGGCATGAAATCAAGTTGCGTAATGTCGAAATCTTTAGGAAGAGTTTGAGATCCGCACTCCAAAGGCTGACTGCTGAGGCGTCGGAATTTGTCAAAGCCAACAGCTAAGTAGACAGAGTAGATATTGTGTAGTTATCGAGTGTGTGACGAGCTGTCTCAACAGGACAGCCTGACGGGCGTTAGCTGACTGACCTGGGGCAGAACGCCAAAATCAAAGCACTCCTACTGAGGTAGCAGACAGAGGTTTAGTGTGATGACGCCATGCAATGAACCACCTGGGATCTTACCATCTCTAATGTGCTAATTAAAATAACACTTTGACCTGTAAGGTTAAAATAAATTAAGTAAAATAAATGTTATATTCCTCGGCGATGCGAGGTGCAGTCCAACTAAGTGGTCTGATCAAGGTGTACAGCAGGATCGCAAAAAGTAATCCATTTGTTCGCGCTTTTCACAAGGGATTTAAAACGGGCATTAAAGTATTTTGCAGCTTTAAGGTATTAAAAAAATTTAAAAGCCATCAACAATAACAAATGCAGAGTTAAACAGTTGTCCAGTTAAAGTAATACGCCCAATCGTGGAAATGTCCCCAGGGGACTTGCTTCCATGCAAGGTATCCCCTCGAAACGTTTCGCCGGCAATTTCATGCTATACCTGATCGCGTGCCGGTGTGGCATGGTAGCATACGAGCCATCACATCTTTATCATATGTTGTGTTCATTGTTTGGCTGCTTTTATACATGTATTATAGACGAGGAAGCCTCAGCCCAGTCCATCATGCGGATCACTTAATTATGGCACCTTTTTATACGCCAGTCAGTTGGTGGCAATGTGCCGTGTATAGGTAGTCTTTTATAATGGGGAAGCTATTACCCGTCCCCATAGTAGATCACCCCAGTCGTGCCCAAAAATGAAATAAGGAAAAGGGTAGAAAAAGAAAAAATGTGTAAAAGGGGTACTCTATCGGCATATTTTAACACCAGCGTAAAAGTGGATCGAGCTGATCATACGAACATTTTTTGCGGCGTGATAGGCGGAGACCGATAACTGTACGAGTACTCCATAGGCAAAACTTCATATGGGGACTCTGTTATCCCCATCACTGAACTCCAGGATATGTTTCGGGACTGCTAACCCCAAAAATGAAGGGGATGTTGTTAGCTTTGCAAAAAAAATGTAGCAAGGGAACTCGCAGAACAATATTACGATTAAATCGATTTTTGGGGGAAATTACTAAATTAGTTTTCGACCTCACACTTGTAAATAATTTTGCTCTAAGTTTTAGACAGAAGACACTTGGTATGAATTATGTTTGAAAGGAGTAAAACCGCATAGAAAAGAGCATTAAAGCAGAGCAAAAGAAGCGGTTGTAACGGCTTATCCTAAATGGTCATGTTTGCATTGGTGCGTTTGTTGGATATGTTTCCCGTCGATCTTAACATCCTGCCGCTATCTCGATAACCGCAATTAACCTTCCTTCGTTCGCTTGGCCTGAATAAGCTTTCGTGTCGAACGCAATAAGTTGGTCTCTAACTACACTACGGAAAAAGTTGTTTGGTTTGGTCTCCTTTTCGAAAGTCTGTACCTTCCTTTGTTTTCCAAAGGTTGGCCATTTCTGGCAAAACCTCTTTGCGTGAGATGTGGTTGGTGAGAAAGTTAGTCAAAGCTGCCGGCGATCTACGACGAGCCGTTTCTTCACGGGTAATTACTTTGTACAACCTAGGGTTGAATACACTAAAGCTTGTGATATTGTAGAGGGGCCGCTTCCAAGAATGCTTCGGGGAAGCTCTTCGGAGCTAGCTGAGGGCGGATCGAGAAGGACGGCCAGCGACAAGCCTGGGCCCGGAACTACGGAGCGGGAATATGTGGACAGCGAAATGAATCAGACATATACGCCGTTAGCGCAGCCAACAGGACCGAGGCGGAGCCGATTGACACAGCCAAGAACAAGCAAGTCGAGAGCTCTCGAACGACTCCTGGCCGAGCCAAATCGGGTACAGAGAAGTGGGGATCGAGGCGAAAACAGGAAGGCGGATCTTCCAAGTCAGAGCTCCCGAGGCGAAAGGACTGGCTCGTCTCTAACATCCGTACCTGTGTTGCGTTTTGGGACGCAAATCTAGTCGATATTCGATGGTGCGCGCGAGACCTTCATGTGCCCATTTTCGGTGTGCAATAAACGTCTACCCCCTTGTCGTGTCGTTTTTCGCTACAATATGTACGTAACCCCCTTAACGAGTTCGGCCTGTTTGTGTCATTAAAGCGTACCAATCCGGATGGTACTCGCGTCTGCACAGGGGCTGCACAAGTCCGCAGTTTGCAAACCACCCAGTCAGCTAATTTACCGTCCCATAGGATACCGTACAGATTAGCAAATGAGAACCGATGATGTCCCATTATCCCGCTTCATATAAGTTGTGATGCCGTACTGTACGTAGTATGACGGCCAGTTACGCTGCATATAATGCTTGTGGTCTTAAACACAATCGGCCACCTTCAAATCCGCATTTCACTCTCTATTTGCGCAGGATCTTTTGTCACTTTCTCGCAAGAACGTCAGAAAATTATAGCAGTGCAGTTCCCCATCAATCGCAGTCATTTTTCTGTAGGCGTCGATATCCGCATACACCGATCGTGTGTAATCGTGTGCCCGTTTTGAAGTCGTCCTAATACTTAACCTGCAGAACTTGCATGAGCAATGCGGTCGCACACTTCAGGTAAATGTTGTGTCGCCAATGACGTCTTCAACCCTCGACCGCAGGAAGAAGTCCAAATACGAGCCGGAAAGAGTGTCATATTGTATGAGAGCATGGCGCAATAAATAGGTTGTGGGAAACTATTAACACAACAATATTGGAGATGCTAATTAATATTAATTAACACAACTCAAATGGTTCAAGTTCATGATCCAACTTACCGCTAATCCCGCATAGATTCACGTTTTAATCTCTACTCGAATTCGATCTCTAGTTGTACATGGATCCACTTTGTGCGCCACTGCTCTCGACTTGATCGCTGACTGTAGGCTTTCTCTCCTCAACTCCCACTTTTAAAATATGTGCTACCTGGAGGTCACATAGCTCTTCCGACGCGGATCCACCTGCATCCACTTGGATCAGCGGCCATGACGGTTCGGGCTTCGGCTAAGACACCAGTGTCGTCTGTACTGGCACCTTGTAATCACATAAGAATTTAGAACAGTTAGGGCCAATATTGCAGAGTAACAATGGATACAGAACTCACATGACGATATTAATTACCCAGACGGTCTGTAAAATGCTAATGAGAAGATGCAAAATATAAGAATTCAGATTGTTCTGTTGACTTTGTTGTTTCTCTCTATTTTGAAGTTTGTGAATCGAAAGTCCTGTATGAAAGTGGGATCTATTATTTATTGCTAAAGAACGACAGATGGCAGCCGATGAAATGCATGCAAATTTCCAATAGATTTTGGACATACGTACTTGCATCCAGCTAGCTACAATCAACTAAATGTTTCTCTGCAAGGATGCTGCGTGCGAATGGTTAGCTGGAGAAACTAAAGAAGGTACTTGCTCGGATTAAACGGACACACGATTACTCCTTGTTAATCAAACAAAATCAACTCCATGCTGAACATGGGTTAAAATGCTCACAGAGATTACTGAAAAAGGAGGAATGAGCTCTGGAATCTGGCAACGGATCTAAAGATAGATAACTTGATGCGGACGCAGAATAACATCCAGTCCGATGCCGTTTATACCCTCATATTAAGGTACGAATCCTTGGCTACGGATCCCTGTATAAAAGGGAAGCCTCTAATTAATCACTATTGTTGAGCACTGTTCCAAATGACGTGCTCTTGTGGAATACACTTAAAAATACTGTAGAACGGAGCACCGTGAATTCCGATGATATCCAGCACCATGTAGACCGACCATGACCATCCTTTTATCGCTGTCTGGGTGGTCCATTGACATACCTGCTAAAACTTTGCGGCCCAATTAAACCTTAACCCTTTACCCATCAACATATTTCATACCTTATTCCCACCGACTGGGTGTAATACACCCGTAAACTTAATATATAGAAAAAGGGTGTTTGTGCCTATTCCTTTAAACTGGGTGTATTACACCCATGTGAGCTTTCCACCACACAATAATATTTCTCTACTGCCATTCCTTTTGACATCTTAGCACTATATAGCAGCTTTACCAGGTCAAGAACAAATATGCTGAGCCGTGAACTCCCCGTTTCATATGCTATAATGCTGTTCAGTCAGATAGCAATTCTTACAACAATAAATAATAAATGTGCGACCACAGTTTGACATCAGCATCAATCTGCATGTGAATCAATCAACAGGTGGGGCATTTGTTTACGGTGTCTGTCTGCTTTACCTTGAATAACAATTCGAAAAGTCTTGAGACCATGATAATCTCCGTAGGTAGTCAAGATCTACCTGTAAAATCTTGATAAAGTTGCACATACTTTGAGTAGAGTTTGAGTTCGGGTTTTACATCTTACTTCAACACTATACTTGTTGCATTAGAGACGAGTCTTGACACTTCCACAGAGTTACTGATACCGGGTTATCAGGGCCACATATGCCACAGCAAAAACTTGAGTCAAACTAATAGTATAATCTCAGACTCTTAGCACCAAGGGGCGATCACTTTACTCCAAAGCTACCGAGCTGGTTTTACTCTCGCTCGACTGAGTGGATGTTGAATTTACATGCATACTACTCTTCTTGGAAATGCAGCCTAATAAAGTTTGAGATTGAGACTTAGGAAAACACTGTAAAACTTTCAGTTTGAAAGTGACTGGACGTAAGATGTTGAGCTTAATGAAACCATAAAACGGAATAAGGATAATAGATAGAAGTACCAAACTTTTCCTGTTTTTATTTCTATTTTCAAAATGGATAGCAACATGTTCACAGTAATCATCCGGGATAATTGGGAATCCTTTCATAAGAACGTTGCCAAATACTATACCCCCTAGGGAGAGCATAACTTTAGATGAGCAACTTATGGGATTCGGAGGCCGGTACAAAATGCTGACACCACATAACAAGCACACGTAATAAAAACACATGGCCGAGACAAAACTCACCCTTTTCCGCTCCGTAAAAAGAAATAAGAGATTTCTACCGAAAGATTTCCAAGAAAAGTAGGTTCTGCCGCTGAGTAAATAAATAAGTGATTCAAAGTTTTTCACGCAAGAAACAAGAATTTTGAGCTATCAAACTAAGCAAAAGAATAATGTGTTACTGCGAAGTACCATGAATAACTAACCCGAGGTTAAAGATGATGACAAAAGAAAAGAACCAGAGACCGTGCTTTATTTTCTCAACACTAAATGTGAGGTTGATGCCATGAGTCGAAGGCTAAAGCTTTTACTGTGGAAGATAAGCCCAACAGATGGCCATTGGAGGTCTTCTTTAACATCCTGCATTTGTTATCCATCGCAGCGCGAAGTGCTCAAACACAAATATCCATCAAACACACTCTCTCAAGAAGACAACCGTCAAACATTCAAAAAATGATCTTTCACAACCATTCAGATTAAGAGAATGTCAGCAGTGCTACCTGATCAAGATTCTGTGAGACAAAGCGTCTCAACTGTCTTGAAATCCCTCGAACCAACCCCAAACAGCAACAACCATCCGACACACCTCCGCAACCACTGCAAAAACAGCGAAAATCACCGTACTGGTACATTACAAAAGCGCTGCTCTCGTTGTCCATCCAAGAAAGACAGGAAGACTAAATCTCAACGTGATTAATGTGGAGTCTTCATCTGCAAAGTACATCGTCCTTCAATGCAAAACCGGTTCTTAACAATGTCTTATCAGAATTAACAAATTTCAACATTTCCCTCTCGGTTTCTTAGTTTCCTTTGAGTTATACACATTAATTGATTTGGCCAGTGGCCCGAATGAAATTTGAAGTGAATTTGTACTGCGTAATATTCATCCATATACAACTTTATAATTGGATTTAAGTTTGCCGTTATTTTTCCTGCTGTTCGTCTCGTGGAATGTGCATAGGTGTGTTACATCCATTCAGCGGATAAATAAAGGAAAAATGTTTCAACCCTAGTAAATGTCACCTTTTCGCACTGATTACAACTTTTGACCAATGAGTATGTTCAAAATTGCTACCATGAGAAATTGGCGTAGTGTGCCTGTTGGTTGGGGCCTGGGATAATAGTCGGTAATCAATGACACGTAAGAGCCGTGCCAAATACAGGACAGTATAGAAGTTGGAGGCGACTGAACCCAACGTACATTGTACAGGCTACAAAAATAGGAAGCGAATCAACCGGAGCGAGAAAGGGTGCAGTAACGTACTCACCAAAACGGTTTGAGTCCACGGAAGTGCTGTCAGTAAAACAAGTGGACGTTTTTAAGGTTAAAACTACGGTAAAATCCAATGTTGCAAAATACTGAAAGAACTTGTTTTCCGGTACACTACAACGCTCATGTTGTTATCAAACAAAGATGGTCCCCGGATGTATAATGACCGGAAAGAGTTAAACATTTTCATTCTATCCATGAAGTCGTAATCTTGGACTTGTCAGACTTAGACACAAAAAGTAACCCAACTTCACATCAAAACTACCTCCCGATTAGTCGCATACCAATGACTGCGACAGCAATGAAAGGAATAGTCGAAGAGAAAACGGCAGATCATGCACTCTAGCAGAATTGATTAGCGAGGCCCAGCACGACTTCCGAAAAGCCAACAATGTCAAACATGCCGCTTTCACTATTAAGCATCACGGATTCTTTGCATGCCTAGTATAAATTCTACCTGACTGATCGCACCCAACAATGGAACAATGGCATATTACGGGGAAAATCAATGCTTAACAAGCCCCGTAGGATGAAAAGAATTTGGAAAAAGTTCATGATAAAAGGAAAAGGGTTTTGATGGATTCACCATGGTGTTCATGTAGAAAGATGCGTAACCGAGCTAAGATTTTCACATGCTAATATGTTTAAATCCAGCTAGTCATAATTTTGGAAACACAAGTACTCAGTGATGTTAACCAAGTTGACGTTCTTGATAATCTGCTGTTCTCGATTTTTATCAATAAGTGAACAGATACTGTCAAACATGTGACAGCATATACATTTACCGATTATATTAAGCTATTGTACATAGAAAGTACTTAAGATACCCTGGACAAAATAAAAGGAGACATATTGGCTCTCGAAACATAGTGCGACAGATGGCATTGACGTTCATTGTGGCTAAATACGGAATATCGGAGTACCTATGTAGACTTGATGCGGATACACTATACCACTGCGAAAAACCAATTCGATTCCGCAACAAAATACGTAATCTAGCTATTTATTCTTCTAGTGCCATCAATTTAGGAGAACAGATTGCATTTGTAGCAGCCAATGCTCGTCATGCAACAAGGCTAATCTTGAATACACTTGTATTAAGTAACTATCTTTTTCATACATTCAATGTCTGAGTCCGTTCTCCGCTGAAGTATTATCCGATGACCTTTCCTAGTTTTAGGAAACGTGATCTTGCAGAACGCAAGTGTTGATTCACTAACGTTCTACTTAAAGAGTCACTAAGCCCAATTACACGGAACGCTGTTGAATATTTAAATTAAAATCACCGTGGCTACGCAGAATAACGAGGCCTGAAATTTCGGTTCGCTGTAATGCGTACTGGCGCTTACCTTCCTCTCGATCACATTCACCAAGTAAGAAGGAAGTAAGAACATCGGGAATAGGAGGGATTCGTTTCTGGTATGAAAACTTAACTGGAACATACGCAATAAGTGTTACCAGGTACTCACATATGTGCAACGGCCTACTTGCTGAAATACGACTCTGCGAGTCCAAATAATTATTCGAAAACTGTTGACTAAACACCACACAGTGCTACAAGTTGAAGCACTGATGAAACTGGACTGTGGGATAGTAAAAATTATGAGGAAAGGGCTGAAGTATAGACATGTGGTGATAACACCAACAGATCAGCCGGGTAAACTGTACGAGTAGTATCCCCTTTTCGTTTGCGTTGAATTTGGGCCATTCAAATTCAAAAAGTGTGCAGCCTCTTGAGTTAAGGGAATAGGATACAGCAAGCTGCTTTCTGAGAAGTAAGTCCACGGTTCTCTCTAGCTTTTGTAAATAATAACATCATTTTACCTTTGGGCAAGCCATGTCAACCTGACATTTCCTAACTTCGAGTTCTGAATCGAAGCCCACCGATTCTCGTTGCTTCTTCACATCCTAGCATCCCTTCATCAGTCGGCTTATTTGCCGAGGGTGAAACGCCACCTGCAAGGGGATTTTAAAAGATGTCAGCTAAGTCCGTTTAGTCTCTACATTCATGTTCGGCAAATAGACGGTCTGTTGCACTCCTAGGAATAGGTATCAAAAATTGGTTATGGAATGATATAATACTAATGGATATATTGTTCTTTAAGTGGGAAGCGGCGTCCATACTTGGCATAGATCATGTATGTACTGGTAGTACCACACACTTGCCTGGGCAATATGAAGTTGCGGCGAATAAAACCAGCTGTATATTCCTCGTCGTTGAGAGTTACAGTACAAATAGATCAATAGAACAATGGAACAATGGTATGATGCGGTTAAATGCTGTTGGTTAACAGGTCCCGCGGGATGATCATTGTGAAAATACAAAGTATAAGTAAAATTGCCAGCATATTTAGGTTCACACTGGTGGACTCACAGCGGTATTCGTAAGTAAAAATCCACTGTAACTCAAGTTATGTTAGATAAGACATGTGTATCTGTTTACACACACATGTATATCCGTGTACACCGATTTCCTGAGGGCTGGAGAACACAATGTCTATGTCCTTTTGTTACTAAGTGAACATAAATCAGATCAGATAATGCAAATGTTGTAATGCATCAACGAGTAGATTTTTTAAAACGAGTAACGTGGGCGCAGAAATAACAAAAGTCTAAAGAGTGTTCCGGCGGTGAGAAATTCGAAGGGAAGAGTAGTTCCGTCGGCATTCCAGTCGACAGTATTACATAGCCAGTTTCATCTAGTGACCTTGCAATTTTGTGTTGAGGGTAAGTTTCAGGAGGTAACAACAAGTGGGACTAGGCTATTTCAAGTTCTGGTCTAGCAGAATGAGGTTGCCCCGTAGTCGGCGATAACCTCCGCTATACGCTACTAAGATTTCCAGTCGCAGATGGTATGACGGGTGGAGCAATTCCTTCAAATTTTGGTTCCACTTCGTTTTGTCGCATCCAGTGCAACCAGATCGCATTTTAACCAGGGTTTCCAGGTCTGAATCGCGTACTCTACTTCGGGCTTCACATACGCATTTAACATGTTGGGGAAGATGGAGAGGTCGAAACGCCCGTAGGCCCTCCGCAAGAGACCAACTTGTTGGTTAACGGTTTTGGGCGTCTTTAAAGACTGCGTCGAGCAGCTGAGGTCGTCTTGTATCACCACCCCAAGATCAGGCTCCTGTGAGGCGGTTTTCAGCATGTGGTCTCCAATCTTATATGTGTACATGGACTTGTGGCGCACATGTCCCGTCTTACACTTGTCCGCGTCAAACGGAAGTAGATTTGCCATTAAGCATTCAAAGGTACGGTCTAAGTATCACTGAAGCACATCGTGATCGTCCTGACAGTCGATCACCTGCCATGTCTTGATGTCATCGGGAAAAGCAGGAAATTTGCCTCAATGACACGCGCGTGGTCGTTGATGAAAACCTGGAATAACCGCGGCCCTAATATGGATCCCTGTGGGTCACCGTAGTCCACCTCGATAAGATCAGAATATGAATGAATGAATGTAGGTAGAAAATGAGGTGAAGATTCCTTACTTCCATATGTTAGGGACCTGCTGTTCATTCAGACATTTTGACGAAAAACGGACTAATGCCTCAGCTATCCACTTAGCTGTCACCTGAAGTGCTTTTGTTGGAATGCTGTCAGCATCGGTAGAACTATGGTGGCGTAAGGACATCAGCTTCCTTAAAACCGTCGCTGAACTAAAACTGACGTGTGCGAATATTGGCTTTTGGTGGAAATGGGAGAGATATGTGGCATATGCTGGTGGCTCATTGAAATATTGAAGCATATTGCAGCCGTAGTACGTTGGCTGCATCCTCGGCGGTTTGAGCACATCCATTAACTGAGGTAATTGGGGGAAACCACTCTTCATATTTGCTAGTCTACTCACAAATCTGTACCGAAGCTTCTCGTTAGCACAAAACTTTTCCGCTTAGCTCTGATGATTTACGGATTTGTCCTCACGTACAAATGTGATACAGTGATTGCAATGCATCCAATAGTTACTCCTGTTATCAGGACTAGGGTCCGCTCTATACACATGCCACGTTGCATCTCTTTATACCATGCGTTTTCGGGTTATGCTCCTAATGATTGATGGTGCTTTTCTAGAATGCATAGGTCTGTTTACAGATGAGCGTCTACTCAGATCGCTGAACTTGCCAACGAATTCCGTCCATGTATTACCAATGGATCAATTGTCCAAAAAATCCCAAACGGCACCCATAACAATTTCTGTGTGTGTCGTAGTGTGTGCATGTTCGAAACAAGTCACCAGGTTCTTGTGGATATTCCGTAAAACACATATAGTCGTAAAGTATTGTTACGTGATCACTTCACCCCAGAGGGCTCTCCATCTTTGATTTCTCGAGCATGAACTCTTCGTTCGTGAGCACTAGATCAAGCACAGGTGGCTCATTTCCCGTTTTGAATATGGGTGGCGGACTAACATGGCTAATAAGCGGAACGCTTACAATAAGCTTTTGCAGGTCTACCTTGAATTGTTCGTTGGGTGAAGCCGGAACTTCCAAATGGTGAACATGGAAGCTGCCGTAAATGTGAACATGACTGGATCGTTGTCGAAGCACCCTCCCCAATACAAGTGTTAGACGGGGGTCCATCTCTGGGGTGGACATTCGGAGACGATAAACAACTGCCAAAAGGCAGATATTGTTGCGCCTTAGTCTCAGGCTGCACCAGAGCGAGTATCTGAGCCGCGTTTGCGGATCGTCCACCGGTTCGCACTGCAGGTCATTAAGGCAGTGTAAAATTACCACACTGCTCTTCCAACGGCGATCGTTACGAATGAAGGGCATGCCATGTATCACGAATTCGGTGTCGGTGATTTCTGAATGCAGCCAAGTTTCCGTTATGAAAACGAGAGCCCAGGCGTAGGATGCATGGCGTAGCTGCAGTTCGACAAGCTTACTCAGTAGATCTGGTGCATTGGTGCACATGCAGAAAAGTTGCTCTGTTCTTAGCAATGGGTCGTGGATTGTGCGTTTTGGGTATGATGTTGTCAATGAATCACGGGCAATGCTGGTCTTTCGCAAAACAAAGATTCCTTTTCCATTAATATGAATCAATATCAAAAATCAGTTCAGGGTGAAGTATTCTTTTCGATAAACTCTCATCGGACCCAAACATTTACAAAACACTGGTGGGGTGGGGTAAGCGTCAACTCGGGCTAGGATTTACTTCTGGACTGTTTGGATGATCAAAATCGATAACTTGAGACACAGATAGAGATGGTAAACCAAGTAAACTAAATACGCACGAGAATCTTCATTTCACTTGTGAACACGAACACGGGAACCGGTTACCTTTCTTGAATGTAGAGGTTATCCGTAACTCAGACAGATCATGCAGCAGAAAGGTGCGCAGAAAGTACACATGGACTGGGCAATACACTAACTTCCACAGTGCAGTACCACTACAGCATAAGCGGAGTTTAATCAGATCTCTCGCCTTCAGGGCGCGCAGTATTTGTACACCGGATTCGGTCAACGAAGAACTACAGAGAATCAGCGACGCCCTCAGGGAAAATGACTATCCTGATAAATTTATCATGGAACATTTGAAGGAACGCAATCCAAAGCCACTTAGGAGCATTGCTCCTAAGAAAGAGCTTTTCATACATATACCCTTTAAGGGCGATTCTGCAGCTGATATATTATCCAGGAGCCTGAAAGACGCTGTCGAGAGAACTTATTTCGCGGCCCGCCTGAGAATCGTTTTTCACAATAAGTCGTTGCTTACGAAATCTGTGAAGGATAGACTACCGTCGTTGACCCGTTCAATGATTGTTTATCAGTACTGGTGCTCATGTGGTGCACGATACGTGGGTCGCACGACGAGGCGCCTATCTCAGAGGATCCGTGAACACATCCCGGCATGGATTTACAAAGGTGAAATGTGGTCTTCAGACAGCTCAATCATGTCGCACCTCCTTGAATGTGGCCATACAGCTTCAGAGAATGACTTAAAGTCATTTATTCACTACATGAATATTACACCCAAGGATTCTGCAAACAGCTCTTATCCATCGCCGAGGCTATCAACATGCACCATATGAAGCCTGAATCGTGTGTACAAAAACGATTCGTCCTGCCGATACTACTACCCTGGCCAACGGACACTGTTACTTAGTTATTCGGCTGTTATCTTACCTAATTAATTACTTTGGACTACTGAGATTTGCATATGCATGTGTAGTTAGTTTATTTGGTTTACCATCTCTATGTGTGTCTCAAGTTATCGATTTTGATCATTCAAACTTTCCAGAAGTAAATCCCAGCCCGAGTTGACGCTTACCTCACCCTATCAGTGTTTTGTAAACGTTTGTGTCCGATGAGAGTTTGCCGAAAAGAATTCTTTATCCTGAACTTATTTTTGGTACGATGTTGTGCCGACCGGTGAAAGCTCGGCAGTTATTCGTTTTTATTTTGCGTAACTTGATGATGAACGCATCTCTGGCGGATTAAGGGACCCCGCCATTACCACTACGCTCCACATTGTGTTTGCCAGTTTCGGTAGCTGAGTGAAATTATCCGAACTGTTGTCTGGAAGTTGTCCGACTAAGTGGTTGCTTTCGGATGTTTGCTTAGCGGAAGCTCCCTTGTGTTGGAGCTCGGTAGGCTGTTACGGCCGGCATACCAGCTTTCTAACACCCTGTTTAACAGATGCCTGGATTGTAGCACCACTTTCAAAATCCTCGTGCCATTTCATTTGTAATCTGGAGACCTGCGAAGCCTCTAGGTTGACTGCATTATGACATTTTCCATGGACAGGGTCTCTCGAATGTATGACCACTGATTTTGGTGGTGGGCCGTAGGTTCGTGCTCCTCAGGAGCTCCAGCCTCGGGAACAGGATGGCCCTTGTCACGAATTCCTTTTGGTGTTCTTCCAAGTAAAGCTTTGTCTGTTTGCGCTCGCTTCACAGAATATCCAGAAACATGTGGATAAAAGATAACACATTCCGAAGGCGCGGTGTCGACAATAGAATAACTTCCGCTTCAGCAGCGCGTCAATAAAACACGGAGAATTCTTGGTTCCCCTTAGTGCTGTGAGATTGGGTGACTCGTGTTCCATCTCAATTTTGAGGGTTTAACTACAACACCTATGATGTCACATATGGAGTTCCACTGGTTTACTCCATCGGGTTGTTTTCCTTTTAAGGAATTTGACGTGGACTCTGGAATGTTGGTTCAGATTACCGATGGTACACTATGTGTAGCTCGGATTGATGTCAGCCGCCCAGCTGGTCTGCATACAACCAGTGGAGGATGTGGGAGTACAACTTCGCCTTCTTCGTTTACTTTAGGCCCGGTGGGTGTACCTGAACACCTAAGTTGCCGGTTGATTTTGGCAGAAATAATGTTCCAACCACCAACAATGTCGACCTTCTACTGAAGTTTTGAAACAGTTTGGAAGGTGGACGAGGCCCTGCCCGTACTTATTCTAATCGGGCTGGCGGTCGTTGTTTTAAGCGTATTTGGGTAGCTGGTGGCGTTGAATTCTAAAAGCACAGGGGATGCTTTTTGATGCTCTGCCCAGCCTTCTTCCGCTGTTTTGCAGCGAAGTCTAATGGAAATTCCGGGGCTTGCGCACTACCAAATGTTCCTTAAATGAATCAACCTTGGTTTCCTCATTTCTTCAATGATTGTCAGCAGTCTCTCCTGTTTCTACACTGGTTCATACACAATCTTTACCGGTGGGCTAATCATACATACTTCAACGAACCATAAAGAACCTGGTTAATTATTATGTGTTTTCAACTGGCCTATTGTTAGCTGTGCACATTTAGAATGAATATTGTTTCGGCAGTTTTTACACCGAATTCTGGTTCGTACATTCTTATGGCATGAAGGAAAGCCACATGCTACTGGCAGCCTTGGTGTGGAAGAAGGGGCAACTATTATTTGGTCATTAAAAGACACTGTGCTGCTCGATGCCCTTTCGGTCAGTGGTCTGGATGTCTATCTGTCGCCGTATTTTCAAGGTCAAATCGTTCGGTGTGTGCACGACCGGCAGACTAGGATTGAGCGGATCGCTGGTTTGCTCGTTAAACGCTGAAATTTCAATAAAGCGAGTAAGCGATGGGGACACAAAATGACGGGTAGCTAACTCGTTTAGCGGTCGATAACTGTGGTCGACGGCTCGTCGGATAGATGTCTGAGCTGGCTTTCGTTTGAAAACACAAGCATTTGCTTAGTGGTCTGGGCTCGGAAAGTTTTCCATTCCGTTACCGCAGGAACAGTGCAAAAACTACGATGATGCAGTTACACGTGATCCACACAAATTAGATCCGAGAGATGGAAAGCACTAAATAGCGCTGATTAAGCTGGATCAAATGAGTGCAACCACACGGAGGTGTGGTGAGAGGTATGTCAGTGAATCCAATCGGAGTACGTCCATGCGGTGCAAGGAAAAGGAACCTAGCCAGCACTCATGAACAGAATCTACACCTTGTCAGTGCAGTGACTCCAAATAGGCTGCAAAGGTATTCCGTACTAAAGGGAGTTACAAAACACAAAATGTGCGCGGTAGTTGCGGCAAATACTAGATGCTAACGGTAGTGTTGTCACTGAAGTGTCACCTGATATGTGATAACACACCATGCCACACGAATCCAGAACACGTATTCCAAGTGGAGCCGTTTCGTTCGAGAAGCGTTCTACTTGCTCCATATTCTCTATCACTGAATCCGTTTGAGGTATATAGAGCAATCAAAAATGTACGTGATGTAACCTATTGAAGAGCGGCATTATGAGATGTTTCATGGAGATTCTGTGAATATCCTCTGTAAGCGCAAGTGGAGGGTGCGTTTCATGGAGCGAACTGAATTAGAGGCACGAGCACACGTAAAACAGTACCATTGCCAAAGAATGATCCAGCAAGTGAGAAGTACTTGTGCTGGCATATTGCATTTCTTAGACTTGTAAATCACTTGTTTTCCAATAGCACAAGTGCGTCCCAATTGAACCGGTGTTGTTGTATCTAAGTCTCATAAGGCCGTTATTGCGACAAGCCCTGCTCCATCGATCTATATCCCCATTCAAAACCATAGCGGATCCTGAGGATTCTTGGCAATCAGGATGGCACTTATAGTGATAGCAATGGGGCAAACCATGTGTTGCTCTGAGTAATTGAAGCGTTGATACGTGAGGAATTACACGCAGCTGGTATTGTAAACACGGCTGCCGTGTTTAAAAATATAGCCTAGACGTTAAGAATGCTCTCGGACCAGACGCATTATTGGCATCATTTGCCAGTGGACCAATTTAGTCGTTCACATATTTGTAAAAGTGAAGAAGTAGGTTTACAGAGATGAGTTTGAACGATCATCTATGTTAGTGAAGGGGATGTTCAGAAGGCTCGCTGGCATGCTGCTTGCAGTGCAGAAACCGCTTGATGCAGTTGGCGAGCACTTTCTCCAATATACACCTCGGGATCGCGCGACATCCTTGCACAATATTCTCTTTCAGTTGGTCTAATGTACGCGGCCTTGTTTTGTACACCCTTCGCTTCAGATAGCCCCACAGAAAGAAACCCAGGGCTTCAAATCTGTTGAGCAAGCCGGACACTCCATTGTTCCGCCGCGACCGATCCAACATTGCCCAAATTTCTCGCTGAGGTAAGCACGCACTGTTTTGGTAGAATGTGCAGGTGAACTATCCTGCTGCCATCAAATGGTACTGCATACCCCTTCGGCCTCCAGCTGTGGAAGCACAAATGTCTGGGACATTTACAAGTGTGACAAAGCCAGGAAAAGTTAAGGTCATTGTACTTCAAAACAACAAACTACCGGTCACATTCCCGGAAAAGAAATATGGGCCCAAAATTTTCTGGCTTGTTAACCTAGCCCAAGCCAATAGTTTAGCCCTGTGATGCATACGTGATGCGGTATCTCTTCATGGGTTGCTGGTGACCCAAGAATACGGATTCATGTTTCTATGCGCATGAAACAGTGCCTCATCTGTAAACATGATAGAATGAACGTCCCTGTGATCAAAAAACCAGCGGCAAAATTACTGCCGCTTCTCCGGATCGTAAGGGTCCGAAACCTGCACTTGAAGTGCACTGAATATCCTGTGTACTGCGTATCGGGTCGCGTCACGGTGCTGTGTGCTCCGACGAATGCTCAGGTTGGGACATTCAATGCTTCGCTGATTACAGGGCAGGCTGAACAGTCGTCCGTGGTGATGCGAGGCGGTCTGGTTTTCTTCATGGCGCACACACTCCCAGTTTCCTCGAACTTCTTCCATAGTTTAAGCACGTACTAGGCGGTGGCGGAACGCATTCCTGCGTTCCTAGCGTGGTATCTACATGCATTTGCTGGAGCATTTAAACCACACCTACCAGACATTTGAATAATAACCCCGCGCTGGTTAACAGGCACGTTACGTGATTCCGATTGCAGCTACGTACCTGAAGGGAGTGTCTGTTCGTTATCCAGTGCATGAGGCAGTGATTGAATGACAAAGTGACGTGAACTGCGCTGGTCAAATTGTGGGACTAGTAAATAGTAGTCCGAGAAGGTGCGTGCAAGTAAGCTCGGAAATCAGAAGGCAATCGGAGTCGGACACAGCGGACTCTATTCGACGGGCTACAAGAAGACGCGGACGGATGAAGCAAGACAAAGCAATACGTTAGCGCGGGGACTTGCAAGACGATCAAGTGTCGAGCCGGATGTACGTCAACATGGACTTAATGTAAGCGAGATTAAAACAAGAAAGAATAGTGCACAATTGGTCATCATCGAAATCGTACCCAAAAGATAACAGTTTTCTTTTGGGGCGCTACAGAGCTTACCCCTACAAGGCTAATAAAAGAAGCCTTCGATGTCGAAAATGACGGGTACATCGAATTTGGTAGGGCATAATCGTGCGCGTAGTTGGGCGTTTGTGTCAATGGGAAGTTCACCGGAAGTCGGAGTTCGCTGCGCCGTTTTGTGATTTATTATTTATTGATTTCAGGGCAGGGCAGGGTGCATTTCGACAAGCCGTTGGAGCATGCTTGTCGGACTACAAAAATACTGGCTGGCACAGAATAAGGCGGACAAGACCTCAACGTCCGCTGCTGCCAAACGGTGCGCTTGGAAGTGGTCTCTCCTCCCGCCGCATCCCACCCCGCTCCAAAAGGACCCTCGTCCCGCGAATAAGACAACCAGCGTGTGCGTCAGAATCCTCGTTGACTGCACCGATCCCAGAAAACCTAGCTGGTGTAGGTCAGTTGGTGGAAAGGGAGGGTTAGGGCATGTAGTAACGAGAATATAGAAAAAGATGAGCAGAAAACGTCAGAAAGAAGGAACGAATGATCTGCGGTTTTAGATTTTCGGGTTTTTTGAATATTTTTTAGAACAGGTTTTTCGGAAGTTTTGGATTTTTTGTTTTCAAAACGTTAATCGACTACAAACGGGGCAAAAATATACAATATCTACAAACCTAAATGTAGTTATACTATACGTAGTCTGAAAAACGAAGGGGCTTACGTACCTGCCGAGCACGGCGATTGGTCGTGGAAAGCGGCGGGATTGATTTGAGAGATGTCGGGGCGGCTGATGCTCGTAGACCGGATGACTGATCCACCTCTGTTGCCCAGGCTTCTGTGATCAAAACGGTGAGTTCTCGAACCAGCGAAGAGCGCCATCTTTAAATAGCGGAGGAGTTAGACCGTCAGGGCCGGGTGCCTTATAACGCTTTAGGCAGCAGTGTTCCCGCAAGATTTCCTGGTGGGAGGGAGGATCAGTTGGAATAGCCCACCCATCACCAATGCGCCCCACGACAAACAGATGGAGCTGGCGGCCTGGAAAACTGGGAGCGAAAATGGATGAAAAATCGCTCTAACCATCATTGAAGATTAGTGATTAGATAGCCATCATCTTCGCAGATTGTTTCGCTTACTCCTGATTGGAAGCCTTCAGTGACTCGGATAAGGTGTCACTGCTCGGACCATTGTTCACATATACTATTTCTTTTCTAAGCAAGTCGCAGACAATTATTGGCAGACCCAACCACCGATGGCACTAGTCGAGTATGCAGTAATCCGGCTTTACTTGTCTGCAAGCGGCTCGTTGGACGGTACGTGCAGATGGATTTTTTGACCCACTGTTGGACACAGAATGACTTTATCTTCAATAACCTTGGTAGCTACGAAGAACCGTTCCGTAGTCACCTGTTGTCCGATTATAATGGCATCACGGTCAGTAAATACTAGTTGTAGGTACGTTTCTTTCAAGATATACCGTGTTGTGTATCGAAAAGCGCAGGATCCAAGGTGGACTTTACATCCGTTCCAACATTCGAAAATATATTGTTTACTCCATCATGTACCTCTGTAATCCGTTGAGCTCCCCTGGGTGGCAATTTCCAAGTGCTTTCAGAGCCACTCCTACCAGCTAGATCAATGATAACTGGCCAAACTTAGTCTCACTATTCTCCACGAAGGTTAGGGAGAGAATTCAATGGCCCAGTTCCTCTATAACTTAGCCATCATAGGAAACGGGTTTATGGGTTATTAGTTCGCTGCTCGACTGGCGCAAAGCACGAGCTCTACGCATTCTCTGACGGTAGGAGTGCACCACCCGGTGCTCACTGGTTTGTCACCGACTGCCTCAAGCCACACAGTCACTGGTCAAATTTGTACAATTCCGGCCACTTGTGCCTGCGTCTGATCTTGGTCGCAGTTGTGTAATATACTGCGGTCGAAAAACACGTGAATTGTCCTAAACTCTCGATATCTGGATGTGACAAGCCTCAATCAAATCCCTGCGGTTTCTGCAATCACACTCCTGAGCTAGACTTGCTCCCCACTGAGTTATAGATCAGGCTATTGTGCCGATGGCTCCTGTTGGAGTCCATCAAGTGACCCACTATGTCCCCAACTACCTTGTGAGTCAGTTTATTAAGCCAAAGTCTAGCGGTATGGTGCCTCGAACAAAACCCGTCTTTCAGGCTGGGCAGCCAGAGAGTAACATCTGCCGTCTGGAATCCGTAGACGATACTCTGATTTTTCTTCTTTCTCCTTTCCCTCTCTACTCTCTTCATTCGCGTCTTTTGAATGAAGGACTTCTAACAACCACGCAGCTGATGCTATCGATACATGTAACCCGTCCCTCAAACCAAGGCTATTATTTCAAATCGGTTTGTTTAACGTCTTCCCTCTGGGTCAGATTGGCCAAAAGGCAGCACTAACACTCACTCTTCACTCTCTTGGTACTGACGTGTTCTCTGTCTCCGAAACACGCATACAAGAAACGGCGTCATGACGAACCTTTCTGGTTCCGTATCTAACGACATTGATTACACTCTTCGCATCTCTGACGATACTGAGTCAATGACTCAGTGTTGATATCGTCCTCAGCAAACATGCTGAAGACAGTCTATGGGCGGAATACTAGAGAACAGGCGCGTGTGTGTGGTTTGACTTTGAACCTCTATTGGCTTTAATATGCAGTGTTTGAAGACAAGGTGCCTCTTCATCGCTTTCGTTTATGCTCCTTGTGACTGTAGGTCGGAGGATATTAAGGACTATTAATATTTTCATTTGCCATCGCTGCATGACGAAAAGTACTGACATAATGATTTCTGCCTGTGACTTGAATACCTAAGTTAGCTGTTTTTCGGGCGGAAAGACAATAGGAGGCTCCTTCGGAGTTATTGCACTTGAAACAGACATTGGCAGTCAGTTCCTTCAACTATGTACCAAGTATTTTTTAATATTAGCAGCACTGCTTTCTTGCATAAACTTCTACATTGCTTCAGTTGGTGCGATGATTTGGATCCAATATTTGGACCCATATTACCATCAGCTACAGAAGGCGCACATCAGTCCAGTGTTGTCGATCCATCTGGAGCGCATGTTGGCATTTCGACTATGCTCTAGTGCGCGCATGCGTTGCGCTCACTCTGCACCCTTTAAATAGCGCCTTAGTTCCTAACCTCTCACTTGTAACGAACTCGTAGTCAGCTGTTCAACAGAATCATGATGAACTGGCCACCAATTGTCAGTGATGAACAACATTGGTGAGCCGAATGCTGACTCAAATCATCACAATCGTGTTATCAAAAATGTTTTTGTCGCCCAGTGTACGCTCAACCTGAGGCGATCTAACTGTGAACGGCTCTCTGAGGCATCGATCAGTTTGATCTCAGCAGGCAAACAGGCTCCGTTGGGTATGTTCAGCTTGTCCGTAACGCTCTGAAACGACGACTGACAACTAGTCTTCGAATTGACCAGGAACGCTGGTTGGTGGCAAGTGTCCGTGAGGTAGTGAAAGCCAGGGCTATTGAGAACAGCGGTGTGTTGTTCCCGCTCATCCGCAACACGGGTCCACCAAAGATGGACGGTTGATCCATTCACGACATCATCGACTATCCCGTTGGGGGGAACCTTTTGAAGAGCAGTTCTGCAGGCTTGCTGCGGCACTGTCGTTGGCTGAATCGCTGGAGCTAAGATGGAATATTGATGTCACACTTCCCACTTTGGAAGTGATTCGACATGAGCTCGACTTGTTGAAACGAACCAAATTCATAAAGCAGACAATCTTACTCCAAATGAATGTTGCTCTTTGTTTAATTGATTTACTGTTTTACTTAACACGATTTGGAACACTGGTGAGGTGGTTTCAGATTGGTGACTGTCAACTGTTCTGCGCATCTTCTATAAGGGCTGACGTACTTTGTGCGCAACTCAGCGAGGCGTTAACTTTCTTTCTATTGCCCTCAAACTTCTCACGCACCTCACCCTTCATCGACTTACTGGTCCCCTTAAGCACCGCATCACTAAAGGCTTCTACTATTTTTCGCCGTGGCCTTTTTTTCTTACGACCAAATGTTTACTCTTTGCCTAGTTTAGTGAAAAAATACACATACAGGCGAGTGACAATGGTGGTCTTCCTTTTCTCGAAAGCCGCCCTCGACTCCGTTGTTCGACCCGATTTATGGCACTGTCTATCCGTGTGGGACGTTCCAGCCGAACTCCTTCATATTCGGAATTCTCTGTACCGTTACTCGCGACGCCAAATAAGGGTCTACGGGGAAACCGCCTCCTGAGTTCTACACGACTATTGGGGTTCGCCAGAGTTGCCTTATTTATCCTTTCCTCCTCAACTTTGTGCTCGAAGTGATGATGAATGATTTGGTTGTTTCAGACTATTCTGGAGTGGAAGTTCTATCAAATGACTGGCTGACAAACCTGGAGTATGCGGACGACATAGCTCTTTTTGGGTCTGACGCAATGGCTAGACAAATACTTCTGGATAGATTGACGCGTAGCGCTGCACACTTCGGCATGTGCTTTGCACCTTCAAGTTGTGAAGTACTGCTGCAGTACTGGATCAACACTTCTCCGGTTTTACCTGTTATTGGAGTGGAAGTGGAGGATCGGTTCACTTACCTTGGTAACTGTGTCATCTCCGGTTGTCTTATCACTGAATAGGTTATTTCGCGTATCAGCAAATCTCGTGGGACAGAGACTTAACCATCTATGGAGATAGCGGGATATTAGAATGTCAGTTAAAGATAAGATGTATAACTCTGTGGTAAGACCGGTGTTACTGTATGGAGCAGATACTTGGCCAATTTGTATTGAATTCATTAAACGCTGGGCCATGTTCGGTCACCGGTGCTTGCGGAGTATTGCTGACATCTGGCATGAACATCGTGTGAACAATGCTGAGGTTAGCCAGTTGTTTTTTGGCAAGAAACCTGGGCCCCTGTATCTTAACTGCCAACCTTGGCTGGGTCATGTCCTTGGTATGCTCCTTGACTGGCTTCTTCGGCGTGCATTATACGCTGGAGTTGCACCAAGTTGGGCGAAACCGCTAGGTCGCCAGTCCATGATTTGGCATAAAGACATGAAGATACTGACCGAGAAAGCCGGTCAGGCTTTTACGCGTGGTCTTCGTTATTGGGGTCCTCGGGCGGTCTACACCAGTGGTTGGGGACTCTACCAGACAGGGCGCATTCAGTGGCGCTTTAGCATTAGATTTCTTGCATCTAGCTGTTAACCCGTATGCTATCTCGATTAGTTTAACACACTTCTGTCTTGATTGAATAGTGTTACCTGCTTTTGCACTCTAGTGTTTAGTAGGCCGCTTTTTTCATCCATATTATATTTTTGTATTGCGACACAATAGTTGAAGTGTGTTTTTCACCTTCCGCTAATGTGTAATCATGATGGTGATCACTGCTGTCTTGCTTCCGTTTCTTTGTGTTCTATTTGTGTTCATTCTCATTTTCTTACCGTTGTTATTTATTATTAATCTAACAATGTGAGTCGTAGCAACTGGATCCACCGCACTTCATTATCCGAATCAGGGTTGTTCATCCTAATTAAAATTGCTTACTTTGTTATCCCACTAGCGCAATAGCATTCTTTGTTGTAGAACTAATACTTATTGGAATGTCAGCCGCATGTTGTATAGCGAGCTGCAAAAGAGGTTAAGTGAAAAGGAACGGAAAAACGCCTAGTGCATATTCCGCTTGGAGTTAGCAGGTAAGGTAAAATTATTAGCTTTTTGTGCATTGTCGTCAATCACCTATATGCAACCAATAATAGACCGAAAGAGATGAGGTCACGTGATTAGAGGTAGGTGTGCTTCGTGTTACCATGATAAATTATTTGCCCGTTACACCTGTTGTTCCACACGGAACAGTGACCATTGTTACTCGATAACAATTACTTCAAGGAGCTTGGATATATGAGACCTTCGGTATCACATGGGGTATGTGAATAATGTACTTGAGTTGACTCAATGACCGGTGTTCAGCAGCTGCCTCGTGATTACAGTGGCAGCCTTATCTCTCGGATCGCACGGTGCAACCGCCGTGTATTTCACGATGCCAACTTGAATGCGTTCATCGCTTCGGGCACCTAAATTTTGATAAGTGCACCAAACATAGCTGTCTCCATAGCTACAGGTGAACTCATATAACCAGCATGCGCACTGCTTCGACGGCGTCTACAATGAACAACTATGTATTAATCTCGACTCGAGCGACTATAATCCAGCTGTACTGTATATCTGAACCGCTTATCCGTTTCGTTGTGAATTTCATGTGATCACTTTTTGAACAATAGCTCAATGAGCGCCGCTTCGGTAATTATTGTGAATATTTATTGCACCAGTTAGATTGTTCCCTTGGTTGGTAGCTCAGGTTCTTTTGAACTGTTATCATTCGACCTCGTGTCACCGTGCCACTGAACAGACTTGTGATTTGCATTTCCATCGGCTGTGAACAGTTGAACAGCAGTTCTGCTTACAATACTTCCGTAGTGCAAATTATTGGACTTGATGTGCCGAGGTCCGGAGCAAAGAGGGTTTGTGTTGTCTCCGGTGGGATCCCCCGAAAGGCAAGTAAAGACCTGTATAGATCACTTTCTAGTGCTTTGATGTTTCGCCCGAAATATTTAGCGATTGTGTAAGCAGTTTGTGTCTTAGTAAGATGCAAATGGCATGCTCACTCTTACGCTTCACGGTAACCATCTGGTGCATACCGCTGAGTGGCCTGTTCGCACGCGTAACATCCTCTCCTTTTGTCCTTGACTAGTAGTTTGCACAAAGTTGCTGATTTAGGGGTGTGATCTGTAATGTAGTCGGTCGCCTAGGAATATGTGTGCTAGTAGCGGACCCAGGACGACGCTGCGGATCAAAACGCGATCTCTCTACTGGTTAGCTTCTCCTTGCGAATTCGACTTGATATTTCATATCCACATAAGAAGCACGTTTCTTCGAAAATGCTCCAGGAGATAATAATTGGACGCCTCGTTTGAACAAATTGAAATAGTCAACAATCTCGTATAACGAAATACTGATTGTATATCTTTTCCATGGGTTTTCTCTTTGGCTCAACTTTACAATTCAGCTATTTACTACCGGCATAGTACTTTGAATTAACCATTGAGATTATTGACTTCGCAAATACTCCAATTTTTACACATTTCTCAAATATGAGTACCTGTTGATTTTCTCGTTCATTATTCTTCGGAGATACAATAACAGAACTGTGAAATTCGTAATTTAAAGCAGTTAGTTTCCTCCAACAATTTGAAAAGCACGCAATGAAGGCGAAGGCTGGTAAATGCATGCATTTCGTATTGTCTCCTCAGTACCGTTAACAATAACCGATGTGCGTAGATATAGCTAACAGTGGGTGCAACCAGACAAGTTTGAGGTACAGAACGAATGACGGAAGTTCACACCTACGTCCAATGCAGCTTTATGCTGATAAATAATTGTTTCTGATCGCATAAGGCTGGTTTAATCCGGCTTATAACGACAGCCTCAGGAAACCGAAGGAAGCGGGGACTAGTATGACGTAACACAACTTTAAATACTGAGCCCACCTCTATCTGGTGACCCCAGTCTAATAGGTGTTTGCCCATCGAAGAAGCCGGCGGTCTGCGCGTATATGGAATCTGAACAACTTCACGCTGGATCCATCTTAGTATGTGCTCCTTTATTCAGGAAGTCAGAGTCCTATTAATTCTGCCCATGTAACTCTTTCTGCAGTCACATACAAATTGGTATACACAGTGTGAGTTGGCCCCAATAGGCTGAGCTTCATTCGTTGGAGGTGTGGGCAAATCTCGGGTTTGGTTGATGACGGCAACTTGTGCAGCATAGTAACTTCCTTGTGTGGCCGAAATTATGCGCCTAGGTGTCTTCAGCGTAGTTAAATCACCTTTGAAATGCAACTCGATATACACTTTCTTCTTGGCTGCCATCTGCATCAAGTCCTTTAGCCCCCGCGGTTGCCTGTGTTCCTCGATGCATCTTCCAGGGTAGCCGTTCGCGATTAGTGTTGTTGAACTTAACACTAGCTTATCGTCCAGATAGTAGGCGGAACAAATGCGTCTGGCACGACTCACTAGATTCTTCACTAGTGTCCGTTTGTACCGCACTGGTGTGAAGCTGGTGAAGTGCAGGTACTGACCGGACCAAGTTGATTTTCGGCAGGTGGACCTCTTAATCAATCCATCATCCCTGCGACCTATGAGTATGTCCAGGTATGACTACCCTTTGGTAAATTTACGGTTGATGATGTAAAGTGTTAAAAACGCACCCTATTTGGGCACTTGAAGCTTATACTGACTTGACTTTACTATATTCAAGTCTGTGTTGAGTAAATCCCTCACTTTATTCACTGTCAATTCCCTGTTAACTAGAGTACGAAAACACTCAGTTATATGTTCTCAAACCGCAAAGTGGTTAAGAAAGAAATTTGAGCTTAAGCTAGTTCGTGACTTTTCGAGTTGTAACTTGCTATATCTGTTCCTTATATTGTACTTGATGGAAGGTTGAAGTACAACCTCAGTGTCTGAGGTCGAGACACGTTTGTGAATTATATCAACCATGAAGTTCAGATTAAGTTTTAGTTTTCTTAATCAGAAGGGTCGTATGTTCACCTCACAACAACGGTCATAGTGAGATCACCAGTTTCTGCTTAGGCGCGTCGTAAAGTAGCGCTGTTCTATTACTTTTGCTCAGGTCAGAGTATATTAGTGAGCAATATTCGAGTAAGGGACGAATACGGTTTTGGTACAGGTAAATTTTGAATTCATTCAAAATAAAAGAGTTCAGTAATAGCCCTCGGAGTTTACGGGGTCTTGTAACAGTATACTGTACCCATTCGGTGAGACTGAAGGAGCTCGAGTAGTGTAGCCCAAGATCAGGCATTATGAGACAGCTGGACAGTGCTCTGCTATCTAGCATCAAAGAAGTTGCTTCAATACCGCACTGATAACAAATGCAGCTGCACTTCTCGGATGAGAGTTCTATTTCCCACTTGCTGCACCTAGTTCCCAGCTCGTGCAGATCCGCTTCTGTGTCGCCTAGTGCGTTAATGCAGTTGTCCGAATCGAACACAAAATCAATTTTAATGTCACTTGCGAATACCTATAGTTTTCCGTGTTTGATGACATCGAAGACGTTGTTAATGTACATCAGAAACAGAAGAGGTCCTAGAAAACTTCCTTGGATCACGCCAGTTGTGACTTCTACCTGTGGAAGTATCTCTTAGTATTTTAAATGCCTGCTGCCGACCAGCAAGGTAGGATAATGTCCAAAAATGTAAACTGCCAGTTCTACCGAAGGAATGTACTTTCGATAGATGATCTCCTTGTGGTACCCGATCGAACGTTCTGCGCATATCAAGAAATATGATGATCTAGTCAACGGAACGAGTAATGAAGTACAGAAATTGCACTTGACAAGTAAGACTTAACCGTGTTTGCAGAAATCCGTGCAGGGAAGTGCTGATCAAATTCCGGGACAGTAGAAATTCGACGATTTCAGATTTTATTGCCCTTTCCATTGTGCTGCACAGAATGGAAGCATGACTGATGGGCCGATAGCTCGTCCGTGTTTGACGTGTGTCACTTTTATATCGTGGTGAAACCAGCGCACATTCCCACGCATCTGGAACAACCCCAGATGTTATGGACAACGTAAAAAATATTTTGTAGCAGTAGGGGACATCAGGGCCTCCGAATTTGAACACGGCAGACGGTGTTCCACCTGGGCCAGGATAAAAGCTTGTTCGCATTGAATATATCAGAGTTTTTACGCTCGGACCACTGCTCCTTTCTATGGACTCACAACAAGTTAAACCCTAATCTTTCCACTTTTACGTAATTGTGGGTTTGGACTAGTCGAGTTGTTCATTGTGCTTCACAAATCATTTTGATCCGCACACATTTGCTGAACCTGCTAGGCTATGCTAACCAAATATCTTAAAATGCATAAAGAGTTGTGGGAAGATATTAGTTTTGGTTTTCACTTTGTCTCTTTCCTCCTAGTCCCATTACTTAATAAGTGTAGGTCGCACACAGATAATTAGGTTAAATATTTTTATTTGCTTTCGCATGTCTAAATTTGTGCCGTGTTTATCGTTCAATTTGGTTGATGCTTCCAGTTTCGTTCCAACTAATAACCTCACAAGCATCCTGGTCAAATGGTTTGAATGGCGAGTGGGAACGTTTTGGAATACTTTGCCAGAGCATGTGGAGTCAACAAATTCAGGGTAGCAGTTCAAACGATTAGTAGATATGCATTTCTCTAAGGTTAGATTCCAAGGACAATTACCCACTATCATCGTACATTTGTGATTCCCAAGTTAGCAAATTACACGTATTTTATGAAATCACATAGGAGCTTGCAAAATTAACAGAAATCGACGACATAGACTATTTTTTCTAACAATGGGCTTGTGCGACTACAAATTTCAACTTGCTCCCACAATACAATATTCAACGTAGCTGGAGATCTGGCGTATGATTGAAGCGAACACCATGAAAGATTTATGCAAACTTGCTCCTCATCTATATCCTCGTATTTGCCTCAGCCCTCATCATTTTAGTATTCATGATTGTGCCGTTGATGTAAATCCGATCCGTGTTTTTCGTAGATACGTGTTTCGGTATCACGAGAATTGTGCAATTTAATCATTTATTCACCGGAGTTCCCGAAAGCCACGAGGCATAATGAGCTACGCACTATCATACTAAACATAATTTCCCAGTATGACTTCAGCTGAGTGACACTGCAACATAGTAGCTTGAACACTCAGGTACGCATTCACGCCTTTGGCGCTATTTCAGAAATAGACAGCGACTTAGATCACCTGCCTCTATGAGAAGTAGCGAGTAATTTGTGAACAAAAGTGTACGATGAGCGAAAGAATACTCACCCAGTTACCAGGGGCATCATGTCAACACTGCAACAAGACATTCGCCCTGCCTCTGTGTCTGCGTACTAGGCATCAGCCACGTGGATTTGTAGTGCATCCTACCAATCCGATTGAATGGATTGTAACCGGTCAGCTCAAAATAGTTATGTACGTATTCTCGCACAACTAATAAATGATCAGTAAGCGCAGTACAGTAATAGCTGCATTACTCGTTCCTCAGTTGGAAAGGAACTATATGCATCCACCAGACATATATTAGGGTGGATATGCGATAAGCTGATGCTGCGAAGTTTCATTTTTTGACGCGTTAATATTCTCTGTATCCGTTCCTGCCATGCATCATTTTGCATGATCAAGTCTATTAACCTAGCTTCAATTTTCCACGCAAATATCCCCTTCTCCGCTTATGCAGTACAGTCCTGTCTGGTGTATTCCTATTCCGTGTATCTATCTCTGGCTTATTTAAAAGTAAGAAGAACACGGACACGGATGAAAGGCGTGAATTTGTATCCTGACCCTTATATCGGAACAAGTGAGATGAAAACGGGACGAACAAACCAATCAGAAAACAGAGCCGATGTCTCGATATTGATCGATGCAATTAACGATGCAGTAAAATCACATAAGTGTTTGTAGTTAGTGGGCTATGACATGGCCCATCTGCAGCGGATGCGTCAGTAACAGCAAGCCTTCATACCGGAAAGTCGCAAACTACTGGACTGGATCAGAGGTCAACTGTCAGTGAGGCATATGACATTGTTCTCCATGGAAGGTAGTTCATGACACTTGTCGCAACTATCGGTGGGATGCTAACGGTTGGTTAATGTTAGCTTCTCCAGATGGGTGCTGTCCACATCACCCATCTGATTGGGAGCGTAGCTTAAGTGATGTGTGAATATACGGTTGGTTTTGTAGTAAGGGACAGGGCATGGGGCGTGTGATGGAAGAGGCTACTGGTACCAATCAGAGTACGATTTCACCATCGCTAGTGGATATGTGCATACTGGTCCACTGTAGCTCAATCCTCATAATTCGAGGGATCAATTCTGTCCACAATTTCCACCCTTCATGGAATCTGGCCCGAACAGTGACTGGTGTTCCCAGCAAGTTGGATACTACCGAATGATCGATCGCGAATTTAAACAACGCGTAAACCCCGGGTCAATTAGGACGTCAAACCCGGGACTGTGTTATGGTGCTAGTTAAAAAGCATAAGGTAACCGTCTGGAGACTGATCACAACAATGTCCAGACGGTAGAACGCACCTAATTTCTATTCCCAAATCGCAAACTGCTTTCAAGTCAGGCTACGTAGTGGCACTGGTCAACTAAAATAATATTAGCCACACAACTAAGAATGATGCATACAAATGCAATTTAAAGCAAAGCGATTGATAGTCCAATCCATTAGTCGGCAATATGTGTATCCTAAGCGTAACCCACCGCATGCAACTAGGCAAAGGCGTAAGTGGTATCAGCGCCGTATTTCAAGCTGTGAGGATGTCAGTGAATGAGGCTCAACGTCACGGACGAAACTGAATATATACTGAAGGTCAACAAATAAGTCTGCAGTCAAAAGGGATTTTCACGCATGTTGTGAAGTTACTTCAACTAGAATGTTTCATCAGGAATTCAAAACAACGTAGGAAATGGAACAGTGAGATGTTTGAACGGATGAAACGGGCGTAACTGTGATCAGCGTGCACACCGGTTGAGATGCCTTGGCGTATGCCGATGTAAACGAGCCCCAAAATAGTGCACTTATCAAAGAAGGTGGTGACCCTGTGCTTCATTGTGTAGTGCGCATAGTTTTATGGTTAGCAAAAGACATTGGGTGCCAATTATAGTGCTCCTTGGACTTACCTACGTACTTTTCCGTCTCACTTGCTTGCGTGTTATCGAACACCAACACGGCATGTGTGAAGTGCACGTAAAGCATGTGATACAGGGGGTTCAGTGTGCAAAGAGACATTTCTGCTAACTGTTGGGCAGGTGTATTTTCATGAATTCCTGCACCGGTGTAACACGATACAGTCGCTTGGTACATATTGTAAAATGACTAAGTTTGGGGTGGCGACAAGTCGGCAGATGCCGGCTTCACCAATTGAATCAGTCTTCATTGTCATCAGGTAACCCCCAAAGCAAAGAAAATGATTTGGATAGTAAATTTTATGTGACACATTGAGATGTAAAAAGGCAGTACGGTTGTTACAGTTCAGGTGTCGAAGAAAATGCGGCTTTTGTTGCTTATGCAGATAACCTATGTTACCTTAAAGGAAATTGGCCTTCGCACGACGTGCTGAGTGAGTATCTGGGGGCCATTTCTCATAAAAGTGGATGGTGGCCAGAGAAAACAAATACCATTGCCGGTACCGGACGTTTCGAATTTACTTGAGCTAATTCGGTAGGTGCGCTTCTGCTTGCGTAAAAGTGCAGATGGCATACCAATGATTACTACTAATACGTACTAGGTGGTACTAACGCAGCTTTGTTGTGGCCACCTAACTGCTCTGCTGAATTGGCTTTCAGGTGTTGACTGGATACCATAGTACAAGTTGCAACAGCTCAGCGGAGAAGGTGTGCTTAGATGTAACAGAACGGAGCAAAGTACAGTTATTTCTTCTTCAGCGGATAAGTGAATGGAAAACGACGGTAATAGCGCGAAAGCAGCAGATCGCCCATGACCTATACCCCCATGTTAGTTGGGGGAACCCACATCGTTGGCAGATTAGCTGTAGTGTAAGCTGAGTAATTTCCTTGAGCTATTGCTGCAAATGGAGGACGGAACTAAGCAAGATGCCAACAGTTTTTGGTATCAACTTAGTGAGGTCACTTTGAACATAACAAAAAGAACCCAACGCAGTCACTTTGTGATCTCCGTGATGAGGCTCATCTGGGTCGAGCAACAATGAAAGGTACAGCAAGACCTCGGTGCAATTTACCTGATCGAAGCATTTGACTTGTAGATGAGTTGACACGAACAGTTTCACCAACCATATTCGCTATTAGTAGGCGTATCCAATGCGTTTTTAAAGGTTAAGGTTGAGGAGCCGCGGCTGATTGTAGGCAAATTTTGGTACCTTACTATTGTGTTCGGTTAACTGGTCGATGCGTACTGCAAACGGGCTAATATGCATGGGCGTGGATAGCATGTTGACTACTTTAATACTGACTGATTAATATAATTATATAATATAATACTGATTCATAATGATAGATCTAACAACAGACCTCGTTCATTCGGTGCTAGCTTTCATCCTTGCGTGGCTAATGAGACGTCTTAGTGTATGGCGCGTCGCATGATGCGACTTTTCTGTCATTGTCTGCAGACGATTGCGCATTTATTGCATATAACAAGGATGAGTCGTTGATGGAACTGGTCTTGAACTTCTCCGAGTTTGGAGTAATGTTCTTGGCACAGCTCGTATTTGGTCGGATTATTTCTGTTAGTCTACTTATCCTGAAATCCCTCGGCAAGATTATATGGCACATCTGACTGATTTCACTCTATCTGTTCGGATTATCGGGATCCACTCATTACTCTCTCCTATACGGCTAATTCGAGCGGCTATCACCACAGTTTGTCATTCCGCAGTTTGCTCGCTTTCATTGTGGCGAACTCGCGTGCAATTTATTTTCTCTTTATCAGCACTACGTTAGCAGTAGTCTTATTTTGCAGACAACATTAAAAATCATTCAATGAGCTCAAGATCACTCTTGGCGATAGCTGCATAAGGCAACCACGACTTAAATTTACTTCATCTGCAATGGCTGCGGCGTACAGTTGTGACTCAGCAAGGCTACCCGTAGTCCACTTGCAACCAGTTGCGTGAGGGGCCACTTTCTCTGCTACGTTATCAACCATCATCTGTCAAGTTCGTTGTCATATACTATTCGCCGGACTGGAAATTCTGGGTTCTTCTGTATCCGAGACGTAGATAAGGTCCTAAGAGACCTGAGGATTTGCACTGGAAAACCAAGGAAACATAGGTGAACGGATGTTAAACCGAAAACACCAAATATGAAAAAATGCCGATAAACAATGTAACAAATGATTGCAGTGGTCATTTTTGAAGTGCTGCTTGTGAATTGGATAGCGATTCGCATCGAAGCGAACGCTTGTCAATCCGACCAGTGGGACCTTAACTGAAGTAGATGGATATTGAATGTTGCCTGATTGAAAACAATGCAATCCATCAGAGAGATAAGGCTAGCATCTGAACGCTGAACCATTAGGATGTTAGCCGAAGCCTCAAGTTACCTACAAGTAGAGGTTTCGCCACCATCCCAAAGGCCCCTTGCTCGAGTACCTATTATATCTACCTAATGAAATCAACGTAGTTCGTAAACGATCGTGTCTGCAGTTTTTTAGGGTGGACCATACATAATCTCTATATAAAATGTTTTCATAGTCTGCTAGAAATCCGACACCAGGGGGTGGCCGAATAGATGAGAGCAACCACGAGCAAGCCAGAACGGCCCTCGTCAAGGTCACATCGGACAGGATAGTGCGATTGAGGGATGTAATCAAAACTAGTAGAGCGTTAGGGTCTGCTACGGACAGTGAGACCAGGGCATGGATCTGATCCAAGCGTTCTTATTCGTTAGCCAGCAAACTAGCCAAATTGGTGGGAAGTTCGAAGTCAGTATTGTTCTAGTATCATGCTGGTTTCCCTAGAAACCACACGAAGCCACTACGATTACTAGATGGCTTTCTTTAAGCTGTACTTCTACCATCACCTAGTAACTTCACATGAATAAGATAATCTACCCTACGGCTACCCTAAATGCACAATCAATAAGGAAAAACTGCTGGAAACCAGCTAACCATGGTACACGATAGTGTTCCGACCGCATATCTTTCACGCTATAGCTAAGATAGGATACGTGAGGTATACGACGAAAGATATGTGCTTGTAAGAGCAGTGAGCGTGAATTTGTGTAGGATTGTTGAAGTTATTTATATATATATATATATATATATATATATATATCAGACAAACTAAAGATTTTGGACCAACAGCTAGCTGAACAAAATGCGAGATTCGCACTGCCCAATTTATCCGCCAGTAATCTAGAATATTATAAGTAGAAGTACATCACGTTTGGGCTCAGTCAGACAGACAGCACCCGCTCGATAAAACATTATAGGGTCGTTCTAACATTTCGGGAATCGTCAGTAGTTTCAACTACAGAGTGGAAACTATTGAGTTACGGGTTCGAGCCCCACAGGTATCAGATGAACTGTGTACTACTGAAATGCCACTGCCCACTACATAGCGGGCAATATCTCGTCGGGCAACATCTAATATACTGTTTCGAAAACCTGCATTATGACTAAGAGGGAGGTTGGTTACAAAATACGTTTTTCATGCCCAACTCTGCTCCAACTTTGTAGCTGAAGTCCCAAATGAATGCTCATTAGAAGCCAAAATTCGAGGCCCATGCCTAACTTTAACAACGAAATTAGTTTTGATGACGGAACATACTTGCAGCGCGAAATTCAATGCATTAGATCCACATATGTCTCACCAAAAGGGAAGCTGATTCATGCTTCTTGCGTCTCTCCTAAGCAGCCTAATCATGGGACAATGTAACACTAGCGACGCAAATGACGGTGGTACACCATTCATTCGTGTGTCTGCTCTCTGTCGGTGCTTATGTACCGGTTTGTCATATACTAACTAAAAATGTGGCTGACATCAACAAAAGACAGACAAATATATTGCGAAAGAGATCAATAAAATCGTCACGGGTACTAAGTGAGGCAATACAAATTTAGGTGGTGCAATAAAATGGTGATGGCATTAGACAAATCGAAAACTTGTCCCTCTGCTCCTCGTGATTCTACCGTACACCATATATATATATATATCATAAGATCAGGTTGGACTGTACTTCTCACCGACTAGGAATATACCGTCGTTTTTTCTTCGCCACAACTTCAGATTGCCCAGGAAAGTGGATGCTGCTACCGGTAAATACATGGACGCGGCTTCCCACTTAAATGGAAGTATACCCATTAATATATATAGTATGTGGACATAGAGGGCCATGCAGGTTCACCCAACGCACCCCGTTCCAGCAAAGAAATTAAGGCTGGTAGCCATCCGCATATTACGCTGGAAACAGGTACACAACTAAAAACATCAACAGGTTAGAGTATCGACAGAAACCTCATCGACTGGTTAGGGGAGAGCTGACAACCTTGGATACTGGTTCACTAACTTAGTGACAAATTGTGATTCACATAACCTTTATGGTGGAAAGGCGAGTTCAGGTCCATTGAAGACGGTCGTAGGAAATAAAACTCCTTCACGGAGTGGCAACATGAAATCTCCGTGCTAGGTTGACACAAGTTCCTTCTTTGATAACCTGTTAACTGGCATTATTAGAACGCAAGCTACTTAGACATTCCAAACACCTCACTCGCGTTCATCTCTTGTACTCTCCTCTGCGAGCCCATCAGTAATATCAGCTTTTTGTATTCTCTCGAGCACGCTAATGAATCAAGGATAAAATAGCATGTACTTGACAAGTTCCATAGGATGGGTGGTGTGAAAATTAAAGTTAGAAGAATCAGGGGAGAAGTACACCGTAGGTTTAGGCGTCTAGTGAGTTAACTACACTAGTACATCACGATAGGTTGAAATGGGAATAGAATGTACACACACAAACTAGTATGGAGGATAGTCATGGTTCATGTACTCCGCGAGAAGCAAAAGACGGAAATGACAACGAGCACTCGTGCATCGCTTCATTTAACCAATGTAATAGGTTAGTTCAGTTTAGATACACCCAAGCTATTCAAACGGACATTTAGGTACGTATTTTTAACGCCACGTTGAGAAGAAAGCTCTTAAGCACAAAGTTTGGCTAGCGTTATTTCGTTCTCTAAATGAAACGGACTATTTCAAGTAATGCAAGTGCGAAAGTGTGTCATCAAGTCGTTTCTTGAAAAGCGTTAATGTGGAGCCAAAGATAACGTGAGTTGGAAGGTCTTCCCAGGTTCGGGATACCCGGAGGGAGAAAGCGTCCTTTTGACAATTAGGTGGAATGTAGTATGTGGAAAGTTTGAGCTGGTGACCTCTCGGTTTAGTATTTTGGCTTAGCTGCAACAAGTCACAAGAACCCATGACTGCTAGTGGCTCTTGCCAACTAGCCCGCAGCTTATGCAACTGCGTCATGGAGGACGGTACCCAACTATCATGAATTGTTAGCTGAATGCGATATAGCCCGACGCACCCTCCACTGCCATGCAGGCACCTGCCATGCAGATGACAGCGGTCTGCCTTCCGGCGACGCAGTTGCATAAGCTGCGGGCTAGTTGGCAAGAGCCACTAGCAGTCATGGGTTCGATCCTCCGCAGAGGACCGAAGGATGCGCACCACTGATGAGCCCCAATAGGGCGAAATGGCCGTCTGGTGCTTTTCCGGATAGCTGGTCGACATATCTGAATTGCCGGCTGATGGCGACGAACAAAAATACTCACCAAAATCCTTCCATTCATAAGTAACACCAATTCGCCCGTACGGATTCCCCAAAATGCTATGTCGATTCATGGCTGCCGTAACCGGGAAGTCCTGACGCCGGAAGGCCGACCGCTGTCATCTGCATGGCAGGTGCCTGCATGGCAGTGGAGGGTGCGTCGGGCTATATCGCATTCAGCTAACAATTCATGATAGTTGGGTACCGTCCTCCATGGCGCAGCTGCATAAGCTGCGGACTAGTTGGCAAGAGCCACTAGCAGTCATGGGTTCGATCCTCCGCAGAGGACCGAAGGATGCGCACCACTGATGAGCCCCAATAGGGCGAAATGGCCGTCTGGTGCTTTTCCGGATAGCTGGTCGACATATCTGAATTGCCGGCTGATGGCGACGAACAAAAATACTCACCGAAATCCTTCCATTCATAAGTAAGTCACAAGAAGCGTGATTAGGGATTATCAGTATTAAGTAAGCCTTTTTGACGCTTCTATTCACCACTGTACAATCCCAGATCCTGCAGTCTGCTCTAGCAGGGGAGGTAAAGCAATCCTCTTATGACTTTGGTAGCTTTTGGTTGGGAAGCTTGAAGTGCATCGCTGTCGCGATTTTGACACGGACGACAGGTCTGGATCTCGTATCCCGCCTGGGGTCTCAAGTAGGCATTCAGTATTTGAAGAAAGCTTTCCGGCCCGAACTTTCGGAAAGCCCTTCGTAAGATTCCAAGATTCTGTAAGGCTCTCTTCGTTTACCTTTTCAGCGTGTATCGGATAGCCAATGGCTGTTTGAACAAGTGGCGTCATAAGTGATTGGGGCCAAACATTATTTGATGTACTAGTATGAGATCGTCACGTAGCCTACTGTAGCGTCCGCTAATAACTCCCAGCAACTTCAGACTTCGGTGATAAGAGTGATTGTGCAGGTCCTTTACATTCTCTGTTGCTATTCGTCATGGTACCTCTAATGTCTCCAGCTCACGCTTCAACTAAGGTTGCCAAGCTTGGGGGACCTATTCAGCGTCAGGTCTCACGTAGGAATTGTGCATCATTTGGAATATTGATTGGTCAAATCTCCCGAATGCCCTTCCTAGCAGGCCGACGTGATGGTTGCCATTTTTTTCAGCTACCTCAAACTGTTTTGAACACTTGAGGTCACTGAGTACCTGCACACCAAGTTCACGTTCCTGGGACCTGGTCTGCGATCTTTGTGCTCTAAGCCAATCTGTGTAGCCTTCCTATGATGTGACAAAACAGCCCGATACTTGTCTACATTGAATGATGAGCATTCTGAACTGACCAGTTTGAAATCGTGTTAAGATCGCACTGAGGCCCTTCATGGTCTTCCGGTCCTCTGATCGCTCGCCATGTCTTGATATCATCTGCAAAAATTAGGTAACCGGAGGCAATTGATCTTGCTAAATCGTTCATGAAAACCGAGAGTAGATGAGCCCTAGCACCGAGTCTTATGGCACATCACACTCCAAATCGATTGCATCGAACAGATATTCCCGGACTCCCACGTCCAAGCGACATTCGTGTAGAAAATCGCTTATTCAACGCAGTATAGGGTCACCAGTGCAATAATTCCGAAGCTTGTGAAGGATAATTCGATGGGAGAAGCGACCAAACGCTTTTGGGGAGTCCAAGTAGATGATATCGCCTTCTGCTCCATCATCATCTGCTTCAGTTTAGCATTTGAATGCAATTAATAACTAGGTAGTACATAAGCGATACTGGCGGAAGCAATGTTGCCCGAGGCTGTCATACTAGGGTTTTTCTGATGCGGCATCAGCGCACCTGCGGTGATTTTTGCCATAAATTTGAAATGAAAGCAAACGAAGTAGGGTTATTAGATGAGAAGTGGCTAGGGTCAGTGCGATTACATCTGTCATGAATAGAAGCGATGACCCCTGGCTACACTACTGTTGGAAATTGGTTCTCCTCTAGACAGTGCTGATAGAAAACGGCCAGTGTTTCTACTAGATCCGTAATTGCCGCCTACAGAGCATTTGGTCGAATGGTATCAGCTCCATGAGCATTGTGGATGCGCAGTGATAACAGCCACTGACTTTGGCCTATTTGCCCATAAGCGACATATTGTCATTGTCGGACCCGTGTATTGCCAGCTCCTTTGTGTGCTTACCGATAACATGTCGAAGACAGCTGGGTGTCTTCATCTGGTTTGAACCCTGCGTTGGGGATGTCAAGACAGGGTAACAAAATTCATAACCAACTCAATAAGAATTCATCAACGGATATGGTCTGTGTTGGTACAAACGATGACGCAGGGGAACAATTATTGATAAATTGGGGCGAATCAGTTTGTTTACAGGACGTGAAGCTTCCTCTAAGCTGCCGACGGTTAGGCTCCGATTTTTTAACAATTAAATTCTGATATCCATTTTTTAATGGTAGAACTGACCACTTTTGATATGAAAGACCCCACGGCAAGAAACGACTTCCGCGGTTGTCTACTGTGTTCTAAGCAAAGTGTGATAACTATGGACCTGTTCAATGTGGCGTGATGAACGTTTCGTCAGTAATCAATCGAAAAGGATTACGAAGAATTTTGTATTTTGTGACACAGTAGCAGTGCACGTATGAAACGCGCTCTCCCGAAAACTGAATCACAACCGAAGAAGTCTGTAATACAAAATGATGGAGATAATTATCACATGTTACACGTTTGCAGCACTACCCTGCAGTGCAATCGCCAGGCGTCGCAACCAATACCCTCAACGGGTGATTCACAATTAACTTTGAACATATACGAATGTTTGCCGCATTAGAGCAGAACAATGAAACAACGGAACAATGGTTTATTACGAGTAAAAGTAGCATTGCTTAACAAGTCCCGTTGGATGGAAATTATTGCGAAAAGTGAATTGCATGATAAAGTGAAAAGCGTTTTGGTGCAGTCACCATAGACTTATGTAGCATAGCGGAGATGTTCGTGTATTAAACGTATAAATTCATGAATCCATTGGTTGGGGGTTTGACAAGACACCGTTTGTTTGCGTTTTGTAGCCCCTGGCTAACAAGTCATAAAATGAAATGTAAATGAGACAATGCATCGTCAACTCGTTTTAAATATCGCCAGATTGGGAGCAGAGACGACATAATTAGGGAGGGCATTCCAAGGCTGGCACACGCGGAGGGAAAAGAAATTTCTACAGCATTCAAACCGGCTATACTGAATTGTCAGTTTCAGTGGGTGACCTCTTAGGTTAGTGTTGTGGTTCAATTCCAGCAGCGGACGGCAAATGTGGTTTGGGTTCTTCAGAATCTGGCAAACCATTATGGGATCTCCCCGCAAAAGCCGATATCGACTGGGGGTCGGCTGGCAAGTTAAAAGTCAAAAACGCCATACGATATCTTGTTTGAGTTTGCGATGCCGCTTGACAACAAGACTATGAACAGTGAGGTATTGTTGGACAGAAGCGTTGAAATGCGATAATCCGGAGTCAAACTGACATTGGATCCGTCCTCTGAAAGATAACTCAATGACCTCTGGTTAAAAAACAATTGAGTTAATTGCTGAGATGTACTAGTTCGGCAATTAGTAAGGAGGGTTTGGTCGATGATGCGACCTTACGGGTGTACGCGGTCCCAGAGTAATTTGAAAATGCTAATAGTTGTTTCGCACGAGCAACTAGTCAGGTCGATTTACTTCATTCGTCCTTTGGGTGTGAAAAATAGTATAACCTCAACGTTCTGTTGGATCGTGCTCACGCGGTAGTAAATTCGGCACATCATTTTTACTAATGCTGTCAATCCGGAGTGGTTGGATTGTGTCATTTGGTCCGTGCTATCACATTCACTGTCATCATGTCACAGTTTCCGCGACGTGAACCGACGACTAAAAGGTGTCTATGTGAACTATCAGCGCTGAGCGCTGGGTGGCCTATGACCTGACACAGCTGCTTACGTCAGCGACTGCCTGTCGCAAACCGAAATAAATATTTATGTAGATCGATTCTACATTTTACAAAAGCACGGTGTCCTGAACAATTAATGGAGATAGGAATGAAAAGGAGAGTAGGTGCGCACGCTTTTCGCCCATAAACGGCAAACATTGACGTAATAACAAAAGAAGTAAAGAGCGGTGATTTGAAAGTTCAGCGATAGCTTGAAGTGGACTCGATAATGTGTTCACCATTGAGGATACACATTTACTGTGTAATTTAGCAATCAATAGCATGAAATCTGACAGCCTTCGTAACATTATGACAAGTTTATGTTCTCAGACTACTGTGGGGATCATTTCACATGTTTTGATGTCAGATCCAAGGTGTTCGCGAAGGTAGAAGCCATCAGTGTCCACACGAAAAAGCCAGTTGTTTGATGAAGCAGGTAAAGAGAGCGACCCAGTTTTAGCCGCACTAACCACGATCTCGGAGTTAAATAAGGCGTGTAAGTATCGATGGAAGGTTTTCAAAAGTCAACCGACTCTGAGACAACCATGTGGATCCCACAATACCCTGAGAGAACAGTCAGCCAACAGATTTAGTGAACAAACCAACGTCCCTTTGAATCACTAGGTTCAAATTGTATACCATGGACGTTCGCATCACCCTCACTGTTGTCCAAATGCAGTGGAATACTTCTACTGGAAGTATGCTGTGTTCGCCCACACCAGCCATAGGGAATGAGCATTAAAGTGTGTTTCTCTCTATTAACACACTAAGACTGCGAAGTTTGGGTCAGTCTTTATATCTGGGACGGATTTCTAAAGGCTACTGACTCCACTTGCCTGAACAGCTAGTTTGTTTCCTTCCTAACAATGTTAACCAGGGACAGCAGGAGTACCGTCAGAGGTTTTAGCACCACAGAGGCGTATGGAATATGCAAAACTGATACTTCCCTTAAGGATGTGCACTGGGTGTCTGACTGAATGTATTTGTGAGGAATTTCCTTCAATGACTCATCCTACAATTGTGACGAACAAAAACTCGTATAGGGTACATACTTGACACCATATTCTCCGAATTCAAGTCTGTTATGGTTCTTTGTTGATAACCGGGTCTTCGGCTCTATCCTGAGATCAAGTAGTTGCTGGTTACAACTGTTAGCGCTAGCCTACTAGGTACCTTGGGAGCCGTTGGGCACACAAGTCAAAAATGTTCCGTTGGTGAACAACGTTCCACAGATCGAACCGACCGAAGTTTGTTTGGAAGAAAATCTTGTGGTTACCTGTCGGAATCCCACCACATGGCAAGAACTTCCATTCCGCCTAAAAAGGCCAGAATATGGGTGAAACAAATCACTACGTTGAGATAATTTAGTGCAATTTTCATTCCTTGCAGTAGTTAATGTTTCAGCTATCCATATTGCCTTTGCACACAGCACCATTTGGTGACACCTGAAATGGCGAGCATCCCAATGATCTGTCCCCTATGGTTTGCTGTATGCGTCCATAAAATAGAGAATATCCCTGTGCGCTTGGATAAGCACAGTTCATTGTGGTGATGGAACGGCGAATATAAGCAGTCCGTTTTGTTTACTTCTAAAGAATAACGTGCATGTCAAATGTAACTCGGATGGCCGACAGTATCCACAAGTTGGTCAACTATAGGAATCGTACGAGATGATGGGCACAGAGTCAACATGTGTCAAACATGGGTACAGTAAAACTCATAGCGTCATCAATCTCCAAGCTCTCTAGGGTGGTAACAGCTTTGCAGGCCGGGTGTATCGTGCTCGTCGAGTGGATGCATAACCCACATCGCTTAATCTGAGACACAGCATGAGGTCGACAGTTTCGATAAACTTACTGGACCTCTTGGTCAAGTGTGTAGCATTTGGGACAATGAAACAACACATCAGGGACTCAATCTTCCTATGAAACAAAACACAATAAACCTGAAAGCAAATCGGTACTTCTACGGGAACTGAACAGTGCACCTAGTAAGTGTTAGGTGCTGCTTACTCGCAACGCCGCAGAACTGTGACCCACTTCAAAGTGAACTGCGGTCCGGATTTAGATTGCAAGTCAACGTTCATTCACGCAACGAATAGTTCAGATTTGACCTTCCAAACGGCAAAAACTACTTGAAATGGGAGCAAACTGGCTCGGATGGAAGTATCATATAATGAGGCGCATGTTGACGACTGCACAAACCAACAGCTTAATATGAGCCTGGGGCAGATGTAGTTCACTCATCGACCACTCGCGTATGTCGACTTAGTGGGCTTTTAATCCCCATTTCTTTTTCGTCCAATTATTTTGGAATTTGCACAAGCTAGTCTCTTTACTACACACTGAAAATACACTCAACGTAGTCTGTGATGGGGTTCCACGTAGCAGACAATGAGAAACTAACCATGGATTTAGTATGTGATCACACATTCGGTCACGTAGGTTTATGGTACCAGTGGAGGTTATGTGATCCAGTAAATTTTCTAGTAACAAATTCGATTGGAAAGGGCGAATAGCAAAGATAGCAGAATTTAATACATAGTCGGTCACAGAATATACATCCCGGTTCATCCAATATACCATTAAATCTTACTCTGAAAATGACTACACATACCATATTATTAGTCAAGTGCTTCGTAACTATGCGGTATCAAGCGCTTATGTAGCTCTGCGACTAAGCGTAAAGATTTTATTTCACGATGTGACTAGAAGCGAGTTAATACTACAGCGTGTCCCACTTGCAGAGATCTAATTACCCAGTTTGTACGCAAGTTCGAACTGTTTTGTTTTGCAGAAAACAGGCAGATATGAAACTGAAAAAGGGCTAGGTAATTAGTCCTCAGTTAATTTGTTTATCAGCATTGGCATCCATAGAAGGTAAGCCACCAAGTATTGTAAAACGCGCAGTGTGAACTGTTTTCGTTAGGATGAGAATGTGACAAGATCGTGTTTAATAAACTGTCCAAGCGTAGTGATAGCTACATTTCTCGTCGTAATACATCCGACGTGGAATAGTGTCTTCGGTAGGACAACATCCAATACTCTTCCACCTCAACGGTCACGGTCCCAATAACCAAATGGTATAAGGTTAACTTCAACGCGGATCGCAGTCCACGAACATATATTTTCGGCAAATTCACGCACTACCCAAGGTCTGGGCATTACATTAATTCTCCAAGATTAGACAAATGTCCCGGCGTAATATCAAAACAATAATCATATAAAACAATAAATACTCGGAATCGCTCGCAAACGTGTGAGCGTACGTTGTTAGTGTGATTTGTTGTGTGAGATTGTACCCCGCATGTAGGTGTCTTGCACTTTAAGGGATTCTCTCATGGTAGACACACACAGGTCAGCTACATCAAGTTTGGTGAACCCCAGTGCCGAAACGTGCTTGGTGGAGGCTGGGAATATATGACACCTGTTGTCGATTATTATCAGATTATGTATGATATTTAGTGCTGTAGGAACTTTCGAGCGCACGAAGTGGGCCCTGGCTTCCGCGCAAGAATCTACACCGTATTAGTAAATTTTGTTTGCTAGCTATGATCCATTCTGTAGGGGTCGCATAATCTCACGTCCATTACTTGTTATGTGGAGTGCTTGATGGCGATTAAATTCGGCTTGATGTGCGTTAATGTGGCTGAGATGTGCGGCCCCGGGTTGAGTTGGACTCCTTTGCGATGGAAGATTTTGATTAGTAGCTTCAAGGTATCGTTTTGTCTATTACAGCCAGCATCGTGGGTTATTGCATAGGACTGCGAAACGTAGAAAAGTGCTTTATTTTGTCCGTAGATGCCACTGCAGTAAGGATCGCATAGGTTTAGGGGTGCTCGTCCCTGGAGTATCGAGATAATGTCGAGAACACAACTGTCCGAATTTGGCTTCCTCTGATATAGAGTCTGAGGAAATTTCTCTTGGGGTTTCTTATCTAATTGTGAGACGCTAGCGTCGTAATTCCCTCCCGCCCCCCCCCCCAAGCAATGACCAGTCCACAGATGGTAGCAGCGCGTTCATCCATATCTCCTTCGCGTCACTTTTGTCAAAGACGACTTGAGTCCCAATGATCGGGGGTTTCGTGACGAGGCACTGGAGGGTAGGCGCTGAAGGATCCCATATTACCCAGCTGGTAATTGGGTGGGCTAGTGAAAGTTGGCGTTCTAGGCAGTCCTTCCGAAGCAATGTGATCACACTAAGCCACGAAGGCCCTAGGCCATAATCCTCATTTGATACGTGAAAGAAAGTGACGCTGGTGTACTTGGGGAGGCGCAGCTATTTCCTTATACTTACTCGGATCACACTTTCCACCGATTTGTCAGTATGCCGCTACACCATCGCCAATGAGATGCAATGTGTATGACGCGGTAGCCGATAGGTGCGCAAAATGTTCATGTGCTGGCAGGGCTTGAAGAGGGCTTGATATGCTTCCTGCAGTTGTGCTTTGAGTTGGTCTAACAACTTTGACAGCCGCTTACCACTTCAGTTAAATGAAGTCCAAGTAGCACGAATTCCTCGGACGGCTGGATCGAGGGGTTCTGCAGGGTGCCACAGGGGAGCTGTGCAGTGTTCAAAATAGGCAAATTTTGCTTTTGCTGTCGGCGGTGAAATACAGTACCATCGATTTCATGTCGATTATTTATAGTCCAAGATGCTAAATCGACCTAGGCGTTCTATGTCGCAAGCAAACAGTATGACATCATCTGCGTAATGGCTACGATTGATTGGACCTACTGGGGAAATCCACTGTGTGTCAGACATTGTGTGTCATGCTTCCTCAAAGGCCGTGATGACGAGCAAGGGAGAAATTGGATCTCCATGACGGACTCCACACCCTGAGTGGATCCTGGGAGCGTTAAACATTGAGGTTCCGGAAGAGTAATAAGACTACAGATAATGTAGAAGAAAAGAAACAGCAACGAAATGACTGGGTGCGCGATGCAGCGAAGCATGAGACATGGAATCAAAGGCTTTTGAAATGTCACGAAAATCAATGAATAATGGAATACCGTTCAAGTGCGAATAGTCCCTTCCTTTATTATCTACTCCTGACGATGTAAACATCCGTAAATTTTACATATGAGTTGCGCGGGTCTAGGACTCAAGGAAAAGTAATCATGATCCGAAATGCTATCAATAAACTTTTCTTTAATGTTATGAAACGTGTTCACTATACAAATGATCGTTCCGTGTACCGTCCGTCTGTAAATATACAAATTTATTTATTTATTTATTTATCTTAGGGCAGACTGTAATATGGTTGGGGCTTCAAAGCATCCAGGTTTACTAAGAGAACCAAATGGAAGATGGTCTGCCAGAAATACAAGAAGCCAGCGAACGAATAAACTTCGATGAAAAAGAAGAGAGAAGACTGAAGTTGCGAAAATTGGGTGCAGTTCTTCAGGGCGGGAAGGGTTAGGAACTTTTGCAACAAACGTAACGTGGACCACGTTCATGTGGCAAGCAATTTAAAAGCAACTTTAAAAGGAGTACTGAATCTTGGGTCTACTCGACTGATGCCCTTCGGTGTGACAGTATGTATCCCCAATGCAGATCGATCCGTTGCTCGCAGTGCAGAAGTCGTTTCCTCAATGCTTATGGGCTTTACAAATCCCAGTTAATACTGACACAATCCTGTGGTGCCCCGTCATCAGGTACTGGGGGTTGCGCGAGCACCTCCTTTCAGAAGTCGTTGAAGCCAGTGATCATTTCTTCATTAGGCTTGTATACGGTTTTGCAACGACCATCAAGTACAGTCGCAGAAGCGTCTTCCCTTTACAGATGATGGAGGCGTTGTATGCGACAACACTGAAGTCGCCGTCGTTGACATCCTCTTGACACTGTTAATGCTGGTTGAGATGGGGTATCACAGTCCAGTCACTCAACAAGTGCTTCAAAATACTCCCGACACATTCACATTCAGCTTGCTCAAGAAATAAGCAATATTCATGTAGACTTATCTCACATACTATGATCGCTTTTGCGCTTCTCGTGTGGCACTTCAGGTGTGAAACATAGATGGCAGCATCTCAAATAATGTGAACGTATATAGGGCATTGTGACGGAATATTATTTGTTGCCAGTATGATGAGTTTCCAATATTAGCCCTTACCATGTCAAAGTGAATGCTGTGTTAAAATCTATTGCGTCTATAAAGAAATAAATGAACACTTTATTTTGCAACTGTGCGAGACACGGCTCGAGTTGCTGGGCCAATCAAATTGTGAAAGGGGATCGCAAATTTGTTGATCATTCAGGTACTTAGACAAAGTAGTTAAGAGCAGCACACATACTATAGCATGGCCAGTCTCACGAAAACACTATATCAATCGCATGTTGATAGTAACTATGAGGTTTTATCATTGACAGGCGGACATCTACTTGATTTGTGGTGTAGTCCGTCACTTCAGCGGAGTGGATGGAGAATAAATCTGTTAGATTTCAGTCTGCCCCGACGCACTAGTGGCATCATTAGAAATCACACCAATTTAGTCATGAATGCAACTATTGCCATCCCAGTCCGATAATTGTTTGTTGAACAAATTGCTCATGCATTTGATGGTGTGTCTCGTGCCTAATCGAGGATATAAATTTGTTTATTTATACCTACATGAAAGGTGTGCAATTTCTGTAACGATTAAAGAATTAGGTGTTCGCAGTGCCCTTCGTCCTTTTGCTTGCGGAGCAGCATTCGCCTGATGGTATTGGTAAGCAACGAGACTGGACCTTAATGTGGTGCTACGGTTTGCGTACCTAATTGACCCATTGAGCTATACTGGGTGATGCCTCCGGGCACCTTGAGAGCTACTCTTTCCACGTTGGTCAATGGTGAAAGGTCAGACAAACTCAGTCTCCTGGTCCTCCAAGTTTGGGGTTTGAAATGGGATGGCGTCCATTTCTGTAAAACTGAAGCGTTGCCAACTCCCCGCTGCCTTGCGGACAGGCTTTTGAGCCAAAGGCTTTAGATGAGGATCCTAATGGTCCTCCTATCTAGGTCTGGGCGCCCTGGCAGTATCCCAGCCCACATACAACCATGACTTTTGCTTCAAACATAAACTTCATCCTGCATCGGCCTTCACGCAGATTATCAATGGTCGCCTTATCTGCTGCATACAGCAGGGCGGATAAGCGAAAACATGCTGCTGCTGGCGACTCCCTTCTTTATTTTCCACCCGTTTCTCTTACTCCCATCCCGACCCACATTACTAACCTTCCTTCTTTAATTCCCAGCTTAATTGACAGCAACCGAAGTGCCACTGGAGTAGAACCACCTGTAGCCACCATCCCACAGTATCTGTCGGACGCCTATCGGCAAAACTTCCTTATAAGGCCGCGCTGTCCAGTTTCCATGGTCACGTTCTAAGTTCGCACTCTAAGCCATTGAGATCAATAGGCTGCACTCGCATGCACCTTGGCCACACGGGGAATTGATGTGTGTTGTGTGCCCGAAACTAGGATCAATGACTCTAATGGGGTTGTTGAATTAACTGCATCCGGCTTATCCTCTCGTTATTGGTTGCACGCATCCGGAGACGCCGATGCAGCACTCACGGGTCAAGATGGTGTAGGTATCATTGTAAGTTCCAAGGCTGTGCCATCGTTGGTTGATTGGATTCCAGTGAACAGCCGTTTATGTGCAGCCCGTTTGACGACATCAGCTAAGGTGAATTCGCGAAGTAGTACAAAACGCTGTTTGTTTGTGAGTTCCGTTTATGCTCCCACCGACCGCAGTTCTAATGCAGTCAAGAACACTTTCTATCACCAACTGAACGCCCTACTACGCAGTGCTACTAGTTCAGATATTATAGTATTTGCAGGGGATATGAACGCACAAGTAGGGCGTCTGACCTCTTCAGAAGGTCAGCTGGGTGGTAATTATGGACTTAACTCCGAACGGACTGACAACGGTGAGCGTCTGCTGCAACTGTGTGCGCAGCAACAGTTGTTTCTTAATAGCACTGCTTTTAGACACAGTGGGCGCCGAAGTGCCACTTGGCGTCCTCCTGCAGCTGGCCAGCGATGGACCCAAATTGACCACATAGCTATACGTTAAAGGTGACGTGGTTCCATCCTGGATTGCCGCTCGTACTGGAGTATCTGCATCAACTCTGATCATGCCATGGTACGCTGTCAATTTTCTTTGAACTTTACCGGGAGGCCCGCCAAACCTCTCCCGCTACTAGCAACTGAGAAATTGTCTCAGTCCTCGGTCAAGCAAGCCTAACAAGAAGTACTGCATACCGAACTTCCGCTGTCTTGTCTTAATGACACTGAGCTTCAGTGGAATAGGATCTCGGCCGTCATGCACCACGCAGCAGCATCTACTGCTTGTGGCACTAACAATCGTCATCACACCAGTCACTGGATATACCAGAGGACGGTGAAGCTGTTAGGATCTAAAAGACACCTCCCGGCTGGCTCTGAACACCAGGTGACCAGACGAGCTATTAAGCGCGAACTAAAGCAGAGCCTACGTGCTGACAAGGAAGCTTGACACTGACTCAAGAAATAGAGGAGGCAGGAGCAGCAGGCAATTAACGCAAACTATTCCAGCTGACCCGCACCATTGGTCCCAGAAAACCAGGCGTCAGTGAGACCATCAGAGACAGGGCGGTTGCACCGATACACAATAAGGAGAGCCGTATGGGTCGTTGGGCGGAACAGTTTCAAGATCAGTTCAGCTGGCTCCGTGCTCCCGGACCTCTTCCTACTCAGGTGATGCAGGACGAGCCATGGACGGTTAGTTTAGAGCCTTCGTCAGAGGCCGAGGTCCGAAACGCGATCACAGCTCTTAATCGTTTTCTTGCCGCCGGCCCGGGTTCCCTCCCACTTACAGTATCTAAGGATAGAGGTAAGGACCCATCCAAAGCAATGACCTCCCTATTTGAATGTATCTGGAAGGAAGAGAGTGTCCCGGATAATTGGAGCGAAGCAATTATAGTGGAAATATACAAGAAGGGCAATAGCACAAACTATTCTAACCATAGGCTAATGCTTAACGCCAGTTGTGACAAACTTACTGGCCTCGATTCTCCTTCATAGCCTCACTGTGGAATGAGAACCTCGGATTAGGGAAGGGCAGGCCGGTTTACGCCCTGGACATGGCTGTATGGATCATATATTCACTTTGCGGCAGGTGCTAGAGCAGCGCCATGCATACCGCAGACCGACAACAGCTGTGTTCCTCAATTTCAAGGATGCGTTCGATTCAGTCGATCGATCAAATCTGTTCGAAATACTTGAGCGGAAAGGTGTTCGCACGAAATATGTGAACATCCTTCGTGCTCTATACTCGAACACTACAGGCCGCGTCAGGTGGCCTATCGGATAGCTTGCTGACCACAAGTGGCGTTCCTCAGGGTTGTCCGATTTCCCCATTTTTGTTCAATTTCGTCGTGGATCCCATCATGGAGTGTTTTCTTGCGGAATCTCACGATGTAGGCGTTGAAGTTCTGCCTGGTGAAAGATTAGTTGATCTAGATTATGCGGACGACATCGTCTAGCTTTTCGACAATGTTGTGGCGGCTCAATCAACCCTGAATAGACTCTCTGTATTGGTCCCATTATTTGGCACGCGCTTCGCACCTTCAAAGTGCAAAGTGTTGCCGCAGGACCACCAGCCACTTTATGACCCTTGATCCTTGCTAACGGGGAACTCGAGGTGCCTGATCATTTCACTTATATTGGTAACTGCATCAGCAATGATGGGCGCATAGAAACTGACGTAGACTCACGCAGTGCAAAATCCAGAGCTACCTTCTTGAACCTGCGGCATCTTTGGCGACAGAAGGGTGATGCCCTCCATCTGAAAGGCCGTGGATACAAGGCCACAGTGAGGGCCGTTCTGCTCTATGGTAGAGAGACTTGGCCCCTTCGGTCTGAAGATCTGAGGCGCTTTCAAGTCTTTGATCATCGTTGTCTGTGAAGCGTTGCTGGTGTCGGATGGCAGCAGCGTGTCCGCAACGATGATGTGCGTAGGCGACTACTACGTGGTGATAATCATGCTAGCTCCCTAGAACAACAGATAGCACTGAATAAGTTGTGTTGGTTCGGGCACATGCTACGTATGCCTGGTCACCGCTTACCTAGGAGGGCCTTGTTTAGTCTGCTAGGTATAGGGTGGTGCAGGCTCGAGGTGGACAGAAGTTGAATTGGCAGCGGGAAATGAAGTCACTGACGACAAAGCTGGGTGTCGTTAGTCCGTCTCACCTTCCGGGCTGGAGTCCACGTGACTCGCCTTGTGCTTGGCTCGACTTTACAGGACATGGCTCGCAGTAGACACCAGTGGTGCGTCTGCTACCGTCTTCTAATCGGATTGCCTGTTTAAAGTGTGTTTGGTGCTGAGTTATCTGCGAGGTAATTGGTTATGACGCGTGACAGTGAAAGCCGCAAGGAAGCTGTCTCGCCGATGTCGCCTTATTTTTGCACGATAGCCAGCTGTTTGTGATGGTATGTTGTCTACACAAGGTGTACGCGACTTAACCCTGAATGTTTGCTTCTGGCATTAAGGTTTTCAGGTAAGTCCCCCTTCTCTCCCTCTTCTTATTCTTTATTTCATAGGTCGTCATGGTTGTATGGCAGCGAAGCATCAGTTCAAATGGCTGATGTACTGCTGTTGATGATGATGATGAGGATGATGATGATGAGGATGATGATGATGATGATGATGCTGATGATGATGATGATGATGATGATGATGATGATGATGATGATGATGATGATGATGATGATGATGATGATGATGATGATGATGATGATGATGATGATGATGATGATGATGATGATGATGATGATGATGATGATGATGATGATGATGATGATGATGATGATGATGATGATGATGATGATGATGATGATGATGATGATGATGATGATGATGATGATGATGATGATGATGATGATGATGATGATTGGTAAGCACTTGCTGCTCTCTCCAACGAGATCCAGCTATATTCGTTCACAGCGTTGTCTTTCAATTCATCCAGGCTGTTGGGTTTTGTTGTGTAAACCCCACGCTTCAAGGATCCCATATCATCATCATCATACACGTTAGCTAGAGGTGGGGAACACTTCAGCTACTGTGCCGCAATACAAAGAAAAAAGGAGAGAGAAAAAAACAACTGGTGAAAGCTGGCTGAGCTATCGGTAACGGATGGGCATCGTTCCGGTAAGCTACCAGCCGGCTGCTGTGCACCCAAAAAAAATTATTATGCAAAATTATATAAGGCTAAGTAATGAGATCGTGGTTGGAGGGGGAGGCTAAGAGGGATGGGGTGGAAAAAGAAACTCACAGCACGAACGCCACTGAGGTCGGCTCCTAGCCATACCAGCAAGTGTGTCCAACCAAACGTGTTCATCGTCTTTCGGACTCCAACCAGGGAGCCGAGACGCTGCAACCGAGGCCAGTTCAGAAGTGAGGGTCTTCATTCCTCTGGACCAAGTCATCGCTTGGCTACCCCTCCTCTTCTTCCGTCCACACCCCCGGCGCGCAAACAATACACGTCGCGGAAATCGGTGGGCTGGCATGCCTAACACGTGGCCGAGCCATCGGAGCCTAAAGTGCTGAGCGGTGCTGAGCGGTTCAGTTCCTATTCCTGTGCCATAAACAAGGCGTCGAACACGCTCGTTACTCACGTGGTGTTCCCACCAAATGTGAGCTAAATTACGAAGGCACCGGTGGTCGAACCTAACTAGCCTCTTCAGGTCCGCTGCTTTAAGCGGCCAGGTTTCACAACCGTACAATAGGGTCGAACGTACTGCTGCATTGTACACTCTACCTTTCAGGGCAAGAGTGATGTCGCACCGGCGCCATAAGTGGCGAAGGTTAGCAAAAGCGCCCCGAGCTTTTGCTATACGATTCGTGATTTCATCTTCAATCCCACGGGCGCTGATACAACTTCCCAAGTAGTTGAATTTTTGAACGGCTTCTAGCTGATCCCCACGAAGGGTCAGCGTAGGAGGCGGTCCAGACCAATCTTGGAGGAACGCTTTGCACTTCGAGGGTGCGAAGCAAAGCCCGAAGTGACGGACAGCTAGTGCTAATCTGTCCAGTGCCGCTTGGCACGTTTGTGAGCTGTCACAGATGAGGGCAATATCATCAGCGTACGCTAAATCAAGAAGTCGTTCTCCTAGGAGTAGCTCCACACCTTCTAAGTTGTGTCCTGTAAACGTGATTTCAAGTATCTCATAGGGAAAAATCCAAGGATTCAGAGCCAGTGACCGCGCAAGCCACTCTGTCCATTCTCCGCGACAGATGCAACGTCCACCAAAAGTCTCGTTTGGGTAAGCAATAACTGTTTGCGCCGAATGTGCAGGTGCGTCATCCTGCTGCCACTAAACAGTTTGCAGTAACCCTTCGGACTGCAGCTACGGAACGACGCTGGTCTTCGATATTTCCCTGTAGGAGGTTGCCAAAGGATGTCAGACATCAGCACTGCTAAACAACAACCTACTGGACACACTACTAGAAAAGAAAAATGCCCAGTGATTTTTCGACCAGTCGACCCAGCCCATGCCTTGAGCTTCGCGCCATGTTGCACACGTGAAACGCTACATTGCCTGTGGTTATTTTTTCCAAAATATGTTGTCTGACTTCACCATACAGACGAAAAACCGCCTCATCAGTGAACACAATGGAATGTATGTTCAGGCTGTCTAAAAACCAACGGGCGAATTCCAGGCGCTTTTCTGAATCACATGTGGTCAAAACTTTCACCTGCGGTGCATTATACCGTTGAAAAATTTTGCGTTCAATATCCGATGCACAGCGTGCGGTGTGGTATCACAATGTTGTGTGAGTCGCCGAATGCTGAGATGGCTCTTTCTACATACCTCTTGCACAACGGCGCAATCTGATACTTCATCCGTGATGGTGCGAGGCCGTCCGGTTTGTTTGATGTTGCAAACGCTGTCAGTTTCTGCAAATTTCTTCAACAGTGGACGCACCTACCGTTCGTTAGGGGACCGCGTAACGCAATGTATAGCGTTGTAGCTCCGTGCGGCTTCTGCCGCCTCGAACCCACACTCACCATACAGCCGAACAATGAACACGAGCTGATCGACCAGCAAAATACCTGATTGCGATTGGAGATAAATCGACGACACCGGTGTTAGCTTCTGCTACATTGTTAAATCAACGAGCCAGTAAGCATTTCGTAAACATCCGTTTTGCTGGCCTTTTCACCTGCTTGAGAGCCGTCTACCAATCGATCGAAGCATGACACGCCCATTACGGCTTTGGTGTTTGGTCAACATTCACTTCTCACAGCCGACCGGCCTAGGTTCCGTTGGTCTGCACGGCGATCGTAGACACACTGGTCCCGCCTCTGTGTCCCAAACCCACAACCGCCATTCATTTGTGCCGGCACTTTCGGCAAACCAAAATTGGCCATTGAAAAGTTGGCAATTCAACGTGCAGTAGTACGCTCGTGCGGCCCTTCCAAGTTTCGGACGTGATTTCCAAAGCATGCTGTAGTATGCTGAAGTCAAAGGATTTCTGGTAACAGCTGGCTGTTTTGCTGATTTCCTGTTTGGCAAGAGTGCTAGAACGTGCGTCCGCAGTAGCGTTAGGGTTATTTTAGCAAAATTAGAGCGATGGTATCTCAATATTGGTTGAGATTTAGTTAAATGATATCAGAGGCAACATCTGCGTCGCATCTGAGGAAGAATCTACCCACTGCATAGACCTTATTAGCGTTGTGAGCGTGCCCCAGTTGATCGAAAGGTATGGCTAGTAAAGTATCTCGCTGTACTCGACCTACGGTGATTGTGCGGGCAGAATGCAACTGAATAGCCTTACGTTATGGTCACTGCCCGGAAGCACGTCCATAATATCGTAATTTCCATCGGGAATGCCCAAAATGAAGACAAGATCTGGATTGTTGTTATTTTGTGATGGGGACGGAAGCTGTTATGAACAGCCTTGTGTGCAAACCGTCGAAACAAATTTAAAAAGTCTAGGTGGGGATGCATAAGTGTGTCACGACACCTCTGGCATGTTGTGGTCCACTTCGACTACTTGGTACTTAGCCGCATGGTCTGTGATGCAATCGAATAACTACGCGCGAAATCACACTTTATTTTTATTACAGTGTGTGAGGACTGCAGGCGCAACTTATGGAGAAGCTGCGTTGGTTCATCTTGGCTGTCATTCAAATATAATCAGCGAAATTTTCGATATTTGGTTCTCCCAAAGATGAGGTGGGAAAATATTTCTCAATGAAAATCACGCAACCTTTCCCTCAGCTGTTGAATCCACCATCAACCACGCCAATATCTCCTGGAAAGTGGTAATGTGCTTTCAGTGTCCGGTCAGTAAACCACGCCTCGACAAGCAGAACCATTTGAGGTTTCGGCAAGTACGTAGCAAAACAAAGATAATGCATTTTGTTGTTTAGCGAACGAGCGTTAATAAGAAGAATGTCTGAAGCTCCGTGCCCGACCACACGAAGATCGAATTTATTCATTTTTACATTTGTACCACTTGTACAACTTCAACAATGATCACCTGAACAATTTTTGTTTGTCACAGTTACAATTCCTATGAATAGTTTGTACATTGGCAGTTAGTTGATTATGTCACCTTGGGCATGTCTCGCATAGACGAGAATATTCATTTATTTATTTGTTTTAAACAGGCCTATGGGCTAACGGAATATGGGTAGGGTCAGAGCATTTGAGAAGGTGGGTAGCAATATTGGCGGGAGCGTCGTGCGGCGATTGACTGTATTCGTCGACAAGTAGGTCAGGGTGATAAGATAAGAAAGGTGACGCAATGCTCTGATGCACCAGAAGTTACTTCACACAGGATTTTCCCTCCATAAAATACATTTCTACAGAATGATCTGAATGCAGATATTCTGCGTCTTCCTATCAGCTGTGTACAGACAATCAGTGGAATCAGTATGCCAGACACACAACGGTAAGACAATTGGGGATATATATATATATATATATATATATATATATATATATATATATAGTTCATAACTTCAAGAGGGCGACGCGAGGATAATCACAAACTCCATCTGATTACATTAGTTGGGTTTCAGTGGACGAATCGCTGAAGCTCCTGCAAATTGGAGAAGTTATCCCATTGGCGGCACAGCTGCGGCCGGGTAACGTGAAAATTTTGTGGTTCTAGAGGTTGCGATGGATGGGAGGAATTAATGTTCGTACGATTCGGAATAACCGATAATCGGGGTGGGAACGGCAAGCACAACATATTTGGGAGGTAAAAGCGGAAACTCATCACGTCCAGGTTCAGTCTGGCAGCCATCGCACGCCAGGAAAAGCGCTGTACGGTCGTTTCACCCCTTTGAGTATTGTCAACAGTACCTTGTAACACATGGACCCGCAATTCAACTGTTAGTCTGTTATTAGTCTGTGGTTGAAACCACTGAGCAACGGGGGTCGTTAACGACCGTCGTGGCTAAGTTAACATATATGTTGTGGCACCGTTCCGTTAGGGTACCGGTAGACCAGTGGGTGCGAACTGTTGCTGGGGAGCAACGTTTAAACGAGAGCGACCTCCGTTACATCTAAGGCCTGCATTACGGTCGCAGCTATTGTTGATATGGCCATAGTACGGTACTTTTTAAATATGTTCAGATTTTGGCTAAAGCGATTTACGATAATCAAGCTACTCCACTATATTTTGTCCTTGCACGAGACGCAGCAATTAGTTGGTACACATTATTTCTATCTTTAAAAAAGGTGATGATCATAAGGTTTCCTAATGTATAGCTACCATAATTTGATCACACATTAGCAGAAGCAGAACTTAGTTTTAGGATACGATATACTCGGTTACTCGGTGTGTTGGAATGGTTTATATGGGCATCTGTTATTTGGAGTACCGAGAATCATGAGACAAGGCAACGCGCTGGTACCTGTGCGAACAGTTCTTGCAACGTTGAGTATTTGTCGCATTCATGTGAGGTACATGATGCACCGCTGCTGACAATGGTGTTGGAACTTTTAGCTTGACTTTTCTACTCTTTTTGTGTCTAGGAGAATGGAAGTGTCTTTGTTACATGGTTAGACGTATAAGCACCGAGGATAGCGGTTTCAGCCAGTGCTTCAGTTGGACTAGTTGTCTAACTGATATTGGGAGGAGCTATTCCATCTCAGTTGACGTTAATTTTGGCCATTATGTTTTAGTTTAGAACTGACGGAACTCTCCGTACCGCTATTTATCCTGGACAAAATATGGGTATTCGTAGTAGTAGCTATGTCGGAACTAGTGGCTCGAGGGCCTATCGATGGCGGCAGTGGCTGATTTCATCATATTGATTTTTACAGCGCCGTTTTGTCAGTTGGTATCCTTAATGTCTTCTTTTATAAGCACACCTGTTTGGAGGAACTCGTTCGCTATCAATTCGTCGTCAAACTGAAGAACTACGGAACCCCTTTTTTGTTGAATGTTTCTCCTAGGTCTTGTACACCTGCATCGAGTGCCTTCCATAGTACCTGCTTTGAACAGGGCTTTTTCCAGTGTTTCTACTGGTAGTTTATTGTGCGAATGGAAAGCCACTGCGATTTAAATCTTAGTGACCTACTAAACACTTCTGCTGCTACAGCATCGATGAAGTCCCGGTGGGTTTTAGATGGTCCATGCAAAGTCTTGCGGTCGCCTACAGTAAAACACTCAGAGGTCGGAGCATTTTGTGTGTTAACTCCATGATCAAAAGACGCCAGTTTCATTGTGAACCCTTCTAACTCCTCCTGGATAGACTTGAACTTACTAAGTGCATCGTTCATTGGATCACCGACTTAAGCAGGCTAGTTCGCAGTCTAGGTGATTTAGTAGAATTTGGTAATTTTGGGAATTTAACGGCTTCTGGGGTTTTGTGCGCTACCGTATAAGGGCGGCTGCGTCTGTCCGGCGTTATAACTGACTGTTGTGAAAGCTCAGGGGCAATGGAACGATAGGTGGAATAATGCTGCAGTGCCTAAGATATTACCAGAAACGGAAACCGAGTGCATAAACTGCCGGTTTTTGAGTTCCCACTGTCATGATCGTCCTAGTTCAGCGCCCGTCTAATGGATACGTATTATTTTTCTGAGGTAACCCATGACTGTGGACATGTTGATGTGGCTGAAGGTGGAGGGTACTGCTACTTCCCGTCACAAGATCTGTGAGTACGATTTCTTCGGGACTGCATACCCTCTACAACTAAGTCGATTCCTCATCCGTGCCTAGTAAATATCCAGTGTACTCTTGGCAGTGGCGCATGGCATAAAGCATCTTGGGAATCAACTAGAACGTTTTATGGAACTACGGTATCAGATACTTTAATTTTGATGACCTACATTCCGAGGTAGTGCCTCATCTCAGAAAATTATGCGAATGTTTAGGGTAAGAAACAAGAACCTTCTACTCGGGTAGACAAATCCCAAGATGAAGGTAAGCACTTTCCTTGAAGCGCTACGTATGAAAGTTGAAATTAGAGAAGTGCATCATTGCGCCCCATCAACTTGTCTACATATTTACTTAATGCTAATGCTTTGCATCCGTCAGCCGTGCATTAAAATCAGACGGATTATTACACCCCATTGTTGCAGCGTAACAGGATCAACTTGGTTGGTTATTTTGTTAGACGGAGTTCGATTGATGAGCTAACTATTTTGATATTTTTGTTGTGAGCAGTCTGCTTCTCTCACCTGGACTAACACTTGCTGTGTTGAGCCAAATTGTTCTGTACTAAGGTTGGAAACCAGTTACAGAAACTACCAAACTGGCCACAGGGAAAATCACACCCTTCCGGGGCCCCGCTTGACGGACTCGAACTCCACCATCCCCTGGAAAGCCCATCTTAGTCTGGAGCTGGACGATGGCATATGGTCGGAATTCCAACTAAAATTCCCCCTTGTGTATGGGGAAATCCATCTTAGCTAGATGTTATTTCCATCTTCTTACCATCGGACACTGTACAGCTGACGTCTTTAGATGACAGTAGACAAGATTCACTGGTCCATCTCTTGAAAAGGTGCCTACTTGCGATTTTCGCACTTTCCTTACATGGTATATTAATTGTTACACTAATCACAGGATGGACCACATCAGGCTGAGAGAGTGCCGCTGTTTCCAATTTCACACACTACTCTTTACGACCGGTTTGGTATTTGTTTGCACTACGGAGAGGGACAACAAGAAATTGGCAATCAACAATAACGGGGCGGTTTTTTGACGGTTGCCGTGCTGCCAGAACACGAAGTGTCTGGGCTACTGGGCGTTGGGTTAACCATTGTATATTTGAATTACAATCAACAGTGGAAATATGTCGACTCAGTGATGACACCAAATTTGCTAAATAAACGCAACGGTCGACAGTTATATTGACTGCCGCAGGACTACGGATGGGCTGAGTACCCTGACCCCTGCGTTTCTTCGGCTTGCTTATCCTAGTAATTGACTTAACAACCAGGTTCCAGGATAGCAAATGGCCATGTGAACCACTGCAGACTGCATTTTAAGGACTTAGTCCTAGAGCGGAACTGCAGTAGCCAAAAATTTTGCGACATTCGGAACTCAGCGAGGAATCTTTCGATTTTGTTTCAGAAAGACCCACATTTATCTACCAGTTCTCTAGCAGTGGCCACTGACTGTTTTCGCGTTAGAATTTTTATAAGTGCTCTAGCAATCATAAAACATTTTTGTAGGTAGTGTACGAATAACTGTGTGGCAGCTAGTGCCAGATTTGCTTCGTGTTTGTATGGATAAGCAAGTCAGGGAAATTTAACTTGTGTGGTACACTTTTATCCAGAGAGCCTTTCTGGAATCTACTGCATCCCTGTTGGCAGCCGCCTACCATGTGTTAGGTCAGCAAATAGCCCTTCACACGCGACACAAGTGGCAAACCATCTGTTTTCACAGGGTCCCATGTCAGTGTACACAACTAGGTAGCTGCTTTGATGCCTATCTCAGTAAAACACTTGGCTTACATTGATGCTCCGGACATCTGGACAGTGGCTAGCTTGGATGAAAGTAGACAAAGAAAGGTGGTATACCTCATTCAATTTGCAGGTGGTTACCAAAGAAGATTAGAGGTGGAATCTTTGTTCAGCACAGACGTATACAAAGACACGAAAGTCCAGAATAATCACAGTATCATAAAACAGAACGGTGCGTAGAAGATCCTAACTTTTTTCTCAAACTTTGGTAGTTTGTTGCTAGTTAATACGCGAGAAGTGACGCGTAATTTTAGGCGATGAATTGCGCTAACCTTTGATGAGGAGTCAACAAACCAGCCCTAGCTGGAGAATCCTGCTGGAGAATAAAATGTCAAGCGGATAGAACGCTGTTAATTGCAATCTGGACAATAGTTTATTCAGCGTTTGTTTTAGGGAGGGGACAGGATGCGGCAAATGTGAATATTATTGGAGATAAAAGTTGAGGTGAACAGCTCTGTCCCACAAACTATTGAGTTAGCGTCCACTGCGGACTAATACGAGGAAGCTTCAAGTAATGTCAAAGCAAACCAAGGATAATTATATAACCCATTACTAGTACGGCCGTTGACCAAGGGTTTAGCTAGGCATCTAGACTGTCCAGTCGGACAAGTGCGCTGCCCCACAATTCAACAAGCCAGTCCATGCTATAAACTCTTGAGCCTACAGCTTTGCTAACTATGATATCGTCATCCAGTTATAACTGATCCGCGTCAAAAGGACACAAACAGAGAAACCAATCAGTTGCCCAGCACTGTGTCTGTCCCACTTATCACCGGAGGTAATCAAATCCTGATTAACCCACGAGCAAAGGTGTGGACAGTGGACAAACGAGGCAGGTCTGCACTTTCAGGAATTAAAAAAGATTGGTAACACAACTGAGTTCATGTGAACTGGTCGTTTAGATTTCATTACATGGGCGGTATACGATACATACGACTACCGAAGTCTATGTGAGAGCATTCTATGACATGGGGACAGCAGTTGTGAAGACAGGCTAATCTGGGACGCTCTAAGATAGTACAGCTGCTAAGCCATCATTTATGGTATAGAGGCAACAAGCCCTCAAGAGAAAGTTAACAAGCCCCTTTCGTGGAGAAGATCATGTCTCGATAAACGGACAACTGACTGATTACCAAAGTCCAATAAGGAAATAGGTTAAGCCACTGTCGTGTTCCGCAATCCAAGACACACATTAAGAGAAACTAGCAACCAAAAGTGGACCAAGAATAGCCGAGGCATCCCAGCACAACTATTCATTGCTTCGAGCTCAACATCATTTATTGACTCAGAGAAATCTGACACTGTGTGACAAAGTTTGATTCTTCCTGTTATTTAGCCCGAGGAAACCATAGGACATTACCGTGATTTCCCACTCCTTATCAAGATGACACAAAGGTATTTGCACTGCAAACGTGATCACAGGTGTGACACACTCTTATTCAATCAGAATCCGGATACAAGACCAGAGAGCTTCGGTTGGTTTGGAAAATTTCTGCAAGCTTCCAATAAGTATGAAATCCGTTGCTAAACAGAAGCTCACGGTATATTACAGTAGGGTTATGGTAACGCCAAAAATGTAGTTGTCAGGTACATCGCAATGGCTTATGCAATTGTCGTGCACAGTTGTTTTGCGCTACACTAGCTTGTGTGAAATTGAGGGGCTATGTATAATAGGTCTACGCAGGGTGGTGGATGGACATGCGCCCCTCAGTCAGCTTTCCACAAGTTGGTATAAGGTGCACCCGTCAAGCCGGAATAGAGTGCAAGCGACGCAAACACACTTTGAAGAGTCTTCCATGTAGCTTTGTCTTTAAACACTCCGCTCGAAGATCCAACTGTGAACACACACCTTATTCAGAGCCCGCTCGTATGAATAAAAGTAGGAATAATGCAGCTGGGAATCATGGATTGACGACCGCGTCCCAAGATCGTGACCGGGCCCCTATAATGTGGGCACAACATCATACAGATATTAAATGCTTGCGCTTGGTCAGAATATGACTAACGCTGAATATTAGTCAGTTGTTCATGTAAACTAAAAAACACGGCGTACTGAATGACACCTATGAAGCGACGTTTACGGCACAATTTGTTCATTGAATAGTTCAGTTTTTGTGAGTGGCACTGACACGTAGGCCAAGGGATTAGCTGAGCAATGGTATACAAGCAAATGCTTGACAAGTCCCGTAGGTTGGTTAAGGTGAGAACTACAAGCTAAAAGACAGTGCCCGTAACTACTACTACTACTACTACTACTACTACTACTACTACTACTACTACTACTACTACTACTACTACTACTACTACTACTACTACTACTACTACTACTACTACTACTACTACTACTACTACTTAGAAACTTGGCAATCTATCCGTTCAACCAGCTTATGGACAAATTTTGAGCATTGGTATAAAGGCAGGATAGTTTCATCGTCTCTTGGAGCCCACAGGGGCTAAATAAGTGAGGTGCGAGAGGATGCCCACAGATGTTAGGTTGGTCGTTACTCGTTCTTTGATGGAACAATAACGCAATGTCGGCGGATTAATTCGGCCAATTCACATCCCATTCCACGGCCGGAGCTATCGCGGAATAGCGCGGACGAGCGGTAAGGTGAAGCTCCAGTGCAATCGCCGGTACGTTTGCTTTCTCAGATAAACTGATGACTAGTTTTTGCAAAGCTTCTGCTGCTTTAGAATGAATTTCAGTTGGTAGGCGTTGGCGATTGCTCGGCCAAAGTTCTAATATTTATGTTGCTGCTTTCTCTGACTGTACCGCGAGTTTTAGGATTTTTGGGCCGTATCCTCTATAATTAAGTGAGAGACATTGCATTTTGAACAATCAAGCAACAATCTTATGCAAGAAAATTGTTTCGCATATGAACCGCCACTGCTCCTAAGTGCGCTTTCTGTTCTGTTGACTATAGTGAGATTGAAGCTGTGGATGAAGATTCTATTTAGGCGATCCTGTTCGCTGTGTTCTTCTGAGATGATTCTTTTTGATTATCGCATATTAAAAGGGACGCCAGGATTGATGCGTACCTTACATGACCCGTGTTGTAACGCACTTGCCGAGAGAAACTTGTTTCTAACACCGTTGCGGATTCTGTTTTTAATTAGCCGCGGCTCGACATAGTGTGTGGAATTCGGAGGATGAGTAATTCGTATCAGGTTTGTGAGTTTGATTTCTAGGCTTATCAAAATGCGCAATGAGTTTTGCTGGTATTGCTAGTCAGACAACTTACCACGCAATGTGATGGCGGTAGATACGGGGACATCTGTGCATGCAACAGTCAGGAAGTACTTGCTGGACAGTTTATTGTTCAGCTGCAAGTCCGGGTGACAGTTGGTCCTGGCTTTATGCCAAGTGAGGATAGTCTGCTGCTTTTCTCTCTATTCACGTTAGCGGTGCTTGTAGCACAGACCCTAAGTGCGGCATCCTGCAGGACATTTGCAGCAAACTCTTCATGGGTGACCTAATGGCCGGGGTAGTTGCAGTTGACCAGAGACGCTTGAGTTACAGATGCAGGAGATTCGTGTTTGGCTTCTCCACTCATAATAATGATAGAAGTTGTTGAGACCGGAGGAATCTGGACGAGCACACGTTTCGGGAGCGTCTGATTTGCATGGTCTTTAATGTCGCTGGACCATCAGAACCCCGATCTGTTTTCGCCTAGCGCTTTTCCAAAGATAAAGGAGATAACGGCAATGAAAACCTTATCGATCGTGGTGCGGGTTAAGCAACTTTTGCAACATTGCTTTGTTTATAGGCCGCTACGCTGTCCTGGAGTATACTCGCTTCCGGTGATATAACCTTAAGGTGCATTCGCGGTTCATCTTCTGTGGCTAACTGGTCGCGCGTGTAGACTAGGGTAAGTAGACGCTTGACGAATGTGATGGTCAAACACGCAGTACAAAACCAAGGACCTCTTAGAGGCTGTCTTCATCTCTCACCTCTCATTGGTAAAGAGTTGCACACTATGGGTGGCATTGTTTGGAACCGTGTGAGCAGACCAAACCTAATTTAACTCACATCATCATTATACACTTCAGCTGGAGATGGGAAACAACTCATCCACTGTGCCGCACCTAATTTAACTAATTCATTACCTTATCTTCGCCCGCGTACAACGTTCAGTCGGATCACTTTTGGATTCGCATCTACCTCTTTTCTGCCACTCAGCTTAGTGTCACTACCTTATTCAGTGAGCTAACTGATGGTATGTAGTTTCCCGACTTTACTGTGTTGCGCAGACCAGATGAGCCTTGCGGGTAAAAAGGTCATGTGAGTGCAGACTAGCGGGCGATGTGGCTGCGCTGGTCAGTGTGGTGGGTTAAACCGGCGCACTACTGGACATGGTCACAAAGAGTTATAGATCAATACCATTTTTAGGTTGGGCCAGCAGAATTGTATTAGGAGATGCGCTGCAGCTACTGCAAATGGTACTGAAGACGAATGAATGACTTGAGCGCCTCAAGAAATCTCATTCGAACGAGCGTAAAAATCCACAAAATGCTTAAGACTGGAAGGTTCACTACTGAGTTGCAGCAAAATGATCTGTCGCAAACACAGACATGAATCAAACTTAACAAGATCAAAATAATTCAGAAGCATAGTACGCATATTGCAGCACTGACAAAGCTGAGTCGAATGAACGATGTGCAGCAAACTGTTGAGGAATTGTTCACGGAAATGCGAGTGAGTTGTTTGGGAGCGATAGCACTTGATACCGTGGCACCGTTACGAGTCTACGACTTGAACCACTGGGTCAATCACTCGGCGGACGTGTTACCGGAACGGTAGTGGTGAAGTAGACCGCCTTTCATAGTGGTCTGGTGTTTACGCAAATATGACATATCAGGTAATGGGATCTCAGCGACGGTAAGCACGTCGTCCAGCCATGGCTCAGTTCTCTGGCTGATGACCAACGGGATTAAGTCTTGACAAGATGGAAGCTCTGCTAAGTTGCTGAGAAAAACCTTTTGTATCTGTATACGAAATTTTGATAGCTACAAATGCCAGAGCGTAGCTGAACACACAAGCGTTTTCTACGAATTCGCACCGACTACCGTAGGGCCAGCTGCCATCCGCTGTAGGATGAATTACGGGCCTAATGTCCAGGGCCCGTTTGGATTGTTGCACAGGGCACCAACTACCTAATCTTTGAAAAGCGTCTTGTGAAGAAGTGCTTGTTAAGTTGCACTGCTTTCCGGTTCATAAATGCAGCCAGCAGCTCCAGCGATAAAATTTCACGGGTTCTGTTATCTCTTATCCACTGCTGGCCTGGCTTCGACCGTTTTCGGACCTATTTCTGATGGCAGTTTGACGCGTAACGTGTCAACTTTTGAGCACTCTTTAACCATTTCTTTGGAGTGGGCATAACTTGCCACACGTGGACCGCAATGTATGGGTAGTCTTGAGTTTTAGTTGACACTCACGTCATGAAGAGTGAGGACCTCGCGGATGTAGTGCACCACTTCCAAATTATGAGATTCGGCTTGCAACTCAAAAGGCCAAAGTTTGGGAACATCATAGACAAAGCTTGATCTTTCATCTGTTTGCTTGCGGTATTTTGCCGGGTATGGTTTCCTTTGCCGACACTCACTACAAGGGATGTCAGGGAAGACATGAACATCACCTGACGAATCACGAAGACGGTGAGCGGACAAGATGACGATTTCCGTTTCTGCACCTAAATTAAAGATCACCTGAAGTAGCCTTCGTACGCCATAGTGAAATGAGTTTGGGTGGCAGACGATGGGAACCAAACTAGACTGTTGGTCTGGATTCCTAATGTTTCAAGTCGTTCAATAGCTTTTCTTGGATAGAGGTTACTTCTGACTCAAACAGGTCAGAGCAAATTAACGTCATGGAGTTCTGCGTCCTTTAATGTGCACAATTTTTGATGAAAGCGTGCTTCCTTTCTCTGGAGGCCTGGTAGGCAGCTTTCTCGGAGGCGTAATGGTATACGTGCTTTTTCTAACACTCGTTAGGGTAGTTGCGGAATTTCCCGCTAAATTCGCTTTGAGTCTGTTCGCACCGACGATGGATGCGTAGGTTGTCAAGATTTCATTAAAGCTAGGTAAAGCTGAATGCAATGGGGTGTCATGTGGCACAGCGATACTGCTGGATAAAACCATTGTATGGAAGCCTTGGATCACAAAGTTTTGCAGATCATGAATGCCCACCCGTTGGAAATTTCTGGTGGTTGGGGTCGCTGACTCTATGCCGATACGATACCCTTGGTTTGGCTACTCTGTTTCAAGGCCAAACTCAGATCTAGGCCAAAGGAATCGAGTTCCGCTGCAGCTGCTTCCGATGCAGCCGCTCTACCAGTCGTAGAACACTCCAATACCAGCTGCAGTACGCTCTAATATCAGCCGTAACACCACATAGTCAAAGAGCCAACTTCTTGTGAAAAATAAATGAAGTGCGAAGAGAGAACAAGCAGGCGCATTCCGTGACTTTAAACAACAGAACGAAAGTGGATTTATCCAGTGAGTAAAAGAAAATACTCGACAAGTCCGATGGGTGAAGAGGGAAAACCATAAGGAAATATATCATTAAAAGCGTAAAGCTATCGGGGGGCTCACTGTAAGTTACACACATGCACATAGCTAGTTTAGTTTATACCTAGATCATCGCATTTTATTTTTACAAGTTTTGAAGCCATGGAATCCGTGGCTGTGTGCTAGGTTGGATAAGCAACTTTCTCATTCAACTTCAGCTGAATGTGAAAGTCCGTAGATCCATCTCCAACCCAATTGCATTCCAGTATGATGTGCCCAAGGATCGGTACTGGTACAGCTTTTATTCCAAGTATTCGTCAATGAGCTTGGTAGAGTGTTCCAGTCAGGCTTCTTACTATTTACAGTCGTCGTCAAGATAAGACATGACATCGTGACAGAGGACGATCACGCGGCACTACAAATGGATGTCGACAGGGTCTACACATGGTTATCGGAAATCCCGTTCCGGTTTAACGTGACGAAATGCAAACTTCTGTATACAAGCCATCAGTGTACTCATGAATATCGACTGGGGGGAACAGCCACTGTAACATGCTACACAGGAAAGCGACCTAGGGGTGCTCGTGCAGGACAAACTTGGCTGCTCGAAACAGACCGAGAAGACATCGAGAGGAGGCAGTCAACAGTTTGGGTTTCTACAAAGGAAGTTCCGGAAGTTTGAGTCATAAGTCTTTCCGTAAATGCTGAATGCCTACGTGAGGCCCCACGTGAAGCATGCGATCTAGGTCTGGTGACCTTGACGAAAACACGATGCTGCCGCGCTCGAAGCTGCACGACGTAAGACAAAGAAAATCGCTAGAGGAACGTTTCACTCACAAATAGAGACTGCAAGCCGTAGACTTGTACAGCGGCGAATACTGGCGACTGCGAGGAGATCTTATTATGATGTATCATATGTGTCATATACTGACCAACCTCAGTCACACCTCTCGCGATCCGTTGCAACTCAGCCACAATACCAAGTTGAGACGCTGGCAGCTTAAACTGACCACACACCACAGCCGAGTTGTTTGCCGACAAAACGTCTTCTCCCTTCGGGTATCCAGCAACTGGAACACTTCCTGCTGACGTTTGTTTGGCCCCCAACTTAACGCTATGTAAGAAGCAACTGGACTATAGTCTATTCCATTTACATTATGCTACATAGTCCTTTTGCAGCGGAAAACGAATTAACGAAACAGTGTGCTCACCAGCCTTCGTTACGTACCACTGAGCAGACCAGCATGCGTTCGTGTGCTTGACTCAAGAATCATCCCAAACTAGTATTTTCTTTTTTTCTTGGCAATTTAAACAATCATTTCCTTATCCCCACTCTGATCCTCCTACGGAATTTGTCAAACAACCACATTTTGCACGTTCTAACTCATTTTTCAAACCATGTAACGCAAGTAGTATAACACATTCTCAAGTTGAGTTCAGCTAACGCAATAATGGACTGGGATACATGAAGGGGGAAATTCCAGCGTCATTGCAGCCGGTTATACTGCTTGGTAAAATTCCAATGGTGGGCTCTCAAGGAGGTATCGTGGCTGTTTCAATGAATGTCCGCATGCGTCGTTGGGATTCTTGATGAAGTGATATATGAATGTAAGGTCATCCCGCAGTACATACTGTTAACTGAAAATTCCTAAGGCCTTCGGTCTCAGTAGGCAAAAGAAATAGAGAATGCTCTTAACATTTTTAGTTCCCCTTCGTTGAGGAGCCTCAAGTACAGAGAGGTCACCTTATTACTAACGGCGCCATGCTTGGATGGCGTATTTCACATATGGCCGTACTACTTAGAGGAAGTGCCTAATGCAGGACAACTCGCATGTATGTAATGGATAAATGCAGGGGTAAATTGCAGTGTTTACCGCACCTGCTGCATCGCCCTCGCTTTCACGGAAACAGGCAGACAGGCGCTTCGATTGTCCGCTGTGAACAGTAAACCTTGTAAATCAGCTAACATGGGGAACCCGATGGTAGCGCATAGTTAATGTATGCAGGATATATAGGCACCTTATCAGTGGATAATATACGAAAACTATCACTTATTGATGAAGTCTAGCAATAAATCAGTTACAGCTACTAAGAAACGCTGACGATCTACGAAGATACACGAATTGCACTTTAAGCAAACGTGTTGCAAAAGGTTGAGGAGCGCTTTGAGGAAAAAGACGACAACTTATGCTAAATCCGACGCATTTAATGGAAAGGAAGGAAGAGAGAACGAATTTCTTAGAAACCGACAACAAAACAGTTCGTTAATTTTAGATAACACAATTCAGCATGAGAGTGAACCCGAATTCAAGTGTTAATCAAATGTGGCGCTTTGTCAGTCAAGGCGTCAGACCTAGTTGGCACAGTCTTGGTGTATATCCGAAGTGAGCTAGATGCGTTCATTAGAGCTTGATAGTCCTATAACAAATATCATCGGAAGAACAGGTACTTGCTATTTTGATCGAAGCAGGATTCTGTGTTTTAAGAACATTTGCAAACGAATCAATTGCTCTTAGCAGGTTCCACCTGGTTTTACTATGAGTGTCCAACATCCTTTAACGCAACGATCCTGATAAGTGTAGAATTGCGTCCTTTTAGGGAGAAAAACGGTTGGTGATAATCGTTCTCAGCCCTTTACCCCCATTCTGCTGCTCATTTGTTCTCATAGGAAAAGCTAGCAAAACTGTGTCCAGGACCCGGGACCTTTAGAATGTCAGCCGAAACCGTTTTCCTCAAGGCGACGAATCGCAGTGAGCAACGCTTATCCTAACGGTAGCTGACTTGTTGGACGGCCATTTTGGAACACAGGTTGTATTTAACTGGTAAAGACACCGTCCTAGTGTATGAAGTGGCCGATGCTCAAAGGGAATTGCGCTCCTGACTGTGGTTGTGTTTCTTTGTCCACTCACGCAACATCCACTTAGGGTTTCCATTTTTAGCTCTGCCCGTGACATGCACTCAATTCTGAAGCAAATGCCGTCGTCTCTGATTATTTGGATAATCTAATTAGTCTCGATTTAATTGGGCCAACTTAATCTTGACACTGCCGTTCGTGAGATTCCGGTAATCTACATACAAGCAGACAAACTGTGTAGACCGCTAGTATTATGAAAGGAGAAACTCCAGTTGTCCGTGGGACCGTACACGGTTTATATAGGACAGAGAAATCTTGTGGTGTAACAAAGTCCATTTGAGCAAAGCCAATTAGGGTCCAGGTTACCTAACTGGATCAAGGATTACATTTACAACATGACTCCCAGGTGTTTTATATGCTCGGCAGTCCTTTACCAGAGTTACCTGCCTCAGTCATCCTGGTGCCATGCCTACATTTGAAGTCACGAATGCGTGACATGTTGTATGAAACTTGGCACCCGCCTACCTGAAGTGAATCAACGTAGACTTCGATAAGATGAAATTTTTGTGAAACACTGTTTGTTAACCCTTGGTACACATCTAGTTGGCCGCGAATACACGAACGAGTTATTTTCTGGTTGAATTACAAAGCTTCTGTTGGTGACCACATGTTGGTTCGTTTCAGGAACACTAAGGAACCGCTTTTTGGTATTAGCAAGCACTTCTCGTCGGATGTGTCTGGGATTGTGGCTACGTGAATTTTGTTTCGAATCTTGTATATCCAGATACGGGTGGTGGGCACCAATGACATTAGAGCAGATGGGTGAAACCTGCTACTTAGACCAGAACTTGTAGACCATGCACTAATCATTATTTGTCTCTACATGATCTGCACCGAATCTTTCAGTTGACAAAATGCATTCGCCCATAATCTATAGTGGTGGTCAAATGTAGGTGGTGTCAATGGAAACTCACACACTCATGATTTATGCCCCGAAGTGCCCTGACTTACTACGCCACCTAAATGAAAGTACAGCATTCTGTACTGAACAAAAGAATCGAAAATGTCAAGCCGTGACGTAAAATAGAATCGCCCGATGGAATGGGTAAGTTGAGGGAAAATGTACCAGGCTTAATAACTGTCTCATATCCACCAGGGTTTCCTAGTGATAGTGGGGTGGTGAAAAGACAACGATTTTACGTGACTTTTCTGAACCTTTCTCCGGGCTTAGTTACCAAGTTACCAACTGGCCATCCGAAATTGTCATTTGACTAAGTTTAATATCGATCAACTGTAGTCACCAACGCAATCGGTCAGTAAGCATACGATGGACATGGGTTAACATAGGATGTCCGGGTTTAACGGATATTCCAGCGTCGCACAAAGCGATCTGTTACTAAGCTCTATTTGAAGGACTTTGATAGTACTGAATTCGTGTTTGGCTCAATATTTTAATTAGCCCACTGGCGTCGATGCTCAAATGCGGTCAGTCTGCCAGTTTTCACTAGGCATTGACAATGTATCGGTCCCGTCCAGCAACACGGTTTGTTATGCAGCGTTGTACAGTCTCCCTAACCTAAGCATTAATGTCCATAAGTGATCGAATCTGAAAATCCACGCCAGTATTACTAATGTGTTCAGTAGTTTTTCGATGACAACAATCTAACGATTTTTGTCGCGAGAAGTCAAACGATCTAACGTTTACTTGGTTGTTCATTGGTATTGGGAACTGGTCGAATGTTAGCAGTCTTTTGACGACGTTTTACGCCAGGAAATTGTGAGGCACATGCCGAGACATGCGGCGCTATGCTTCATCTTCAACCGAACTTGGACAATATGATAGATATCGACTTGATAAATAGCTGCCCAACAATGTAACCATCAAAGAAGAAGTGAATGAAGAGAGGGCAGCGTCACTTGTGATCGTATTTACCATAAGGTAAAAAGAAAGGGATGCATGGAACATCTCGTACACTCTCAAATTGCTTTGCTGAACCCATGGTATAGTTTCCTGTAGGATTACGCACGGCTGGGTGAGCTACAGTGCAGGGAATTCAAAGCAACGTACAATTTCTTCTGCGCGCCTTTCAGCCACTTTTTCGAATGCTTGCTATGTGCCAGCGCATCCTCTGTCATCTCGGCAAGCTGAACATTCCGAAACCTTAACCACCAATTCCCCTCATTTTGGCCACTAGCAGCAATTTTCGTATTTACATGGCTCCACTACTAACTAAATGCTGGTGAAAACACTGGTGCATGGACGGATTGGACAACCGGTCCTCTTTTTCAAAGACCTGACCATCGTATTTCTTAAATATTAACCTTTACCAGGACAATCAGAACTCTACCAATCAGTAAAACCACTGAGCTGATAAACATCTGGATATCCAAGTCTTTTCCAATGATGGATTACGTCAATATGACACAATTTCTGATCTTCACCTTACAACAACCCGAGCGAAAGACAAGGTACTGTTGCGCCCCTGGAAGGACAGGTGCATGAATGTCCAGATGCTTTCCAGGTCACCTGCGACCCACATAAAACGAAATCGGACGACTGCCGAGAATTGTTCAGAATTGCACCCTGCTTGAACTGTTACCTCACACATGTACACTTACTCGACTTACTTAGCAAATGCAGCAGAAAACTTGAAAGCTCATAAGAGCCAGTTATTGTCCTTTTAGTCCCGTTTCTCTAGATATAGGGTCCTAGTTACTCAGATACCTTGACACGTGATTTCCATTTGTGTTTGCCGATAAATTGAATGTTTTCTCGTCTAGTTTTCGTTGATGCTTCCAGTCGCTTCTTCCTCGTCAACATTCCATCGTCATCAAGATCACCGATGGACAGGGTAAAGAAATAACTGGGAGTAACTGTGAAAGCTCTGAGGGGATATGCTTTTAGTAAAACACCTCTATTTTATGGGCTTACAAACTCCAGAATTCAATAACACTGCGTATGTGAATACGAAGCAAAGGCAAATATAACTCTTCCCTTTGTGGATCTAGATTCTAAGTACAAAGAGGAACATACCATCTCATTCAGTCTGATTCAAAAGACAGAAGCAAATGACTGAATGAAATCAACGTTCATGTCAACAACTGCTAACAAGGTGGGTCGTTTTTCGTGACTCACTTATGTTTACGATGAATTCTTATGCATTGGGATGGTTCAACAGAATGAGGTTAAGCAACTGGTGAAGTTCGACTAGATGACGTCTACCGGTTTGCCTCAAGAGAATCCTGCGCTTCACACTTTACCGCTAACAGCTTATTCCGACCTAGTCCTTAACGTATTTTGCACATGTAGGAGCCTATACTTTCAGTAGAATTTGATCCTTCCTTTCACGTTCTCAGTTTCTCTACCGTGCTGAAACCTACTTTTGCTTTGGAAATACCGTGTTATACGTGTTTCATCTTTGTGAATTTTGAACCAATACTTTGCTTTCCATCTGTGCGAATTTGGTGGATATTCTCCGGCTACTGTCGGATATCTCACTGATTGGCCCAACTGCCGCCTGCGTCCGCCATCCTGGACTTGTTCTACTGCAATCGAACAGGTGTCTTCCAGGCCACCAGCTTGACCGACGGCGTTTGGATCCAGCATACCAGTGCAGACGTTGTAACAAACGGCTTCCGCAGATCTGACAGTCACAATGGCACCTACTGGTTGCCCAAAGAAAGCTAAGTCTAAAGATTCCGTAATACACGTTAGTTGTGGTGTAGACATCTGTGTAAAAATTGTACGATTTGAAATAGAAGACAGAAACTACCGAAAATACTTCCGTTCTCGATGTGCTCGCCTTAGTCTCAGCCAGATAAAGAGCTTACTGGTACGACTGATGCTCTCTGGTTCTGAACTGAATGTACATCTCTTCCACTAGTCAGATGTATAACTGTGTTGGCGCAGAAGTACGAAAGACTGGCAAAGATTGTAGAGAAGACAGCAACCGTGAAAACTGTCCTACCTGAACCAGACAAATCAGTGCCTCGAACTCGATGCTCAACATCAAGCTCCAAATCAACACAGTGTAAGAGTAACGATCCAGAATTAGCCACCCCAACACTAGGGTCTGCTCATAAAGATGAGTTCTCCACACATTCCTCAACAGAATACCCGCCAAACTACACACTGTTAGAGAGCCGACAAGCTACGCTTCCGTTGTTGCTACTCATATGACGGAGGCGCCTCCCATTGCAACCCTGTCCGCTGCCAAACGACTTACTACTGCCAATACCAACACGGGACTCAAGATCTTATCACTTGTCCAACCAAAGAAAGCAGCCACTGGTCCCTCCAAAAAGGAGAACATGAAACACTACCATAATTCTCTAACTGTTATATGCTCTAACGTGACTGAATCCGGGGCGAACTCCATAAAAGATATGATACTGGACGACAAAAAGCAGTGGGACTCTCTGTGTCAACTAACAGGGGTTCAAGCTAAACCAGTCAGTATCATGCTTCTCGTCCGTCACCCAAACTCCGTACACTACGGTGAACCGCGGTTACTCCAGGTAGCACTTCAGTCAGGTAATAATGCAGAGGCAGTTCACTTGTCATCCACTCGCCGCCGTACCACCACCTGCACTGTTCGAATATTTCCAGATGTTCCTTGGAACGAACGCCAGAAATGCAAACAAAATCCGGATGACATCCGTAAACAACAAGACGCAAAATCTATCCTTATTCACGATGTCCCCAGCTCCAGTCACTAAGCGAGCTAGAGGTCGAAGCGCATGACTGGGATGAATGTCGTTTTATTCGTGAAGTACTCTCACTCGACAATGGTATCGCTGATTAGACATTAAGGTTATCGCTATCACCTAACTACAAAGGGTTCGGTCGCCTAATGATGAAGGTATCATTGCACTCCGAACTGATGGTAGGACATGTGATCAAACTGTGGCACAAAAAGCGTGAAATGCTGCCATCCGAAATACGTATAAAATCAACAGGCACCTGGCCACAGATAAGCAATGTAACACTGAGAAAGCAACTTACCAATACAAATCTGTCACTGTGTAGCTCAGAACGGAGACAAATCCAATACACACCGACGGCTGAAGGAGGATCGGATGGTCACCCTCTTGTTGGCTCTGAGAGCTCTATATAACAACCTAAACTGGCCCTAGGGACTGCGTCATCGGTCCTACAAAAATATGACCGGAAGCTGACCCCGCAAAAGTTGGCATAGACCCTCACTGGAAACCAGCATTCACAAACACACTTCTGACAACCGATGTCCTCACCTGCTTGTATACCAATACCCAAGGTCTTCTCAGCCGGCTAACCAAACTTCGTATTCGTCAGGTCTCCAAACCTTGGAACCTAGTTACGGTCACCGAAACCTGGTTGAACAGGGAGATCACAGATGCTGAGATTGCACTACCAGGTATGAGTTCCATACGAAGCGATTGACCTAGCAGAGGAGGGGGATTGCTCCTGTATTATCTATCCGACCTGCATGTTGATGTCATCGAGGACCCAAAAACGAAAGTCGTCGATTCTCTTTGGTGTCATATGCGCCTAAGACGTGATGTGTGTTTACTAGCAATAGTTTATCGGCCTCTAATGTCCACTTTGGAAATGCATCAATGCCTAGCTTCTGCGATGAAACGAGTTCTGGCACGACCACAGAGTCACCTCCTTCTAGTGGGGGACTTCAACCTGTACGCAATCGAAGTTCCAACATCGCACAGTAAACAATACAAGGCGGATGCGCACGAGGTAATGGCCGGCGTACCTCTGTACAAGCAGGTCATTTCTACCACGCGATTCCGAACGCGTGACACCCTCTGTTTTTGACCTTGTGCTCCTTAACGAGGAACTAATGGTCGACACCGTGACCATAGATGCATCACTTGAACGTAGCGATCATGCGATGTTGCTCTGTCGTTACATCCGTTACTCGGAGTACATCAGTGAGAACAACATGAAAACCGATGTCGTTACACAATACTATAAACTGTTCAACTTCTTTCAAGAGACCGACTGGCCAAGCCTGGCCGAGAAGCCGCCCGATGTCGCCTGGATGTCGTTCGTCACCTAATTCACTAAGCCAGTGACAAATACGACAGAAAGCAAAGTCCGTCGCCCGAAACAAGTGAATTCTTTCCTGAGGAGCCGTACAGGAAAATGCATGAGTTTAAGGGATTCAGCCTGGCGCGCTTACAAAGCCTGTCCAAGTAATCTGACCTGGGGTGCTCACACAACTCAACGAAACTACTGCGTCAAGTTGGTCAGCGAAGACAAACTCCAGCACCAACAGAACTTAGCGGCGAAATTCAGTATAAATCCCAAGTTGCTGTACAGACACGTCAACCAGCTCCGCAGAGTGCAGCGCGGGATCCAGGTTTTACCTGCAACAGATGGTCTTGCGCAAACCGCAAAAGATGAAGCCAACGTGCTTCACCAACATTTCTTCCATACTTTCCGGAGTGAGCCAATATTTTATCCCATGTTTGCACAGCTTGCATTGCCACCAGAGTTAAACCAAGTATCGTCCACTGCAGCCAATGTGATGAAAACGCTAATGTCATTGCGCGTGCACAGCTCACCTGGCATGGACGACATCAAACCGAAGGCCTTGAAGACAGTGGCCATGAACCTTGCCGAACCATTAGCTCGGTTCATTCAACGTTGTCTCGACGAAATGCAGGTTTCGACAATGTGGAAACATGGGTTGGTCACTCCTATTTATAAAAGTGGAAATCATGCGGAGCCTTCGAACTACCGTCCAATCACGCTCCTCCCAGTTTTATCAAAAGTAATGGAACGTATAACTGCAGTGGCTCTCATGGGATATCTTGAGAACAACAACATTCTAGTGTCACAGCAACACGGATTCCGCCGAAATCCACCCTGCACTACAAACTTGCTGTTAGCTCAAGCAAACTGGACAGAGTCAGCCGATGCCGGGGCGGGAGTCGACCTTGTCTATCTGAACTTCTCGAATGCGTTCGCTCGTTTGGACCACCGCATTCTCCTGCACAAGCTTTGAAGCTAAGAAATCGGTGACCCTATACTCGGTTGGATGGGCAACTTCTTCGCTCAACGTCGGCTGGATGTGAGAAACCGCAGCTCCATTTCCGACTCAGTTGACGTCCAGTGTGACTTGCCCCAAGGATCGGTACTGGGGTCACGTTTATTCTTCACATTCATTAACGATCTTGGCAGTTTACTGCAGTAGAAGTTCTTACTATTTACAGACGGTATCAAAATTTGGCATGATATCAGGACATCGGATGATCACATGGCATTGCAGCGCGATCTCGACAGGGCTTATGCGTGGTCATCCGACAACCGGCTCAAGTTCAAAGAGACCAAATGCAAAGTCGTAAGCATACGCCATCAGCTTATCTATGAATATCGACTAGGGGGCCAGCAGTTGCAACGTGCTTCCCAAGAAAACGACCTCGGGGTGATCGTCCAGTACGATCTCGGCTGCTCGAGACCGGTTGAAAAGGCATCAAATAGAGCCAGTCCACATTTTAGTCTCTTACGGATGGCTTTCGGAAATTTCGAGCCATCAATATTTCCGAAAGTGCTGAACGCCTACGTGAGACCCCACGTTGAATATGTGATCCAGGCCTGGCGTCCATGACACAGGCGCGACATCAATGCACTTGAAGCTTCACAACGTGAAGCGACGAAACTCGTTAGAGAATTGTTTCACTTCTCCTACCAGCACAGACTGCAGTCCATGTGTTCGTACATTGGTGAATATCGACGGCAGCGAGGAGATCTAATCATGGTTTACTTAATACTGACGAACCCAACTCACCCATGTCACATTGTTATAGCTGAGCCGAAATACCAACCAGAGAGACCATCAGTTTAAACGGGCTACGCACTACACTCGAGTTGATTGTCGACGAAACGTTTTCTCACTCCGCGTGTCCCGTACCTGGAATGCTCTTCCGGCTCACGTTATCCTTGCCCCTACATTAACGCTTTTCAAAAATCGCCTTGATGAAACGCTTTCAAACTTGCATTACTTGGTATAGTCTGTTCCACTTGGAGGACGAAACAACGCAAACCTAACCATGAGCTTAACGGCCCTCTCCGCAACGTGGTGGTGCGGATACATGCAGAAGTGTCCATGTGATTACGCTGGATGTAGCTAAACTGGATTAACCTATCACATCTGTCAACTGAAGAAACAAACGAGTGAGCGTTGTTGTTTCCTTTTTATTTCTCAAGCACTTACTGAACTTTAACAGCTCTCTATAATATTTTACGTGCGCACATCTCATTCCCACTTAAAACTATCGTTATGCAGTAGTGCAATTAACTCGGTGGACGCTTGAAATAACCATTTACTTATTTAGTGTTCCTTCAAATTTTAATTTTACTTCCATTCATCCTACGGGACTTGTCAAGCACATACTTTTTTACCCGTGATAACTCATTGTTCATTGTTCATCATGCGAAATATATATATGGATAATTACCATCATATTCAAGCACCCGGTTACACGTGAAATTGCATGTGATGCCAAATCTATCAAAGATTATACACTGTGGGACCAGAGAACACTCAGCGTGGCGGCATACATAGGCCGGAGTGAAGCGAAGTAGTATTTTCATAGCATAATCTTCAGCCCTTGCTAACAGGGGTGTGAGAGATGTTGACCACCAGTTGAATATTGTAAACAGAACGGCCGCCCCAAGGGGCGATCAGCTGACTCAGGAGTAGTGATGCAATAGGTTGGAATTTTCGCACTCGTATTCTGCAGAACGGAGCACAAGCATAACTATAAGTACCGGCCTTGGGGTGAACTCCACCAATCAGCGAGTCTCGTCGCTTTTACCTATGCTCGACAAAGATATAATCACGCCGATTTAATTGTGGACATAGCGGCACGACACTTCTCAGCCCGATCAAAACCTCAGTGTGGTGACGGTAGTCTTGTCACTTAAGGCCAGCCGGCTTGGTCTGAAAGGATTCCGCATTAGGTTGAATTGGCTCTTTGTCCTCCGGCGTGTAGCATGTTTTCCTCAGATTTTGTGAATGAGCATCGGAAGGGTTTGTGCATATGTGCCTCTATGCACATCTTAGACTGTCGTAAGTTTCGCCAAGAGCTTTGTGTATTACCACAGCAGCTTGACTATTCATGTAAGACTGCATCAGTGTTTTGAGTGACTCCTTCGCCAAGCGTCGTGACTACTGAAGAGTCATTGTTCGTTGCTAAGCTACGAGCAACCGCGTCCCACTGGCCAGCGAAGAAAGATTGGTTAACCCAGTGGATATCGAATTTCGTACGAATCATTTGAGCTGGGCCTGACTTGTTTGTTACGCAAAGCAAGTTGTGAACAACATGGGACTCATGAAGGCATTCAACGGCTTATAGGGCAACCTCGCTTGTAAACCAATCCTTCGACAGCGACTTTGAGCAATTTCCCTAAGATGAGATTTTCTTATCTATGTAATCATTACTAGACCGCCAAAGGGAGTAACCGTTTATTGACGTTATGCAAAGCGCAGCAGTTCATGACTATCGGTTGGACCGGCGGGCCAAACTTTAACACTGCTGGGGAGTCTATGCAGTAGATAGTTGGGCCGTACTAGCCATCTAGCGACAGAAACGCAGTCGGACAGGACCACATGACCAGCCGGAGTAAAGCCCAGCAGTTAGCTGTTCCTAGCCAATATAGGCTACATAATTTTCATTTTAGGTATTAATTCCAAGGAAAATGAAATACTTTGTATTTCTACCGCACTCCTTTAGGGCTTACCTGATGATGCATGCTGCTGTATCGCTGCCGAATCCCGCTGCGCTACTATCAGTGGACCGTTGACATCGCAAAATTTTGAGCATGTCTATGGGATCTTCACTGTTCACTAGTGGTCAAACGTAATTCGACTTCGAAAGCTTGTCGTGCCAGTGATAGCTGTTCATCCAAATTGCCCCATCGAGACTCGTTGGGCCAAGAGTTAATTTTTACCTGTACGCACTTTTACGGTATACAGTGGTTTGCACCCAGCGTCCTCCAGCGCTTTCATCTCTACAATCCAAATGTAATACCAGATCATGATGTGTAAACCACACACACATCAAAGGCTTGCTGGTTGTGTCTGCGACCATGACAACGGGACGCCTCAATATGTGACCCAATGAGGACAACCGAGAAAAAACGTCATTTGGCTCACAAAAACTCCGCTCTTCAGTGCCAAGCGCTTCAGCAGTTTAACCCCCTACTGCTTCGGAGGAAGAAAGATAGTTGCACAACGACGGGTAAGGTCTATTGTTTTGTCTGAAGCAATCAAACTCGTCTGCGACTCTAGAGTTGAATACACAAGCCGCTAAATTACGCAACGATAATTAACTAAATCAATAAATGGTATATTTCTCGGCATGCGGGACACAGGCAAAATACCAGCCAGATCAATTCGTACAACAAAGTAGGATAGTGGAGGGCTTTTCAAGATGTGTTATGTTCTCATTAGGGCGTTTGAGGTGCTCAATCAGTTAAACGTAGTAAAGTATGGAGAAGTTGATGGAAGAAATAAAAGTGGTTATAGCCGTCAGGTCAAGTAAAGTAATACGACCTTTCTTGCAACTGTCTCCCGGAAAGCTGCTTCCACACTTCAGTTACACATCTCATCTGGCCATGCGCTGTTGTGACTTAATGCAAGTAGCCAATATTTTTTGACTCCATTTTTTCTTGTTGACTGTTATCATATGCAAGTTTGTCCTCATCATAGTGACACGTTATGTATTAATTCATGTGAGGGTCTGTGTAATATTTTAAGCTCTCCCCATCAAACAACCATCACTTTGCTAAATCGAGTCTAGACTTTTTAAGATTCGCCAGTGAATCGTGGCAACTCGCATTTCATGAGTGTACTGCATTTTTGGAAACATGTATCCATCACTTCGGGAGATCGGCTCAGTCCTGGCCAACAGTGGTAGGCGAAAAATAAATAAAAATAAAAGGGATGAAGGAACAGTAATGAGAAGAGGATGGGATTTTGTCCGAAGTTGTCCGATACAGATCGTACAAATTATCACTGGAGACATAAACCCTCAGAAATGTACATGTTTTTAACACAAATTTTCAAAGGAAATAATTGAGATGGCTCATAAAGTTCTAGGTGATCAAATTTGGGAAATTGGTGATGTAAAATCAGTGTTATGGCCCCGAGGAATATCGTAGGTGCACAAAATATTCTCTCCAGGGACGGAGAGAAAAATACATGCAGTGTAAGGCAAGTTTACTATTGTTCCAACAGTTTAGATGCGTTCGGCAAGAGGAGGTTGATTTTTAAAGTGGTAAGCATTCGGTGATGGTAAATATGAATGATCCCGGTGGATTTCCAGATAGGGCCCTCAGATGAATCCAGTCAAAAGCAGAGATAATATCTATATTGTTTTCGCGAAGGAAGGAGAACTGCAGTACGTGCCTAAGAGGTTGGCTCCAGGAAAAGTAGCAAATGATTAGTATTGCAGAACGAATGTGAAGCAGTTTGCTAGAGAGGAGCTTTAGGACATATTTCCGCTTTGATAAGCGCAAACTTCCTGGTAATTAGTACATTATTTTCTTTAGAAAACAACTTCTATCTACTGATAGACATGATAAGGTAATAAGATCTGGCAGTAACAGCGAGAAAAAGTACCCAGGTATTGAGACTATATCCATCTTGAACCTATTTCGTACGCGAATTCATTTGTCATGGTTTGTCGCACTACACCAATCGCTGTTTCTATGTTTAGAAATGAATGTATAGCGTGTCGGAGTTTATCCCTAACTGGATTTCACGTATCTCAGATGGAAGTCTGTCCCATAGTATGGAGCATCGGTTAAGGAAACAGCTTTCGAACAATTTTGTCCGTGATCTCTTCACTTTTACTTTGTTGTTATTATTATTTCGAGTTCGATACATCGACAATTATGCTCGTGGTGTTGTTGGGTGTGAGGAGTGTAATTTTTAGGTAATTTTAGCAAAGAAGAGGAACAGGTTAATTTTCATTCGTCACAGTCACAGTGGATCAAGTTTTAAGGCAATGCAACGATCCAAATGACAAAGGGTGGTGGAATAGCCTAGTAGACGCTTAGTAAATGATCGTTGTACACGTTCCAATGCCGTACGATCATTCACTCTAGAATTACAGTAGAAGATGGAACCGTAATCAAGCAATGGACGTGTTTTTATTTATACATAGTGTTAATTGATTCTTTCAGGTTGGATGTTTTGAACAGAAGCCCAATGCTCGACGGGCTTGAACTGCAGTATGTGCGGCGTGTTCGGCAGTTAAGGGTATTTGAGGAGTGGATCCCTAGGTCACGTATAGTGTGGCAGTGTGTACCATCAATAGTAAGCGAATCTGGTGTGATGTCACATCTATAGGATACTACGTGGCCTTTATCAGCAGAGAATGTCATCATCCACTTGGAGCTCCATGAGTCAAGCGCTCTTAAGTCACGCTGGATTTCGCTTAGCATTACACTGACCTCAGTCGGATTAAAAGTGTAAACAGTTTTTTATGTCAGCGGCAAATAGGAAACGTTAGCCGGGAGTAAAGAAGTCAAAAATATCGTTTACATATAGTATGAAGAAAAATGGTCCCAGAACACTAGTTTGTATCACTCAACTGGTGACAGACTTTGGCGTGCTTGTTTCGTCTTGAATCTGAACAACCTGGCTTCTATTTGTGAGGTAAGGATCAAACAATGAAAGCAGTGGGTTGCCTATGCCATGTGCACTTTATTTGAATAAGAGTTACTTACGCGGTACACGTTCAACTGCCTTGTACATATCGAGGTAGATGACCATTGCTGATGAACCGCCATCCAGCGCACTAGTCAGGAGATTGAGAAAGTCTATCTGACAGATGATGCAGGATCGCGCACATAGGAAACCGTGTTGTGAGGTGTTGATAAGGTTTCGCGTCATCACGAAGTCAACAGTTTTGGATTTTATGTGACGCTCCATCATTTTAGAGAGTAGAGAAGTATGGCTTATTGAGCGGTAGCTGCTCATTTCATGCGTAGAGCCTGACTTGTAGCAAGGGATGACTACACTCTTCTTCCACTGTGATGGCACAGTACGGCTTTCATAGATAGAGAAAACAGATTCAGTAGTTGTACAGGGAAGTCGGATCCACCGTTTTTATCAATGTTGATGTTAAATTGTCAGGCCCAGCATACCATGATAATTTAGTAGAGGAAATAAGTCGATTTATATCATGGAGTTCAAAGGCAACTGTGCAGAGCTTGTCATCAGTAGACAGAGGGTGAATTTGCGAGCTAACCTCAGCAGTGGCGTTAAATGTAGAACAAAAGTAATTATTAAAACCGCTGCTTATTATAGTTGGATTGCTAGTTATTTGGTTACCATGAATCAAGATGGTTGGGGTTTCCGTACTCTTGTTTCTACTTTTCATCAGCTTGGTGAGTTCAAGGTTTTTATTATGGCTATTGAGCGCATGTCTTTCAGCATTCATACTCCTGATAAGCCGAAATCTTTCAAGTTCGGCGATGACTGTTTGCTGTTGCAATACTAGGGAGAAGTCATTCGTTTTCAAATAGCAATTTCGTAGCCGTGTGAGTTTGCGTGCAAAATTTTCGGGGGTGGAGACTGATTTTGTTTTACTGGGAAGACGCCGATACTTCATTGGTATTAGAGCGTCTAGACAAATCTCTATATTCTTGTAGAACTCATCGGCAGCCACTTGCGGATCATTCGTTAGGAAGAAATTTTCCCATTGCAAAGATCTCAGAAGGGCGGAAAACGATTCCAGGTGTATGGAATTGTATGGTCTATAGAGGACTGCAGGTTTAGTCCGGGTGGGATCAGAAAATGGCTTTTCGAAGGAGAGTTGGATCATCTTGTGATCGCTGCCAGGGAATTTGTCTAGAACAACAGCAGAGATATTGGATAGGCCTCGTGTAAGGGATAAATCGAGATTGTGCCTTCCCCTGGTGGGTGAGTGGACATGTGCCCATCCATAGATATGTATAGAGGACAACAGTGTCGAATATTTAGTAGGTGCGACACACTAACTCCAGTCAATATCAGGCATATTGAAATCTCCTCCTACTAGTTTGCAGTTAACGGGAAGTTCTGCTATGTGGCAAATCAAGTATTCCAGGATTTGTAAGTCAACTGTACTGGGATTCGGATGGGAGTAAATGCAACCCAAAATCATCCACGTTCTACCTACGGCAACATGTAAAATTATACCGTCAATATTACTATCTTGAAGGGAAGCGCATAATAGCGATGCTTGAAAGTTATCAGAGATTTTTGATTCAACTATCACCAGGTGCCGAGGTTCGACAAGCGAGAAAACAGTGATAGTGGTCAATTTGGAAGCAGGACTGCGGCGTTTCGTTTGTAAACCATGTCTCTGTCATTAAGATAAAGTCAGGTTTAAGGAGCGACACAAAGAAGCGAAGAGTGGGTATCTTATTTCGAAGTGAGCGAACATTAAAAAAAGCGATTCAGTGACTAGTGTCTGGATAGATATACACGCCAACTGGTTGAATAAGTTGGGGTAGATATCTGGCGATGTGTCATTATAACTTAAGGACAAAGGGTTGGGGTAATTTTGAGCAGGAATGGAATTTGTTCACAGTGTAGGACCAATTTCCAAATTTACGCTTGGATCATTCTGCGAAAGCAGAAAAGGGCGGTGGGCTTGATGGGGAGGGATGACACTGGGTTTCCTCCCCAGGTCTCCAAAAAAGGAGCACAATTAATCTATCAGGGATATAAGTAGGATTTATATTGCGGAAAGAGCCGGTGGGCATACATGGTTTACCCAAAATGGAGGCTTCAGACGTTTTCGGATGGACGGAAACATAGGGTTGAGCAAGTAACCTACTGAAATAAACGTTTGTTAAGTGTGAGACTTTCCGAATGGCATTTGGCTCGCTAATAAGCGTTCCCAACGGGGGCTGGTCGACCGAGCTAAATTCGACTAGTGCTGGGTAGGCCTGTATCCTTTTAGGCACCCTAATGAGGTTTAGCATTTGAGATTTCCCGTTAGCTACTTTACCGAAAGTTGTAACGATGTTATGGAGATCAATTGAGTCAGGTATATTGAAAGCAAGGGCACTGAAAGCTAATGGTTTCTTAGGCCGTATGGGGTAGTTGGTTATTTTATGGGGCGATAGCGTTTGAGCTTGCTAAACCGCTGGAACTGGAGGAGTGGTTGTAAGGTTGTGTGAAATAGAGTGGCTCTGAGTTCAGCCGACTCAGGTTTTTTGGGGGTAATATCAGTAGGATCCACGTTCAGCGGGGATAAAGTGCTGGATACCTGATTTAGACCCCCAGCTAGTGGATCGTTTGCTAGCGGCGTATCAATTGTAGTTGGTCTTTTGTCATCACGGAAAGCAATCAGGTCGCAGGGCACTGTGGTGGTTATGTCCAAATCGACAACCTGAGTGTTAATGCTCTGTAGCTGCCTTACGAAACTGTCCCCTGGATGCGATTTCACAGGTTCGTAGTGACGGTGGCGCTTAGTTTTAAAAGTCGAGGGTTTTAGGATGTTCGCTGCACGCAGCGTCATCGGTGGAGAGCCGGGAAGTTTAACTATATTGGTGTACTGGTTATGGGTGACAATGTAGACAGGTAACCTTAAGGTAGGGGTGTCAGTTTGGCAATTGGGAACGAGACTAGCAACTGTAGGTTCGACCACACTTGAGGTTAGTGACTCGCGTCGTAGAGTAGGGTCAGAATCTCCATGCAGGAGTAATCTTTGTAAAGGTGTTCTATCAGCGACTACTCTCAGGGTCTTAAAGGTAGTGTTGGCAACTATTTGCTCACGTCTATTTATAAATTCCCTAGCAGTTAATGCACTATGAATTTTGCATAGGGTTGGACACCAGTGGCGCTGGATTTTCTTTTTGAGCCTTATAAGACTGCACTCCCTGCCAACCATGTTACCAGCTTTAAGTAGAGTATCCCGCAAGACTACAAGCGATATTATCAAGGACATTAAAAGTAACTGCATTGTTAGAACGGTACGTCCTGCCGACTACTTCTGCGGCGATCGAATAGATAAGTGATCCTGAGGGTACCATGCTCTTCTTTGGACTCACTGTTTTTTGCATTAAAGCAGCTATAGGCTCTAGTGCACGGAGAACAAACAGAAAGCTATCGATCGAAAACATTTCGACTTTAAGTTGGGTAACTTCATCTTGGATGTTTTGTAACCTTATAGGTTGAACTGGCAGGGCAACTGGATAGTTTTGCTACACTTGAATTATCAGGTCTCGCAGTTTTAGAAGTTATCGGAGCTTTGCGAGTCTTAACAGTCACTTTACGCTTTGAACAACAAAATGAGAAGACGAATATTGGCAGATGCTAGCATTTCGTATTATCTCGTCAGTACCAATACACTTACTTTACGCTTTGGTAAATTTCGCTTAATGGCAGGCGAATTAACAGAACATGAGGCTTTGGTTTCCATATTGCTTTGGAATTGCTTATAGGCAGGGAATTTGGCGAATTGTTCTATGCATTCCTCTTCATTCTGTGTTCTAAGGCTAGAGCTTCTCGTTTTGACGGTGGTAACGAGCATTTGCTAATCTAGCCCTAAGGTTCAGGGTTTGTAATACTTAGTTAAGGCAAACGGGCAGTGGATAGTGGACTAAAATGGTTACAGTGTCAGATGCAAAGATCGATACAAAGCAACCAGGTGTATGTCCCATTTCTGATGGCTGGTTATCTCAAAGCGCAATGGAGTGTCCTTTGCACCGTTAGATCTGAGGTCAGCTCTGCGCTGTTCCGCGATGCGTCGATCCGTTTGGTTCTGTGCGAACACACGTTTTGTTGAATCAGACAAAGCGTGGGACGATTGACCGGCTTGACAATTCTGCTCGGAAGTTAGACTTGGGAGATAGGCCAGCGGTTCGCTGTCTTCAGCGAAAGCAGGAAGGAAGGATATAAGTGCTGGTGGCCGCTTGGTAGAGCTACCGATTTGGCTGAAATCGGTTTTGATAGATGGGCTTCTCAATGTACTTTCCAAGCTCTACGAACCTTGATGAAAATAGTAAAGGCGTTGACTTTGTCCACTTCTGTTTACGCCGAAATGCCGCAGAAATTGGCAATCAGCGGTAGACGACAATCCATTACTAATACAGACCAGAAAGTTTTCACATTATATTGACCTGATCGAACGAGTGTACTCGGGTGACTATGCGATAATATCCAGAGTCAAGAACTATGAAAATGTAGCAGCAACGAACTCTCACCGGTAAGCGACGATCTTGACCTTGACAGAGGTGCACCAGTTGGGTCAAAATAGATAGCAGTATGATAGCAGTATGGAATAGTCTAAATAACAGGTTAGTTATATCCCACCTTAACTAGTTTCCAAGCATCTTGATTTGACTAGCCCTTCAGTAACGAGCATTGCAAATCAGGTATATTTTCCTAAACGTGCAGAAAGACGAAGGCGCATTGATGCATGCCAAGCCAAGCCAAAAAGCAATACTTTGTTGGGTTTCTTGGGCTATCATACACTGTACATTCAGGCGTTTAGAGTGAACCATAGGAAAGACTTAGGAAAACTTGTGTTTTTCTTGAACTGGGGCAGAGTTCCCAACGTCGTGGTTTCCATAAACCACACGGTGAACATGTTGTCCACAAAGCATTCCTTAGAAGGATATTTCCAGTCCACAGGCCAGGTGGGGTCAATGGCTCGTAGCTAACCATGTGGCGTCTAGGGAAGCCCAAAGTAACGTCCCACATCATGCGATACTGATAAGTGCACCGTTAAGACGGAGCTTCACGGTTTAGGGAAAAGGTAATTCAGCCTTCCACTGACGATTTTCTACGTAAAATGACGCAAGTGGGTAGGATCACTTATACACAACTAGCAAGAGCGCACTGTAACACACATCCGAGAGCCAGTAACTAGTGCTTTTGTTTTAGAAGAATGTTCACAAGGAAAACGATACCCCAAGCATTTCACCAGTTTTAGTGCTCAAGGTACAATGAGTTATCACGGCTACAAAGCAGTTGCTTGAATAGTCCCGCAGGATGGAAGGGGAAAAACTACAATAGAAAAATAGATGTGAGTTTTTTAAGCGTCTATCATGCACATGTGTTGCGGTGATACGAGAGTTTGCTTTGAAGTAAACCTCAGTGACGGTGATCGACTTAGACGACCCTGGGGCGCGAAGTTCGATACTGAGGCAGAGAATCTTCAACCCGACCGCATATTGTACAAAACTGTCCGATCAGGATGTAAATGTCAACTTGAAACCAGCACTGTGTGTTACGACACCAACAGCGTGCTCTGTAAACACTAATCTTCGATCTAGACATCGTTCTACTGTAATAATCTAAAAGTCGTCGTCAACTGGACCAAATATGTTTGCTTCTTTGGTACTAGATTGAGGATGAAGTTTGGATTGAAAGAATCTAATACGGCCTATTTAGGCAGAACCACGGGGCGAATAGCTCTGACAGTGCACGGCTTTGCTCACATGTGCTGAACCGTTTGCTGATCTTAAATCGACAATGCAGCCGTGTAGCACAACAGTAAACTATTCTCAGCAGTAGGAGAAGGAGGCAAAATATGTGTTCGTTGCTTATCCTCCATCTACGTCCCTGCACACACAGGGTGGTCGCATCTACCTACCTGTATATTTCCTCCCCCGCCTCGTACGTCTGCACAGTTTTAATGTTCTAAGTTTGAATGTACCTCACGCTATTTTACTGTGCATTGACCATTTTGTACGCATCCGACTAAGGTTTACCAGCACCATCCGGCGGATCGTTGGGTACAGGAATTGCTCTCTCAATTCATCACTGCATTCTTCTCGCTAATTTTCGGGGCTCCGGCTGAAACTCACTTACGTACCAATCTTTATTTGCTGGTATAACTTCAAATATTTTTGCTTATTCGAATAGACAAACTCAGGGCTCTCCATCAACGTTTTCGCAACTATATCCCAAATTCTGTGCGGTGGTTGCATCCACTTTTACAACCGATAGGTGTACGTCTGTCTTCACAACGCCGATCTCATCGGTTGGCCAATTTCTACGCAGTCGCGACGATCCACCCACCCTCGTCTTGTCATGGCAAGCGCTGACTAACACATTTAAAACTCTGGATGTAACTCACTTCACCTCGTGTGCGTGTCTCGACGTGTGTACTTAAGCCAGCGTAAAAATCGCAGCGGTGTTAAGTGGTGTCCCCGTCACCTTACAGAAAATTCATCTAGCTAACTTGGTTTGTGTTCCATCAACAGCTTGATAAACAACATTTGGGATAAGCATACTCAGGTAGAGCCTGTATTAGTGATCATCATGGCAAGCGCTACCTGTCCACGGACAGCTAAGCCCAAAACATCGTCATTGAAGGTTAATTGTAATACGGAAAGCTGTGTGAAGGGGGTACAAAGTGGAACGGCACACCCTAATTTCTGTTCTTAATTCAATTCCAATTACACTCATCTAAATCTAACCGATAGGAAGAGACGCACTAACACCAATGATTCCGTGAGGTTCTGTAGAGTGTGTAGAGCTATTCGACTCGGCAGATGTAAAGCTGTGCTGGAACATAAGTGCGACAGAATGAGAGATTGTAGAGCGAGTAATCCCCGCAATAACTGTTCCACTGGACACAGACGAAGCAGAGTCCCGAACTCGACGCAGAAAACTACGTTCAGCTTCGGAATAAAGCAACCAAGCGGGACATAAGAGCAATGATCCGTATTAAGCACCCCGGCCCCGCTGACTCTCTGCTGACTCCGATAAGAATGACTGCACCCAATGTTATGTTCTTAGCACATGCTTCGTCAAAGTCACATGGCAAACCGAATACTGCTGAAGGACGGACGAGGCTCGAGGCAGTTATCGCCACCCACAAAAAGAGCCCTGTCCATCAAAGTATCGACTGCTGTCAGACTGGGTGCAGTTTATGCTGTCAGTGCTTCGCGGGGCCTACGATACCCTCTGTTTTCGACCAAAAAAGCAATGTACTCGCCTCCAAAAGGTGAACACCAAACCAGGCCCTAATTTCTTGACTCGTGCTCCAATGTGCCTGAATTTGTGGCAAAGAGGCTCAACAACGAACTGTTAGACGACCGGAAACAGTTGGATTCCATGTGCTAATTAACTGGGGTCCGAGCTAAAGTTTCCAGTATGACGCGCCTTGTCCGTCATCCACACTAAGTACACTGCGTGAACCACGGCTGCTCCAAGTAACGTTTCAGTCAGGAGCTAATGCCGTAGTAATTGGGTTGTCAGCCAAATTTTTCTGTACTACCCCATACACTTTTTGCAATTTTCCGCAACAAAATGCCAAAGATGTAAACACACTCCGGATAAAATACCGCAAACAAAAAGACGTTAAATGCATCCGTTTCCACGGTGTCAACAAGCCTTGTACCTCAGACGAGCTAGGGACTCAAGCATGCAAATGGGATGAATGATACTACATGCAGAAAGTGTTCACTCTCGGAAGCGTAATCGCCAAAACGGCCTAAAGATCGCCGTTATCCTCAAACTACATAGAGTGTGGTTAACTAGCTTTGAAAGTCCCACTGTTATCCAAACTAATCGCAACAAAGTCATTCGAAGTGTGGCACAAAATGCTGCTATCTTAAATAAGTATAATGACTATAGGCACCGGCTACAAAGAGATAAGACATCATTCAACATGCGGAGCTCTTGTTCAGCCCCCTCAGTATGCAACTCCGAACTGGAAGGCTATCAAAACATTCCGACAGCTGAAGGAGGTCTAGGTTACCAACCAACTTCTAACACTGGGCACTCTCCACACCAATCCGGATTGGTCCCGGGGTCTGTGTCAGCAGCTCAACAAATAACGACTAACAACAAATACAAAAATGTTCGGTATGAACTCTTGCCTGAAATCCGTACCCAAATCTGAGGCTATCGCCTGTATTTATACCAATGCGCAAGCTCTTCCCGATAAGTAAACCTATCGAACTTGCCAGGTCTCAACCCCTTGGGACATCGTCATGGTAGCTGGGACATGCATGAATACTGAGATCATTGATAGTAAGATAGCTGGGTCCGTCATGATTCTTCTGCAAACTGTCCGACCTGTTAACTGGAGGCCGGGTAATCATGTATTACTGAGCTGACCAGCTTATCGATATTATCGATTATCTAGAACCGAAAGTTGTCGCTCCTCTTTGGTGCCGTCTGCACCTGATACGTGGTGGTGTGTTTAATAACCGTAGACTACTGCCCTCCAACATCCACCTTAGAAACGGTTCACTTAAAGCGAGAAGCAGGATCGGTACGCTTTAAAACCAATACGCGAATATAAGGCCAACCTCCGATGAGTGGAGAACGTCAGAAGTAACGCTAGGAAAAATTTATTAAGTAGGGCGAAACGCCGTCTAGTGCTAAAAATAAGACACCGGAAGATAGCTAGCTAGGGGAAAGGTGTGGCCGCGTGCGCGGAGAGCAAAGATGGCCGCGGAGCCGATGAGCGTCGCGCCGTTCGAAGGCGGATGCTATGTTGACTCAAACAAACGAGAGCAACGTTCAAACAGGCGAGCGGCTAATTTGCTATGTACATCGAGGAAATATAATTTTGTGATTTTGTAATATTTTACACAGCATGCGGCAGCCAAACAGGTAAATCTCCAGGTCACTACACACTGTTTAGATTCTGCAATGAACTGTTTCCTTGCACTATCATACAGTAGTGTTCTTCTACAACGTAGCTATTGTAGTCCCTACATCAACGTTTTCCAAAAGACACAGTAGCGACACGCTAGCCCATATGTTAAATAGGCCATTTCCAACGGAAAACGAAATGACTCGAAGCATATAACGTCTTCACATCCCTCTTCGTAAGCTTGCGGTGTGGAAACCTGCATCTGCGCTCAGGTGAATCGCTCCTTGATACATCTAAAATCTGGGCTTTATTTTTCCAGTCATTTTACCCCTTGGTTCTGTGGTCCTCGCTGTGGTTATCCTACGGTACTTGTCAAGCACTCGCGTTTTTACTAGCTAAGGGGAAGTGTGTTCGCTGATGGAATCCACTGGTTTGTAATAGTTGGCGGGGCCTTCAAATCGGCCGTTGATTATTTTCTCTTCAGAGTCCTTTTTTACGCTATCTACTGCAGACCTATCAATTTTGTCTGACTGCTCCCGCCTTTTTGTTTATCTGGATCATTCTGAGGTTATCGATGTTATCCCACTCTGCCGACTTTTTGAAATAGTTCAAAGTGTAGCCGGTCTGCGGGCATCACGGTAACACGTTAACACGTTAACGGGTAAGAGGTCGATCGGTTTCGCTTCCTGTTGTCATTACCCTCATATTCCTCTCCGGCACTCTTCCTTCCCAATTTCGTGCTTCCTTAGCTGCTTCCTTTACATCGGCAGCTTACTAGGCGGCTCGAGCGTACAGCCGTCTACGAGGTATTTATTTTGCATTGCAGCTTGTCACCCTACTTGGACACGGAAGAGCTCAGAACGCCGAACCGGAGGAATATTACAAAAGACGCTGCGTAAAGTACGCCTTATGTCGCGTGTGGTCACAAAGTAAGAAACTCCATCAAACGAATTTTAAAACATAGCTTTGCCAAAAGAAGAAAACACCGTGTTGGCTGGCAAGCCGGACTCAGACGCTGTCCAATTAATAAAGCGCAAATTCCGCTACTTATCTCTAGTAATGTGCGCTCTCTATATGGAAAAGGCGCCGAACTCAATGCCACTATGCAGCGTAAGGAATATACAAATGCAGGTATTGTAATGCTACAAGAAAGTTGGTTACGCCCTTTGATGTGGACAATGAGGTTATTCAACGCGATGAATATCGCATCGTAAGATCCGATTGCCTCCGAAAGCCGCAGAATCGCGGAAAAGGCGTTGTCACGTACGTGAACCATGCGTGCCGTAATTCGATTACCTTGCTCTCTACATACACAAAATCATAAATTAATTGTCATATAATTGAATATAAACCAAAGAACTCTTAGTGGATTTCTTTCCGTCGTCATTGGAAATATCTGCATCGACTGAGCTCAAGTATTTTGCTGATCATTTCTTACCTGTGTTACTGACTAAAATTGAGTGCTCTGTCTGTATCGTTGCTGGTGTATTTAACACATGTGACACGAACTTCATCAAGACACTTGGTCTAAAAATACGGTATCTTTCGAAACCAGACTTGATGCGCAACTGGTTTTTGTTTTCACAAACAAAATTCATTTGCTTTCTACATTAAAGCCAGGTTCGCTCCTCAACTCGGACCACTGTGTCCTGAAGATAAGTTCAATTATTTACAGTTCAATTATTTACAACAAAAAAGCCTTCAAAACCATCAGATGGCGAGACTGCTCAAAAGAAAATCTTGCAATACCTCACCCGATACTGACTTCAACTGCTTCTGTTGGTTTCACGGACGAAAACCTATCGTTGAGTGTGAACACATTACCGAATATACCAACTTCTGCTTTGATCTATGCTGCCACGTTGAAACTAGCTACCTACCCATGGACAGATTCTCTATGCCACTACTGAAGCGACTTAGACAGAAGAAGGGAAGGGCATATAAATTCAAATTGTCTGCCCAAGTTAAACGACTAACGTTGGCTGAATACGCAGTGATTGAATACGTAGTCGCAAGTATTGTGACCTTTGAAGGCTTTTAAGGCTGCTGTGTGGCAAAAGTTCCCTGCAGCGTCTTGGTAATGTGGATGTGGACAGACTCTATGCCGAATTTTGTTTTTCCTCACAGCGTGTGTTCCTTGCCCTCCTTCCGCAACACTGGCCTGGCAGTCAACCTTGACCACTTGAACGCAAAAATCTGAAGATTACTAAATCTGTTGTGCCTGATGGTTTATCTCCACTCGTCCTAAAAGCGTGCGCAGATTATCTCGCGGTAATCTTAACCGCTCTATCCAACCACTGTCTTATGAGTGACACAATCCCTAACAGTTGGAGAGATGTGAGGATAACGCCTGTGTCCAAGAAGGAATCTCGAAGCTATCGTCCGATTGCATGAACGTCGACGATTTTGAAAGTCTTTGAGAAACTATTTGTACCTCAGATCCTCATGAGCAACCAGACAGATGATGTATATCAGTTTGCCTATAAATCAAACCGCTCTACACTGGATGCTTTATCGTATCTTGGACATCCGGTATCATCGGCACTGGATGCAAAATGCAAAGCAGTGCGCCTACTGTGTCTCGATTATTCAGATGCATTTGAGCGCCTCAACAGAGCAATTCTACTCAACCAGCTGCTCACGAGTGGGGTCAATACAAATGTCTGAGGTGTGAGAACTTTACAAACCGTACCTACTCAAAATGTATTTGTTTTTGTCTATTCATTCTCATCTATTTCTCCATCCGCAGTGATAGTATAAAAAGCTGAACATGTACCTACCCAGGTGCATGAAGCCTATTTTGAGTTGACTTGATGTATAACAACTGGAGTCTGTCACCGAAAAATAAGACGAAACAGGCGATATATATATATATACATATATACTTACATATATATATATATGTCAAATGCTGAGGCTGATGTTGCATTCTTGATACTCCTTCACCGCAGTTGGGCTAAACCAACTTACACAAACTAGATCTTTTAAAGCTGGATAAATTTCATTCCACTTTATTTGGTTTGTTCTGTCTACCTGAATAATCTTCTATAAACTAGCCACGTCGCTTATGCTAATTACGCATAGCTTCGGTAACTGTTGCGTTTGTAGCATTTTTGAGTAACTTGTGGACATTTCTTACTAATCGCGGATTCGCTGCTAACCAAGTTACTTCATATGCTAATTTAGCGAAAAGTTATGCCACCGTTTCTCTATGCATTATTGGATTTATTTCATTTCATGTTGTCGTTTCAAGTGCTTGGCCGTTGCTTGATATCCCCGGTGTGGCTGTGCTTGATGTGCATGTTGACAAGGTGCCTACCTGTATATTACCCACTACCTCGTTCATACGGGCTCCAGGAGACAGTTGGTCGTTGCTGGAAGGGACGGGCTGCACGGTCCTTGTGGCCGTGCTAGACTCGCCGAGCGGTTCCATGCACTCAGTGTAGAGCGGACTACGGTGCAGCCACCGCCTTGTGTGCGCATGATTCCCCAAATACAGCGTGCTTGTGTTTGCCTGTGAAGGAGTGTGGGCCGGCTCCGTTGATGAAACGTGGCTCCCATCCACATGCCTCCCGGTCTTATTCCTTCGGGTTTACACTGGATATGGTGTGTGTGGTTGGAGCTGTGGGTGGTGCAGCGCAAGCCACAGGCACAGGCGTCATGTGGCTGGTCACAGTGACAGGCAAATCTGAAACCGGATGCCGCCAACCAGATATATATATATATATATATATATATATATATATATATATATATATACAATTGACTGATTAGTTGCGGTGGAATCCGTTTGTCATTTCCATCGGCGCTTGCTAAATTGTACGAATGTGCATCAGGTGGTAGCATTGGAGGAGACGAGAAAATTACATTAAGCAAGAGCCAGTGATGGCTAAAGATGAAAATATGGCCGAATTAGTTTATTTTGCTTTAGCATATAAGTTTGACAACGCGGAAAGTCATATATACATATATATGTGCAAACACACACGTATATATGAGCCAGTGTGAGGCGGTGATGTAATGGGAGAAAAACAGAAATGTGAACATGTGAACATAGCGAGCGAAGCAAGTGTGGCAATAATCATCGCATCCGTATAAATAGTGGGGAATAATCGCTAATAAAAAACGGACAAACGAACTGGAACCGAGGTGTCTGTGCGATGCCGGTATGCATGAGCGATCGGTTAGAATCAGTGCTAAAAATAGTGATCACGAAATGCGGAAATATCGTTCAACTGGTTAAAAAGGCTTCAAGTGGGAATCAACCGGGTCGTTTATACATTTGGAACGAGAGCTCGGGAATCCTCGGAGAATGATACTGCATAACCTCCCAGTTGTCTGAGGTGAAAGCGAATGCGCCTGTAAATCAGCGCCATAAGGTAAGAGGAAATATCATGGCCGGTGGTGTACGTCCTCTGCCAGGATGAGTTTAGCGAAAAATGACACATTGTTATAGACACAGTGTTCAATTCTCATTTCTTTGCAAGGAAGGGATGTCGAAGCCAATCGAAATCAACGAATTAGAACCGGTTGCAGACTATGGTTACCCGACGAGCCGCGATCGAAGAGATACGTACCGAAGGAGAATGCATACGGCACAAAAAGCAATTTGGAGAATCCACCAACAGCGTCTGAACGGTTACCGCATCGAACGAAGGCCAACTAGTGAGAATCGACGGGACATAGGTGGATCAGAGGTGGGGAATAGTAAAAGTATCAGAGGCGATTGTCCATTTGGGCGTGATATGGGGGAGCCAAAGGCTGACGTTCCGCCTGGTCTAGCTCTCGGCCATAGTGACCGGCGGGAACTGGACCAGCAGCGGTAGTCCCCGAGGGTCGTGAGTTCCCCGTCGGCTTTGAGCTTGAATGTTCGATTACATGGCTGCATGAAAGGACAGTAAGATGGCGTAAATAAAGAACCGCGACTATGGGATTCAATGTGTGGATGTGAAACAACAAACGCTAAGATGTTTACTGAAACGAGACAACCACTGCTCTGAGCAAACGTGTATGGAGGTTTTCAATGGTGTGGAGGTAAATAGCGAAATTTATTTAAAAGCTGTGGACATTTGGTATTCGGTTGGCTTAAACTGTACGTACTAAGTAGCAATAAGCTATTATCCCCCACATCTGTTTATGGGTACTACGTGGTTGTGGGTGTATGTGTGGTGTACGACGGTAGTCAGTGCACACGAAGCACACCTGAGGTGGACAGATTGGTCTACATGTGTATAATTGAGTACAGTTAGCAGGTTGCTCAAGAGTAGCATAGATACTGGCAGACACATGTGTAAGGCGGTTCGCTTTGTGCGCGCACTGTATCTGTTTTGGAGCACATGATGAGTCGCCGTGCAACCACATCCAAGGCATGTGACGTGTAGGAGCAGGTGCGTGCCATTCTCCGCGTGGTTTAAAAATGGGGCCAACGCTTCGCATTGGCACTACTGAATTGTGTTCATTTCACAAAAAGCAAACTTGTCCTCCGATGAAGAGGACGAATTTCGCGATTAAACCGATGGATAAGTTATTTCCTACCTAACTATTTGCTGGAGCGATAACGCCTGATAAATCACTAGAAATGTTCTATTTTGAAAAAACGTGAGACACTTACATTGGCGTGATCATGATGATACAAATATTAATCACCGGCAAATGTAAATGACGGTACATGTTTCTCAGTAGCACATAGACCTATGTGATAGGTGTATATGAATGGATAAAAATTATTCCTCTTTATGTGAGCTGCTCACTTCTGTTATTTTGCTACATATTCTGTGTCAGTTTTGTGTGCTTGCTTTCCCTCAAAGTTTATGTTGGCTGTTTGATATCTCCGATGTGGCTACGCTTGATGTGCACGTTCATAAGGTGTCTACCTGTCTAACACTCTCCGCCTCGACTGCTGGCTCCAGGAAACTGTATCCTGGGGAAGGGGAAGGGGTGCACGGTCTTCGTGGACGTGCTAGGCTCAAAGAGTAGTTCCATGCAACTACTGGGGAGGCACCGCCTTGTGTATGACTGGTACGCATGATTCCCTACATAGATAGACAGAGACGCTGCTCCTGTGCATGTTGACGGACTGTGGGCCGGCTCCGTTGATGAAACGTGGCTCCCATCCACACGCCTCCCGGTCTTATTCCTTCGGGTTTACACTGGATATGGGGTGTGTGAATGGAGCTATGGGTGATGCAAAGCAAGCCACCCAGGGTCCCACTGTAGACACTGGCGTTCTGTGACTATCCTATGGAGGCCATATTGACAGGCAAATCCGGAACCGGATGCCGCCAAGCATATGCGTGATTGTGTCGCTTTAATTTGTAAATGTGACGCCATATTTGTGATTGTTTTCGGTGGGGTCGTCAACGTGAGAAGGGGTGGAAGGAAATCTTCGTATTTGATCACTGACTTCCATGGATTGGGTGAAATTTTTCGGATACGTGAGGCAGTAACCTTAGTGTTGAATCACATTCGCCAAGTCGCACTGTGGTTACGCAGACATTTGTGGTTTTTTGTATGGAGAACGCTTGCCAGGTGGAAACCCACCACGTCCTGGAACATTGCCGATGGTCTGTTCGTAAACGCAAGTAGTGTATCCATGGCACAAAACAAGGGCTTAAGAAGTCCCGTGGGATGGTCAAGACGAGAACCACGAGCCGGATCCGGTCCGCCGAGTGTACCAGAATTTGTTTGGTAAAGTGAGTGAAATACGAGACGTTATGATAAAATTTGTTTTTGACACTGCATGTCATGTTGACTATGGCCTTAGACAGTTTGAACACTCGCGTCGGCCAGCTCATGGGGTCACATGTGACACCCTACAACCGCACTATAAGTGACCCCACATTAAAGAAGCATTAATATGAGTGATCCCGCATGATTACGCATTGTTCATTGTTCAAGTTCATCCATCCGTGAATCATACTGTGTTTCTGTGTACCTCACACACTGCCATAATTTCCGTTGGTCAGTCTCTTTGAGGCACGTGTTATACGGAACGCCGCTTATTAGGACACCATTAGTTTGTGCATATTCAATTTAGAAGGCATGTTTGCTAGCCATTTAGAAAGAATTGCAAGTTGCTTGTAAGGAATTGTGCTTCGTACATTTTGATTTTGATAACTAACACTGGTATCCAGTTCTAACACTGCTTGTTGGTTTGGCTTTGATAGAAACGCTTTGAGCAAGTCTTCCATATATATATATATATATATATATATATATATATATATTGGTAACATTCCTATGTGATGCATATTATTATCGAAGGCACCAACGAACTTCACGTGTGGCTCTGGTGAGCCGTCGTTCCACAATAACCATGAGTCCTGTTTTTCCGATGCTTCAGTAGAATGTGTATTTGTGTTTGAAATTCAAACACTTTCTTGTTCAGATCCCTTTATTTCAGTCTTCACTGAGGCCATTAGGAAAATAAAAACGGATAGCATGTTGTGTTTTCACTTACAGTTTTTTCTGTTTTCCTTCGGGCTTGCAACTACTATGCAAAATGGTTATATGGCTCACGGTAACCACTTTGTCAGTTATGCAGGCCGCCGTGAAAAATTTTGGCGATCCCCGAAGTAAGACACAATACAACGACAATATAACGAGGGCTTTGGGAGACTCACCAAAGAGTACACATGGAGGTTTACATAAGGAAACCTGTCTGGATAATGGCGAACACACGTACGTCACTTTACGCCGTCTCCCGATGTATACGGCCTATAGTTCTTAATGTAAATGGGTCGAGGCAACATCGAGACTTTTTGAACATCGATCATGTTGGAGCGTCCCACTGTTGGAACACAACATCACAGCCGGCTGCACTGTGTCGTCAAATTAAACTGGTGCTTCTCGAGCTCGAGTTAGGAAGATAATAGTAAACTAGTTTGGGTCTCCCCATGATCGGATAGGTCATTACAAGGTTGCCTCGTAGGTTCCCATCCTGACGGTTGTACGACCTTAAGGCTTTCATCCCAATTTGATATGAGTGGTGAATCAGTCCCTTGATGTGTATGGTGGCTCTTCATTGTGGAGTACCAATAAGCAATAAGAGCTTGCTTCTACCACGTCTGCCAGGCCTATAAATCGTTTTCCATATAAGGTCGTATGTAAGTATTAGGCATCTGCCGGCAAACGGATGGACCAAACCATCCCCAGAAAACCGCTAGTACACTAAACTGGTGGTCCCCGGAGACCTTATACAAGACGTGCATACAAGACGTGAGCATGCTGATCATCCGAGGACCAATGTGAACCACCCCACATTCAGACGGATTGAATTGGAGCAGACACTGGGATGACTATTCATAAGATCTCGTTGGAGTGCCTCGTAATGTCCTTGGTCGGTACTGGCACCCCATAGCTTAGGATCATCAGCACAGCGTAAGAAATTTAGACGGTCACACACTTATGGTCAAGGATGAAAGCAAGAAATAGGTGCGACCCCGGTACTGACTTCTGCGAAAAGTCGCAGTTGACACAAATCGGATAGCACAAGACACTCCGTACTCTAAAATGGTTTCCGGTGCTTCAGGAAATTCCTGATCCACACAAGGACAGTATCCCCGAGTGTGCAGTTTTGGAAACTGTGAAAATTGATGTGGTAATCCAGACGACCGAAAGCTCTAGAAAAGTCGAAAGAAATGCAACCGTTCCCTAATTGTCAGTTAGCTTTTCTGTCGAAAGGTCGCGTGCTAACAGTAGATTGATACTGCATATTTGGCGTTAGGAGAAATCCTACTGCTTCTGTGCTATGACATTAAAGTGTTCTAGGTTGTCGATCGAAGCCAAAGCAATGGTTGCTTACATAAATGTTCACAGCACTAGGCGCAAGACTATTGAGTAATAGTTCGCGCGTTCTGTGCTTTCGCCGCTCCTAATTATTCCGTGTTTCTATGGAGCTGATAGAATTCCTTTACCTAAGAGCACTGGTAACTAGCGCAATAACTGATCGGCCAACTTTGTTGCTGTTAGTTTCAGGGTTCTCAGGCGAACGCCACTGACCTATGGAGAACCGCAGATACGCAAGTTTCCTCAACAGCCGCAGTGTTATACGTAAAGTTAGTAAGTTCTCGAGTCTAGTTGTGAGCATTTAATACTGGCGAGCGTCACGTTGGAAGTTAGGTATACCGTAACCTTTGAGTATTGGCCGTTTTTTCAATGCTGCGTGCCACTCCGATTATTGTACGAATTCGTAAGAAAACCGCGCTTCACTTTGACTTATAGGTTATCATGCTTGTACAGCAGGCAACGTTGGTAGACCAGTATGTCTTCAGGAACAAGCTGAAACCTATGTAAATTACGTCGATAGACTTCCACTTGCGCACTGCCTGCAACCATACATGCCTCGTCACTAGGCTGTGAATGCACGAACGATCTAGCATGAAACTGCACTGCACTGGCGTCAGGGGATTTTTTATCGGAAACAGCTGTAGCAAACTCCTCTTCACCATCTTCCGGGCTATCTTGAACAACAAGAGGTGTGGAACAGATTGGCCTGTAATTCGCTACTTATATGTGGTCACCGCACTACTGTATCCCCCTAGCTACCGAACATTTACAATAAATCGACAACGAACCTCTGAACGGCGACCTGCCGAACAAGTCAGTCACGGCATGAGAGATGATGACCGATAGGGACTTGAGAAGCAGTGGATGGAGTCTGTCAGGCCCAGCTGTTTTGGTGCCGCCAAGGTTAGCGAGCAGTTGACGTACCTCCTCCACACCACAATCCAGACTGTCAAATTCGGTCAGGGTGGTACATTTCGAACACAGCAGAAATACCTGGTCATTCGCAAACACGGAAGCGAAGTGCGCCGCAAACGTGGACGCATGCTTAGTGCTGGAGGTTAAAGCTTATCCGTCCGAGCCATCCATCATTTGTAGGGTACCTGACGACTTCAGACGTCGCTTCATGTACGCAACAATTCTCTTTGGAGTGGTCTTCGTGGCCGTTGCAAGCTACTCTTCAAAATGCCGAAGTTGGCTTGTTTTCGCGCTGTTGCAACTATTTCGCTGCTTTTTATATGCTTCCTAGTACTCGGTCGGGTCAGATATAATAAATTTGCCCCACAGTCTACGCCGTTTTCAAACCCGTTTACCATATTCCTTGTCGAACTAGGAGCTTTAGGAGCATAAACCGGTTACACAGTGAGTGTATTCTATTCATTATACTTGTCCAGGAAGCCTTAACAGATGCAGTTTGCGGCAGATCCAAATCTACTTGGCTCGTGTCTCGAGTCAGATTGTCGAAATGGGTTTTTCAGTATTTGTAAGCTGGCTGAACAGACTCATAAAAACTAGACCACGCTGTGGCCACTGGCTTGTCTAGTACAGGGAAGTTGACTATGTAAAAAGTGGTGAAGCAAAAGTGGTTACGCTGGTGGAAATCCTGCCGAGTGGGGCAAGGCGCGGGGACTGGCATTCCTCGTGAATCGGCAACTTGTTAGCTAAGTCGCTTGAGTCAGCAGGGACAAAGTACAAGTTGGAAACCACCTTGGTGTATGCCGTTTTACGGTCCGAATCGTGTCACATCACACCGGGTCAGACTTGTCTGCGTACCAGGTCTCATTTTCTCAATAGTATGCGATAATATCGGCCACTTATTTGCCGTTAGCCTAGCCAATCTTAGGGCTAAGATATACCTTTGCCGTCGCACTCTGCAACACATTGTAACAAACTTGCAAATAATAGGATGATTCTGCAGGAAAGACGTGAATGGCACACGGATATTAAAGCACGTTATTTAGTAGCACCATTTGAAATGATATGAAGAATTAAGTAGATCGCACCAGTTATATTGTCACTATCAATGGCGAAACGTGTGGCTTGTAGGCTACTTCTGAGGCAAGGTTACTTTTTGACAGAGACACGAGGGTCGTGAAGCAATCTGTCTTGGTAGTTCACCGTAATTTCCGAACTGAAACACAACCTGTTAATAACCGTTTCGCCTTGAGCAATAACTCACTATTTTCCCATGTTGTCCAATTTAACCTCGCACATCCTGACACAACTCGTCCCTGCTTTGACTGTTCATAAGGGGAGATTTCTGGACGTTAGATTCCGACACCGGGCGTGGTGTTTACCAGTGGACGAATTGGTCCCTTGGCCGCCGAATCCTGCGAACAACGTTTGTAGCTGTGCTCATTACGTTGGAACAAACACCCTAACATAATCTACTCAGTAATATTCCGCAAGTCACTGCAGTTATACATAGTTGGATGAGACATCCGTGTGTCCTGAAAGGATACTGGAGTATGTATTATATAGCACACGAAGGATGAGGAACAATCACCGAGCATTGCTAAGCGTAGCGGAAGAAGTAGGAACTAAGAACTTCAGTGAACTAACGTGGACCGTAATATTGCTAATCGTTATTCGTTCGTCAGTGGACAGTATTCGAACCAAGTATGCAAACTCTACGTTATGGCATGCTGTGCGTCGGTTTGAGAAACAGTAACAAGAGTAATTTCGGACTTTGTAAAGAAGGGGCAGCCAAATGAACCGAATGGTTAGATTATTTGCTTATATGTGAAGCAATCGGGCTCCTGTGCTTCAGATATGGTCTACTATCATACTATGTGTTCGCGCATGAAAGATCGTGGGGTGCCGGTGTGGAGTCACTCTGTATCGAATATGAGCCGGGTGACCTCCTGGATTTGCACCTTACCCATTCATCCTGAACCCGTTCTGCTTATGTAAGCAAATCATAGAATGACACATCACCCTGGCGCGTGCTGTGTGAGCATGGCGACAGTTCTCTTACGCGCTGTGACCTGCGGGTCTGTCGAGTGTCTACCCGCATTATCACATGCAGTTGATTGATGGGGGCAGCACGTGGTCAGACAACGCCAAGAGTGGGACAAGCTAGACTGGCAAAATGAACTTCACCAATTAAAAGACCCCGTTACATTCACAGTGTTACAACGCAACTCACCAATATGGATTATTTTTATGTGTTGGGTGCTTTGGGGTTGCGTGCTGGCCCGAGCGTTGATTACTTGAACGGACTTTGAAAATGATGACAACAATTATGACAACCACAGCCACCAAGATAACAGCGACGATCACTGCGATGATTTCTGTCGAGAGACCACTGCCGGCCGTGGCAACTTGGGGCGGAGCGTCGAGAGGTTCGCTGCGCTCGGCAGGACCGACATCCCCGGATCCCGTAAGAACTCCTTGAACCCTGTCGACTGGGGCGTTCTCGACAACCGGCATCTCCGCTTGGACAACGACAGGTGCCTCAACTACGAGTTCTTCCGCTGAACATATGTGACCGGCTCTCAGTGTCAGTAGATTATAGTCCGCCAAGTGCGGAGGTTCCGCACATTGCAAACCAGCGACTTTGTCTCTGCGAGAAAGAAATAGAGGGGAAATATGGCGACTGAAGAAGTTGTATGGAAGAGTTATGTCGCTGTGCTACCTCAGAAACAGAAAAGCACAACATTAGAGCCACAACAAACAGTAGTCAAGGTAAGTAACAATCCGGAAACCCAACAGCGAATAATTCGCTAACAGTACAATGAGATTGCAGCTGAAGCTGGTAGGATCAGCCACACAACCATGCACCAGTTAATGAACTATCCATCACAAACACAGCCGATAATTTGAATGCAATAAAAAGTAGACTGGCTGTATAGAGCACTTAGCTTCAAAATAACCGTTTGAACACCTGGGCTGTATGTTGCAACTGATTCCATTAGCAGCTAATTTAGTTCTTGCGCAGACTCCTAACGGACTTATAGACTAATTGATTTCCGGACGAAGTGGTTGACCCGCATCACTCTCACCTATACGCTCAGTCAAAGAGGCATGAAAACCAACACATAGTGGACCATCGCAATCTACAGACAGGTAGTCAGGTAGGGTGAACGGATAATGCCGCCTTTGCGAGGGCACAAGCAAGGTGGCGCGGCACAGCACAGAAGGCTGCACCGTTTTGTGGCGTCCAGATGGTGATAGCATATTTGGGTCCAAGTTGGCCTCGAAGGACATGAAACTTGTGGAATAATGAAGTAATCTTATGCCTTTCCATCTAATTGTCATATATGTAGTATGTAGACTTGTGGGGCTAAAGGAAAGTAGTGAACAGTCTACTCTGGCAAACAGCAATTAAGACTACTACCGCAGTAGTAATGAGTTTATCCCTCTCGAATTTCTTGTGTTAGACAAGCGCATGCACCGTGGTTGCTACCTCTTCAGTTTACGGAAAAAGCGAAGGAAGTCCTACCTTGGGTAAGAGATGGCTTGCTAGCCATGTCACCGACAGCTGCGCGTAGGATTTATCCGTGTCCTCGAAGGGATATCTCCTCCGGTATTCACTTTAGCAGACTACGGTGATACCCTAGTCTGACTAAAGCAAGCTAATGTGCTCTCCTCCCTGATACCTTCAATAACTATAGCATGCATTACAATCGAAGAGCGATTCAGCTCCCACTCAGGTATCAACCGGAGGAACTACCTATGCTACGGCTGTAACATAGCCTATTAGTATGTTGGATGTTGCATTGATGGTCCGTACAAATCAAACAGACAAATCGTTTCTTACAGTAATTGTGCCTGGAGTTGGTGGAAAGAAGGAAGGTTATGCGTAGTGAAGTGTACTTCCGAAGGCAAACAGCACCGCTGCGGTATATCCCACTCACTTGTCAGCATAGAAAACAGTGGCCAGTTACGCGTGTCATTCTGCACCCAACGTCATCACGGCCAGCAATGATGGTCCCGTAGAACACACCTGCTTCTGAAAAGCTATCCACCAGTTCGTCCTATACAAGTATGATATAAGTACTAGACGCCGATGGACATGCCGTGAAGGCAGGTTGTAAGGAATAGTTCAGTTCAGTTCATTTGAACAACTATGGTCCGAATACCAAAGTGCGGTGGATACAGTTACCAAGGCACACAGTAAGAGTAACAATAGATAACAACGGCGGGATAATGGGGTTAGGTGATAATAGAATGTATAGAAACTTGAAGCAAAAAAGAACTGCGTTAGACTAATCAGAACGGAGCGAAAACTAACAGCATAATGAAAAAAACGAATGCAGAAACGCCACTAACTTGGTGACTGCACTATGTCTGATACGGTCCCCAACCATTGGTGTGGACCATCCCGAGGTCCCCATCCAGGAAGACGGCAAGCACCAGCCTAACCAAGTCTCTAAGTTAATATCTTCAGGCTTTCATGCCACGTCATGGACTGACAACCTCGCGGTTTCGTTCAACTTGGTGCAGCCACGCAGATAATGCTCACCGGGGCAGCCGGTCAACGGCTGTACGGAGGAAATGGCCTAGCCAATGCTAACGACTAAGTGTTAGCAAACACTCGAGAGAGATGCCAGAAGGTTTCTTAGCAAAAACCAACTGGCGGACATTGACGTTGCTCACGCGGTGTTCCCACGAGACGTGAGCAATACACCCCAAGCACCGTTGGCCAAACATGGTCAAGCGTTTAATTTCCTAACTGCGAACTGGCCAGATCTGTGATCCGTACAGTAAGACCGGCCTTACCGCTGCGTTATACGCCCTACTTTGCCCTGACAAGCTGATTTCCCGCCATCGCCGTAGATGGTTGGGCTCCTGGAAAGCCACACGGCCTCTGCTGATACACGAAGTAACCTTTTCAGTTATGTGATCACCAGAAGTGACACAGCTACCAAAGTAAGTGAACCGATCCACCACTTGCAGAGGATGTGCGGAAATAGCTAAAATCAGGAGGGGTGTTGACCCAGTTTTGCAACAGCACTTTGCACTCTGAAGATGCAAAGCACATGCTGAACCGTGCAGCGCTAGGCACAAGTATGTGCAGTAGTGTTTGCATAACCAATGCATCAGACCCAAGGAGAACTATGTCGTCCGCATACTCTAGGTTTGTCAGTCGGTCGCCTGGCAGAACTTCCACACCAGAATAGTCTGAAAGAACTAAGTCGATCATTATCATTTTGATCCCAAAGTTGAAGAGGAAAACAGATATAGGACAACACTGGCAAATCCCACTTGTCGTGCGGAACTCAGGAGACAGTTCTCCGTAGACCCTTACACGGTCTCGATAAGTACGACAGAGAGGCTTCCGAATAGAAAGGAGTCTAGATGGCACACACTTCATTGAAAGGCAGTGCCACTAGCTAGCACGATCAACAGAGTCGAAGGCGGCTTTCTAGTCAAGGAAAACTACCATAGTCGGTCGTTTGTATTTGTCTTTGGACTAAAACTTGGCGAACAGTAACTGTGCGGTCGATACAACCACGACCAGGAAGAATCCAGCCTGAGTTTCAATGATTCGGTCCCCACAGAGATCAGTAAGAAGTCGAAGAATGATACTTGTGAGGAGTTTGATGCAATGGCAGCAAGGCTAATGCCTCGATGATTTTCGCACAAAGTACGCTCGCGGATCTCAGTGGCATAGTGATCAGGACGTCGGCCGTGAACCATTAGACTCTGAGCTCCACCCCAGCATAGACTACCTTCATCTGATGAGTCCAAACCAGGACGACACCGCGCTCGTGGTGTGTCTGGGTTGGGAGCAGCAGTACCGAAATACGCTGAACCCTCTTGAAGATAGGCATAACAGTTGATAGTCGCCAGTCTGAAGACGCTTCTTCAGTGTCCCAAATCGTGCTAAAATTAGAAGCAAGTTCAGACAACAATGAGTCAACACCACTTTCAGAAAAGATGGAGTGTCCAGGGGCCTTGTTTTGTTTTAACACGGAAACCTCATATCGAATCTACTCCAAAGTGGAAGGCGTGATATCAACTTTCCACGCCGGCTCAGGTGATTCGGCAAGTGATAGTGTCGCAGCACGCCTGCTAACCACTTCCTAAAATGTTCTGCGCAACGAGCTAGTCCACGATACTGAGAAGGGATCAATAGTGCATCTTTCTCAGCAATCGTCTCCTTAACCGATAGCTTTCTTGGATCCTTGTTCCGGATGAGGTGGAATAGTCCTGGCTGTTGCGAAGTGCGCTGGCATTCTCCATCTCACGCGCTTTCGCAACCCACCAACGTTCCAGGTCAACTCGAAGACTTCTTGTCGGACGTCATTTTAGGGAGTTACGGACGCCCTGAAACGCAGTGCTCATCAGAACCCACTTACAAGTTTTGATCAAATTGCTTGCTGCGTCAAATACCCATTCACAGTCGTCCAATCGGGTGCGCAGCTAGCGCCAGACATTCTTCATGGCACAATTGTAAGGATCCCAGTCAACGTTCGGCTCGCCAACCTCCTTCATCAGTGGCAGCTGGTGAGCCAGTTCGGCATGGTAGTGTTACTTCGCAGACTTCGAGTTTAATTTACAGGCAAGATTAGATAGAAGTGCTACTGAATTGGGAAGAGTGAGTTTCAGGAATGTGAGCACTGGAGCATGGTCGGAGTCCAGGCATGTGCTCTAAATTAACCGACAGCCCTGGACTGATGTTCCCCATCTGTGTGTCTTCTCAATATGGTCAATTTGGGTCCAGGTCCTGGTGGAATTGGGTGAGCGCCAGGTGATACGGTGTGAACGGTTTATGTTGGAAAGCAGTGCTGCTAATATAACAATTGTGGTTGGCGCACAATTCCAGGAATCGATCACTATTGTCTGTTCGGCGTGCATCGACTCCGAAGTGCCCTCTCAGGTGTTGTTCCGAATCTGAAGGACGACCTATATGGGCATTCAAGTCACCAGCAAGAACCACGATATAAGAGGTAACGCCCTTTACCACTAGTCAACGGTGTTTTAAAGTCCTCTGTTGCGCTTTCTTACAGCAACACATCAGCAAGAGAGAGCTGTTTAGAAATCATCGAGTCAGCGTTTCAGACCTCGTTAGGGTAACTCTTCTGAAGAGTAGGAGAGCGATTGGTAGTGGAATGTTACGCTGGAACGCTCAAGGTCATATGCACGTGGTTCAAAGGATAAAGAGAACCATGAGTAACTTGCGCGTAAGCGTTGTGCCAACCGAGATATTTCTACCAGTTTTCGCACCTACGCCTAGCAATCTAACTGGTATACGACGCTTTCCATTTACTTTGCTGGTCTAGCTGGTCCCCATGGTCCAGGTACCGGCAGTCACGGCCAAACGAAGTCCTAAGACGTGTCTTTTTAAACGCCTGTGTGTCTTTGATTAGCACCAAATCAGCAGACCACCACACGCAAGATATCACAGACCCAAACCTTTCAAGAATTCATGTCCACGAGTGCACAACGCGCCTAACTGATGTGTCACTTAGAAAGTCCCATCGATCCAAGAAGTACAACTGTAACTCGTGACCCTATAAGAATAGAGCAAAATTTTCCAGCTGGTAACATTATGGGTATAAGTAGAACACCAGGTGGTAGTATAACAACCCCGATCAGATTGTTGATAAATCGGCTTCATCTGACCATCGTATGCGGGCCGTCGAGCAGAAAGCAGCAAAGCAGAAATCCAGGTGCGGAGGTCGATGACGCGGAAATTCTAAAACGCAAATGATTTCAGTCGTATAGAAAGGTTTGGTCGCTCTTATCTGGATAGTTAACTGTTGGAGTCATGGTGGAAAAATGCACAAAGATGGCGGACGACTTAGTCAACTAGGTGAGCGGCCGGTTATCAGCCGTGTACATGATTTTGTTGTGATGGAAACGATCGGTTTGTATTTGTAGTGTTGCATGGGTTACACCAGCTTCAATTTGCTTCAGACTTTAGCGAATTCATTTATTTGTACGCCAATGAACTACTATCCAAACCACCCACTGTGCTAAACCGTTCTTACCTTCTTTAATAGTACATTGTTTCAAATAATGTTTAAAGATTGTTTAGAAACCTCCAACTTTTAGAAGTGGCTATCCACTTAGTCGAAGTTTTGTTGTACGGAACTAGGACGCTAATTCTTATAGATGAAGGGTTGAGAATCTTCACCAAACTGACTGTGCTGTAAGTTTCCGTGAAGTCAGTGGAAAAGGTGGTTGATAGAAACTTTGGCCCGTAAGTTTGCTGTAGATTTTCTTGCCTTAAAAAGTACGGTGGGTCACAAATCGCCTTTGACTAGATGCAGTCAGCCAGGATTTATGACTCTGTTTGCTTGGAACCAATACGAACCACGCACATGAGGACTTGAAGGAATGAGAAGGAAGAGTTGATTGTTCATCTACTATTTTCTGCAATCTTCGTCAGAATGACCCCGTCCATGAACCCAGCTTAGCCCAAAACATGTCAGGAGAGCAGAGTCGGTTTGGTTACTCTAATCAGGCAGCATGAAATCTTATGCTAGCTTGATGTGCTTCAGACTTTCGCTAGAGTAACGTTGCACCCAGTCGGTAGAAGTGACCCAAGAAGAACAACACAGCTTTGTGGCTCGACCGGCTGTCGTTTTACGGTGAATGTCAGATGCAAAACTGCATGACTTATGACTGTGCCATGTTTAAAGTAGGATAACGAATTCTTGCCGAGTAACGCTGTTATGCTAGACGGAACTGACAGCAGGGAAAAAGTAAAACAATAAAGGCAAATCGATAATATTGCTGAGCGACAGCCTTTGAATGGAAGAGCCTGACTTAGAGACAAGGAAGTGGATTCACCTGAATCATCGAGCTCTACGCTATTAAATCAGACGAGGCTTTCCACCCTTAGTAGATCATTACTGTGTAATTCGTTGGGGGAGATGGTACACAAGCGCAACACGGTATCTTTCTGTAAATTCTTCATGCATCCGTGTCAACTCTTCAGATAATCAGACGCCGCCTGACCAGACAGTGTGTCCTGAGATGAGACATTAGTAGAAATCCGGTGAACATCCCCCAGTTGTTGCGGATCGTCCGGGTGCAACAGATGGTCCAGCATATTTTCAGTGGGGCCTGGTGGCAAACCGAGTCTTGGCTTAATGCATTACTTATTTGCCCATCGTATTGGACTACAACAACTGTTGATAGACCGCTGCGGCCAGAGACGTGTACCGTCATGGCATTTTTAAAATAGTGCTGATATCTCTGATTCATGTATAGAAGTACCGCTCTGACCCTACTGTGGATTGATGAAGCAATTAGGATAAACAAAAACGTTTCCGACCCACTCACCTAACGATCAGTCACATTGGCATGTAGCAGATTACCAGGTTAAGTGAGACCATGAGTGGGTCATGATGGTGCAATGCCTTACGGCCTAGTGCCTAGTTGTGGCGCTGTTCATGCCGGGAATATCGAACTGACAGCGGTTTGCAAGTACGTCTGCTGCCGGCACCACGGATACCGCAAGTATTGTCATGTGTACACATATATGTCATGTGCGACCTTCATGACTACGAATGTGACCCATGCGACCTTCAAGAGGTACTCAGTATTGTATACCTTGTCTATACATGTTTACTAAGCGGATCGATAACCGATTTTTCATGGACCTGTAAGCGTAAGTGACACACTCATCAGGCTACCGCGTGATTTGCTACCCGCGGTCCCAAAGTTTGCCACTTGGATGTGAGGATGGTCACTCGTACGGTTTTGGCCACTTTCAACATTTATCTCCGCGACTGATCTACTCGTTTCACACGCACAGCCTAACACGATGTAGGTGTCGACGGAGCACTGACGAGGAAACTCAGTCTGCCGATAGGCCAGCCATATGTATTACGGCTCATATTTGTCATCCATAGACTAACAATGCATAAATGCCCGTGATATAAGACGATGCGACTGAAAATAACGGAGGTTGGAAATGAATCAACTCAAAGTCAAATACAAGATGCCCTGACCGGAGCAACGAATAGGCTGGAAGTGATAGTAAGAGATAGCAGATTGGATTTAACGCTGGGGCCAATCTTGCGCGTACCCGTGAGCACGTTCAGAAAAGTGTGTCCATTCTTCTATGTGTTTCAACATGGTAGTAAGGGAAGAATTGATCTACGCAAGCCCCGCGGTTCAGATTTCACTCATCATGAACCAACTGAATCCCATTGTTTCTTTTCTACGAAGAGGATATCAAGGTAAAAAGTGTGCAACAAAAGTGTTGGCGCGATGCGCAGCCACTGTATTCCCGTGTGTGAAATGAACAGTTCACAGACGACTAATAAGACAACAGTCAGAACACTCACAGAGCATTCAGTGTTCTTACTAGGTTCGAGTTTTTAGCACTATGGTAGCAGTGATGCGATACATCCAATCCCTTTCTAGACGCTACCATTAAAGCTGAAATCTCAAGGTAATGCAACGGAGTTGAACAAATAATTACCTAAGAGACTGGGTATGCGGGCATCGTCCGTAGAACCTTCGTGAGCTGGACAGCCTAAACACAGTGTAGACCAAGGTAGCCGAAACAAATTCGGTCAGTTTTCACTGAGAATTAGGGCAAATGTAAGTCAGTGGTAACTTAGAGTGCGTATACGATGACAGTCTGATGGAGGTGTCAGTCAGTTACATAGGTCGGCACGTCGACAGCTGTTGCGTGGAACGATGTCACGTGTATTCTGATGAGGAAAGAGGATAGGATGACGCAATTCTCAGAACAAAGAAGGGATCGCTTTAATCAACGACAGACAGCGTGGTGGCCAGGATATCGGGTGGGTATGCTCCTCGGCCACGTCAGTACACCCATGGTGCCCCAATTTAAAGAGTAACCTTAGTTTTCTAGATTTAGGTGAATGTCTTCCTAATCGCAACGAAAACCTCACGGACTGATTGTTACGAGATTGCTGTCAATCGGGCATTGTCTGGGTGCACAGAACACAACCTAGGTTATCCAGTGTCTATACACAAGCAGGAACAGGACCCACCGTAATCGTAGTAGAGCGTGAGTTAACTGACATGCTTTTCACTGATAATCTCCAACCTAACATTTGCTTCGAAATAAATCTCACTCACTTCGATCGTTGGAACAGCACCTGAAGTGTGTGCACAAATGGAGCTATCCTCTTCTGAAAAGATACCCCGAACCTAATTCCATTTGGCTTGGGCCCATACCGTAGAAATAACCCGGGTCTTGTGATCTAGATCGTCGGTCACCGCAACAAACGCGGTGCCAGTCACATCCGGCCCGATCACTACCCACACTCATCCGCTGCCCACGCATCATTACTATTTGCTTACCACGCATGCGTGTTAAAATCGAACGGCTAAGTCGAATTGGCTGGCTGGACGCAGCAAGTCGTCGCGATGCGACGGAAAGTGGGCTACTTTTCAAACGCCGAGGAGCTTTGTGATCTCTGCTGATGCCCACAGAATTATCACATGTGCAGTGCATCCGCCAACATTCCCGATATAGTTTGGTGTGCGTAAGTGTGCGAAGTGTGTGGCTGATCGTCACCCAGCGAAGTACGTGTGGGAAAACTTGCTGTAATGTATAACAGTATTAGATGGCACACAGTGGGCAGTATCAGACAGTTGGTTCCCTTTACGGTTGGGTGTTAGCCCAGAAAACCCCGCAGCATCTCGCTACGTCCGGCGATTGCAAAACTGAGAACGAACGACGGTAGAAGTGTCGCTGCATTGTATGAACTCCAAAGGTGCGGGGTGATCAATTTTCGCTTCTTACTTAAACATGGATGGAATTACGACTGCGAGTCGCAATCAATGCGCGCATCAACAATATCAGCCTCAACACTCCGGCTCCCCTACCTGACGTGTTGCTAAAATATGAAACGGAGAATGAGGGATTGATGGAATAGGATCTGATTTGGGGCTTACAGCACAGAAAAATGTTCAACGTTGAAGTACCTGTGTAATGTGGACTTGGTAAACTGTAGCTGACCATACAGGCTCTTCAACTTTATGACAAATGTTACTCGTGAGGCCTGTTGGTATAGCGTTAAAGGTGACAACTGCAAATCAGGCGCTTCCGGTCTAAACTCTCAGCTGCTGTTACGTTACCTGAACAGACCAACCATGAAAAACACCAATCACATAGTGCAGCATGGGAAGGCGAAACATCATGGAAGAAGCCATCTTGGTAGCCCTCATTCGACAGCAGCGTCACTTGTCATACGAACAGCACCTCAGAGTGCTTGGAATTTGCAGCGGACGTTATCTCAGTTTGTGTAGTGATCTAATCATGGTTTACCATATATTAAACAACACTAATCACCCGTGCCATGATCTGTGGAATCTGAGTCACAATAACCAACTGAGAAATCATCATCATAAATTGGCGGAACAATACAGCCGGTTGGAGTGTCGCAGCAACTTCTGCTCGCTGCGTTCTTGCCACACGTGGAATACCCTCTCAGTGGTTGTGATTTCAGCACACACGTTAGCCGTGTTCAAAGCAGGTGACAACCATGCACTGGCCGTATTACACCACATCACCTAACCCAAACGACCCATACAAACAGTAGAAAACTAAAACAAATCAATCCACCTTCAATTTTGTCCGAAAAACACACACAATAAGCTTGGATAATACAGAAAACCAAATGTGAATTGCTCACACAGGAACACTGTAACCGACAATTTTGCAGTTTGCCGTTTTTCACTGTTCCCTATTGCTATTTTTGCCTTCATTTTGCTCACTCCTAACCGATCATCCGGCGGGACATTTCAAGCTTTGTTTTCTTTCCCCAATATACAATTGACCAGATTAAGTGACGTTCCCGGTCATTAAACTGGCATATAGAGTGATAGTGAGTCTGGAGAAGATTAAAAGTGAATTCTTCCTCGAAAGAAACAGGATGTCTGCTCGCTGTGTTTCGAATAGGAAACATGCGAGGAGTGTTTATTTCATAATCTTAGCGATCAATTTGAAACAAGCAAGATCGCTGTGGCCAAGATGAATGAACCGCATTCGATGCGCCGTTGCTCCAAAGCAAGTGTCACCGATGGAAAGCTTCGGAGTTTCTCATTCCAAACACTGCCCTACACGATCGACGGTTTCGTTCTAATTCGGACTCTTCAGGTAGTGATAGCTTGAGTTGACAGTGGATCCCGATTCGTAGTGGTTGACGGCTTACGCCTTGGTCATTAGGTTGCAGATCAGCGAGCAGCTTCAAACTAAAGCATGATAAGAAATGAGATTGCATGTTGCAATCCAGACACATGGCGGGTGATCCAACACTCAGTCATGCTCAGGTGCGTCCAACTTTACCGATAAACTGAGAGACCGAGGACGTCCGGTTCCGCGGTCAGGTGTAGACAGCATGTGTGCTGAGCAAATCAGCGTGCAATGTTGCTTAAAAGGGAATTCTGGTGAATTCAAGCCGGTATCATGCTTCTAGATTACGCCTTCCCGTAGTACATGTTGAGCAATGCACATTCATGACCAGTGAACTCGTCCACACCTTTGCAACCAAACTACGATGTAGACAGGGAATCAAGCTTAACCGTCAGGCCTTCCAATTAATGTGAGGTCGCCGAACAAGTGTTAGCAAAGCAGACTACTCCACCATTTTGACACAGTCTATGAATTTCGGCATAGGAGCCAAAAATGGGCTATTGAACAAGTAAAATTCAATCGCTAAGCAATGACCAAATGCACTAGCCATGGTCGACAAACGATACCATAACACCACCGAGAAATCTAACTTACAACGCCATCGTTCAATGGGCACACCAAGTATAATGCTCTGAGAAGGCGAGGAATTTCATAGACGGTGTAGTGAAGCATGAAAACAAAGTGTCTTTGAAAGCCGCAAACGGATTCGTTTCATGTTAGGAGCTTCAGATGACTCATTGGGAACAGCTCATTATGAAGAAGAGTGTTAATGAAAGTGCGATGTAGCTACTTTCTAAACGCATATAGGTACAGATTTGGTAGTGGGAGCGGAATCGGTAGCTTGAAAACAGCTCAGCCCCTCATTCCACTTGTATGGACTAGGATAAGATTTGTTTACATTGCTGTGGCGAAGCAAAGTTTGTATATCAGGAGTCAGGAACCACCTAGTCAAGCGGCATCGATGGCATGCAACAGGAGAATCAAAGACGATGAAGTAACCATGAAATAGGTGTCGGAATATCAACTGTATTTGTGGTGTACATGTTGCTATTATAACCGCATGGAACCTGTATCTAATTCACACAGAAGAGGGAACTTATTTGGAACAGGAAGCCTCGATGAACTTTATTTAAACTGCAATACAAACATAGGAGAATGCCTATAAGCCATGACCAGTAAGGAGCGGGACATCCAGGTAGTATTATGCTTGAGTCGATCACAGGGCGATTTTGCTAAATGGGTCGTACAGTGACCACGTGTGTGGCCTCAAGTAAGTCCACACGGGCACGCTTTCCTGTGCATAAAAAGAAATCGGTTCTAGTCATTGTCGAACAACGACCCTACCTAGTCAAATCGATGAGCTACGCCCCACACAAAGACAACACGAAAGAATCACATAGAATTTCATGAAGACATTCCGCAGGTAGATTCAGTATGAACGCAGTCTAATGACAGGCTGGAAAAGAACAGTTTTACTAAATGACATGATTTTACCTTTCTGGTGACGAGAAACAGACAGGTGAAACAGTGACCGTTTTGTCTACCTACCGGGATGTTTAGGGGATAAACTTCCCTGAACAATATGAGTTTTCTGGTGTAGCCACACTGATTCCAAAATTTCTAATCCAACGTGAATCAAATGCTAACCGAAAGAGCGTTTAAAGTTTTACTCAAAGCGCCGAAATCGGCCCAGTTCCAGTGAACATCCATCCACAAATCGCACTGTAAACGACCGCTGAACTTTGACTAAAAGCGCATTCAAAATGCGACAAACCGCAGTGTGTGTGAGTGTGTCAACACGCTTCCGTTCATTCTCGCTTCACCTGGGGAAGGCAGGTTTGGAAAAATGCGGAAATATCGGAGGATGAGCTTACCTCGGGCCACATTTACACGCGGTGTTATCACTTTGTTTTCGCTTCTTGTTTACGCGTGAGTTGCTATGGAGAGTTCGGTGACGGCTTTCAACTAGAGTGCTCAGACGAAATGGCAACTTAAAAGATGGTACAGGTCCTACGTAACATAGGATAATATTACTAATAATATTCCGTATTTCGTGGCCGTACTCCGAAGAGTGGAAACCCACTGTAGCAATATACCCCATGTTTAACACACCGCGTATAGCGATACATGTCGGGAACGTTGGCAGATTCGCTGCGCATATGGCCGGCTAAGGAACATCGTTAGGTTTAACAAGGAACCGCGGTGTTCGGAAGGTAGTTCAAAGTCGCTGCACACCGCACGAAATACAAGCGACTGCGTTGCAGTCCGCCAATTCGACTCAACCACTCGGTTTTAGCACAGATGTGCCGTGGGTAAACAATGGTGACGCGTGGGTGTTGGACGAGCCCGTTCGTGCTCGGACCAAATGTGGCGAACACGCATCTGACACAGAGGCCAAGTCACATGCAAACTTTGTGAGCAGAGAGGTGCGAGTGCACCATAAACACTTGGGTGCGCCCGAACACCCTGGTGGTGGACATAAAATGTGTGCATTGTAGTTACTTTGTTCAAGTGTTTATGGCGCAGAAAGGCTTATTTACACCCGTTGCCTTTGTGATGTGAAGACGTTGCACCTTTTCACCCTAGTGGCTTGAATCAAGGAAGCACGTGCACGGGCACTTTTCCAGCCCGAGGGAAGAAGCGCGTTGGTAACACCACACTGAGGCGGTAGAATTGGTCTCGACAAAAACTTCGGCTGCAGTTAGTCATTTAGAAACAAGAGGATACTAAGAAATAAGGTCTTGTGTTGGTCGACATGGAAGTATAGGGGTATCGACAACTACTGGATGTTGGAAGAAACATTGCAGTCTGTAAAACTGCTTGAATTCCTGCGAGGTGTACGCTAGTAACCAACTGAGGAGATTTGAGTAAGCTCCGCAGTGTTGCGAAATGAATCAATGACACTGATAGTGTTATCACTTTTTGCGACACTTCTGGTAAAAGATGAAGGTATTTCACAGGACCGAGTGCGCATATTGGTACGATGGGTTACGGTGGATTGAGTGATGCTCACCTCGCTGTGATCACGCTGTCGATTTCTACTGCTACGTATCATAATCGATTCTGGCACTAATCCGCGTCGCGAACCAGCAACAGTACTGCTATTCTGTTACACGCGCACGCTTGCGTGTGCGTTCAGTGTTGAAGTAGCTTGTTGTACCACAGTCGGAGGAATTTCGAAGAGCAGGCATAAGCAGTATGGTCACACATCTCAAATATGGAATCTACATTGCAACCTATATATATATATATATATATATATATATATATATATATATATATATATATATATATATATATATATATATATATATATATATATATATATATATATATAGAGAGAGAGAGAGAGAGAGAGAGAGAGAGAGAGAGTTGGCTTGGAGGGGTAGAAAGAAATCAATGTGAACATCCAAATTCCAGATTTCGAGAACAGAACTAAAGCGAGTGCCTTCTTAGACTAGCGAAAATGCGAAACAATTTTTACCGCCAACTGTCGCAAACATTTCGGTTTCCTTTAACCTTGTCGTAGAGAACGCGATGCTCAAATGGAATACGCCTTCGGGCTGCTACTGGATCACAATAGAGCATACCAACTTGATTTGCAGCTGTACCTCGTCAAACGATAAGAAACCGAGAGCTGCAGAGTGCGACGATGTTCCAAGCGGATAAACGGCAACGCTAAACAAAAAGGACTTTTCGTGCCAGTGAATTTGTTGCCTCTACAGCTAGGACATGGGTGAGGAGAGAAAATGGCGTAACAAGGCCGTCGCAAGGGCAGTGGCCAGAAGCCAAGACCATCATGATTTCTCTGTCAACTGAAGACGCGTCCACATCGATCAGGGATCAAATGAGAAGGAAGTGAAAATATCCACGGCCTCTTCGTCCGTTTTAATACTCTTCTGAAAATTAGCCATAGCCTTAGTGTGTTTGCATTAGTCCAAGGTAGACGTACAGAACTCGGGTCTGACTGATCGACGACATTTTGCGCCTAATCCACGTGTGAACGGTGGTAATGTGTCGGTAAGCGTAGACAGAGATTGTATCATGTTCAACCCTAAGCTATTCAAAACGGCCTCTTCACATGAACTACTGTCGGTTGTAAAACCTTCAAAGAAACTACGGAAGGGTTATGAAAAATGGTCATGTAGTAATTTAATAGCACTACATTCGAGAAATCTTAGTAAGCCTCAAAGAGTAAATGTGATGAATCGAATGCTACCTGTTTTGCCACAAAGCAGGCAACCAAAAAAACGAGTGTTTTTTCACTTGAAGCAAGATGGTGGGTGAACAAATAATCAAAGCGGTTTTCCAAACTAACGAAAGGGCCACTTTCTACTCCGATTCTTAGCAAGTGTGCCCTAAAGGCGGACTTGACATAAGGGCCACTGGCATGTCACCTCTATGCAACCACACCTGAAGCAACGGGGTTCACCATCCGCTGTCGCAATTCGCCAGTGTGTAAGTGAGACAAGTAGATGACCGCTCATAGCTTCTTTCAGATTGGGATATACTCAACCAGATAAAAGCCGACCTCGTGAGAAAATGCAGATGTTTGGGAAGAGCTTTACCATACAGCTTACTCTCAATTCTACACTGGAAGTCATCCCAAGGAATCTAGTTGAGAGATGAAGCCACGAAAAAGACCAGGAACTGAATTCAGCCGTCCACCTACTGAGAATCGATTTAAGCATTGCATTTCAATAGAGGCATGGGTCTTCGGGAATCAAAAAAGTCTTCATTGATCCTCATGAAGTAGGCAGAAGGGATTAGCTGCAAGAAACCTTTCAATGCTTCCGTTTCTTCAAGCGACAGAATTAAAAAGGGTGTTGGCAATGGAGCCATGCTGGCATTCAAGCCAAGACAGTTAAAAGCCTTGAATGGCGCACCCAGGCATGGGAAGATTCCCTCATGGGCACACCCACCCAGCAGTAAGCAAACGTGACCTGATTACCAGATGGATCGATGTCACCGTATGTGGTAGGATTGAAAGGGCTGAACAATAACTTCAAACTGGGTCCACTGACATTGGGGTCAGTCACCCTCACACATAATGACAACGATTGGGTATTCCAGCTATAGGGCTGACTTTCAATGGGCGGATTGTTCCCACTGTTGTCTATCTCCGCTCACCACTGAATTCAGACGCAGGAGAACACCAGATAGAGGAAAAGTTAAATCGATTAGACACTACGATGTATGCAACACTGGTTTTCACAAGCATTATTCACCACTCAGCTCTGCCCTATATATAGTTCACTCAATTTTTCTTGGTTACAGGACTGATAGAAAGCGGCTCAATCGGTGTGCTCTGAAGGCCATGGGAAACCTCCGTGAACAAGATAGTAGCAACTTTGCTCTGATAATGGGATTCCAACTGTAGATATCCGTGTGATGTGGCAGTGGTAACCTACTATAAAAAGACAGTCGGATGTGAAGAAAGAGAATCCTTGTAATCGTGACCGGTAGGCCTGCTGCTTCGTAATACAGGCCCCTCTCTTCCATGACTGCGAGTGTTGCAGGGTATTTGCGGTGTGTCAGGAGTAATTAGTGTGGCATGAGCAGAAGAATCTCACAGGTCTCCTTCAAAGTCGTGATCATAGCCAAAGGTACGGTACACGTACAATCAACGTATTATGAGAGTACTAGGAGTAGGACGGAGGAGTTTCTAATTGAATGATGTCACAATGAGTAGAGTCCCAACGGTTAGCTCAGTGATTGATTGAGTTCCTACCTAGTTAGTGTACCACCTTCGAATTCGGCTTTTCCTGCCTTGTGGCGATGATGTTGAACACAAGACATTCCGATGCCTCCTCACTCAGTCAGCGAAGGCGAAGTAATAGTGTCTGGCGGATGCTTGACAGATTTGCGGAGTAGGTGAGAAAACCCCATGGTTCATATAAGCAGGGAACAATGCAAGTGGAGAAGCTATGTGGAATTGCTTCCGAAGCATTCAGTTAATGAAAAATGAACAATGAGGATTTCGAAATTCGGTTCATTGAGCTGTCGGTCGAACGTTATGGTTAGGACAGTGCATGGCATCCCATCAGTTAGGGATAAACGATGAACTGAGGAACAGCCACTGACCATGACCATCCTGCCGGTTTTGTAGCCGATTTTGGCAGCATCATTATAAAATGGATGACGTGGGAAACTTGGCGGTGCATTTGAATGATCCGCCGGTTGTTCTTAATGCGGAAAAGCATTGCGTATACCTCCTGGGAGATTTGACAGGTACGGATGGATCGCACATTTGAAGTTGTTGACGCATCTTTCAAGCAGTCCCAATGCTCATTACTTTATAATTATTTGAAATAACAGCGTAACTTGCCTTGATACCCGAGGGTACATTTCAGAAAATACCTGAGGATGGCAGTAAGTTTCGCGGGTCATGCAACCAACCTAATGAGTAGTAACTTCTTAGGTTTGAGAGCACACACTGGTTTCACAAACATCGGACCACAAAGCACGTTATTCACTTATATACATTCTGCTCGATCCGATTGCCAGCGAAAATCTTATCTCCTCGTGACTTCGTGAGCTGTCACCGATGTAACTGCTAGTGCGATCGCAGCACCGAAACCAGCCATTTACGGCCATCATCAAGTAGCTGGCCTCCTCAGGTATGGCCGAGCGAGTAAAATCAACTGATCGCGTTTTAGACGACAAGCGTGAGTTGGTGTACTCTTTATGATTGAAGACTTGAACCAAGTCAGCCGAAAACACATAGTTGATCAAACCCACATACTTAGCTGTCAGTGAAAAGTAAGCGAAAGAGAAGCGCTTTCCATCGTGAACGCTCCCAACGTATTGGTTAGAACCTATACAATCAGTCAGTTTCCGCAGTCCTACGAGCAAAACACTTCGAAGGTCAACCAGTTGTGCGAAAGGACTGGAATTGGAAAGTGGCTGTGCACACGCAAGAAGCGGTCTCCAGTGCGATTCCGTTAAGAATGAAATAGTCGTAGGAGAAGCTTGTAGGAAAGGGTGTATTGCGGTAGACCGCATAGAGTAAAGTGCATTCTGAGGAGGTGGGGACAACCTGAAGCAGGAACAGACTGAACCAGTACTATGAGGTCCAACACTGCAATTACACACTTCCTGTAGATATATTAAACAATTTCGACGATTTCGACATAGTCGTTAGACAGAGACGTGGACTATCATACACCAACCGACGATGTTATTTGTTCAGTGTGCTTACTGGCCATATTGTGTGAGTGGCCTTCTCAGCCCCACGGAGAAGAGATGATATGGCAGCTCGACAGGGGGTCCGATGGTGGTCGCTGTACCCGAGGCTTTCCGAGTTCACGAGTGAGAGCACGATAATGAACATGGCCCCGATCAGTCTAAAGAGACGATATATACACACCCATAGTTGCAGTACGATAACACCCATTCGTCACAACTACCACTGCGTCAAACTTTTTCGCCACAACCACCAAACCAATACAGAACGACTCCAATCCTAAGTAGGAGGGCACAGAATGAGAACGGTACATAAAAGAACCAGTGGTGGTGGCACTTGCTGTAGTAAAAGTGAAAGAAAGCACGATATTTATTGTACTTAATATAGTAAATCGCATGTGGCAGTCCTTCAAGCCTAAAAGAACCTAATGCTGTCAGGCACCACAACCCCGACAATGGCATAGCGAGGTTGTGATGATGCGATACTTCGCTCATAATCCGCTACGTGATGTCCGGTTTTTTAACAGACCTTACCGTTAAAGCGTCTAAAAGTCCATTACACGGAAAACAGTTTTCCACTCGTGTGCCATAATCAATGAAGTTGATTTGTTTGATTGTGCTTTTGTCATGGCGACAGAAGCAACATTGGAGTCGCTACGAGGCAGTTTCTAAGGCTACTCGAAAGTTGACCGGCCAGTTGGACTGTAGGTGCAAACCAATTCCGCACAAGCATGTGTGTGCGCACCCAACATGCGGATGGAGGCCTATCGCCCAGATCTCAAATCCCTAATCAGTTTCGCGCGACACAAACCAAGCGAAGTGGCTGCTACTGGGCATAACTGAATTAGCCACACAACATCGGCGTTTCGATCGGCGCATTGTAAAATTTGATGGAGAGGCGCGCCCACAGATTTACTGCGGATACCAGTTCAATGTGGCAATTCGAGTAACAGTCATAGACAATGCAGCAAACTGCTTATTGTTGCGTGTTTGAAGTAAGTCAATTATCCACAAATTTACTGCCTGTGCCCTATATATCTAACCGGTTTCAATCACTTGTATGTCGCAGTGTGACATGACTTTGTCACGCGGCGTTACGTACACTTTCAGCTGTGAAATCTATGGATATGCAAAGCATTCATTCCAATTCAAAACGCAACAAAAACGCTGCAACCGTCAGAAATGAAATCAGACAAAAGTGAATAGCGTTCTGGGTGCAAATGGAATCGAATGAGATCAAAAACAACTTGCAGTTTTCGAACTTTGGATTCCTATGTGCACATGGAAATGGCTGGAGAAACTCCTATGCTTTCACGTATCTAGCGGGACTTACGAGAAATCCAAAGTTTAGACTGCAGCATATTTGTTTGCTACGTTATGGTGGTTTGTGGACTCGCAATGCGTCCACATGGTAGTGTATGATCTAGCTTGGAAAAGAATGGTAAAACTTTTGAGTTTCCTTGTAGCACACGCTTAATTTCTATATTGTTTCCAAAAACGAACACAAAGCAATCTTACTGTGCTTGAATCTCTTCGTGCACAGGGAATTTGTTTCATATAAGGTTGGGTGCCCCATAGTCTACATTCTGGCGAAAGTGCTCGGTTCTTATGGTCCTTCACCTATCTGCCCTGTGCATTTGATGGACAAGGCCAGAAAGTTGCTCTAGGACAAGGCGAATTTGACTATCAGTTACTGGTGGGGCTTATCAAGTTGCTGCGCACATCGAGGATGGCAATGATTAGGATTGTGTAAGATACATCAGCAAACATGCTGCCACCTTCATCTACAGTCTAGTACAAAGTTATACGCACAGTTTGCCTGGCCTTGGGTCTGAATCCGTACGGATTCTAAGGAAATACGTGCTGTTGATAAACGTCGGTTAGACGAAATGGCTACTAAGTGCCCATTCGGATGCGTGGTGGCTATATGACTCAGTCTAATCGCGGTGAACATGCTCGATATTCCAGAATCATCCGGAAGAAGATGTATTACTCTTGTTCCACCAGGTTCTTCTCCCTTGATCAACAGTCCAGATTCAAGATGTAGCACCTTGCTCTCAGCTACAGAACTTCTTCTAGGACGCCCAGCTTATGTACTAGCGTAAACAAACTCGTAGTAAGTTGGAGGGCTTTGGTGTCAAAAGTTGTCTCAAATGTCGTTTGATCATCTATTTGTACCTTGTAACGAAAATAGCGAGTAGACGTCTATCGACTGCGCTGGAAGAAAGCGCTCCGAGTTGCTATCGCTGCGGAAGAGTAAGTGCATTCTATGGCTTCGCAGACAACGGGTCCTGTGGGGCAAGTTTCAATTTCATGTCCCTACACAACTATCCCTCCCAACCAACTCTAACGGCCGCAATAGGTGAGGTTTGCGCTTACGTAGCGTTGGTCATATCGCTCCGAAGAGAAATGAACTACCGTAAAAAAAACTGCAAATTTTGACAAGCACTTGTATGTTTGAACATTCAGTCTGAATCCCCAGTAGTTCGAGTACTTTTAATTCCTAATTTGTGTCTATAAAGTGGTATCGGTTCGTGTCGCAAATGGTCATACCAACTTCTGTGGTTCGGTACAATTCGCATGTAAATGAGACGAACTCTCGAACCAGCCGATGGGAGCTACATAATAAAACACTCTTGTCTAGTGGTAAGCCGTACTTAAACGACCGCGTATGGCCAATACATTATAAATAAAGCTTGTTGTCCCAACTAACACGGGGAGAACATGAGGTAATTTGGTCTTCGTTCAAAGCATCGTCATGTCGTTTGCAGTCACACGGTGTATAGCACTTTGGTAAGCAATCCTGCTGACCGTAGTACACGGTAAAAGGCACGCATTGGATATTGAAAGCTTATTCAACGGTTCGTTGAAACTTTGTTGTAATCAGCTAGTACGTACGTGCTGTGAGTATGCCCGAGCACGAGCGATTGTATGCCAACCTAATGACTTATCACCGGAAACCAACATTCATATACTGAGATGCTGTCGACGGTACACATGCGGGTGGGTTGTCGCCAGCTGGGTGCCACTGAGTTGGAGCTCACACAGGGTTTTGGAAATCCTTCACAGACAGAATCCCTGGCTGGGGCACTTCCGACCACCCTCTCGGACACAGCTCAAAGTAGGTTTGATGGGTCTTGAGATAGGCCCAAATCAGTCATCATGGAATACACGCTAGTCACTCGGTGAATAAGACCCCCAACGCTTCCTTATATACAGATTCCATTTCAACCCCATTGTATAAGGTTTCTACACACCATTCTGAAGAGTGATCACATAGTGTCCATGCGACACTTTCGTGCCTTCACTTCTGAAGTGTGCAAAACGTTTCCAGGCGAAGACATGGAAATGCTTTACCTGGATATCTCCTGGGGCAGTTTTTGTGGAACGCTGGGGTATGGTATATACGAGAGTTGCGAAGGGGCGTTCATCAGGAAGAGCCGTGGATTCTTTAGGAATACTGCTATAGGTACATAATGTCAAAGTGTACTAACTGCCTCCTTATGTGTGTAAGGAAGAGTGGAGTACTGGGTTAAAAGGGAGTTACCTCACCGAAGTAGGCCAATCTGAACATATCGGACTGCTGCTTGCGGCTGAGCGATTCTAAAAACTTGCGCATATGTTCACGTTCAACGTTTTTCTTTGACCAATTTATATAGATGACTGAAGTACCGTGGTTATTGCCAGATACTCTGTAGAAACCAAACATGAGCATAGGTGATGGTGATGGTGGTAGTTATGGTGGACGGTTTAGGTGTAAGACTAAGAATCAGAACTGTGAATTAACCGTTTGTTAAATAACTCTCACTGAGGGAGTTGACCAAATCGCTAAATTCTGGCCTTAACTGGATCTGGAGTGAATGAACTCCCACCTAAAAGCTGATAGGCTAGTTAGTACTTTAATCAATTCCACTCCGGAAGACGTTTCATAGTTTCCGCAATCTAACTTTATTACTTACGATCCGACTGATAACCGAAAGGATGAGGCACCTAGTTTGCAATTCGAAGTTCAAGGGTTCCAATGTGCTTACGTGGTCCGCGCTCAACTGGTGTGAGTCACACTGCAGCGAATCGTCCGTACAGTGTGCCGGCGTGCTATCGGGCTTTTTTATCCTTTCTTCGTCAAGAAATTACTAGGGCAGGCTGGTAAATTATTCAACCGCTTGAGTGGAACGCAAGGCCAATTTCGTAGTACTCTGGTTTTGAGCGACAATGGTCTTCTGTACGAAATAACTTCGAGACCTTACACTGTTACTCAATCACCAACGAACCAGCGCGAAATTAGCAGTTGATTAATCCATCGCCATTCTTCGCAAGAGCGTTTCTCTGAACTCGCTTATGAACCTTAGACAGAAAGAAGGTACCAGCAACATATCAGCACTTTGCTCTGATTCTTAGGTGCAATGCAACCGTAAGCAGGTGTATGCCCGCTGAGCAACCGCCAGGGTGCCAGAAACATACTCCAGAGAAGACTCGAACCCGGGTGTACATATGTTGTAAACGATACGTTTCAAGCACCACCCTGCGGATCCAGTTAAGCAAGAGTGAGCCGAAGAAATACACTTTAACTGTGGCAGTAGTTGAGAGCGAATGACTTAGTTGGTCTCTCAAATTCGTGCGTTGTATGTGAGCTCCCACCGGCAAAACGAGTAGTGACTGTTGGCAAAGGGTCTTAGTAGCCCTGTGACGTTCCCGGAAGAGGTGGATTCAGTTACAGCATCTGAGTTAGTATTTGCAATCTAGCAACAACGCATTTCGTACTTAACCGCAAGACGATGGCTTAAAGTGCTAACTCTCAGCCTTTCTGCAGCTGGTAACTACAAGCGTCCATTCAGCAGTACACTTAATCGTCATCATATGATTGTCTTTCTTCAGAAAATGTCGCATGGTTGCAAGGTGTACTCAGCGAGAGACAACATGCAGTTGAATCTTATCCCTCCCACTACGTCTCTACATACGCATTTAGGAAGATATCGAGTTATCCCATCAGAGCGACTGGAAGCAAACAGTCGCAAAACTCAAACCGGAGTGTTAGTGATTTGTGAACCGAAATAAAATGCACCAGTCAAATTCAGTCTCTGTAGAGTCCACATTCGCTGCTTGACCTTGAATGCAACCCCAGCTCCCGGTGTCGAAGGTGCGCTCGGCGGAATACCAGGCCACATCACCCGCTTACAATTTTTACCTCATTTCTAATGCATGTACGAACTTACTACCCTGTGGATGTGGCCGTCTCCTGGGACAAATACACAAGTAGCGAAAGAAAATGGTACGTATCTAACCCGTCCGGGTTAGATATTACAACTCTTGGTGCCAAACAAAATATACTTAGGCGTGTGTCCCCAGAGAATCGTGAAAATTTCGAAGATCGAAACACGACTCCACAGAACTCACTTGGCTGCCGGTGATGCTTCCACTAATGGCCTCATGCGACAATCGCAGTGCCATTTGTTCGCATTCAGTCGAACAGAGTAAAGTTTTTCTATCTCCAATCTTTCGGCTATTACATCCCAAGGAAGAGTGGTCAACTCGTTACCAGTTAAATCCAACACACTGATGTGACCCAAAACTTCTTCAAAATTATCCGGCAAACTAGTCAGTCCAGTCCGGGTCAGCTGCAGACGCTCCAGTTTCTTCAGATTTGATAGATAACTGATATCTCCAACAGGATGTTCCGTAACTCGAAGGTTCACAAGAGTATCTTCAAGTTCACCCAGTGCATATTTATCCAACTGAAACGTCCCATTCACATTGTTCAATGTGAGTCGTGTCAAGTCGCCACTTGAAAATCTAGCAAAAAAATGTTCTGCCATATAAGTGATATGGGACTGCTGGATCTGAATTGATTTCATAGAATACTTCCCTGCAGATGCAGATTTGGGTATTTCCAGTGGCCCATGATATCCTATTAAAATCATGTCTGTTCCCATGCCAATTTCGCCCAGCATTTTTGCATCTGGGAAAGTGTATCGACACATTAGAAGGACTGCGTGCTTCGTGCACAGTGAGTCGGTGCGATTGACCACGAAAAGTAAGATCAGGGCGAAAGCGGTTAGACGATGTTTTAACATGGTATTCCAGCCAATTGGGAACATTCTGAACACGGTCTTCAATTCCGGAATGTTTGTCCACCGGAGCACCGGCTTCTCTCCACAGGCCAGAGAGCACTTAGCACGCGATAGCGTGAACCAGGTGACCGCTGAGGTAATGAACGCTACAATTGTGCTCAGGTTTTCGGAATCTGGAATATGTTGCACCATGCGTGTCTGCACCACGTGTACTGGTCCAATGTCACTCACACGCACGCACCTAAGCAAGCGTACCACACACGAAATATGACCAGTGGCTGCGATCGGCAAAGGAGCAGCTCAAAATGAGCCAATCAGGGAGCAATTAATCTACAAGCCCACTGCATCCGTCCCAGCAACACTGACGCACACGCGGCATGACGTTCGGGGCGTGAAACACTGTGGTAGAAGGCACCTTGGCTGGTTATGGAACGGCAAGTATCCGTGACGCACCCAACGACGAATATGGCGGCAGGTGGTTGCCAAGTCTGCTGGTTTTCATGCTACAGACGCCAAAGTCAACTCACCAAGGTCACTGGTAGCAAACCAAGTAGTCGGTAAAGGTGGAGAAAAAGCACCTGAGCGCTACGATCAATAACCAGCTCAAGCGATCAGTGTGGCGCGCATACACCTAGTATCGCCATTGAAGTCAAGAAATTGCATTACCCACTCTTGGCGAGTGAATATTATGCTAGATCAGTGCGCTACAAGGTGTACACTAGGTGAACCCCGTCCACAAATGTAGGGTAGACGAGTGATCCAACCGTGATGACACCGTTTCAGTGAGGGCCGTAGGAACAGCTCGCCTGCTTTCGCGCGTAGTGGGCATGAGTTTTAAGTCGGCCAATGCAGTTGAAAACTTGGTCATTATTCTTGATAAACTGCGACAGTTTTTACAGCAGCCTTGAACTACCACCTATGTGCTAGTTAAAACATACTTTCACTTGTGACAAGAAGTCGTAACTCTTGGATGATCACTTGTATATACATCCGGTAACAGAAACGGCACACACCAATGTCGTAGGGGAACTTTGTCCAATTTACAGAGTAGAGGTTTGGCATTATGAGTCTTCATACGGTCTTGGAGGGACGAAAAGGATATAACCGAAAGGTAGAGTAGTCCACCGCTTCCCGCATATTTATTCGTTGCACAACACCCCAAGCGCAGTTCCTCACTCTCCGGCGGGTTATTATATTTGGTTTGGTAAATTAACTGAAACAGTTTGGAAAGCATGCTCTTCGATCTTGTAGACCATTTGTGCTCTCAGGTGAATAGTAAGTGTGGCGTAGATCGTGCGTAGATTTTTTGCAAGTGGACTGAGGACAGCGAACCTCGCTGTCACCAAACGATGCTGCGAAAAGCAAGGTGTCGCTTCACTATACCGGCTAGAAGCTCAGTGAGTAGACTGCTTTTTGAATGAAATAAACCATTCTGAAACAAACAACCAGGCCATGTGATACCTCGTGACAAACTACAAAACAATCATAAAGTACTGCACGTCACTTATTAGGGCAGTAAAGTACGAAGGGCAGGAAAACATGGTACTCAATTTTGCGAGCAATAACAAACTGCCATACAGGTATGTGAACGATAAAAGAAAGGTTAAACCTGGAATACCACCACTCAAGACAGCCAGTGGCTTAACGACTATTACTGTGGATACCACGAACGTTCTACTCCCGCAGTTTGTCTCGGTGGCTACAAATACTGTGGAAAATTCTCTCTGTCAACGCCCAACAAATGCCGTCGGATTATCCAGTGTCACCTTTACTCCAGAGGCTGTCGTGAACAAATTACAGTATCTCCGGGAAAACATTGCCTCGGAAATTGACAAGATCTGTCTAAAGATAATTAAAACTTACTCCACCATACAGGTACATCTTGCAGTGTTTTTCCAGAGTCTGTTTTACTCCCATACACTCCCATCTGAGTGGAAACGTGGAATCGTCACTCCGATATACAAAGGAGGTAAGAGATCGAATCCTGCCAACAACCGACCTATTACTCTCCTACCTGTTTTATCAAAAGCGATGGAATCGGTAATCGCAGAGGAACTGACGCGATATTTTGAGTCTGAAAATAATTTTCTATGTGCAATATGATTTCAGAATTAGAGTATCTTGTCTCATCAACTTGCTCCTTGACTGAGATTCATGGACCAGAGCAGCTGATGAAGGTATTCCCATAGATATGATTTACCTAGCTTTTCTAAGTCGTCCTACCGGATCAATCAGTTCGCTCTCCTCCAAAAACTTGCTGCCTATGTACTAACGGCTCCCTGTTCACATGGTTGGAGGATTACCTACATGACGGAACAATCAAAGTAAGAATAGCCAACATTCACTTCGAAAGCCTGTGCGTATTTGGTGGTGTACCGTAAAGATCCGTCCTGGGTCTGCCACTGCTTTTAGTTTGCATAAATGACCTCCCAGAAAACATTTTATCCCCGATGCAGATGATGCTAAAAGATGGAGAGCAATTCGCTCAGCATCCGACCGTGCTTACCTCCAGAACCATCTGGACCGGATTAACGAATGGGCTGAAAGTAACCAGCTCCTGTTGAACACTGCACAGTGCCACCTGCTGACGGTACGTAACAGCTTTTACAACGCATATCTTCTGGGACAGCACGGTTTTCCACAGCTGACTAGTGAACGAGACTTAGGGATCATCGTTCAAAAAAGTCTTGGCAATTCGCTCGAGTGCTCGAAAGCAGCGAATGTGGCGAACTTGAACATGAGACTTTGGAGGCGAGCTCTCCGCACATTTGAGCGATGGCTAGTACCCCCATTGATCAACACATTTCTTCGTCTCCATGTTGAATATGAGCTTTAAACCTGTTGTCTATTGGTTAAAACGAGATATTGGTCCTTTGGAGCAACCCAAAATAAGGGCTACCAAACCGACATATGGACTATCCATTCTTAGTTACGAACTGCGCCTTCGTTTTGTTGGTGTCTTCTCCTCAGAATACCGACGGTTTCGCGGAGATCTCATTCTCTTATACAGGATAATAACTGTAAGCGAGCACCCATATGCATCATTGCTGACCCTAGCCCCTTATAAACAATGTCGAGGCTATCCACTGAAACTAGTAATGTAACACTCCCTTTTAGATTGTAGAAAGTATTCTTAGTCTTTTAGAATCTGCTCACATTGGAATGCACTACTAATACATATGGTGAATGCACCAGACATTGCGACATTCAAGAGACTGCTAGACTTTCATCCTTGTGCTAAACGCTACACAACAGTGTGATCGTGACATCTTTACTAGATGCCTCACGTTCCACTTCGGAACAGTTTTGATTGCAGCAGATTTTATTGTGCATTTGTTATCCTGTTGGTCCTGTAAAGTTATGCTTTTTATCCCATCAGACACCATAGAGCATATTGAACTTGCCACATGCACCTTATGCAACACCTTCGGATCCAGCTTAAGGAGGACACGATTCAACTGATCTCTGTTGCGAGAGAGTAACAACAGCTGCTAAACTGGATGAGTCTGACCAGTAGGTGTGACGCACTTCATCCTACTATGTATCTTTTATCTCTAAGATCAATGAGGTCGTGCTGCTAGGGAGTCCCTAGGGGACGGAATGTTGGTCCGGTCTTTTTCCGGACGTACGCGGAGCTATCTGACTTGAAACGTGCCGCGACGAACCTAGTATAACAGTGCAGTATCTGCTTACAGGATGCATACCAACGTATAGACGTTCAGCATCTTAAGATTTGCTTGGAACCGATCAAGATTAAATGAATTCAGAAGGGTTTCTAAACAGCCACTTAGTATAGCTGGATGATCCGTTGTGACACACAAGCTTCGTCATGTCATGTGAACCAGTGGATGATTGGCGTAGCCTTGGTGGCAAACTGGGACCATATTCGCGACAAACGGGATGTAAGCGGGCGGGTAATCACCTCACAGGTCAAAGTGTCATTTCAAGTGGTACATCGGACAGCCCCAACTGGTCCGCTTTGCAAGGTCACACACGCAAGTCCCTAGCAGTGGAGGGGTTAGCGGTGGTTTGATGCTCGCACTCTGCCCCAGAGACGTCCAGCCACGTTCCTCAGAATGGCCTGGTTAAGATAGGCCGCTAGACATCCTATAACTCCACCCCAGACAATCTCTTTACATAGTTGTTAGCTGTGGTTATTTCTAACGATTAGACAGTCAGGTTTGCGGTCTTTATCGCAAACCCGTCTTAATGATTTCGATACTATTTAAGTCCACTTCGTTCCCTGTGCCTAACGAATGCATCGCGACTACCGAATCTCTTAATAAAGCCCTGTATTCAAGCTCGTTCCTCGGTGGCCGTGGCATGAGTCTGTCGAGTTCTGCTAATCTCGTGCGCAGTTCTCTATCAGTTTGGCCTATGTACACCTGTGTACATAACTTGCAGGTAATTTTGTAGACGCAGTTGGTCGTCCTATCTGCTGGGAGTGAGACTTTCAAACGCACCAGGGTCCAACAGAGCATGTAATCCTTCCGGAAAATCACTCTTATTTTCCTCTGTTTAATACTCTTTGGGTGGTCACTGAAGTTCTTTATTTACAAGAAATCCCTAAAGCTCCAATCCACTTCGTGATACGCGGTGGATGTTGGTCTCGAAACTTTTGCGACTGACATTTCACTAATTATCTCGGGTATCCACTATCTAGCAACTGGTTCAATTGCGACTTCCGAGCGGCATTTTTATCCTCACCCTCTGTGCGCAGGGTCTGGGCTCTGTTAAACAAAAATGAGGCGATTCCGCCATATATGTCCTTTGGGTGACCTGAATCATAGTAGAGCACTCAAGCTGTGTTCATCGGTTTACGGAATATTTTTGTTTATGGGTTTCACCCATTCTAATGCACTAAACAGCCAAGGAATGTCAACATACAATCGCAAGCTCCCAATTCCATTGTGAAGTGTATAGCCTCATTCAGGTTCAATAGGTTTAGAAATTCCTCTTTCGCATCTAGTTAGAATAGCAATAATTTGTTACCCACGTGACGCTACCAAGTTTCCGCTTCGATAATACAGTTGCACAATGCCCACCATTCAAAAGCTTCTAGTGCGAAATTGCCACCGTGAGGGAACATTGGTGACCTCATGGCACGACTCTGTTCCTGCGTGTGAGGCCGAGATTGGAAAGTGAAAAAACTACTGAGGCACAATGTCATTCTCATGGTTATTAGATCTACCGTAGACCTCGTCCATCCTCTGTTAAACGATGTCTCGTTACCTCCAACACTTTACCTTTTGGTACGTTGATGAAAAGCGATGTTAACTCGAAACTGACTATCATTTCATTTGACTCAGTGGAAAGAATTGTTTGCTTTTGTGCGAACTCAAATAATTCTTTATCAACGTATTTTGTCCTCTCAACAGTTGAAATAGGCTAGACATATATATAGCTAGTTTGTCCTTCGGTGAATGTAAACCCTTTATATTAGATAGAATGCGTACGCCATCCTTGCATATATTCGGTAAGTCATGCATCCTCGGTGGAAGCGTTGGTTTCGGGCATATTTTATTCAATTTAGCAGGTCTTATTTCACCCTTCCCCTTACTTAAGTAATTACCAACCTCCACCCTATCCGTATTCATAACCTAGTGACAGTCTTACTGCCAATCACCTCATACAGCTTAGATGTTGCTTCATATCTGCTAAATTATCCGACCTATTCATAGCCGCTTTGGGTCTGCCGTATTAGGCTTACGGGATAATAATAATGCCCGGGACATCCCTTAACGCCACTAATGCGACAAGTTCATCTGATGTAAAATTCGGCTGCCCTGGCTACAGAAATTTGGTAGTTTTAACTAGGTCTGCACGCTACAGCTCTGCAACTTTTAAGGTATCTTATCTCGCTGCTGTAAACTCAACTTCGGGAATTAATTGTCCCGCCATTATTGTGGTTTCGGTGATAGTATATGTCTGACCTTTCTCCAGTAATCTATGCTCTGTTTCATTCAACACCTTACCTGAAGTATTAGTTGCCAAGTCCAGGCGTCCCGGTTGGACTGGCGGCCTTGATATGTAGGGGCACTAAATGATTGAACTTACGAATTCGCCTTCCATTGGAGATCCTCCCCTATGTTGGCCTAACCTCTGAGGCTTTGCTACAAATCCTGATGTAGTCTGCGTTACGTAGGTCTGCGGCTCAGAGTTTTGCCGATTTGAATGGAGCAAGACTTCACACAGGCGTATTATTGTCAAATAAATCCATTGTTTCAAGAATATTTTGTTTGCCTTGAAAGCTATTCCTGCAGAAGTGCTAGAATTATCCGGGAAGTAAGTAAAAACTTCTGGGGATTAATATCCTCTCTTAGGCATCTCATACTGAAAACTAGACTATTTGCCCAGTTACCCGATCAAAATAATTCACTAGCCAGGTTTTTAACACTAGGTCCGTATTGACATTTAGCATCTTTGGATGTGCTTTGAAATGATTAAGTATTCATGCTTTCAGAAGCGCTTGAGAACAACTTTTAGTATATATGGAGGGCAACTTGTCTTGTCCTCTCTAATATACCACTTGAAATGACACTTTAACTTTTAATCTGAGTAGCTTCCTGTTTACATCTCGGTCATTGCAGTTATGGTCCGTTTTGCCACCAATGCTAGCCATGCACTCGCTAGTTTACTTGTCCTGATAATAATAATAATAATAATAATGATAACAATGACAGAACTACGAAATAAGGTGTATTGTCTGGTTTACGTTATGCCTTTTTCAGCATGATCGAATTGTTGCTACTGCTTCGTATGGTATTTACAGCATACTCCAAATGCCGGGCAGAAATAAAAAGCGTGTGTTTCATAACCATGATTATTCAGTTCAAAGTCTTGACTGGACACAGAATAAATCATAGCGTTCTGCCGGAGAGCTCCGGGTACGGACACCACCAAGTTTCATTTCATTTGGTAAAGGAACAAGTGTGTGGTGATAAAAGGAATATTAACGCTGAACTAATACGCAATGTAGATACATCTAGTTTAGGTTAAACATTTCCTCTGCATTGTAATGTTCTACAAAGGAGTACAAATGGAGTTACTTATTCAATTTCAGTTCAGCAGCTGTACGTATGAGTCGAGAAAGATAGAATGGGAGACTTGTTTGTTGTGTGTGAGGCTAATGTGGTGGGCAATTGTCAACTGGTTCAGATGTTTTTGGTTTACCTGTGCGCTAGGCATCATCGAATAAGAGGAAAACGGAGAGCAAGATTTCAGAAATAGGAATGAAGATGTTGGAGACAGAATCGGTTAGCTTCTCCTTGCCGCCTGTTATGTTTACATGAGGGCAACAAGGGAAGCGTAGACAAATAATAAGAGATCGACTGGTACAAGCGAATAGATTCAGTCAGGGTGTACTTTTCAGTTCACACTTTTCGGTATAGATGTAAGGTGGGCCTGTCTGAGTAAGCAGAATATGTAGGATGGAGACAAAATGGTTATTTCAATCACAGTTTGCAATTCCTTCGCAATGCACACTTACTTGTGTTACTGTGAGGCATGCTTTCCCAAGTAATGAAGGAAAGAGAGTTAGGTAAAAGAGTGAAGGAGGTTCGGTCAACATTTCATCTTTTTTCAATGCATCTGTTCAGGAGCGCCTAGCCAAGTAAATACACTGTACGTAGCATATTTTATATTTATAACCGATACCTGTACGTCACTTGCCCCTACTCAAATAGCATTTCTCATGGTAATCTAACTACAAGATTGTTTTACCCGTTGCACCGTGAGGCGGTATGAAACTGCTGTTTTAAACACTGGTTATGATTCGTGTGCTCTTATTCCATTAGGGATTCTTCCAGATTACGGTGTATAGCATATTCTTACATCATTAGTTTTAATTTTGCACACCTGGAGTTTGTAGTTGGCATTCTTAATTGCGTATCTACCTTCTTGTAGTGGATAGCGAAATTTGGCGCGAATACACTCTTATGGACCAAATCGAATAGGAAGGTTGCCCCTAGCATTATACGTCTTTGTCACACTGGCTCCAGTTGTACGGTCTTACAACGGTTAGAGTAGTTAAGTTTGAACGGTAAGTTAGAGGGCCTTTGTGAATGAACGCTGCACGTTTTCTAGACACACACGATTGCTTTTTCTGTCGATTGTAAAAACAGTGGGTTAGCACAGGGCGAATGCAGACCTTAGACAAGTGCCATTTACATTCGCGCATCCAGAATGATTTAAAGACAACTTTTGCACTTCTTAGTGATCTGACCGTTATGAATTCAATTTTCTCACAAAAATTCAGAGTGCTAGAGTAGCAGATGCCTAGATCACGTATAGTCTTATTACAAGAGATGGGTTTAGCGTCAAAGTGCAATTGACGCAAATTCGCACTTGCATGTCAACACACTGCATTTGTCTGCTTAGAAGGACATTTTCCAATCATGGCACCCCGATTCCAAGGCCAGCAGTTCTATGCGAACCTTTTCAGGGACATCACTCAAAAATCATGCGTCGAAGGTGTGTAGTAATTTTATCTTATCAGTCAATATAGATGGTGTCCCAATTTGTATCTTTTCAGTTATATCATTGGTATACATCAGGAATTGCAAAGGACCCAACACAGTACCTTAAATCACATCATTGTTGACCTTCAGTGTTGAAGACTTAGCATGCCCTATTTATACCTGTTGTGTGAGATCGGAAATAAGATTTGTACCATGCTTGCAAGGGACCAGTGTTCTTGAAATTTAACTTCTCCACAAGGCTGTTGAACTGCACTCTGTCAAAGGCTTTCTGTATATCAATCCACAGAATGATGGGCGCTTTGCCTTTGTCAGTGGGTCTTGTCAGATGGTTTAAAAAGGCTAGCTGACAAATCTGGCATCAGTGTCTTTGCAAAAATCCTATGCTGAACTGGGTTTATCAAATTCAATGACAGCAAATGTTTAACCGTTTTCTCTTTCGCAATTCTTCCCATTATTCCCAAAATAATCGGTGTTGGACTAATTAGGCGGTAATTTACAATGATTAATTGTAGGACATTCTTATTCCAAGGCTCTATAGGAGAGAGTTGCCGTCGATTCGGGAATATCCCCAAATCCGTAGATAGGGTAAGCATATTGGTAGACCATCTGGTCCAGGATGAGACAAAGGCCGTTGCCCATCAATACCAGCTTGAATGACGCCGTAATCGAACTACACTGGGCCCAGTTCTCTAACATCAGCAGGGGCGCTAAGCTGAAGAGTGCTACTTGAGGTAGCAAACAAAGTGCAAAAGCGTTCATTCATGACTTTCCCTAATATGGTGGGGGCTCTGGTCATGGATCTGTCGGGTAGTAAGATGCGTGATACATATTTATTTTAACTGTCGTTTTTGGACTTCAGTAGCTTGGCCAAGGCTTTAGATTTATTGTCATGTGCCAATACTCCCATTTCCTCTACTAGTAGCTGTGTGGCACGAATCGACTGCAACTAGCCCCAAGAGATGATCCTGTTTTTTATGCAAGGATAAATCGCGAGGCGGTCTTATTATTGAGCGTAGTATTTTCAGCTTACGCAGTAGCCATGCCTCGTGCGTAATTTTCTCGGAAATCTTCCTATCAGATCTCAGTATGAATGGAGCAAGAGTATGAAGAAAATTTTAGATATTTTTGTTAGTTTCTTTTGCTACAACCTGTGGATCTGTGGTGAGAAATCGGCAACCCCAATTCCTTTTTCGCAGCAATATAGCAAATGTATCCCACTTTACACGTCTACAGTCACTACCGGGGTGTGAGTAACCCAGTGTTACTGTTTTGGGCCGGATGAATTGCCGCGAAACTAAGGTACGCGACATGATGATCACTACCCGCTAAATGCGATAATACGTCGACACACGTAAGGTGCATATCTTGGATAACAATGAGGTCAAAGTGTTGTTTACCCTGGTAGGTTTATGAACCATTTGTGTCCATCATTGGGCCCGGACTTCGGAAAAGAAGCTCAATAGCCTTAGTGATGCTGTATAATCCAACAAAGATATTTCTTGTGAATTAACTTTACATCCGATTATCTTTCGACTGATTGGGAGCTCAGAAGTAAATGCAAGCGCATACCTGACATGTTTTAAAAATAAGGCATCACAGCTAGGTGGAGTGTAAATGCATTCAACCAAGATTAGCGAGCAATTCATTTCTCTGGAGATCCACACGAATCAATTTACGAAATTGAGTTGCGGGTCCATTAGTTAAATGTGTACGTAGTCGGTCTTGAGCATAAGTAGCACACTTGCCCTCTTACCAACGTGTCGGCTGTTTATAACTGGTGCATAACCGGCTATTTCCTAGAAGTCATTTGGAGCGTGAGCCTTAGGCCAGGTCTCGGTTATGAGTAGTAAGTCAAGAGTTGTGAGAGTACTCAGGTGACACATAGTGTGTACCTTATTATTTAGAGAGCCAGCATTGGTAAGAAGCAAGTTGAGCATGCCCTACTCGTTTGGCAGAGTTAAGGCTTCATTGAGAAATAGGGGTATGGTATCGCTACTGTATGCATCGGTGGCTAGGTTGGAGATAGTGTTGGTGGTGGAGACACCTGGGTACTGAGACCACAGTGAGGCTGGCATAATTGTGTTAAGTTTAAAAGCTGATTGAAAAGCAGATGCGCCACTGGACTGGTAAGACTGGGCATTAGAAGTCGATTCAGGGTCCGACAATGGGAGTATAACGATGTAACATCAGACGAGTCTGATAAACGGAGAAGCAGTGAGGCAGCGCGCTCCGCAGGCGACATGTGGAGTCTTAAACCAGAAATCAACCGCCCCTTTAATGTCAGGTTCTCTCTAAGTGTTCGCAGCATATCGCCCACTCCGTACACACTTGGTAAATTTAAGGATAGGACTTTACTTGGGCCAGCTTTCCTCCGGAAATGACACGTTTCCTTTTTTAGCAACTTTTCATAAGTTTTGGTTCTGGGGTCTTATTAGTATCTAGATTATTATTTTCACTTGTCCTACATGGTTCAGTGTTTGACTTGCTAGCATGCTTGACAGCTTTAGGCGTATCTTCGTTGAAGATTAAACTATCTTGTAACTTGGTTGCATAGGGAATCTCCTCCGCGAAATAACATGAATCCGATACAGTAGTGTCATCGGGATCAACAGCATGGGGCAACCTTCAGTGCAAATACCAGTTTTCAAAGGTGACTGTTCGAACTTCATGCTAGCACGAGTAGTTGAAATATTTCTATGTTTCTGGGCCACTCTTTCCAGAGGAGTCCGATCAGTTCTAATCAGGGCCTAGTTGAATTCAGTATTGGTTACAATTAGATTCCGGTTATTAGTGAACCATCAGGCAATCTCGGGGGGTGTTGAATCTCAGGAATATCGGGTAAGTGTTTTATGTGAATACTTTCCCAAGTCTTACGACAGCACAGTCTGTGACACTTAAAGAACTAGTCGACAGAAGTGGATGCTTTAATTTATTGGTCGGCTACATGTAAGGAATATTAAAAATGATAACGTTCTTAGAACGTAAATGCCTTTCGTGAACTACAGTTACCGACTCTATCCAGGTGTTCAGCACACTGGGTTTAGCGTGGGTTCAGAACATACGTTAGTGGTGTTAGATGTTTTATAATTGATTCCATAGCACTCGTTTGGGTCTTAGGTTCTCTTAACTCTGTTTCCATGGTGTATGTTTTATTGGATATCCCGATTGCTCTGTCTATCGTCTGAGCACGTCTTGACTACGGTGTTGTCACGGTAACAAGTGAAGTAGTATAGTCGGTTTTGCGTTTTTTTAACCTGCAGCTGATCCAATAGTAGAAGCTGAGACTTTTGTGATCAATATGGCTTGCACCAATCCCAAGAAGGGAGTAGAGAGAAAAGGAGAGTTTAGAAACTAGCTTATACATACCTCGCTAATTTAGATTTCCACTTGTCTAGGATATCTCTTTTGATACTATGTGACCACGGTCAGTAATTGGGAAGCGAACTACGAGTGACCGCAAATGGTGATGATATGGTGTAAATAATCCGCAATAAACAAGCTAAAATAGAGCAACTACAGATGAGTGCAAAAAAAGAGGGGAAGCAGGAGGACGTTGAAAAAGACACACCGTGTATGAATTCGCACCACTATTCATTGCGTTGTGTTAAAAGCACAACTTTGAGTTGCGACAAACCTCTTTAAATAGTGCAGAATCCCTTTATTCGATGCATGCCAACGGATAATACTATTAAGAATAATAAATTATCTATTTCGCTACAGCGCAAGACACAGACCGACTACGTTACCCGGTCATTTTGTACAACATAATCTAATAATGGAGAAAATTGTTCAGGTTTTACAATGGTCTTAACGGAGTGTTTGATGTCTGTTATCATTTAAAAGTAATAAAAGCTGGATGATTTGTAAATAGTAATAAATGCAGTTATAGCCGGCTGTTCAACTAAAGTAATAACGCCATCCATTAAACTGTCTCCTAGGGACCAGTTTCCATGCGGGTAACGCTTCGAAAACTTTCATCCACATTTCCACGTCTCATCTGGCCATGTGCTGAGGTGACGTACAACACAAAGACACAAGCGATGGTTTCTTCCCGTCGTCACACGTCACTCGACCCCTGGGACACTTTTCCTCTTAGCGAACTCAGCTTAGGTACACTGGACTTCATATAGGGGAGCCGCCGATTATATGGGGGCGAGTATCTGCTAAGAAACTAAACTAGTTATCGGCTATGCAATTATCGAGTCATAACTATTGGTCCACAGTAATTGCAAAAAGAAAATTAGTACGCGCTTTAAGATGAACATAGGTGTAACACCCTATAATAGTTGGTACTAAGGAAACAGTTCCACATATGAAAATGTGGGGGAATTTGCACCTGATCCCGAAGATTCATCTGCTGCTTCCTGAAGGCCGATAACTTGGCCTGATTTTATGATAGTGCCATTGGATAGAAGACGCTTACTGAAGTCTCCGTGACACCTTACCCTTGGAAGCAATTTACGAGTTTTGCTACCTCCTTAAGGGAATCTGCTTAATGCAAGAGCTCGCAAACCTACAGGCATGTGGTCTAGCATTGAAATGAGAGTGTGGCTACTTAGTCGCGGTCCTCAAGCTCGACAAGCAGCAGGCTTGTTGGAGAACCTCTCTGGGATAACTTGGGTACATCATATGTAAAAAAGAAAAACCCGTGACTTTTCATGACTCATTGAACAGGTGGGCTCAACCTCTCAGATTTTGAGCCTGAGGAAGCTATGTATCACAGTCTCAGCTAAATGAAGGAACAAACGGTTCATTGGCCTGAAAGCGAACACCGGAGTAACGTCCACCTGCTGCATGTTTGCTGGATGATCGCAGCCAGTGGAATGCTATCTGCTATGTGATTGGTATTTGGGTTGAGCCCACTCTAAGGAGACATGTAGCGTGTCACCCAACCTCCATTCACTACGGTGAATCTCGAATTCTTCCAGTAACGCTGAATTTAGCAGATGAAACAGACCTCGTCTTACTTTCATCAGTTCGTCTTCGCAAAGCACCGACCAGGGTACGCAGATTAGACGATCTTCCTTAGAAAGATCACTCAAAGGAAGTGAATAACCAAGGCGGCCCTCCTAACAGCGGCATCATGAAAACCACATTTGTTCATGGTGTTCCAGAACACCCGAATTCTTCTGATCACGAAGCGCAAGCACATGACCGAGACTAGTAGCGCTACATCCGCGAAGTACTCTCTCTGGACAATGCTATCGCTAAACCATTGATAAGAGTGTACTCATCAGCTAACTACAAGGACTGTTATCCCAGGTTAGCGAAAGTGGTGCTACATTGCGAAAAAATGGTTTGAGACCTATTAGGCAACCGGTTAAAGTTCCGTGCTAGATTGCCAAACGAAATGCACCAAAAGCAGCAAGCGTACGGCCACCATGGTCAGCAAGCCGCTGAAACTTGCAACCACATTAAATACCTTAGCTCCACAGTGTTACGGAGAGACAGATACGACAACACCAGCGGCAACCCACGGGACAGTGCGAAGCAAGATGGAAAATCGACATCTGGAGAACTGTTCGCGACTATACAGTCAGACTGAACTGCAAAAACTTACGGCCTCTAAAGAAAACGACTAGCGGCCAGCAACCGATAGGTTGGCTTAAAGTCAAATCTGAATTCGACATCCATAAAGGCACTCCTAACATCCAAAATGCTTTCTTATTTGTACACTAGTGCCCAAGGCTTTCTGAATAAGTTGGCTCAAATTACATCGCCAGGCTTCGCAACAGCGGGAACTAGTCATGGTGACTGAGACCTGATTAAACTTTCGAATACCTGATTATGAGGTCAGTTTACCTGGTATGTCGCTGCGTCGAAAGGATATACGTTGTAGGAGAGCTTGTGTACTTCTTTATTACAAAGCTAACATCCGATGGAAACTTATTGATCATCAAGAAATCCGCGCCTCTGTTACCTTTGGGACGGCTGTAGCTGCTGAACAAGGACATACAAGGGTGGATCAAAAAGTTATCGGCCCAACATAGAAAGAAGCAAACTATCAAAGTCATACTTTATTACTATTCAACATGAGCTTCTATAAGTTAAATACATCTGGTCCAACGGTGTTCAAGTATTGATATCCCTCTGTTGAAGAAGGTCGAAGAGTAACCCTCTAAAAACGGCCCCACAGTACTGATCAACTTCTCATAGTCAGCAAATCTCTGACTCCGGAGGTAAGATTTTAGGTGAGGGAACAGGTACAACTCTGATGGGACCAGATCTGGTGAATAAGCGATGCGTCGCGGCTACCCAAGTCCACGTGCGCCTGCTTCTGACACGGCTCTTTGAGAAGTGTGAACAGAAGCGTTGTAAGGCAAAAGAATAATTCCTGCTGCGAGCTTTCCCCACCATTTTTATTTGATTGCTTCTTTCACTTGACAGTATCAGAAGCGTAATACTCGCCCGTGGTAGTCTGACTCCTCAGCAAGAAGTTCATCTTGAATACATCTTCTTTGTCCCACAAGACAAAGGTCGTCACTTTTCCCGCGGACCTCACTTGATGGAACTTCTTTGGGGGCGGATAATCATGGTACTTCCACTGTTGACTTCGAATCTTTGACTCTGGTTCAAAGTTATGAACCTAAGTTTCATCATTGGTAACAATTCTTTTAAAAAGTCTGCGGGACTCGCCTTAAAACGGGTCAAAATTTGCCTTGAATTTTCCAGTCTGTTCGATTTTTGATCAGGTATCGACACTCTGAGCCCCATCTTGTAGGCAGCCTTCTCATCCGCAATTCGTTGGGTAAAACAGCATTCACTAAGCCGTAACTGATGCACATAGTCTTAGCTATTTGAGAAATAGATAACCTTTTATCATTCAATATCAGTTGGTGAATTGCTTCCACTTGATCATGACATGCCGAAGATTTTAGGCTACCAGACCATGACTCATTTTCATTGCTCTCGCTGTACGTCTTTAAATTCGCAGCCCATTTCTTAATGGTGCCATAAGATGGAGATTCCTCACCAAGTATTCTAGCCAAACCAGTACGGATTTCCTTTGTAGTCCGGCCCTTTCTCTGTAGGTAATTGATCATAACTCGATTTCATATTTGTCTATTTTCAGAAATTGAACAACCAAGGTCAGTTCAATTGGTCATCATCTGCAAGCAAATAAAGATAAAAATTTGAGACTTGACAGTGATACTTCCACGATAGTTTTATAAAAGAAGCTTACTTTACATTCAGTTCATGTACTTCTTGGTCATGCCGAAAAGGTTTTGATCCACCGTTGTATATCCTGTAGCCGCCAGTAATGCCCACCAAACTCTATCTAGGAAATGGGCTGCAAACTTGGCCGTGTTTTAAACGTTGGGTTCAACGAGTCATACAGCTACATTCTCATTGCGGGAGACATGAATGCGCACGATCTAGAAATGTCAGCAACCGATGGTGCACAGTTTACAGCCTGTTTGTAAGAGCTTATTTCCAGCTATCCTCTGTACAACAACGTAACAGCTCCAACCAGGTTTCGAAGGGCTAACAGACCGTGGATACTTGATCTTGTGTTCGCGTACGAAAAACTCATCGTCGACGGTATAGTTACAAGCACACCACTGGGCCGCAGTGACCGTGTTACTCTACCGTTTCACAATATATCCTATGGGGAATATCCTGAACTGGGTGATAAGGTGTATACTGTCACGCACTTTAACGTGCTATCAGCATGTATTAAGGAAACATCTTGGACCTTCTTAACTGAGACCCTCAGATGTCGCATTGGAAACATTTAAATGATCGTTTAGCACACTGATAGCCTACGCATCGGAACTGAAATCCTTTCACCGCCAATGCAAAAGCAAATCATCTGTGAGGTGCAGAACACGTAATTGCATGTTCTTGAGAGACTTGTCATGGCGAGCACACAAGGAATACCCGAATAGCGAAACCTGGACTGCACACGTGGCACAGCGTAATTTTGTGTTAATTTGATCCGGGAGAACAATGTAACACATCATCTGGAATTAATGAGGCGGTTCTGCGCGAACTGCAAACTCCTATACAGGCATGTTAATGGCATTCGTAAGGTGCAGTACAGAATCCCAGTACTGGTGACTGCCGGCGGGTATACGCGGTCAGATATTGAAACAGCCGATAACCTACGGTTTCATTATTCCAATAGTTCCAGTGGGTAACAAACCCAAATATACTCCCGGTTGCTGTTGCCCGCCGTCAGGTTTATTCAGTATTACCTTCAACGTAGATGTGCTGAAGAAGCTGTTTCTCTGCATACCACAGTTCTCCTGGAGCCCATAACATTCGGTTGAGCGCAGTACTGGAAGAAGGCAGTGATCTTGCAGAACCACTGAATATTTTCTGTTGACGCTGTCTAGAGGAGAGCAATATTCCACTAATATGGAAGCTAGGAGTCAGCACCCTTCTCCATAACTGGTAGTCGCAATGACTCCACCAACTACTGTCCAATAACACCGCTTCTCGTGATTTCCAAACATATGGAATAAATCAGCACACGTGAGCTGATGCGGTATCTGGAAAACCATAGCACAAATACCCCCTGAGAAACATGGCTTACACAAAAAGCACTCATGTCCTAAAATCCTGTTCATTGCATGCAGTACCTGGACTGAAGTAGTTGATGATGGAGCAGGAGTCGATGTCATCATCTACCTGAAATTGTCAAAAGCGTTTAATCACTTACAATGACCCATGAACAATGATTTATCACGGGATAAAAGCAAGTGCTTGACACGTCCCGAGGATGGTTGGGGTGAGTATGATGGAACCAAATTGTATCTGGGTCATCTACCAAACGTCTGCTGATATGGATGCTTTGATACATTACACCAGTGCAAAATAAAAATCGAGCGCAAATGTTCAGAAAGACACTGGGGTGCAGTGATCGTTTATATAAGGCGTGCGAAAAGTAAAATATGGTCGCTCACTTGGGTCCATTTGATACACAAATGCAGTTGAAAAGCATGCTTGGCGTAATCCACAATAGAGGAGCTTAGGTAGCAAAATGTTGGGAGCTGAGAGCAACATCTAATCGTTTTTTGAAAACATCCAAGGTAGGGGAGGATACCACTGAGTCTGGCAGTGCGTTCCACAGTTGGCAAACCCGAAGGGAAAAACAATTACGTCGACATTCTAGACGGCTACATTGTTCTTTCAATTTTAAGCAGTTACCACTAAGCTGCGTGTTGTGGCTAAATTTCAGCAAATGGCGGCACAAGTAGTTGGGGTCACTCAATATCTGATAATATGAGATCGCCGCGCAGCCTTCGATAGCGTCCGTTGAAAATTCCCAGTAACTTCAGCCTTCGGTGGTAAAAGTGATAGCGCAGGCCCTTTACATTCTTTGTTGCTCTTCCTTGTGTTACTTCTAACGCTTCTAGGCCGCGCTTCACCCAAGGTTGCCAAGCTTAGATTGCGTATTCAACATGCGGGCGCACGTGGGAATTGTGCATAATTGGGAAGTTTGATGGGTCAAATCTCCCGAATGCCCTTCGCAGCATGCCGACGTGCTGGTTGCCTCTTTTTACAGCTACCTCAGCCTGTTTTGAACAGTCGAGGTCGCTCTGTACGGTCACATCAAGGTCACGTTCCTGGGAGCTGGTCTGCAATCCGTTTGTCCCAAGTAAATGGGTGCAGTTATATCTGTGACGTAATTGTACAACGCCACATTTGTCTATGTTGAATGGTAGGGCGTTTTGAACTGACCAGTTCGACATTGTGTTAAGATCGCACTGGAGCCGTTCGTGGTTGTCCGGTCCTCTGATGCTTCGCCATAGCTTGATATCATCAGCGAAGAATAGGAAATCGGAAGTAATTGATCTCGCCAAATCGTTAATGAACACCAAGAATAGACGAGGTCCAAGCACCGAGCCTTGTGGTACTCCACACACCACATCGATTGCATCAGACAATGATTCTCGGACTCTCACCACTAACCGTCGTTCATACAAAAATATCGCTAATCCAACTCAGGATTGGGTCGCCGATGTCGTAGTTCCCAAGCTTCTGAAGGACAGTGCGATGGTCTAAGCATTCAGATGCTTTTGAGAAGTCCAGGTACATGACATCGACTCCTGTTCCATCATCAACAGCTTCAGTCCAGTTATTACGTGCAATAACTAGGTTAGTATTACACGAATGCTTTTGAAGAAAGCCATGTTGCCCTGGGGCTATTAAGTTGTGGCTTTCCAGCTACTGCATCAGCGCATCTGCGATGATTAATTTCATCAGTCTGGATAGTACAGGAATTAGTGTTATTGGACTGTAGTTGGCAGGGTCAGTGTGGCTACCTCCTTTAAGGAGAGAAGTGATGACCCCTCGCTTCCATACTGGTGGCATATGGTTCTCTTCTAGACATCGCTGATAGAAAACAGCCAATGGTTCTGCTAGATTTCTAGCTACCGCCTGCAGAGCCATTGGTCGGATGTTGTCGACACCAGGAGAACTGTGGATACGCAAGAATAACAAATTCTTCAACACAGCTTCCGCAGTGAAGGTCATGTTGTCTAAACACAACGGTGGAGTAGTAGAAACGAGGCGAATATTCGGGCTCTTTACCTACTGGAAAGTTTGGGAGTAATGAAACCGTAGGAGATCAGCTGCTTCCATTGCTGATCGCGTGCAGTCATCAGCTGTGACTAGTGCTAGAATACCCCGCTTCACCTTTCGAACGCCGTTAGCGTGCCTGTACAGGAGTTTGCGGTTAATGCAAACCCGCTTCATTAACTCCTGCTGATGCGTGACCTTGTCTTCGCGGATGTGTTTCAGACAGAAGTTACGATGTGTCACGTATGCAGTCCAGGTTTCGGCATTCCATCAGTCCTGGTGATCTCACCAGGTCAAATCCCTCCGGGACATACATTTACGTGTTCTGTTCCTCAGAAATTACTTATGCTTGTTTTTGGGTTGGAAGGACTTCTGTTCCGATGCTTGGGCTATCAGTGTGCTAAACGTCTTTTTAAAGGTTTCCCAGGCAACATCTGGGAGGAATTCGATTAAGAAAGTTCAAGAGTAGATAACACATTATCGTGCGTGACAATATGCACTTTATCAACCTCCTTTTCAGGATACCCCGCATAGCATATATAGTCAAAGAGTAGCTTAACATGATCACTACTACCCATTGATGTGCTTGTAACTATCCCGTCAACCATGAGTTCTTCGTTAGTGAGCACAATGTCGAGTATCGACGGCTTATTAGTAGTTCGAAATCTGGTGGGAGAGGTTACGTGGTTGTGCAGAGGATGGCTAGCAACTAGCTTAGGCAAGCAGGCTTAAAACTGCGTACCGTCGGTTGCTGGCGTTTCTATGTCGTGCACGTTAAAGTCTCCAGCGATAAGAATGTGGGTGCATGACTTGTTCAAAGCAAACTGAAAGACGTGGTTCATTTTGGAGTCCGTTTCCGAGGTTGAGTTTGGTGGGCGGTAAATTATGGCTAGTAGACATGTGCCCTTGTTTCGCAACCACAGGGGGCACCAAAGCGAATCAGGAGCTCGGCTTTCAGGGTGATCGATAACTTCACCTCGGAGCTTTGTATTATAATAAAGGAACACACTGCCACCCCTTCCGGTTCTATCGGTCCGAAACAGTGACATACCGGGTAAATTGATCTCAGAATCGGTTATCTCTAGTTTTAACCAAGTCTCTGCAATCATGACGCGGTCCCGCGGTTATGAGGCCATGGATTTCTCCTTCACAAACTTCAGAACTACGGGATTAGCAACCCAGTTCTGTGTTGCGTAGGCAATATTTTACATGAACGTCGGTTATTCTTAAGAGTACGGAAATCCCTGCCAGAGGCAATTAACGTAGAATCCGGTGTACTACAAGACTCGGTGCAAGGATTTCGTCTATTCTTGGTTTTCACAAACGATCTAACGAATGCAGTTGCAGTTGTTCTTTGCAGTCGACATCAAGTTATGACGAGCGATTAGGATGCCGGACGTCCATGAAGGGCTTCAGCGCGATCCTGACGCGATTTTGCACTGGTCACTTCAAAATATTCTACCATTTAATGGCGCGGTGTTCAACTGCTCCAAAGTAATGACTACATGCATAAAATTGGGCCACACCGATTTCAGACCAGCTCCCAGGAACATGATGTTGGTGTGCTCATGCAAAGTGACCACAAATGTTCAGAACAGGCTGAGGCAGCTGTGAAAAGAGGAAACCAGAACGTCGGCATGCTGCAAAGCATATTCTGGAGATTTAACCCATCAGGCTTCCCAACGATGCACAACTCTTACGTACGCCCTCCCGTTGGATGCGCTATCCAATTTGGGCAACCTGGGTTGAAGCGCAACCTTGAGGTGATGGAGACACCTTGACGTACGGAAAAAAGGAACATCAGTGGTCAACGCATTTCCTCTTGCCAGCAAAGTACGATATTCCGTGGAGTTTTCAGCAGACGCTGCTGAAAGCTATGCAATGATCTCATATTCGCGTGCCTAATATTGTGTGAACCCCAATTACGTAGACCACCGTTTGCTGAAATAGCCACAACGGCAAAATTGGAGGTAACTGCTTGAAATTGAGTGAACAATACGGAATTCCTTTTCTGTTCGAGTTTGTCAGACTTGGAACTATATCGCAATCGCATTTATCTCACACTTCAGATGTCTTCACAAAAGCCTAGATCTTACCATCAGCTCCCAGCAGTTCGTTACCTAGGACGCGCAACCGTTGAATATCTTTATCATTCTTTCATACCGGATATAATTGTCACAATACCTAAGGATGCGGCATATAAGTGAGTGTCCTTATTTTTATTCTCTTCACATACTACGTCCACTGCAACTGCTCCCTATACACTGTAGTAATACATTCAGTTTCCATTGCACAGCATCATTTTTTCTACAACGCATTCCACTCCATAGACGTTTAAATCCATGGCTCACCTATTTGGTTTGTATTTTTTACAACAACGATCCTAGGGAGTTGTCATACACCTACATTTTGGCCGCGATAAAACGTTCACTGTTGAAATTTTAGCGCACTTTCCACTAGTCTGCCTCAGTTTACTGGGGTGTTCTTACGGGGTATCCTATCCGTCTCCCCCAAAGTTACCAATTTTCCAATGCTGGTTCCTTTCTGTACGTATCCGTAGAGGCGGATGATATTACGATAAAACCTAGAGTAAAGGGTACTGGATTTATCAGGGTGCATATGTTAACCATGTGTGCATCAATCCATCCGTCGAAACGAGACTGGATCTTAACCTAGTGCGACGGTTTGCGTACCTCCTTGACCCACTGAGTTATACTGTGTGGTGCCTGCGGGCACATTGAGAGATACTCCTACCAGGTTGGTCAATGGTGAGAGGTCAGACAAACTCAGTCTCCTAGTCCTCCAGTTTGGTGGCGTCCATTTCTATAAAACTAAATCATTGCCACCTCCCCGCTGCCTTTCGGACAGGCTTTTAAACCAAAGACGTTTAATGAGGACCCTAATCATCCTCCTGTCTAGGTCTGGGTGCACTGGCAGGATCTCAGCCCACATATAACCATGACTTTTTCTACAAACATAAACTTCATCCTGCATCGGCCGTCGCGCAGATTATCAAGGGTCGCCTTATCTGCTGCATACAGCAGAGCGGATAAGCGAAAACATGCTGCTGCTGGCGACTCCCTTCTTTATTTTCCAACCGGTTCTCTTATTCCCATCCCGACCCCCATTACTAACATTCCTTCCATAATTCCCTGCTTAATTGACAGCAACCGAAGTGCCACTGGTATAGAACCATCTGCAGGCACCATCCCATAACACCTATCGGACGCCTACCGGCAAAAGTCCCTTATAAGGCCACGCTATCCTGTTTCCATGACGATATTCAACGTTCGTACTCTAAGATAAACAGGTCAACAAGCTGCACTCGCACGCACCTTGGACACACTGAGTATTGATGGATGCTGTGTGTCCGAAACTAGGATAAATGACCATAACGGGGTTATTGAATTGACTGCACCCGGCTTATCCTCTCGTTATTGGTTGCACGCATCCGGAGACGCCGATGCAGCACTCACGGGTCAAGCTGGTGTATGTATCATTTAGGCTCCAAGGCTGAGCCATCGTTGGTTGATTGGATTCCAGTGAACAGCCGTTTATGTGTAGCCCGTCTGACGACATCAGCTAAGGTTGATTCAAGAAGCAGTCAAAAACGCTGTTTAATTGTGATTTCCGCTTATGCTCCCACCGACTGCAGTTCAGATGTTGTCAAGAACACATTCTATGAAGAACTGAACATGCTAGTACGCAGTGCTACTAGTTCAGATATTATAGTACTTGCAGGGGATATGAACGCACAACTAAGGCGTCTGAGCCCTTCAGAAGCTCAGTTGGGTGTTAATTATGGGTTTAACTCCGAACGGACTGACAACGGCGAGCGTCTGTTGCAACTGTGTGCGGAGCACATGTTGTTTCTTATTAGCACTGCTCTTAGACACAGTGGGCGCCGAAGTGTCACCTGTCGTCCTCCTGCAGCAGACCAGAAGTGAACCCAAATTGGCCACATTGGCATACGTTGCAGGTGACGTGGTTCCATCCTGGAGTGCCGCCGTACTGGAATACCTGCGTCGATTATGATCATGACTTGGTACGCTGTCGTTTCCACATGAACTTTACCGGGAGGCGTACCAAGGGTCTCCTTCGATTGACAACTACGAAATTGTCTCAGTCCTCGGTCAGACAAGCCTATGAATACGCACTGCATACCAAACTTTCGCAGTCTTGTCTTAATAACATTGAGCATCAGTGGAATAGGATCTCGGCCGCCATGCACGACGCAGGAGCATCTGCTTGTGGCACTATCTATTGTCACCGTACCAGTCACTGTATATCCGAGAGGTCGGTGAACCTGTTGGAATCCAGAAGAGACCTCCCGGCTGGCTCTGAGCACAATGTGACCACACGGGTGATTAGACACGAACTAAAGCGGAGCCTACATGTTAACAAGGAAGCCTGGTGGACCAGTAGGGCTCAAGAAATGGAGGAGGCAGAAGCAGTAGACAATTACCGCAAGCTCTTCCAACTGATCCGCACCATTGGTCCCAAAAAACCAGGCGTCAATAAGACAATCAGAGAGAGCGCGGGTGCACTAATACACAATAAGGAGATCCGTATGGCTCCTTAGGTGGAACACTTTCATCAGTGCAGCTGGCCTAAGCTCACAGATCTTTGTGCACTTAGGCGACGCAGGACGACCCATGGGCGGTTAGTTTAGAGCCTCTGTCAGAGGCGGAGGTCCGAAACCCGATCCCAACCCTCAATCGTTTTCTCGCCGCTGACCCGGATTTCCTCCCATCTGCAGCATTTAAAGATGGGGGTGAGGTCCCCTCCAAAGCACTGACCTCCCTATTCGAACGCATCTGGAAGGAATAGAGTGTCACGGTTGATTGAAGCGAATCGATTATAGTGGCAATATACAAGAAGGGCAGTCGCACAGACTGTTCTAACCACAGGGGTATTAGCCTAACGCCAATTGTGGCAAAATTACCGGCATCGATTCTCGTTCTTCGCCTCACTGTGGAACGGGAATTTCGTAGTAGCGAAGAGCAGGCAGGTTTCCGTCCAGGATGTAACTGTAAAGACCATATATTCACTTTGCGACAGGTGCTAGAGCAGCTCCACGCATACTGCAGACTGACAATAGCTGTGTTCCTAGATTACAAGAGTGCGTTCGATTCAGTCGATCGATCGATTCTGTTCGAAATACTTGCGCGGAAAGGTATTCGTACGAAATATGTGAACATCCTTCGTGCTCTATACTCGAACACTATAGGCCGCGTCAGGGTCTACAGTGGCCTATCGGATAGCTTTCTGACCACAAGTAACGTTCCTCAGGGTTGTCCGACTTCCCCATTTTTGCTCAATTTCGTTGTGGACTCTACCATGGAATGTTCCCTTGCGGAATCTCACGAGGTAGGCAATGAGATTCTGCCTGGTGAAAGGCTAGTTGATCTTGATTATGGGACATTATCGTCTTGCTTTTCGACGCTGACACGGCGGCGCAATCAACCCTGAATAGCCTGTCTAGAGCGATCCCATTATTTGACTTGCGCTTTGCACCTTCAAAGTGCAAAGTCTTGTTGCAGGGCCACCAGCCACTTTATGACCCCTAGACCCTTGCTAACAAGGAACTCGACGTGGTTGATCAATTCACTTATCTTGGCAGCTGCATCTGTTACGATGGGGGCATAGAAACTGAAGTCAATTCATGCATTGCAAAGGCCAGTACTGCCTTCTTAACCTGCAGCATCTTTGGTGACAGAACGGAGTTTCCATTCATCTGAAACGCTGCGTATACAAGGCCACATTGAGGGCAGTTCTGCTGTATGGTAGTGAGACTTGCTCCCTTCGGTCTGAAAATCTGAGGTGCATTCAAGACTTTGATCATCGTTGTCTGCGAAGCATTGCTGGTGTCGCATGGCACTAGCGTGTACGCAACGATGATGTGCGTAGGCGAGTACTAGGTAGTGATAATCATGCTAACTCCCTAGGACAACAGATAGCACTGAATAATTTACTTTCGCTCGGGCACATGTTACGTATGCCTGGTCACCGCTAACCTAGGAGGGCTTTGTTTAATCTACCAGGTGAAGGGTGGCGCAAAGATCGAGGTGGACAGAAGTTGACTTAGCAGCCGGAAATATAGTCACTCACGACCAAACTCGGTGCGGTTGGTTCTTCTCGCTTTCCGGGATGGAGCTCACTTGACTCCCCGTGTGCTTGGCTCGAGACTTTACAGGACATGGCTCGCAACCGACACCAGTGACATGTCTGCTGCCGTCTACTAATCGGATTGCCTGTTTAAAGTTTAAAACAGTGGGTCCCCTATAGCCATTTCGTTAAGGCAGAGAGAAGACAGAGGTTGCGATATGTCAACATTTCGATTGTTCTCATCAGTCGCAAACACAATACGATCAGAAACACATAAGGGATTATATACATGGAAAAAGGGGCACCACCAATCAAAATGTCACAGTCAAGACCATGGCAACCGAATTGATTGCCTCAAGAGTTTCTGTGCACATAGCACAGGTTGATAAGCCTTAATTAACAACGCCTCACTAATTGCTAGCATTATCGGGTTTTTGTTACGTAATAACACTTTGAACGCTGTCTCGGGGTTCACGTGATGACGGGTTGTCATGAGGTGCTTGGTGATAGACGATGCAGGGCTCCGATTGATTCTCAGGTTCGTCCCATGTTGTTGCGTAATCACTTGTCCCAACCACTTTGGCAAGTGTTCAGCCACCCTCTGAGCTAACTGACGGTTTGTTCTGCCTATGTAAATGTCACCGCAACCGCAGGTGAACTGATAAACAACGTGAGAGGCCGAACTAACCGACGAGATGCTCTGACGGTTATGAAGAACAAGTGCTCGCGTGGTATGCCTGAGTCGCAACTGGGCTGTCGTGTAGGTTCGCGTTAGGGCGGACCGGAGCTTTCGTCCGATGTCATTTGCCACATGGTCCCCCTTGAACGGCAAGAACAAATAAACATTCTTTTTCTCAGCCGTCAACACCGGTGTTTTCACGCTGGGAGGTCTGCTGTGTACCTGAATAAACTTCTCAGGATATCCATTAGAAATTAAGGTCTTGCGTAGAAATTCTTCTTCGGCTTGTAACGTTTCGGGGCTGCAAATACGTCTAGCCCGGTAGAAGAGAGTTCTCACTAACCCGCGTTTGTATGCGATCGGGGCGAAGCTTGAAAAATGAAGGTACTGTCCAGTCCAAGTCGATTTGCGGTGAACAGTGCGCTGCAACGTACCTTCAGCCTGTCTCCTAATGAGTATATCCAAAAACGCCAAGCAATGGTGCTGTTCCACTTCATGGGATACCGACAGATTAGGGTGAATCGAATTTAGGATGGTCAGAAGCCGATTAAAATGTTCTCCGCTGGTGAAGACTAAAATGTCATCCACATATCGTCTGTACAATTTCGCTTCACCAATGCTCTCAGCAAGTTGTCTTTCTATCAGGCCGAGGAAGATGTCGGCTAAAACTGGTCCCAGCGGGCTGCCCATAGCGACCCCGTCGATCTGTTTGTATGCGGTCCCCTCAAATTCAAACCGTATGTTCTCGGTGCACAATAGAATCATATCCTTTAAATACTCCACTGGCAGGCCAACAGACATATTTTGACTCAGGATAAAATCACATAAATTATCAACCGTCTCACGTAAAGGTACATTGGTGAATAAGGAGTCCACATCTATTGAGTACATAAGCTCTGCACTCAGTGACAAATGTTCCAGTGTCTCAGCCAGTTCAAAGGAGTCTTTCAGGCAATACGTAGCGAGGAGTTTACGTACTGGATCTAATAGTTTGGCCAGCCACCGCGCGACATTGTGATAAGGTGAATTGTTCATGCACATAATCGGACGTAGCGGAAATCCTGCTTTGTGTAACTTGGGTGCGCCTCGCATTCTAGGTGTCTGTGTCCCGGTCGGTTTTAAGTGCCTGTACTGTGATTCATTGATGTAACCATGTAGCAGGAGGATCTGGAGCTTCCTTGCCACCTGCTTCTCCACCAGGATGTTGTTTTCCGGTGTATTATCTAGCTGGAACTTCCGAGTGTCTCCCAGAATGGACTCCATCTTCGAAATGTAGTCAGGCCTGTTCATTACTACAATACCCGATCCCTTATCCGGCTGCAGGAACATTACGTGCTTCATTTGTTTCAACTCCTTGATCGCCGTATAGTGTTCAGATTGTAGACAGCACCTCTGACTTATCGGTGTACACAGAAACTGGTTCGCAATATCTACCAATTTCGCCAGAAACCAACCCGCATCTTCTGTCGATCTTGGCGTGAGGTCCCTGAGCTGTTCATTCAGATACACAAAATGCGCCTGCGTGCTGATCTTGTCTAGCGCTTTTGGCGGCAGTCGGTATTTCATTCCAAGCGAGAGAACTTCCAATTGAGTGCTTGTGAACTGAGCAGAGAACAAATTGTATACGTGCTTCAAGCAATCAGTAGGAAAGGAAGCATTGCTGGGTTTAGCAAGAGAACCCTGCAGACTGCGCACTGTTTTTGCTCTCGTGCGACGGACAACTTCAGCGGAGAAGGCCTCAAATTTTAATCGACAAACCAACGGCAACTCATTGAGTGTGCAAGCGAATCGTCTCTGCGTCTCGAGAAATTTCCGTTCTCGTTCCAGACAGGCGTCGATATGCGCCGACGCGATCCTGGTCAGATTGGTGTTGTTTATCGGTAACCTGTTCCTAGACAAGATTTTGGCGAATCGCGGCTGGAAGGAACATGAGCGCATACACTCCCCAATAGATGTGGACTCCTTATTCACCAATGTACCTTTACGTGAGACGGTTGATAATTTACGTGATTTTATTCTGAGTCAAAATATGTCTGTTGGCCTGCCAGTGGAGTATTTAAAGGATATGATTCTATTGTGCACCGAAAACATACGGTTTGAATTTGAGGGGACCGCATACAAACAGATCGACGGGGTCGCTATGGGCAGCCCGCTGGGACCAGTTTTAGCCGACATCTTCCTCGGCCTGATAGAAAGACAACTTGCTGAGAGCATTGGTGAAGCGAAATTGTACAGACGATATGTGGATGACATTTTAGTCTTCACCAGCGGAGAACATTTTAATCGGCTTTTGACCATCCTAAATTCGATTCACCCTAATCTGTCGGTATCCCATGAAGTGGAACAGCACCATTGCTTGGCGTATTTGGATATACTCATTTGGAGACAGGCTGAAGGTACGTTGCAGCGCACTGTTCACCGCAAATCGACTTGGACTGGACAGTACTTTCACTTTTCAAGCTTCGCCCCGATCGCATACAAACGCGGGTTAGTGGGAACTCTCTTCTACCGGGCTAGACGTATTTGCAGCCCCGAAACGTTACAAGCCGAAGAAGAATTTCTACGCAAGACCTTAATTTCTAATGGATATCCTGAGAAGTTTATTCAGGTACACAGCAGACCTTCCAGCGTGAAAACACCGGTGTTGACGGCTGAGAAAAAGAATGTTTATTTGTTCTTGCCGTTCAAGGGGGACCATGTGGCAAATGACATCGGACGAAAGCTCCGGTCCGCCCTAACGCGAACCTACACGACAGCCCAGTTGCGACTCAGGCATACCACGCGAGCACTTGTTCCTCATAACCGTCAGAGCATCTCATCGGGTAGTTCGGCCTCTCACGTTGTTTATCAGTTCACCTGCGGTTGCGGTGACATTTACATCGGCAGAACAAACCGTCAGTTAGCTCAGTGGGTGGTTGAACACTTGCCAAAGTTGTTGGGACAAGTGATTACGCAACAACATGGGACGAAGCTGTGAATCAATCGGAGCTCGGCATCGTCTATCACCAAGCACCTCATGACAACCCGTTATCACGTGAACCCTGAGAGAGCGTTCAACTTGTTATTACGTAACAAAAACCCGATAATGCTAGCAATTAGTGAGGCGTTGTTAATTAAGGCTTATCAACCTGTGCTATGTGCACAGAAACTCTTGAGGCAATCAATTCGGTTGCCATGGTCTTGACTGTGACATTTTGATTGGTGGTGCCCCTTTTTTCCATGTATATAATCCCTTATGTGTTTCTGATCGTATTGTGTTTGCGACTGATGAGAACAATCGAAATGTTGACATATCGCAACCTCTGTCTTCTCTCTGCCTTAACGAAATGTTTAAATTATGTTTGGTGCTGAGTTATCTGCGGGATAATGGCTGATTAATACGCGGGGCAGTGTAAGCTGCAAGGAAGCTGTCGCGCCGATTTCGACTTATATTTTACACCATAGCCAGCTGTTTGTGACGGCATGTTTTCTACACAAGGTGTAGGCGCCGTGACGCTGAATGCTTGTTTAGGGCATTAAGATTTTCCGGTAAGTCCTCCTTCTCTCCCTTTTATTATTCTTTTTTTCATAGTTCCTAATGATTGTATGGCAGCGAAGCATCAGTTCAATTGGCTGATGTGGTTGTTGTTGTGTTGCTCGGGGGTAACTATATTCACGCTGGATTGGTGCGGAGGTAAATACCCAGCCCGAGCTAGCATGGGCAGAAGCTGAAGGAAATCGGAGAAATGGAAGTAGGCTGACGTAGCAACGACGAGCGGCTAGAAGAACCAATAGCAAAGTATGTTCACGGCGACGCATTACAATTTGTTTTCCACCGTCAGTGAAATCCGGTTCTGTGATTATTCGTTTTTGGCGGAAGTCCATAACTTATTCTGTATTTGGTAGTCTGCACAACGGTGTTTGCAACACAGGAAGTATTCAGCCGCTTGTGATCACCCTTTAATTACTCTTGATCATGTCACTGGGTTTGTGTGGATTTCATCGATTACTTTCCTTCTCATACCTCCATTTCCGTATTCAGGCAGAAGACCGGACGATTTCTTCAGCTACACCCGGAGAAGAGAGTAATCTTTACTGGTCTCGAGCGACGTGTGTGCGTTAATGTACTGAACACAATTAGCTCGTAAACAGCGATATTTTTTATATACTTCGGAGATGTCTGTGCGTTCATGGGATTAAGGTGTGACCATGTGTATGCGTACAACACCACACAGGCAATTACTCTTGAGAAATCTACCGATTCGTGCACTGAAAGTTTAACAGCCTTATAGTAGCGGAGGGTGCTAAATGACACATATCTCCTGTTTAGTGTTTTTAGTGGCATTGCAACTAAGAGATGTATCTTCAGCGTTGTCTTGCTTAATCGTTACTGTATAGATAACAAACATCAATGCGCACTGCGTAATCTTTGTCATCCGGTACTGCTGTATCTCATATCAAGTACAGAGACAGCGCACAGAATATGTAGATATTAGGATAACGGTTTTCAATAAATGAACTTAATAGGCCTTAAGACCGGTTAATAATCTATAATACAAACTATCTCAAAAAGTAACTTGAAAATTCCCATTTAAGTCTCTAGAACAAAAGACCATCTGGTGAGCAAATGCTTTCAATGATTCATCGTCAGACCATTACAATCATATAGAGGCTAGAAAGAGAAATCGACCCAGTTAGTTCAAAACGAATTGATCACGTGAAGGTCAACGTCAGAGTGGAATCATTGAAAGCATTTGCTCACCAGATGGTCTTTTATCTCAAAAAGATTTTATCAAATCTTTTCATTTACTTTAAATCAGTTAGGTTCCAATATATCCAGTAAGCATCAGTAGCTCAGAGGATATCCATCTGTAATGTCATATAATTAGCTCAAACACAATCATGCTTCATACATTGCCTTTCATTTCAAAGGTAAACTGGCCCGCATACTTTCCCAAAAAGCACATGCTGACTGGCATATATTGTTATGCGGATTTGGTCAAAGAGTGGTGAGGCCTAGTCATGGTCGCAAGCCACAAGCAAACCCAGGCATGAATTCTTCAGTCTACCATAAACACCATAATTACCAGTTACTTCAGCAACATTATTATCACCGCTTGGCGATACCGCAGGCAATAAAGGAAAGAAGGCTATGCGGATGACTACGTCTTAACGTGAAAGAGTACTGCATTGCCACCCGTGACACTCAAATCTCCTACACATCTAAAGCAAGAGTGTGTTTGAAGAGACATTTCTATTTCTCAACTGGTTCGCTGCACTTGAGACTTTATGAACCCCATTAGAGGCATGTATTTCAAACTGCTCATCCAGTGGTAGTTGTCATGCCTGTCCTTTTACCGGCCTTCTACCACTGCTCAATTTCCCCATTATGATCAATTTTTCTCCCACCAGTCCAGAATAATCACCTAATCCAGCGATTTAAGCGCATTTAATTTAGCGACTTGAATTTTAGTGGCCATCTCCTATACACTAGCGTCTGAGAAGCGGCTGATTCAAACAAACGAGTATTTGAAATCGAAACAGCAACTATCTTTGCAATCTCAGTTAACAACTGGTATTAATACGTAGTCCTAACATGAAACAATGGAGCAATGGTTTATTACGGGTAAAAAATCATTGCTTAACAAGCCCCGTGGGATGGAAAATATTGCGAAAAGTGAATTGCATGATAAAGTGAAAACCGTTTTGGTGGACTCACCATAAACTTATGTAGAATAGCGGAGATGTTCGCGTATTAAACTCTACCGTTAAAGCACTAAAGTCTGAAGTGGTATTGGCTAGAAACACTGCACAGGACTGTAAAGCCGATGTTGAATTTACTGGTGTATTCCTTCTCCACTACCTCAGTGAGGTCAGCGAACAGGTTTCATCCCATCCTGTTGGAATTTGTTTCGAAGTTTTGTGTTCTGGGCTGCGACGCACAACACAAAGTTGGATGTCGTTTGATTCGATGTGAGTCCAAGTCATTTCCGACATTGCGACTTTATCTGTGAAAGATATATGATGGAAGTGACAGATCAGAGTGAGCGGATGAACCAACTGAGCGAGTCAGACAGCCAATGGAAGGAGGGTGTAACGGATTCGGTTACTGGACTCGGATTGACCGATATTCGTGTGAGTGATTCACCGTTTGTTTAACTGCAGCAAAGGAGGAACCTCATCGACTCAGAAGCGTGGTGAGGTATGAACTTGGTGCAACTTATATCGAGGAGTTTGGATTGCCAAATATGCTATATTTTCGCCTGCTTGACTTTGCTGTATAAACGCTTGTCCGTGAAGGACTGAGTTCTGCGACAAGGCACATTCGACCATGAGTAACAGCAGGTTTCGATAACCGCTCTTGCTCTATTTCTCCATTTCCAAGTCAGCTAATCTACATGTAAGCAGGTTTGCACCGGAAGAAGAGCTGAACCGCTCAGGTGACGACGGATCTCAAATCGCACCTAAGACCCAGCCGCTTTGTTCCATTCCCTTGCCTGGTTGCTCACGATTGCCATTAGGAGGCTTTCACATGCAGAGGGGCCGATGGGTTACTCACGCCGAACCGCCACAGCATCAAATTAGTCATTGTTCATGACAAGGTATTGAGTGTTTCTTTGGCAAAATTATTCACACTGGGCGTCCCAGCTGAAAACAACAACACGATTGATCATCCAGTCTACTTATGAAATCGCCCTATGTTATGCAGCACCCATCCGTATTCTCCAACACAGAGTCTGCGGCAAACATGTGAGGATCTCTGGATTTAAATTTCACCACGTGCCCATCATGATGATCCTCAAAAAAATTAGTGGTGAAACCAGGTATTCTTAACGTTAAATTGGTTAACCCCTGGCTATGAGATCAACTGTTGAACAGCCTCTCATGTATTCCCTACCTGAAGACTGTAAGCACGGATGAAATCAGTCATGAAGTGTAACGTTTGGGGTTAGAAGTTAAAATATGCCAAGTAAGCTGCAATACTCGCTCACTTTGGCGAGGAGCTTTGATGCCGCTCCTTAAAGGGAGAAAAGGAGTGTGGCTTATCTTCCCCCTCCTTTAGACACGGACGGTGAGCTAACAGAAATGTATGCAGTGTGGGTCCTGGTTGCAACATACCACGTATATTAGGAGGATTTTCTACTGTGATCCCACTGGATGTTCCACTCTTTCTAGTCAGCGGCTGTTCAGGTTGAAACTAAGAGCCCAGTTTAATCAACACGGTATTAATGAGGATGCGAAAGTTGACGAACCCCGTCAGGTTACGACTTCCACAAATTTCAGTAAGTAATCTCGGTGATTTGTATTGACGTTCATATGGAAGAGATCGAAGGACACTAACATTTCCAAGACGCGTAGCCGCAGCAACTCAGTCTTTGAGACACGTGTGGAGGCGCGCGGAAATTGAGCAACGACGGTAAGGCTACTAGATTCTGGCACCATGCATATCCCTTTCTTTTGCGCTTCATGCGTACGTCATCCTGCACTGACAAGCTAAGAGGAGGAATTGCTTCGATTGCATGCACCAAGCTGTTAAAACTAGTCGATGACGAACTCATCGATAGAGCAGCTGGTGTATCTGCTGTCGTATTTCTCTATCAAATATATACGGTCCTCGGATATTCCCATGACAACCTGATACACTAATTACCCGCTACATATCAAGTTCAGTAGGAATAAGTTGCGAAATTGTAACTGGTTTACCTGCTCTAAACTAATCATGCGTACCAATGGTATTTGTCTCCACAACAGTAGGCCGTGTGGTACGTCGCATTCAAATTGAACGAACGCGAATTTTGTCTAATGGACCATCGTCCCAGTGTTGTTTCACCTATTTAAGCTGAAACAGTATGAGCAGTGCCGTAAAAGTTAAACTCGACAGGTGGTAGAGCAATTCAGTTGATTACGTGCCGGTTGAAAAATCGGCACGTTTTGCTTGCTTAGGCCTGCTTCCATATGCTGACTTCCCTACACAACACATAGCTGAGGTAAGCAAACTAAAATGGTGTCACCGGGGACTTCCATGCTTTCGAACAAAGGTTTCCTTCTCAGATATCTCCCTACACTTACTGCGAAAACAGCTAGAACTACCAAATTGTCAGCACCAAAGGTGCAATCAAGATTGATGAGGGGGTGCAAAACCGTTCTTCCGGATCAATTGTCCGATGCGCTTGCTAAAATTAACTCCCTTGAAAACGAAGTAAATATCCTAAAGAGCGAATTGGTCTCCATTGCTGGACCCTTGGCAAAGATGACGCCATTAACCCAGCTGTCGGATATCTGCAAATCCGATAGTCCCAAGGGGGTGAAAGCGCCTGAGAACTCGCGGTTATTGCCAACGAAGTAAGTGAGCGCGCTCACTCTGCTTCAAACATGGTCTTCTTCAATGTTCTGGACCGGGTGGCCCTTGACAGAATAAAGAGCCCAATGTTAGGCTTGTGTAACCTGCCAACGGACAGTTGCACCTGTAAGCGACTGAGGAAGAAGACTACGGGGAGAACCTGCGCCATCCTCTTTACCTCTAAAGCCGAGAATTAACCAAGACATTTTTGTACAGTTGCTTTAACTTGAGAGCCCAGGCGAACCTTAGCAAGATCATAGTCAAACCCGATAAGACGCCTCTACAGAGAGTGATTCTATCTTCAAGTGCGGGCTCTTGCCGTGCAACATAGACGCTCTGTGCCAGAGCATAAGTTGTACTAGCTTGGCCATAACGCCATTCGTAGAACTGGACTCATCCAACACGCAGGTAACTTCGACCAAAAGAAAACATAAAGCTGAGTCGCGAACGACAATAGAGGCGGTCGACGACCCTGCAAAGTTCATTCCACTTCTCAATAATGTTGCTATTGATGCGACCACAATCGTTGCTCAAAACAGGAATCCCAACATGCAGGATGCAGACAGTGAGCTCGAGATCGATAGCGCCCCGCCTCATTTTGCTACAGACTCTCATGATGTCCGCTGGCAAAATTCGCCTCTATCCACTTGTACGCCGCGGGTAAAAGATTACCTAAACGACACAAGAAATCCCTGACCTTACGTCCACAAAATTATGCTCGTAACCACTACGATGAAAATCGCCTGTGTATTCCAGACTAGACATCTAAGAAGGCACAAGTTAAACCCCGATACCAGCAGGCCACGCAGTCCCGCAGACGCCCGTACCTGCGGAGAGACACCGAAAGCGCCAAATTGTGACTTGTGCGCTACTGCTCAACGACACCGATGGTGTCTTCATGAGCAATCGCGAGATAAATTCACTAACGGACGGAAGTACAGGGATACCAGAGGCAAACAAAGTCCTCTCCGTTATCCATTTGGTTCTGGTCCTTTACAACAACTTGATCATCTGCCTCACTCTTAACAACACCCGGACCATTTTATGGAATATGGTGAGTTGCGACCCACTGCACTAATTCCAAATGGAGAGGGTAGTTGTCTTATATCATTTATTCAGAATTCTCTCTCAATTTCCAGCAAATTGTTGGTATCCGGTATCCGGCTGTCTCCTGCCAACTCCGCCACGGTAGATGAGAAGCCATACAATGATAATGATCATATTCGTGGCACAAGTCTATCGTCCTCTAATCATACAGCTGCCTACAATCCATCTAATACTATGCGCCACATCTACTCATCCAATGCATGGGCCAGGTCCTTATCACCTGCCCCACCTACGAATGTATACAACGTATTAGGAGAACAGCTATTAGACATTCATTTATTGTGACCGAGCTTGATAGCTATTCTTTACGCTTTCTATTTTCTATTCTTGACTGTTGTTTAAACGCTCTGCTCTTATTTCTACTCTTATTTTATGCAGACGATCTTCCGTCACTGCCAGATGTTGTACTATGTTTACTGCCTCGACCTCTTCTGTATGATGCACAAGTACTGGTAGGTGAGCTCTAGAAAGCGTGTCCGGGATGGACATCCGTGCGTCAGGCATGTACACAATATTCACGTCTTACTTTGAAGCCGGATAAGCATTGGCTGAAGACGACTAGGAACGATGTGCAGCGGTTTACTGGCTATCGACACAAACGGTTTGTGGTCGGTATAAAGAGTTGTTTTCCTTCCAAATTTTAAGCGTCGAAACCCTCCATGGTATAGACTGCCGCTAGCATCTTCTTCTCAATATGCGCATAACACTGCTGGGTCACGGTCTGTTTGACCGCGGAAATCCAAAGGTTTTCCATTCTACAGGAGAACAGCACCTATTCCGTCCACGCTACTGTCACACTGTACCCCAGAGGCTGTGCAGGCTCGTAATACCATAGTATAGGCGCGTTGCTGATGTGGTGCCTAATATTTTCGAATGCAGTTTCACTTTCTGTTCTCCAACTCCACTTTACTCCTTTGTGTGTTAGCTTCCTGATCGGCATCACGATATCAGCGAGTCTAGGCATAAAACGACTAAAATAATTCACCATACCGTTTAAGCGATGGATTCCCTTCACAGGCCGTTAGTAGATGGCATTTAGTATAGTCTTGATTTTTCCTGGATCCACCCGGATCTCTTGGGGGGTAAACAGATGCCCATGGAAAATCACGTCTTTCCGAAGCTCAATTTTCTCGCACTTAAGCTTGATGTTATTTTAAGCACAATGTTGGAGGAAACGGCGGAGAATAGCGTCATGGTGTTCTTCCGTCGAGCAGTAGATAGAAACATCGTTCGCCACACATGTTACGCCATATAAATCGTCTACCGTTTGCACTAATCGTTTTGGAAAATTTTACTCGAAAGCTTCAAACCGAATGGCAAACGCTACCAGCGATAATGCCCGAACAGGGTTGCGTGTAGTAAGGAAAGTGGATTATTCATCCAAAACAACGTGCCAGAATGTAGAAGACAAGTCCACCTTCGTGAAACGCGGCATAATGATTTCAAGGGAAGATAGCGCATGTTGCTCTATACGCAAGGCCAGTGTTATAAGTGCCTCTTGCTTACGCCATGCTCTGACGATCTGGTAGTAACTCTCCTAGTCGGCGGAACGAATGTGGCTTGGAGCTATTTCACGCCCGATAAAGTAACCGGCAAAATTCGTAGTTACACGATCCGTGAGATTCAGGCGCAACACGGTTACTACGCGCGAGTTGAACGAGTCCCTAGGCCGAAGACAATTGCACAAAAACTACCCAACCCCAGAGAATAAGACAAAAAGACAGGCCTTTCGCGTAGGCACTTTTACCGACCAGGCTCAAAACGATTACAACGCATTCCAGCGTTTCTTTTATACCTCGATGATGTCAGTGCTTTGCGTAAGCGAACCCGGGAAGCAAATGCACTGGTACTATGCAAGTATGCCAATGGAACATGTTGAAAAGTGAAGGTTGGTAGATGCGGAGGCAGGACTGGAAAACTGAATGTTTCTTAGGTAAAAAGGGCTGAATGTTTTATGATTGCAGAGGTTGGCCGCAAACATGAATGACTTCCGAGGTACAAAAGCCAATGGAAACGTGAATGTCTCACGAGTTGGAAGGCTGATCGAAATATGTGCATTTGTCTGAATCGAGTCTCATTGCCTTTTGTGGTTTAAACTTATGAGCATTATGTAGAAGTTGGATCCCCACAACAGACACATTTAACGGTTTTGGGTCAATACACACATGCATTTCGCCCGTCCTCTTCGTAATGATTGCGACCTGACTAAACCAGTCGATTGGCTCGTCGACTTTGGCAATCACACCCTCTCTCACAATAAATTGCTCATTTCAGCGGTGAACCTGTCATGCAGAGCTAATGGAACTCTGCTAGCTGGTTGAGCTGTCGGTTTTTTCAAAAGAGCTAACGATAAGTGAGCGGTTCCCCAAACTTTTCCAAACCAGTGGCTAAACACAGACGGATACCGATCACTAATACCGGTTTCTCCCTGGCAAGTATGCACTAAACGATGATGATGAATAACAACAAAATCTAGAGACTGGCACGCATAAATGCTGAGACTCTTCGTGAGCTCTTCCTTCCTATCATAAACTCCATTCAACGTGAGGCTGCTTCCCTTGGGTTAACTACTTCCATTATAGTTGAGCCCTTCCAATGAAGTCTGGAACCATTCCACATCCGCAAGTAATCTCAAACGGATGGAATGCACACTCCGGGACAGTGCTTCCTTGGTAGTATGTTGATAGTAGCCCCGTGTCTAACTTGAATTCTATGACTTTGGCTTGGATCAAAGTACTTGCCTAGACACGTTTTGCGGTACTCTCGGAGACACGTTGACAACGGAATGTTTTGCATCTGCAGGTGACTTGTCACGAACGACCGCACTCACACTGGTTGTTCGGCAGCAATGAGCAAAGTGTTTTCTTTTTCCACATTTGGCGCATCACCGATCTTACGCCGGGCACTGTTCGCGAGATTTTGGGTGTCGCGCGGCGCAAAATTTGCAGTTATCCTGTCTCACGTTAGTAGCCTTCGCTGCGTCGCATTCGGAAACGGCACCCCATTATGCATCAGTTGCGAGTTTCATATGCTGGTATTGTGAGGTGATCGAGCACTCACTGTTGCAGATATCAATGCGTTGCTGGTGATAAGTTGTGCTGTCGCAGAAGCCGCTTTGTCGTACTTTCATCATTGATTCCTAGGACGATCAGGTTGGGTATGTGACTGTCGCCCATGCATTTGCAGAAATTGCAGATCGGGTCAAGATATTCAACTCACTGATGTACGCGTCGACGGATTCGTCTAGGCCACTGTTGCGTGAAAAGAAAAGATAACGCTGGTAGGTATTGTTGGTTTGACCTACCAAAATTCCCTGAACTTTCAATGCCCGTCTACAACTTATTGGGATCTTCGCCTTTGTCGTCGTGCAATGTCTCTAGAACACTGCGCGCATCATCCCCGGCTGCGTACCGAAACATGACCAAGCGATACGCCATCGGTTGTTCGTCCAAACCTACTAAGGTGCAGAAATCCATCCACTTTCTCCTCCATAGACGTCAATTACTCGCCAAGTTCCGTTCATCCATGTTCAATGGGGCAGACACCTGAATAGACGCTGGTGATCCAAACAGCATCCGAACGCAGCCGGTGTAGTACATCTTTGTCTCAGACATCATGTTGCAGAACTCAGTCCTACAGGGACAAGCATTTGTTCGGCAAAGACAACTCAGCGAACAATACAGCACAGTTGGCAAACCGAACTCCTCGATATAAGTTACCCCTTCACGTCCTTAACTAACGACCGTTCTGAGGCTATGGGGTTCTTCCTTTGACTCAGTTAAACAAGCGATGATTAACTGACATGAATGTCGGTCATTCTCTATCCGGCAATCAAATCAGCTACACCCACCTCCAATTGGCTATTAGGCACCCTCGGCTTGCCCGTCCGTTTACTCTGGTATGACACCCCCCTCACAGTACCCCTACTGCAGCTATATCTAGTCATGTGCCGGTTAAGACGCTTCTCATTTACGCTCGATTAAGCAAACATAAAATACACTTACTAGGCCCCTTTATCATTTTATCCGGTCCTCAGATGGTCTTGGCTGCCGAAACATGGCACTCTTCCAGTGCGCCCGACACCCCTTTTCACATCCTGGGCTACAAAACTTTCTGTGATGGACGCGTCCCTAGCCGGGGTGGCGGATCCATTATCTATATCCACGAGGACGTTCATGACTCTACATTTGAAGCCCTGTCTATTGGGAACCCCGAAGACTCAGTCTGGATTCAGAGCAGTGGGGAACACCTAGACCTCTTAATTGGCTGTATTTATAACCCACCACACACTACCAAGGAACTTGCTACGGAACTTGCCAAACTCTTCCACCTAGTTTCCGAACTACGGCCTACATACAAAATAGTAGGAGGCGACTTTAATTTACCGAACATCAGCACCTCCAAAATATATAGCTCTATTAGCTCTATTAGACGCCATCCCGGCATGCGACTGAACTCAACATGTACTTGTAGCCACTAGACAAGATAATGTTCTTAACCTATTCCTGACGACAGAAATCTCTCGTGCATTCGCGAGCGTGTTAGAGAATGTCCAAGGTAGCGACCACAAGGTAGTGAAGCTCTCGTTTGAGATAACCAGAGTGAAGGATTGCACCAGTGACCGACTACCGACCATTCCAGCGTACTAATTGTGACAGCTTCTCCAATCTCTTCAGATCCATGGACTGGGATAGGTTCTTTCTCGCAACTGATGTTGATGTAGCCACCAACGAACTGTACAACAATGCGGTATTCTGTCTGAATATACTCGCACCAAAGCAACGCGGACGTACACCACGCTGTCAACCAACCGCAGCGATTTTAAAGACAATGTCCGTCAAACTCAAAATATGCGATCCAAATACAAGAAGACAAAGGAGTTCCATCTTTTATGCGAATTATTGAAACCATGCTGCGATGGAGAAACAACAGTCATCGGTGAAGTCAGCACAGGAGAGAACCGCGATTATAAATCCAAATCCATCCAAGTCACTTACTAATTTGCTAAAGCATAGGGGCTGTCGAAATTTGACGCCCATTAGGTCACTAATGATACCGGATACAACAGTGGTTACTGACCAAGAAGAACGAGGTTCTAAGCATATATTTTTGCAACTCTTCCACCGATGCTAGTGTGACACGCACAGCTCACATACCAAGACTTGCAGAAGATGAGCTATCCAGCATTACCTTTGATCTGCGCACCATCGCTAAGGTGATAAAGTCGCTCAAGCTGTCCTACTACCATTACCCCGACAGCTAGCCTTCTATAGTCCTAAAGCTAGGCGGTCGTGACCTACCACTCATAGTCCTGAACACTTTCACTCTGTCAATGAGAAGTAGCACGTTCTATGCCGTCTGGAAGCATGCTGTTGTTCTACCGAGACACAAAGGTGGGTGTCGGCAGAACATTGACAACTACCGTCCAATCAGCTACACGCCCATCGCATCGAGAGTGATGGAGAGGATGGTAAAAGAACAAGTGCTTGAATTTCGGCTGTCGCGTGGTTTAGTTAACAGGTCGCAACATGATTTTCCCGGATAAGTCCAGTTAGACGTGTCCATTCGAGTTTCTGGATATGATAACCAAAGAAATTGATTCATTGTCTTCGTTGACAAGAAGGCTTTTGACTGAGTCCAGCATGCTGGTCCCTTGACTAAACTTCAGTATAATATCGCATCAGCTGCTATCACGGTTTACATCCTATTTGACAGGGTGTACACAGATGGTACGACTGGATAGAGCGGAATCACAGTATAGGCCCGTCACTAGTGGCGTTTTCCAAGGTAGTGTTCTGGGTCCATTACACTTCCTTCTGTGCGTTAACGACATATTTGATTGCTTCACCTACGGAAAGCCATTCCTATTTGCAGATGATATTAAAGTTGTTTTCACGCTTGATGCGAATGGAACAGGAACTGGCATGTCCTATATTCAGTGATTCTTCTGCGTTAGATCGGTGGTGCGACTACTAGATAATGGAATTCTCACCAGCTAAGTGCAACGCCATCTCCTATCGTTGTAGTCTTCCGTCAAATACACAGCGAATAAACGGATCATCAATTGTCGATTGTATTGTTGTACGTGACCTAGGAGTACACTACTTCAGTTCACTGAACTTCGCGGAACACGCGAGATACAGTATAGCAAAGGCCAGATCAGTCACCGGCTACATCTTTAAATCCATGATGCATTAGGAATACAAACTCGCTTTGTACAAGTGCTGCGCTCGACCTATCCTAGAATACTCTTTCTTAGTATTAGCCAAATCGCGGAAAAGTGAGAAAATAGCAACCGAGAGCGTATGACGTTCATTCACTAAGTGACTACTGGAACCATCTACACTAACCTATCGAGGTAGGTGCAAACAGCTCCAGCTAGACGCATTGCAGTTCCGGAGGCTCAAACTTAACCTGGTTTTCTTCTTCCAGATACTGCACAATCCAAAAGCTAATATTGAGTATTTTGTTCGACAGAATGCGGAGGAGCGCTACCCATTACGGAATAGACTGTATTCGATCATCTTACTGGAAGCTCGTACGAGAGTATACGCTCTAGTTTCCTTCCTTATAGGTATGTGCTCATATGAAATAGGATGCCAACGGAAATCAGATCGATGCCCACAGCTGCAGCATTCCGCACTAATTTATGCAGATTTCTCGACTCAATTCATATTGCACAATTTCTAGGCCTAAACCAGTCTGAAGATGAGAAATGGGAACGAGGTCCATATGGATTCTAACATCAAAATTTGGTAATGTAGCTGACCGAGTAATCCGTCCTCATCATCGGCAGCTCACGCATCCACTGATTTGCCTCAATCCATTTGACTTTTCACTGCAAACCGGCGTTCACCACAATCTCCTGTGTTCCATCAATCTATTTGCATTAGCTCTCACCTGTTAGCAAAATAGGACGACTGAACCACTCTGTGCGACGCAGCGCCTTAGTCTCGCATGTTTTAGTACTAAAGTAACCACCTACTGGCTCCAACTGCTTTGGCTCTTCACAGTATACAGACATCCAGCCCCACCACTTGCTTTTATTACTCAGCCTGTAATCCCTCTCTTCTCCAACAAGCAAATATTACATTGCGCGACGCAGCTCTTAGCTTCGCACATGTTCTTACTCACGTATCAACTTACTTGCTTCGACCTATTTGTTTTCTTACTTTAGATTGGCGTTCACCGCCACCACCTGCTTTCCATCACTCTATTTGCATTAGCTCTCCTCTTTTAGCAAGATAAGGCGACTGATTCACCTTGCTCGACGTAGCGCTTTAGTCTCGTATCCACTGGTGTTCACACAGATTTTATATTTTAGATGCCTATTCAATTTGCTGTAAACGGGCATCCAGCCCCACATATTGCTTGCCACTACTCAATTTGTATTACCTATCTTCCCCCAGAAACATGGGATTACAATCATCCTACGCGACGCAACCAATGGTTGGCGGCATCCGGTTTCGGATTTGCCTGTCACTGTGGCAAGCCACAGGACGCCTGCGCCTACAGAGGGACCATGGATGGCTTGCGCTGCACCACCCACAGCTCCAACCACATACCCCATATCCAGTGTAAACCCGAAGGAATAAGACCGGGAGACATGCGGATGGGAACCACGTTTCATCAACGGAGCCGGCCCACACTCCTTCACAGGCAAACACAAGCACGCTGTATTTGGGAATCAAGCGCACACAAGGCGGTGGCTGGACCGTAGTCCGCTCCACACTGAGTGCATGGAACCACTCTTTGAGCCTAGCACGGCCACAAGGACCGTGCACCCCGTCCCCTCCAGCAACGACCAACTGTCTCCTGGAGCCAGTATGGACGAGGTAGTGGGTAATAGACAGGTAGGCACCTTGTCAACATGCACATCAAGCGCATCCACACCGGGGATATCAAACAACAGCCAAACACTTGAGAGAGAGAGAAAGAAAAAGAGAAAAACTCGATTAATGCATAAGGAAACGGTGACATAAACCTTAATTAAATAGCATATGTAATAAGTTGTTTACAAACAAATCCTAGCTAAGTGCACGAGGTCAGGAAGTATAGTTCACGGAATGCCACGAACACAAAAATGTTATGGAAATCGAATACAATTGGCTGAAGCGATGTGTGCAAGTTAATGGAATAGAGTACAGGGAGATATTTATATGAGAAAGAAAGCATTAAGGTAAAAACTGTAAACCCACCACCTGAAATAAAGAGACTTAGCATGCAAGCACGCGGTTAGTAAATCGAATTCAGCGTGCCTACAAACGCTGTGCCGGCTCGCCGTAATTCTCTGCAGGACCCGTCGTCGCTTCTGTAGTGGCCCCAAATGGCACAGCTCATGGCCCACTAGACATTTATATGAGAAAGAAAGGCATTAGGAGAGAACCGAAAACCCACCACCTGAAATAAAGAGACTTAGCATGCAAGCATGCGGTTAGTAAATCGAATTCAGCGTGCCTACAAACGCTGCGCCGGTGCTGCCTACGTTCACTGCGGGACCCGTCGTCGCTTCGGCAGTGGTCCCGAGTGACCTCTCTCATGGCTCACTAGGCCTGCCTGACTAAGGCACTCGCGACCGCATGTTCTACAGCACCATGCGCTCGATGTCGATGGAGTACAATTCATCGGTGCTTGCCGCTTCCGCACTTGCCGCTTCTTCTCTGCATGCATGAGGGCTTTCTCCCGCACCTTCAGCAACTGCCTTCGTGATTAGATCGCGCCATGCACCACGATCAACCGCCTTCGATTCCCATGATCTGCAATCAAGATTAGAACGTGTGAGGCTCACTTTAATCATGTCCTGGTAACGTAACTTGGGTTTCCCCAGCATGCCGCTTCCCTATACTCAGCTGACCGTATAAAAGTTGTTTCGGTATTCGCGTCGAATCCATACGGCTCACATGACCGAGCCATCTCAGGTGTCGCAGTAAAAGTATGCCGTCCACTGCATACATCCCACTTCGGCGCAACACTTCCGTGTCTGCAACTCTGGCGCCCCAGCCGATCCGCAAAATTCGTCGCAGACACTGCTGATGGAACCGCTCGAGATATCGCACATCCCGACGGTACATCGTCCACGTTTCACTGCCGTATAGAAGAACGGACAGTACCATGGATTTGTACACCATCAGCTTCGTGCCAATGCTAAGCTGATGGTTGTTCCACACTCGGTACTCAAGCTTCCCGAATGCCGCTGCCGCCTTCGACACGCGATTACGCAACTCAACGTGTAGCTGCTGATCAGTCGACATCACACTCCCAAGGTAGCAGAAGCGGGAGGTGGTTTCCAATACTTCAGCACCAATGCTGATTTGCGGCAATATTGAAGATTGCACCTCCGGTGAAGGCTGAAACAGACAGACAGTTTTGCTTGTGTTGATGGTGAGCCCGAATTTGGCCGCTGTCGAAGCCAGAGCACTAGTCATGTGCTGCAACTCATCCGCGCTGTGTGAAAACAACGCACAGTCGTCAGCAAACAGCAACATACGGATAGTTGTCTCACAGACTAGAGTTCTCGCACCGAAACGACGGATGTTCAGCAACCCACCATCAATACGGTGCTCCACACGAACACCGTAAGCACAAGCCGCATCAAAAGCACAAGACAACATTGCATGAAGATATATATTAAACAGGGCAGGAGCTAAGACACAGCCTTGCTTCACACCAGAGACAACTGTAAAGTCATCCGAGGTCTCTCCACTCAGCTGCACCCTCGCTCGCATACCACTGTGCAGACATTCAATTAAACTTACAAACTTACGCGGGCAACCAAACTTACCCAACACCAGCCACAATGCCTCGCGGTTCACCGTATCAAATGCCTTGGTGAAATCAACAAAAAGCGAGTACAATGGCTGGTGTCGTTCTCTGCACTTCTCTTGCAACTGACGAGCCGCAAACACCATATCTATAGTGCTGCGACCCGAACGGAATCCACATTGCTCTTCCGCCACGTTTGGTTCCACAATCTGACTCACGAGGCGATTGAGCAGGATTCGGGCAATCACCTTGCCCACACAACTCAGCAAGTTGATGCCACGATAATTCGTGCAACATTGCTTGCCTCCTTTGCCCTTGTACAGTGGTAGCACAAGGGCATCCTTCAGCTCAGCAGGCACCTCCTCCTCAATCCACACGCGTTGCACCAAGTGGTGCAGCGCAGTCAACAACGCGGGTCCACCGTGTTTCGATACTTCAGGTGGGATCCCGTCACCCCCGGCACACTTGCCGTTTCGCAGCTGAGCACGTGCTCTCTGCGTCTCATCCAGTGTCGGGGTATCCGCCAGATCCGCCTTCACATCATGCTGCTTCAGGCCATTCAATATAGGCCAGCCGAACTCTGAACGGTTGTTCAAGAGACAGTCAAAGTGTTTCCGCCAGATCTGCGTTATGTCTGCAGTCTGGGTGCAGGTAGCGCATGAACTACCACCGATCAGCGACCTCAGCGGCTCCAATCTCGGTCCATACACCGCCTTCAAGGAGTCAAAGAATTCCTTGTGTTGATGGCGTTCGGCGTAGCATTCCATCTGCTTCACCTTCTCCGTCCACCATGCATTTTGAATGCGACGGAGCTCTCGGGTCAGTCGCCGTCGAAGTTTGCGAAACTGACTCTTCTTCCCCAAGTCACTGGGGTCTGCCACATGTGCAGCAAATGCTGCATTCTTCTCTGACACCAATGCGTCAATCGTCACATTGTTGTCATCAAACCAATCAGGCCGTTTACAGTTTGCGCGCCCGATGGTCTCCTCCGCAGCAGCTGTCACCTGGTCGCGAATGTGGTGCCACAGGTCGCCCACTGTGGCTATACAGTCCACATCACCACACAGCCGTGCAGCCATCGCCTTCTCCAGCTCAGTACGTTTCGCCACAGTCCGAAGGAGAGAATGTTAAATTTACGCCGATTCACGGCGGGAGTGCAATACATCGATTTACGAAAATATATGTACAGTTTGGTCCGAACCAATTTGTGATCAGTGCCACACTCAGCTCCACGCAGTACACGTGTCATGCGCACTTCACGCATATCACGCAGACGTACGATGACATAGTCGAGCAAGTGAGCGTGACCACTCCGTGGGTGCGTCCAGGTTGCTATATCACACGCACTCAGTGCAACCCGAGTGTTCGTGATCGTCAGGCCATGAGTGGCACACAGTGAGAGCAGCCTGTCACCGTTTGCATTTGCTGAACCAATGCCATGCGCACCGATAACATCTGTCCACGCTGATGCATCACGCCCAACGCGCGCGTTGAAATCACCCAGCAGAAATAGTCGGTCGCTCTTCGGCACAGACCGTATCACGGAGGATAGCTGAGTGTAGAACTGATCACGCGTGTCATCAGGATAACACATGGTCGAACCGTACGTGCTTATAAAAGTAGCAAACTTACCTCTTCCGAGTCATAGGCGAACAGTCATCAGTCGCGCGCTGATGCCCGTTGGTTCACCCACCAGCTGGCCATTCAGGCGATCGGATATTGCAAATCCGACCCCCGACGCAACCAATAGTCTCGTATATACAGACAAGCACGTACCCATTTTACGCTGCAACGCCTTCCTCGCGTCGCCGCTACCGGGCGCCCAGCCTCAACTCACATCTCTTCGCATTTCCAGCTGCTTACTTTTTCGTAAGAGCTCACGTGTATAATATTTATGTTAATGACGATACACTGTGCATGATGTTTCAACGGTTAATCATTTGCTGTATTTTGTTCATTTTTTATGAGCGCCCTTGCTGCATTTCCTTCCGTCTGCCTGTTCCGCTGTCTGCTGTCCGTTGCCCTTTTTTCCGAGTTTTAAAACATATCGGTCGGCATCCGAGGAACCTTGCAATAACCACGGATGCTCCTTAATCAATTAATTCCAATCCCCACTCCCATAAGGCTCGCTGTTCCCTCAACTGCATACGGACAGCAATCCAACGTTGTGCAAGCAAAGCTGATGTCAGTGAATTTGACAAGCGGGCGAAAATGGAAATCAGATGACTGTGCATAGCGGTTCAAGCAATCAGTTCGAGGTCAGATCCTTCCAATTAACCATGGACTCCATTTGAGTTACTGATACAATATTTACTTGCTATGAGTTATCGAGAACGTTGCAATGAACTTCATCTCGAACCACTTTGGATTCGACGATTGAAGCACAACTTGTTGCTGCTTTTCAACATGTTACACAAAAAGACCTATTCCAACCTGCCTACACTCAATTTACAACATTGCGCAACTCGAGCGCTTCGCAATAAAGATTTTACATTGAATATACCGAAGGCTAGAACGAACGTCCTCTCTAAGTTCTCCCTGGTCAGATACAGCTATCTGTGGAATAAACTAACAATAACCCTCAGGTCATGTGACAATGTGGCAACATTTAGCAGCAGACTCGAATTACCTTTATCTAACTACCCTAAGCTCTATATTCACATGGGAAAATTCCCTCGGTGCGCTATTCCAAGAGGGGCTCAAAAGCATATAAACTCCAATGTTTTCATAAGTAGACTTTGGCCTCAACCATCCGGCAGAATGTTAATACATGAAACGCATATCCCAATACTCCACCTATGCATGTTACCGATGCAAGAGCATGGATTCTTCTGTACAAATTGATCTGCGCCGCTATAGACACAGTTTCTCTCATCAAGAGACATATACGTATTCTTATATATCGTTTGATCATTGTTCTTGCTTATCGACACCTTGGCGCTCAAAAAACAATTTGCTATTTCAAATGGGAACACTTACCACAACCACATCCCCTATCTTGCATCACATGAATCTACACATTTTGCTCACCTTAATACTTGATCAAACAGCAACTGTCGCATATCTGCTTGTACAAAACTCATCAGGCCTTTTTTGGTGTGCTTCGTGTAACCTTGAGAATATACATTTACTTATTTAGTAATCCGGGCAGGGGCTAAAACACAGCCTTACTCCACACCAGAGACAACAACAAAGTCGTCTTTGGTTTGTTCACTCAGCTGCACCCTCGCAAGCATACCACCGTGCAGACATTCTAGTAAACTTAAAATTTACTCGGAAAACCAAGTTTACCCGACACCAGCCACAGTACCTGGCGGTTCACCATATTAAATGACTTGGTGAATTAAACGAACAGCGAGTCCAATGGCTGGTGTCGCAGTGGGCATTTCTCCTGCAACTGACGAGCCGCCTACACCATATCAATGATACTGCAACCCGAACGGAATCCTCACTGCCATACCGCTACGTTCTGTTCAACGACCTGAGTGACGACGCGGTTGAGCAGGATTCGAGAAATTACCTTCCGCGCACAGCTCAGCAAGTTGATATCACAAAAATTGGTGTACCATTGCTGGCTCCTTTTGCCATTGTACCGTGTTAGCACATGAGCATTCTTCAAGTCAGCTGGCACTTCGGATCAAACCAAGTGCATTGCAACGCGTGCCCGCCGTGTTTGAACACTTTAGGTGGGATCCCGCCAGCGCCGGCACATTTGACATTTCGCAGCTAAGCAAGGGCTCTCTGCCTTTCATGTACTATCTGTGTGTCGGCAAGACGTTTCTCTGTTGCAACCCGTACAACCTACAAGCTATAACCAGTTAATCTCTGAACTGTCGTTAAAGAAACATCCGAAGTGATCGCGTCACTTTTGCAGGTAGGTTTCAGTCTGTTTGTAGCCAACACTTGAATTGTTTGAAATATGCATTTCCCTTTATGATTCCAAACATAAAAAGCAGAAGACGTAGATTGTGAGATGACGCCGTCATATCGTACATTCTTCGCAGTCACAAAAACCTGCAACATTGGAGCATAGACAGTCGGTGATCACAGACAGCAAACCGCATAGGCTACCACGGTAGGCTTAGAGTCACTGTCGGCTGCATTTGAATGCACAGCGGTGGTCGTTTGCGATCGCTAAAGACAACCTCCAATAGCCTAAGGATTTGGAGCCACCGATCGCTCATTAGGACTGTGAACGACCCATCAGGATTGACTCGGTGCCTAGCAGTAAGCAAGGGCCTGGTGACTTGTGAGGTAGCTCGGCTTCCTGAGTCAACTGCTTCCGTTGTCACAGACCTGTAACGACGGATTCAATTACTATGCTGCACAAGATGTCGTCATCAAGCGAACCCGAACTTTTCCCATATCGGCAACGAAGGAATTGCAGCATATAGTGACCAACCCACACTATGTATGCTAATTCGCGTGTAACTGCGGTGACAGTTATGTTGATAGAACTGACTTCCCGAATAAAAGAGCATGTGCCGAGACAATTTTAGCGTGCAGTTGCGTCGATTTCCGAACCCGTCAAATTCCCTTCCCACGTAGACCGCCGAGTTCCACGATAGGCAAACGCCTATAAGTCTCAGGTTACAGGAAAGAGCTAGGCTCAGCGTACAAAGTTGTGGTATGTCACGCTAATCCATGCTATCTTCGGTTTGCTGAGACCGTCGCTATTAGCCGGCTGAACTCTGTATTTCAAACGGACATAAGAAAGGGCATTTTATAAACTTATTAGTGTGGAAACACCTTTAATTGGGATTTAAAATTTGGGAAACAGCTTAGTGTAAGAATTTTTCTTCTTGATAACGAAAGCACTTCATTTCTGTTTTAAGGAACAATTTCCGTGATTTTGTATATAAAGGGGCAATTTCTGTTTCCGGCTGTAATTCCTAAATATCGGTTGTGGAGGCGCAGCATATACGTCTGGTAAGCGCTTTGCAGCCATATACACCCACATCTTTCAATATCCCATTCGTTCATTCACCTGAACTCTCCGCTTTTTCACTTTTTTATCCATCGCAGAGGAGCACTTATTTGTGTTCACATAGCAAAATGTGTTCCCCTAGTTGCATGTGTACTGAGCAATTATAAAGGTGACAATGCAATAAAGTAACATAATAGAATTGTTTATTGCTGGAAATGGAACAACAAACCTTGGTTTTAAGGGATTTCTTCTTTTCTCATCTATTATTTCGACTTGCATTTTCGCGCTAGAGACTGGTGGAACGCTACCGCTGAAGTCCTGTGCATTCAGAAACAGTTATTTGTCTACCTAAACCTGCCCTGGACGTAGGTGTGAACTTCCGTCAACCGTTATGCACCCCAAGGCTGTCCGATCGCACCCACTGTTAACAATATCTACGCATACCCGTTATTGTTAATGGTATTGCGGGAACAATACGGGATGCAAGCATATACCAGCCTTCGCCTTCTCTCCGTGCTTATCTAACTGTCGAAGGAAACTAGCTGCTGTAAGCTTACATTAATTCCAATGTGTCAGCTGAAATTGTTTCTGACAAACAGCGCTGACTTCATTGATTTTTGCTTTTATTTGAGAAACCTGTAATCTCGTATCTGGTTCACCTTTAATTCTATTAGGGTACTTTGCTCTTGTATATGTGTAATGCGAAAATCCACTTTCAAATAAATAATGTAGGGCAAAAGGGAGAAACACGACGACAACAGTCTTCATTATGTCACGGTATCCGCCTTTTGTTCCATTCCACAAATTAGACAACTACAGTTTGTGAAAGGCCGCCTGAAAGGAAATATCTAATATCATGTCGATGAATCTCACATACTGAAGATATGTAAAAGTAGGACGCTTCTTCTTGCCAGTAAATGGGTTCTTGATGGAAGAAAAGTCTGTTAATTTCTCATCTTCTTTGGGGAAATACTGACATGGTGCATTGACCAGGTTTTGCAAATACTGCACAGTTTGCTTAGAAATAATCCCGGGAAGTTCGGTGCCCCCTTTCATCTGTTCTAAAATATCTTTTAAAGTTGGAAAGCTGTCAAAATCTCTACCGTGAACAGAATTCGCCCTTAAAATCCAACTTTTTTTTGAAACCTCGGTCTCTACCATATACATTGCATATGGTCGTAGATTTTCCTTGCAGTACTAGATTTACGTCGTTTGTTTTTCGAAGACAGTCGAACCTGCTGTTGTGACCAGCTGTCTATGGCGAGCGGCCAAAAACAGCAACCTTTTCTGCTGTGAGCAATGTTCTTATGCATGAACCTGTCCATGGCGGCGACCACCTGTCCAAGGTGACCACTTTTTGTCGGTCCCTTGCGTAGTCACCTTAGACAGGTTTTGTATTTGACAAACAATTAAATCTTGCCAACCACAATAGCCGTCATCCGGAATTTCAAATAAAATTGCTTACCGATGAAGAAAGCGAAAACTTATGTGCACAATTCTAACAAACGCAGTAAAATATCCTTCCACTGTGAGCGTACTTACTTTACGGTGGATCAGTAAAGATGAGTGGTCACTTCCCATATCACCGCAGTATTTTAAACAGTTGGTTTTGTAAAGTCCCAAATTTAATGAAATTAATTATTTATACTGTCTCACTGAGGACAGTTAGTTTCGGGTGGTACTTTTCCGATAGCAATTGCTTGTCGATATAGAATACATTAGCTACTGGTGCAGGTTTTGCAACGGTTTTCAATCTTGTCGCAACACCAACAACTGTTGCTGCTAATATTTGACGCAATCAGTGCAAATATCAATACAGTTGACAATGGGATGTTATCTTTGTGCACAAAATTATCGGAACGCCATTAGCTTTTTATGTAGTGGTTTACACAACCGCATGTCTTAATTCCAGGGATAGTAAGTGTTAGTATCATATAATCACTAGCAATATGGTAAATCACGCCAAATCTGTCGATTCATCCATTTCAAGAGCGAAATGAGTGTACCTGATGAGTAAGATTAACCTTTACTTAACAGCCGTTGTTAGTGTCTTAATTCTTCAAGATCCCATAACATTTTATAGTGGTATTACCGACGGTTGTTTCGCTGATTTTTCATTCAACGTGTACCTAGTCATTTCAATCACACATGAGTTGAGATGTTTTTCGGCTATTGTATGAGGTTCTCTTGTCAGCGCAACACGATAACTCTATGTAGGAGTTTTCAACAGCCTTTTCATTTACAGTCTGAGACGAGTGAAGCATGTACTTTTTGGTGCTTTACAGTCCATTTCACTTTCGCTCAAAGTACTTCCGTTTCACATTGCCCCCTCATTTGTGTAGGCACCATGTAACTGTTGGGAAGCACTGTTTTACATGTGACACATTGTTCGCCATTGTTGGACTTCATAAGTCCAAAGTACTATAAATATCGTTGCATTTACGCCTGTTATTTACTGGCACAGATGCTCCAGTTGGCACAACTTTATGTTGCATAGGATCAGGTAGTATAGGTATATCGAACGTCTCAGTTTCTAGGTTCTCAGAAGGCAATTTAGCTGGCACAACTGTTAATACAGCTAAATCTGTCTAGGCCGATCGATCAAGAGCCCGACAAAAGTGGTCGCTTTGAACAGGTGGTCGTCATAAACAGGCACAACGGAACAAAGAAACAATGGGATATTACAGGCAAAACTATGCAGCATGCCAACGTGTTGGTTCCCAGAATTTGACGTCTTCGCAGATTGTTCTGAGCACCTCAGACAAGCCTAGACTAGTACCCTAAGGTCGCCCTGCTGGGTGACTGCTTGCTGGACATGGTCTCCAAGCATGTAGGTGATGTTCGGCTGATGGCGATTGTGAACCAGTTTACCCCTTCCCTAAATTGAACTGGAGCAGATTGTGGAGTGACCTCCCATACGCGCTGTTCAAGTTTCACTGAAGTGCATCGTGATCTGCTGGCTCAGCCATCATCCGACACGTCTTAACATCATCAGGGAACAGCAAGAAATCTGAGGCAGGTAAAAGCGCAAGCTCGTTAATGAACACGAGAAATAGACCTCTCCCCAGAACTGACCATTGTGGAACTCCCTATTTGACATAAATCGGATCCGAGAGCGCACTTTGAACTCAGACCTGCAGTTAACGATCCTGCAAGAAATTCCTGGTCCACCCAAGGACAGAATCACCAACTCCACAGCTTTCGATCCCGTGAAGCAGAATGCAGTGGTCCAGTCGGTCGAATGCTTTGAATAAGTCGTGATAGATGACGTCTGTCCTTCTGTCTACATCGGCTGCTTCCGTTCAACTAGTGCGTGCAATCTTTAGGTTGGTAGTGTATAAATGATGCTGGCGGAAACCGTGTTGCTCGGGTGTCATGATGTTGTGACTTTCTAGATTCCGTAGAAGGCAGAAGTTACGATTAAACTCCACACGAAAATCTGCCTCGACGGGGAATCGAACCCCGGTCCACGAATTTCAGGTCCGCTGCTCTACCACTGAGCTACCGAAGGCTGACGATTAGGTGCGGAATTTAACTTACGTTACTCACAAACATCCTTAAAATAACTTTCTAGATTGTCTACCAAAGCCTCAGCGATGATTGCCTCCATCGCCTTTGAGAGCACAGGAATGAGGATCAACAGGCGATAGTTGGCGAGTTCTAAACCACTACGGTTTTTGAAAATTGGAGTGAATATGTCATGTCTCCACATAGTAGGCACATTTTACTTATCCAAGCACGTTTAGAAGAAACGCGATAATGGCCCGACCGGCGTTGTTGCTTCTGCGTTCAGCGCCCTCAGGAGAGCTAAATGTGCGTAGTGAGAGCAGTTTCTTCAACACAGCTGGGGCAGTAAAATTGGTGTTAGTGAGTGCCGTAGCTGGAGCTAGTGAAGTGGGTATATAACACTGACGGACGTCTCGGTGGAAGGTTGGGGTATACTGCATTCGTAGGACGTTGGCTGCCTCCTCGGCACTCAGTGCCACTCCGAATGACGTGTTAAGTGGAGGGATACCGAGCTTCACTTTCCGGGTGGTGTTAACGTGCTTGTATAGGAGCTTCTTATTATTTGCAAATTTACAGGCCAAATATTGTTGGTGAGTCCATTTGTCCCCAGGGACATGCGTGTTACAATGGTTGCGCCGGGTCACGGAATCGGTCCAGTTTTCGGGACTAGGACTTACTCTGTAAATGTACCAAGCTGCATTCCTTATTGACTTGCGATTGCGGGTTCTACTTCCAATGAAAGACAAGGGATTGGTGGAGCTAACCCTCTTCGTTTCTGAAACAGTTGCGATTAGATTGCTGAAGCTTCCAACAACCCGAATCCAGGCGCTATCAGGTGAGCCACCTTTCAAGAATCCCCAATCGGTCGTCTCAGCTAGATGGTTCAGGATGTTGTAATATGTGATAGTAAGTGTTAGTTTTGTGTGCAACTTCAGATATTCAGCGTAACACATACTTTCTATTCATACAAATTTGAAGTTCTGATAAGGCAATTTTAGCCCATCAGTTGTCAAAATAGTAAAGTGCTGAAAATGTACCCATCTGGATACATAAAGCTCATTTTGACTTGATTAGACTTAGTTATAAAGTACGGTGATTTGATCGCTTAGCCCTAGTTGGGTGTCTATAAATGCCTGTCGATAATGAGTCCCTCATTTGTAAGTACGAGGTCAAGTACCGATGGTTGTTATTAACGCTGTACCTGGCAGGTGAGCTGATGTTATAATGTCTTATAGTTCGGTCTTGTATGTTTCGCTGGGGGATGTCGAGGATTCCAAGTCGTGCACGTTGAAATCGCCGGAAATAAGAAGGTTGATGTAAGTTGGGAGTAACCATTTCTTCAGTGAGGATATTAGGTGGGAATCCATCTCTGGAGTGGACAATGGGAAGCGATATACCACTGCAACAAAGCAGTTGTCGTTGTGTCTGAGACGCAAACAGCACCATAGGAAATCGCTGACCCGCGTCTCCGGATCAATCAGTGGTTCGCATTGTAAGTCGTTATGATAGTATAGGATAGCACCACCTGCTCTGCTGGGACGATCGTGTCGGAATAAGGACATTCCCTGAATCGCGATTACGACATCCGTAACCCATGAGTGCAACCACATTTCAGTTATGGAGATGAGATATTAAGCTTTGTTGACTGGCGCAACCGAAGCTCGGCGAATTTGCCGAGGAGGCCTTGGCATTCGTGTACATACAGGAAAGTGTTTCGGTTCTTAGCAACGATCCGTGACACTTGTGGTAAGGAGGAGTGGTTATGCCGACCGTTGTATGGTCTTCCGCTAGCCGATTTTTTGTGGTATTATCGGCGAGTCGCTTGGAGTTGGGTTCAGTGGCATCGTGGTTAGCCCGTCTGACAATTCAGTTTGCACAGTGCATGCGAGTGGCTGCAGGATTGCACAGGAAAATCTGTTTCCCTTCAGACCTGCTTCCCGGGTGCATTTAGGCTAAGATCACTGCTTCGTTTGCCTGCTGTGGTAGTGCTTTAAGTCGGACGACAGTTTTACTCGCCGCTTTGAACCGGTGTTCGGTTGGCAGTCTGTTTCGAAATGAATGCCAGCGTTCCAGTTGTGTAAGTGCAATTTGCCTAGTTTGTAACACAACCTTATTATCCTTGGGCCGCACCCTTTATAGCTTTCTGATCTTGGCACCGTTGAGAGAGAAGTAGCAATGACGTCATTCTAGTGCAGGGTCTCGCGTGTATAGCGCTGCTACTCCTAGTCGTGCACCTTTGCTTCGCATTCATCGTGCTCAGGAGAGTCGGTGATGCCGTGGACAAAAACGGTTCTGGCTGCGGTGTTTAGCTTGAACTCATCTAAGCTCTGCCTCGCTCACTTGCGCTAGCTCCACGAAGGTCTGAAAAGGGGCTTACCAAACCGATTTCTTTCTGGAAATTAACAATCTAAAGCAACTCCGCTTCCACTTCATCGAAAGGATTTAGCACTACCCGAAGAAGCCTGGCTTCGCCATAAGGCTGGAAATTTGAGTGGCAGGAGATCCGCGTCAAGTTGGAGGGTTTAGTCGGAATACCGAGGAAATTACATATGGTGTTCCATTAATCCAGGTCATCCACCTGTTTCCTTTCAAATAACTCTTTGTTGACTCAGGAACGTTGGTACATATTACAGATAAGGCATCCAATTGCTTCTGAGTGTCTTTCCTGGGACAGTAGTTTGGATACCCAGCGATTTGCTACGCATCCGTGCAGCGTTACCTTTCACATTAGTTATGGGTGTGGTAATAGAAACAGTAGCGTGCACTTGGATGAAATAACGGCCCAGCTGCCAATGGCAGTCGCATGTTTCCTGGGGTTCGGGGAAGCCTGGTACGAGGAAGTGGATTTGTGGGAAATGGTTGTAAATTGGCTGGGAGTGAAGTGTTCGGGAAAGCTTGGGCGAGTTGGCTTATTGGCAGTGTTTGCAGGAGCAACGTTATTAGTGTAGCATTCGGCGTTGTTGAGTGGGCTTGCAGTGGAGTTCGGTGGAGGAGCCTGTGTCAGACATGCTGCTGTGCGTGTTCCTACCGAATCTATTTTGGTGCCCAGCATCTTCTCAACCACATCCGAAAGCCTTTCATACTTCTGGGACAGTGCAATTACCATTTTAACTAGAGGGACAGTTTTACACTTCGCACAGGACCAAAATGAGTCAGGCCTGCTGCTGACCAGCCTGCACTCGCTTGCGTTGATTTTCCCGCATTTCCAAAGGAAACCCCTATTTTGACCATCTTATTGCACGTTCAACAGGCGCTTTTAGGCACCGCATCTCGGTTAGTAGCGCTCATCAGGGCACGCGAACGTGTGGTTAGTCCTACCCAGTATCCTGGTTTGATTGACTCGGCGTCAAAGTCAGCCCGCCGAGACAGGTGGTTGTGCTAAGCCTCTCTCACTTGCGGACGCGGGCAGATAGCGAGATTCAGCAGTGCGCACACAAGCACACGAAGACGCGTTGGACGATGATGCACGCGGGGGGTGGCAAGCCACCTTAAGTGTTTTGGATACGATTTTTATTGCGTGAACGACGCTTGAGGTCTTATCGCATTGTTTTGCTTCCGCCTGTATGGATGGTTACAGGGTCGTTTGAGAGTTTTCAGCTTCTTCTACCGATTGAGACCAAAATTATTCTCGGAAAGTTAGGGAGTGATGTGATTCGACACGAAGAACTCGATGGAGTATCTACCAAAACTGAGAATGGGAGTAACAGTACGACGCACATAAGTTAGATCCAAGAGATGGAAAGCACTGAGAAGCGCTCGTCGAACTGGTTTGAAAGAGCGCACGCACAAGAATATGTGCGGAGAACTGGAATAACCACAACGAGTGGAGCGAGGGCCGAGATAAAGTGCGGCCGTACGGCAGTCAGATCAGACATCCGGAAACTACTCATAGGGGAAAACGTTGGGACATCTTCGGCTGGTCGCCATAGCAGGTTGGACTGTTGCAACATCAGTCGCATCCAGTGCGAACGATGTTAGTGATTATCAGGCCGTGAATGGCGTACGGTGAGTGCAATCGATCCCCGCTCCTGTTGACTGAGCCAATGCCATACGGCCCGATGACGTCTGTCCAAACCGCTTTGTCACGCAGAACGCGCGCACTGAAATCACCTAGTACGAATAGCCGGTCGCTCTTCGGACGGGATGTATCAAGGAGGGCAATGAGAATAAAACTAATCCACTGTATCATCAGGATAACACATGTTTGGATCATACGTGCCAGGAAATTTACAAACCCAAAACTTCCGAGGCGCAGACGAAGTGTAATCAGTCCTGAGGGAATGTCAGTCGACTCTGCCACCACTTGGCCATCTAAGTGGTCGGGTATTACAAATCTGACCGCATGTTACGTAGTGCTGTGGTGGCACTTTCAAACAAGTAGAACGCGTGCCCACCATTATCGTCACGCAATTTGCATTGGTCAGTCGGTCGTCCCACTGTGTACGGCAATGTCGATCCTGTAGCGTTCAAATTTCTCGGCAATCATTGCAGTGCGTCGCTCGGGGAGCTCATTTGTGTTCCGCGCACGTTCCGGTATGCGATTTTGTACACTTTCGCAGGAGGCGTACGGTTGCGTTCGACAGTCGCATTGGTGGAGGTTTGGAGAAATGTTTGGGGTTGGAGATGGTAGCGTGGGGGAGGTGGATGGGGACCGAGATGTTTGAATGTGGTGAGGAAGGGGAAGAGTCGAGGTACCAGCGGTAGCACGTCTACGCTTATCCACGCTGCCGTATGTACCAGTTAATGCAACCTTTTCCGACCATTGTGTGATGGCTGACGTTACATGAAATTATTTGTCACTGTTAGCCATGTTTGGTATTTGGGCGAACATACTTCCAGAGGGTGCACACGCACGCAATATATATATATATATATATATATATATATATATATATATATACATATATATATATATATGTATGGTTAGCTGCATCCGGTTTCGGATTTGCCTGTCACTGTGGCAAGCCACAGGACGCCTGCGCCTACAGAGAGACCATGGGTGGCTTGCGCTGCACCATCCACAGTTCCATCCACACACCCCATATCCATGTAAACCCGAAGGAATAAGACCGGGTGGAATGTGGATGGGAGCCACAATTCATCAACGGAGCCGGCCCACACTCCTTCACAGACAAACACAAGCACACTGTATTTGGGAATCAAGCACACACAAGGCGGTGGTTGGACCGTAGTCCGCTCCACACTGAATGCATGGAACCGCCTAACACGGCCACAAGGACCGTGCACCCCCCCCCCTTCCCAGCAACGACCAACTGTCTCCTGGAACCAGTATGGACGAGGTAGTGGGTAATAGACAGGTAGGCACCTTGAGAACATGCACATCAAGCGCAGCCACACCGGGGATATCAAACAACAACCAATCACTTGAGAGAGAGAGAGATAAAGAAAATAACTCGATTAATGCATAAGGAAACGGTGACATAAACCTTTAGTTAATGAGCATATGAAATAAGTTGTTTACAAACCAATCCTAGATAAGTTCACGAGGTCAGAAAGTATACTTTACGGAATGCCACGAACACAAAAATGTTATGGAAATCAAATACAATTGGCTTAAGCGAGGTGTGCAAGTTAATAGAATAGAGTACAGGTAGACATTTATATGAGAAAGAAAAGCTTTTAGACAAAATTAAAAACCCGCCACCTGAAATAAAGGGACATAGCATGCAAGCACGCGGTTAGTAAATCAAATGCAGCGTGCCTACAAACGCTGCGCCGGTTCTGCCAACGTTCTCTGCAGAACCCGTCATCGCTTCGGTAGTAGTCCAGAGTGGCTTCGCTCATGGCTCACTAAGTCTGCCTGACTAAGGCACTCGCGACCGCATGTTCTACAGCACCATGCGCTTGATGTCGATGGAGAACAACCAAAGCAAGGGGCAATATATATATATATATATATATATATATATATATATGCTACCTGATCCATGCTGATTACCCCAATACTCTACACTGCTCGTTAGCGCAAGTCAAGCTTTCGCGTGGACTGTGGCGTGGTAACGAAGTCGATAATGTGGTTTCCGGATGCGGAGGAACGGCCAAGCTAAAATCGATGCGCTTGGTGAGCACTAAGTCAGCAATGCAATCGAGAAACGATTGTGTTTTAACAGGCGAAAGCAGAACAAGCAACTTGGCTCAGTGTTTTTCCTGTTCACCAAAACCTGCAGCCAGAGTAGACGGAGTGTAAATACGTAACCAAAGGGCGCGATGCAACAAAGAGGAGCAAATGTCGAAGTATCTAAATGAGTTGGCTCTAATACCAAACAAGGATACCGGTAGATAAAACAGTCATTTACAATCTGGTACTACAAACAGCTTAATTTGAGTTCGATTACTTTACGGTGACTGAGGTTGAGAAGCAGAGGTAATAAGGCCTTCAGACGTTTATATAAATGTTAGTTTAGTGAGCAGGACGAAGATCGCTCCTCATCCACCGATCGCACTGGATCTCCTTCAGTAGTGCCGTTCGACGAGCTAGTAAGTACGCTTGGTGGTTGGTTGGTACATATTTGTTGTTTACTGCTTTTGTAACAAGTGGCTAACGAAAGAATCGAAGTATAACTTTCCTAAATGAAATCATGTGACCATTTTGACAAAACCAGACTGCGATTATGCTCACTTTATTGGGGAAGTAGAGATTTAATGTCTGTAATTGTTGTGCTGCCGTATCGGACCACTGAATAACTGGGTCATATTGCATTGGTTCATGGTCACAAGGTCAAATGCATTTGGGCTAAAGCTGTTGACTTTTACTGCCTAATTCCAAACAAACTTTTGTCCGCTGAAAAGATGGTTATCCGTTCAGTTAACACCAACCGATTCTCGTGAGAACGTGTGTGCTCGATCATACAAACGAAAAAAATCAATTTTAGGCAGTCGTTTTCCTTTAGGGAGTTTAAAATAGCAAAGAGGAAACTATTTAGCTTGTTAACATGATTTCGGTGTTTTGTTGCAGTTCTACTAGGTCCGGACACTTCCTGTTGGGCACTTGAAGTGCCTATGGCCCGAGTACCCGAAGTGGTGCGTCGTGTGGCCCAAGCACAAGCTTTAAATTATGGTTCAGCCTTTGAGCAGAACGTCGCACAGGGATAGTGAGGCACACTGACCGTTCTTGTAGTTCATGGAGTCCACTAATTCTTCCATCGCTTATCTGGATATGGTGTGATGGACACTCAACTATCGGCCTTTGCCGTTTTCACTGAACCTCCTTTTTACAATATCACTATGGAGATGTTAGTTTTCTATCAATATTTCAACAATGACCTTTCCAGTGCCACCATTGCTGTCCTGAAATTACTCTTTGGAAAAAATTCACGATACTGAGCATTTGAAGGTGGACCGACCTGGTTCGAAATCAAGCTTGCAGAGCTGCCCTATCAACAGAGCTCAGCTTCCGATGATTCGATCCAGAACTGTTTAATTGTTGCTCTTTTGTACTGACCATTTAGTCAAGTACTCCCTGTACACTTGATTCCTTTTGAATTCATACAAATTTACAGTTCTTATAGTTTAATTTTAGCCGATATGCTAAAGTGCTAAAAATGTGCCCATCTACACACATAAACCTTATTTTGACTTTGACTTTGTCACTGCAATGATGCATAGATTTTCGCAAAGAAGTTCACATTCAAATCGGAAACACGCTTGTGCATCCAAATGACCTTGCGGATGGTGAAGTGGGCGGCCTTTGTAGTGTAATAACGCGAAAAAACAACTGCTCTGAAACGGGCTGGACCAAAACCAACCGCATAAATTTGTCAACATCAATCAGTGATCGCCGATCTGGGTGCACAAGGCGGCGTGATTGAATTTCATCAGTTTGCATCTCGAGTGCCGCCATGAAAGATGACACGCATGAGAGCATCGCTGCAGGAAATGAAGGCCTGATTATACAGGATATCTTATGGGCGGTAAACATATCTGTTGAGCCAGCGTGATACCAAGAGTATGCTAATAAAACGGGCTCACGGTCTGTTTTGCAAAAATGCTAAGCGAAATTAACCCTGACTTTCAATTCATAGACAATGTGACGAGCAACAGCCTGCCACAGATGCATCATTTGTCAAACAGCCATAGCCCAATCGAGCAAACGAAGGTGGTCACTTGCATGTTCAGAATGATCGGACGAAACAGAGCCTTTCTGACGACCGCACCATGTGCGTTAGTGATGCGGCCACGACAACACTGTACAGGAACAACACGATTCTAGGAGGTCTAGAATTTACCTCGACTCTGCTTTCGGGGTATTTGAGGTGTCCTCCCAACGGATCCCATTTATGAAGTGAATTCAAAAAGATTTGTCTCTACCAAACTCATCCGGACAGCGAGCACATATTCGGGAAAGAATCGTAGGTCCACATTTCTATCTTGGGATGCTTCGGAAATACTCAGCCGTCGAGTCCCAGTGCGTTGCACCCCAATCACCTCCTTCTGCAATTCGGTGGCTTAAACCATAGGGCCATGAGTGACGGCGGTGGACTGGCATGACTGATTACTGTTTGTGTTATAGATGTTCCTCTTCCAGAAGTGTTCCTATCACTTTTTATTAGTTACTGATCGCCAACGCACCTTGCCACCTCGATTGATGGCAGCTTGCAATGGAAATCGCAGGTTTTGAGACCAGCGCCGTCCTCTACTCGTTAATAACATCATGGCATGTTAATGGTAACGCAGTAGCTTAAATCATGGGCCTGCAAAAGGAATTTCGCGTGTTCGAATTTCAGCCAGACTCAGAACGGTGCGTCACTGACGAATTCCAGTGAAGCGAAATACCCTTCCAACGATTTTTCGGATGCTTGACTCATGTTTAACTGAGTCTGGTTGCAACAGTTTGCTCAAAAACAACAGACAACCACCGACTACTTTTAGGTCTATGAAACCCGCGGTTGCGAAAGTGGTGTTGTGCGCGCATTTTTCTCACCGCCGTTAGTGAAGCAGTTGTTCCAGTTATGATATACTGTAATGTTACTAGGCCGACTACACCTACACAGTTAGCTTAGATGAAATCTTGTTTATAAACTCTCCGCTTATGTTGCACATATCAAATGGATGAAGTAAACGAATTAGAAGCGCTTAAGTGAAAGTGCATGAATGTTCGACAAATATGGCACAGATATAAGGATTTTCTTAGAAATAAATGTGCTCGGTCGCACTCGGTTTGACGAATGTGTTGGTGTTATATGGGACCAACTTTTTGGTCCGAATCAGAACAGCAAGAGAAATTAATTGGAGGAGGATAAAGCTATCAAGTGAGCAGAGACCGTATGAAATCAAGCAGGCTTCAACTACAAACCTAGTTCACCCAATGTCTTCCTAGGACTTTTAATTCGACAGCGCATAATGGATGAAAAAAGAGAACGGTGAACTCAACGCAGGCTCAGGTTTTCGATTTATCAATCATAGAGGTAACTCAAACACAACTACAAGTATGAACGCAACAATGGAATAATCCTGTGAGTATTCTTTCATCGTATCGTTGAACGCATAATCGACAGGGCTATTTGAAATCCTGGTGCACTTATGGCCAAGAAACGTATCATATCCTACGTATCATCCTGTCCAGGCAGTCCATGCTGGGCCGGTTACGTAAGTAAGTAAACCAAAACAGTCAGCTCAGACGATAAGAAGGACGCTACTCAAAAACTATAAGAAGTGCGTATGGAAGGAGTTACAATAAATATAAGTAAAGTCTAAGCATACGTGTTAGCGCGCTTGCGAAATAAATCGCGAATGGCGAATTTATTCCGATTAGACAAAAGATAGCCTGACTTTCTGATTGGTAGAAGCAGGTGACGATGCAGCAGATTTCAACTTATCCACAGCTACACCGCTTTTCAGAAATGGTTACGCGTTGAGAGTGCACAAATAACATTTGTATGGTACTGTATCCCAACATCGTTCTACTGAGGCGTAGTTCGGTCGTTAAAAAACCCAAATTCAATCACTGGCGAGAAAATGCGAGAAGACAAATAAACGCAGGTTTACTGACGTAACACACAGGCTAGTTTGCTAAGAGGTTCCAAAAGATTGACTAGCTGGGGGTCGCGAGCAGCTTTCTGGACCGGTGCTCTTCGGGCACCAAAAGGCTTCGGTTTGGTTGACTACAACAAAGGTGATCAAGGTTCCAACCGGCAAACTGTCTTCTTCGGCTAAGTACATTGTGAAACTATGTTACCTTGTTTTACACAACGTACCACATGCAAACGTGGGAAATCTCTAGGTCAGTATAATCCGCCGTCAGAACCAAGGTATTATTTTGCTTTCATCAGGCCGTCAAAGCAAACTCGTTTTTCGGTTCACGAGGAACTAATTTTGAGCCGGACTCGACTTGATGTGCATAGAGTGTAGGCTAACCGCCCACTCCGTTTGTAAACTGGCAAACGCGTCACCGTCGAAAAATGGCACAACTGTGTTTAGTGTTCCGAGCTAGTACGCGTGTGTATCGAAACTAAAGGTGCTTACATTGCCAAACAGGTCCGCATCAGATCGAGATTTTGTTTGGTTTTGAAAAAGAACTGGTTGGAGAAATGTGTGGTCATAAAACTCCATACAAGCCCAGCACAGATTGCGGAGGTCGATAGTTGGGAGGTAGTCACCTACTGATAAACGCACCCAGTTCCGCTTCCAACCCCACACTGCTTACGTGCGACGTGAACCCCACCTTTTCGCACCCGCTGGTGCATGCATGCTCTTGCTATGGCGGCACTATCAATAACATTAGTTGGCAACGTTGTTGACCGCGCGTCGATGTGTGCCAACTATCGGCGTGACAGTCGGGAGCACGTGACCGCATCAGACCCATCCATTCAATCCGCATCGACATCATCACTGTGCGGACTACGTTTAGTGATATCGCCTAGGGTGAGCAGTTTTGTCTGACAGTTGTACACTTGTGCAGGCAGACACGCAAATCCTTGAGTCATCTGACCCTTCCCCCTGATTAACTCACTAATCATTTGTGTAAACCATGAGAGCACACCGTTTATCCATATTCATCAGCCGCCACTGGTTTCATAGTCATTCATCTATCCGATCGTTTGACTTCATCTTGGTACGATGAAACTCCTCAAAACCCTTTGCATATAACGACTCATGTCTTCAATCGAATAAATGGTGGGGGACAAGCGAAGTTATCTTCTCTCCCTCTCATTTAAGGCAGCCCACGGAATCAGACATAGCTTTCAGACTAGAACCAAGTATGCAGAATGAATCCGATTCATTATCATAGACAGCCCGGAATATGAGTGGAGACCCGCAGTTGTGCTCGAAACCCGGTGTACCGCGCACATCGGCCCCGTTTGATGCGCAATTCAATGTTGGACAGCTGTGTGAGCGCACGTGTGTTATCAATGAGCCATCTATGTAGGGGGTTGTGAGAAAACACCAACCTCCGGCGTGGTTCACATCTGCAAATACATTCACAACTGCCATGCCCTGGTGCAGTGCACATTCACCGCCAACAGCCAGCTAGTGAAACAGACATATAAAACGATGACTCAGAAGCCACAGTTTGGGTTAACCGAAAAGCTTATTGCGCCTTACAGAATCGACACCATCGATAATACAGCACAAAAATTGAAAATAGGTTTTGAAAGGGGTACTCGTCTTCTTTTTCTTTGACCCGCTGCCCTGCACCACCTTGCTTAGCATGGAGCATTCTTTCCAGTGTCTAGCACTTCTTGTGTATGATACACCCCATATATTTAGATTCCGACTTTCGATTGTCCTACTGCATGTTCCTCCAGAAGCGTCGGTTAATTTTCATCAATCAAATGATACAATCCACTTTTCGCTTTTTAGGCGTGTTTTGCACAAAGCACTATACCAGTATGCTGCTTTCTCCCTGCCTGTTCGAAGTGATTGTCCTCCGCCAGTGGACATCCGTAACTGCCATACAGGCTGGTGTAATTTCAACGGATAAATTTGAGTAATATCGTCCTAACTTCCAGTCTTGATATTAACATTGCTTCTCCGGACAACATTGCGACAGGAAATGCCCTGATTAGAAAATAGCTGTAGTGGTGAGCACAAGGGTACAGTTAAAACAAGTACAGCTTCGCTATGTCAATAACCGAGCATCTCAAAATGCATATTCAAACGCAAAACAATGCCCATGCAATAAACGTGGGTCAGAGTGTTTGATGTAGAATCATCACAACTTTAATTGCCTTGGCTCCTAGCCAGTCTTACTTTATTGCTTAATCCGCGGCTTAGCACGGACTTTGAACAGACGTTGCAAACAGGAGACGATATAGACATCACTATTGTCAACAAGCATATGCGTACCCTCTTATTTCCGTAACAATTCACAATGCACAATGAACAATGAATAGATATACGGGTTAAGAAGCGTTGCTTTACAAGTCCCGTTGAATAGTTGGTGGGGATATCGAAACAATAATGATAAGGATAATAATAATAATAACAGTTGTAATACAGTTGGCAATTTAAATATGAAAATAATGACTTAGATTCACAGCACCCACAGTTAACATAAAATAAATCCATGGTAAACTCCAGGTGTAGAATGGAGACGTAGTGTTAAGTGACAAAGTGTATGAGTGCGTCATCCAACCGCCCATTAAATACTGATAGTGTCGGTGCAGAGACAACCGATTCTGGGGTAGCATGCCACGAATGACAAACACGAATGGAAAAGAAATTTCGGCGGCACTCCAGACAGCTACACTGTACAACGAGTTTCAATGACTGGCCCCTCAGGTTTGTATTGCTGCTGAGTTGCAGTAAAGGGCAGCACACATGATGTGCGTCTCGCAGAATCAAGTATGCCATAATCTGGTCGCCTCATGTTTTGCGCTATCTTCCGCTGAATACCCCCCAATCGTTGCAACATATCCTGGTATCAAAGATTGCGCATTCCAATTACATTCTTAGTTGCCCGATGTTGTGGCTGCTCCAGTGCATTAAAATCGTGTTTTAGCCATGGATGCCAGACTTGAATTGCGTATTCGACATGGGGGCGAACATACGCACTGAGCATTTGGGGCTGTTTATTTGTTCAAAAGCCGGTCGCAACAGCCCGACCTGTTGGTTTCCAGTCTTCGAAGCGTTTTTGGTTTAGCTGGAGCAACCCAAGTCATTTTGAATTAGCACACTCAAGTCACGTTCGGGAGTTGATTGTTGTAGTATATTCGTTCCGAGCCGGTATGGGTGGCTGCTCTGATGTCGCATGGAAATTGCATTGCATTTACACACTTAGAAATGCAATAAATTTTGGGTTAACCATTGATGCAAGAGTTACCCTCTGAATCTTGGACATCCCCAGTGGGGCCAATTGATTATCTCGCCTACGCCGATGACGTCTTGATCTTTGCTCATGACCGGTTTTCGCTGCAGAAGCGCCTGTGACATTTCAGTGATAAAATGGCCCTCCTAGGATTGTCCATCAACCAGATGAAGTCAACCTCCGTTAATATTATAGTGAACCGTTCAAGAAAACTAACGATACTGGACACAGCCCCTTTAGACTGTGAAGATTTCATTATTCCTTCCTTGCAGCCAGAAGAGAAATTCACGATGTTAGGCTTGACTTTTAGTTGGAAAGTTGAGCTCCCGCCAATTTCCGCAGGTGAGTTACGTGCTCAACTGGAAGAAGTTACAAAGCTCCCTTAAAACCATATCAGCGCTTGGAGCTTCTGAAGACGTTCCTACTTCCAAGGCATCTTCGTAAACTCTGCTTGGCCATTGTCCACAAACAGACGCTAAAACGCATGGACAGACTTGTTCGAGCCCATGTGAGAAAATGGCTTCGGTTACCCACTGACACAAATCTGGCTTATTTCCACGTTGCAATCGGGGACTTTGGTATCGGTATACCTTGCTTATCCGCCAATATTCCACTGTTACGGAAGGACCAATTAGAACGGCACCTTAATAATGCACACCCAATTACTAGCTGGGCCATCCGAGATCCCACAGCTGGCTCCATTCATCGACTGGCGTGCTCCGATGTTACCATCGGCGACCGAGTGGTGATGGATAAAGAAGCAACCGCGGAAGCATGAAAAGACGCGCTATTTACCTCAGCAAAAGGGTGCCCGCTCCGGGAGGTGTCACCACACCCGCTGCACACCATTGGCTGCGGAATCCGACCAGGATATTCTCTGGACTTTCTTTCGAGCAATACAGCTTCGAGGTGGGTTACTGTCTACAAAAGTACGACGCGCAAGGGAACGACCGCCTGAGACCCAATCCGAGCTACTATGTCGCGGCAACTGTGGACAAAAGGAGACTCTGTCCCATGTCCTACAATCATGTGGCATCAATCATGAAGCACGATGTAAACGCCACATTGTCATTGCAGAGCAAGTAGCCAAAAAACCCTGCAAACGAACAGTTAACGTCGTTCTCGAATCAAGAATTCCAACAGTGACCTCATTCATCAAGCCAGATACACTCGCAGTAAAGGGATCATCGGTGCACGTCATGGATGTCGGAATTTGTGATGCCGACCGGATGGCGCGTACGCACCAGCTGAAGGTCGACAAATATGGCTTCGGAAATAACGCATCAGTGATCTCGAATTATATAAAGGCACAATTCCAGAAACACGCGAGATTTACCGCCATCCAATTACTTTAAACAATCGGAGATTTATATATCCGGCTTTGGCGAACTATTTAACAACTCTCGGCTTCACCAAACTCAACATCTCAGACATCTGCTTCTCCGCCCTCCGATTATCACTGATGGTATATGATACATATATGAGGGGAACTTCCGCCCCGTTCTCTTAAAACGATTCCCGCAACCTGATATTTCATACATTCAGTGTCAGATTACACAAGCACACGGTGACGACGGAAGCGGTTCCGCCCAAAAGTTTTGAAGTCTACTTAAAACCAATTATTATTTATGCCGGGGCATTCGCCCCTTCTCGGCAAATTGTTGTAAATCTCCACTCAAAGTCATGTATGCAATTTACCGAAAATATAATGTTCTAGGTCACTCTGAAGCAGATGCTCGCCGGCGTTCTCCTGAATCCTGCGCCCAATTTTGATATCGTTGGTAAACATTAGGAAGTTTGAATCGATTCCCTGCGCAAGGTCATTAATAAACACCAAAAACAAACGCGGAGCTAGAACTGAGCCTTGCGGCACGCCACACTCGACTTGTATGGGATCCGATAAAGTGCTCCCAACTCTGACCACTAACGGCCCTGGAAGTATAAAGTTGGCAATCCAGCTTAAAACAGGTTCGCCGATCACGTAATGCTGAAGCTTGGGCAGTAGCGTCCGATGGTCTAGACGAGCGAAAGCCTTGGGGTAATCTAGTTAGATTACATCAAGCCCTTCCCCAGCATCAGCTCACTCGGTCCAACTACTGCGTTCGATTAGTAAATTCGTTATGCATGACCGCTGTCGACGGAAACCGTGCTGTTCAGGCGTGATGAGGTTACAGTTTTCCAGATAGCACACCAGTGCATCGGCAACTATGGATTCCATGACCTTGGAGAGTATAGGAAGAAGGGATACTGGGCGGTAGTTGGAGGGATCAGTTCTGCTTCAACCTTTGTGAATCGGGGTTACTATTCCCAGCTTTCACATGACGGGAACTTGATTTTGATCTAAGCGGCGCTGAAAAAGCAGAGCTATTGGTCCTTGCAGTTGGCTTGCTGCTGCTTCCAGTGCATATGAAAGAACGGTAACGACATCCGGCGATCTGTGTTTGCGTACGGACGTCAGCTTCTGTAATATAGCCTCCGTGATAAAAGTGATGTAGGTTAGTCCTGGCGAGGAGACGACTAAGGTTGGTAGATCGCTTGGTGGCAAGACCCTCTGAAACGTGGGGGCATATTGCATCCGCAGCGCGTTTGCTGCTTCCACAGTCGTTCTTGTTGGGCCATCAGCCATGCTGAGTGGAGGAAATCCTTGCCTCACCTTTCCTAAACAATTAACTTGTTTGTTCAGCGGTTTGTGATTAGCACTGAAGGTTTTGCGATGTTCTGCTGATAGGGGACTTAGTCTACTCTGAGCAGTTGAGTGCAGTGGTTACGTTGGACTACGTAGTTGTCCCAAGTTTCTGGTGATGGAGCTTCTATGTACACTCGACATGCTGCGCTGCGTATTGTCACCCCTTTTCGAGTTCTGCTCTTAACGAAAGAAGCTGATGTACATTTACTGCAAACTTTTATCTCTGAAGCCGCTGCAACCAGCTGACTGGATTTGTTGACGAACTCGAGCCAGGCGACTTCCAGAGGTTCTTCGTCAAAGAACGACCAAGTTGTGACGCTGGCAAGCTGGGCTAATCGATCGTAGCTTGTGATGGTTCGCACAGTCTCATCGTTCTCACACGGTTATGCAGCATAGCAGACGAAGATGAAACTTCTCACTGTGTGATCGCTGCGACCCAACGGGCAGTTGGTAAGCCCAAGATCCAGCACAGATGACCGGTTACTTGTTCTGAACCGATTGGACAAAGTGGCGTGATTGTAAAGAGGAATAGTGGTTTCGCCATCTTGTAGATCGGCTTTGAATTGTTCTCCGATCGCATTAGGAGTTTCTACACAATGTACTTATTTTCGCCGTAAACTTTATCTTAAAACAGTAGCTAGGTTGTAGTCGGTTTTGATTGTAGAGTTAGGGAGCGGTATACCAAGACAATAAGGCAAGCGTCTCTGCCTTTTAACTGCAAGCGGCACCAAAGAGGGTCTGGGAACTGCGAGTCTGAATCCTCCACGGCTTCGCAGTGTAAGTCGCGTCGCTAATACATGGTTATCCTCCTACTTTTGTGAGCCCGTCTTTCCGAAACTGCGACATGCCTTGCAGCGAAAATCAGCCTCCGTCTTTCCCGTGTACAACCACATCGCGGTGATACTAGTGACAGCACATGACTCGGAACCTTGGCAACCCTTCAGTTCGGCCAGTTTATTCAAAAGACCCTGCGTATTCGTTTACAAGCAGGTAAGTTTCTCAGTCTCTAGGATCCCACAGAAGGGTGGAGGGGTCAAGTGTGGGAGAATGTCCACCGCTGGGTCGGCAATTACTCGTTTTTTGATGGGATAATGATACCTCGTCGGAAACGTGAACTGGCCAAGAAGCTTCGCGACCTTGGTTTAGAAATTCGCCAGACACAAATAAAGCAGCAGCCAAGTTAAAATTCTGTATCATAGTCGGTACGGTTGCTGCTTTAGGATGTTTGATATTAGAACTTAAATAAATAAATAACCTTTATTCTCGACAACGCGAGGCACACATTTACAGGCATGATCATGTTAAGACAAGAAAGGGTAGTCAAAATTATACAAAAACACATTTTCTATATCAGTGTATGTATGCGTATGGGTATAAATACCTACGTAATTCTGCATTTGGGGCGGGAGAGCCTATGGTGCGCTGGACCTGGTGCTGGCTAGATCCTGACTGATCGTCTACCCACTGCTGCTACTGTTGTGCCATGGGCTCATGTCCTGGACGCCTCCTCGTGGCGACCGATGGGTGGGAGTTGGGTTACGCCCTTCTCCCTGCTAAGATCAGGACACCAATCCGTATGAGTCAGTGAACTTACCATGTGCTAGACCCGCTGCCTTTCGGGTGTTCATTTAATCGAAGGCTTTGGATGAGGACCCGAGTCGTTCTCTCGTCAGATGTGGGCGCCTTGCCAGTATCCTAGTACATCCTGTTCGGAGGTTAGGAAGTGGTCTATGTCCCTCTACCCGTAAAACCTAGCCATGGGAGACAACAGGCCTATGGGTTATAAGCTCACAGCTCGATTGGCGTAGAGGACAAGCGCCAGGCATTGTCTCTGACGATGGGAGAGCACCACCGGGTGTTCGATAATTTGCTACTGCCCGCCTCAAACTAGGCAGCCCCTGGTCAAATTGGTGCAAATCCGCCAAAATCCACCTGCGTGTGGCGGCGGTGAAGCGGCTCCCAAACTGTCCCTGAAAATACGTTCCCGAGCTGGATATGCTCCCCACTGCCTTGTGGATCGGGATATCGATCCAAAGGCTGCGGACGGAGTCCCCCAAGCAAATCTCCTAAGCACTTCCGCCACCTCGCGTGCGATTGTCTACCGATGCAATCGTATGTCTGCGCGCAAAGCACTCAGCATCGGGTGCTGGAACGTGCGCACACTACTGGACGGTAACTCGAGTAAGCGCCCCGAGCGACGCACGGCACTCATCGCGATGAAACTGGCGCGCGATAATATCGATACTGATGCGCTCAGTGAAACCCGGCTCGCTGAGCAAGGTAAGTTACATGAAGCAGGTGCTGGCTACACATTCTACTAAGTGAGCAAAGCCGCCTCAGCACCACTTGAATATGAGGTCGGATCTGCAATATCCGATCTCCTCCATGGCCAGCTCGTGGGTGAACCAACAGGCATCAGCGCGCTACTGATGACTGTTCGCCTACGACCCGGAAGAGGTAAGTTCGCTACTTTTATAAGCACGTACGGTCCGACCACGTGTTATCCTGATGACAGGCGTGATCAATTCTACACTCAGCTACCTCCGTGATACGGTGTGTACCTAGGAGCGACCGACTATTTCTACTGGGTGACTTCAACGCGCGTGTTGGGCTTGATGCGTCGGTGTGAACAGATGTTATCGGTCCGCATGGCATTGTTTCAGCAAATGCGAACGGTGACAGGCTGTTCCCACTCACGGCCTGACGATCACGAACACTCGGTTTGCACTGAGTGCGAATGATATAGCAACTTGGACGTACACGGATTGGTCAAGCTCACCTGCTCGATTATGTCATCGTACGTCAGCGTGATATGCGTGAAGTGCGTATGACACGTGTGCTGTGTGGAGCTGTGTGGCACTTCTCACAAATCGTTGCGGACTATACCGTACATACATTTTCGCAAATCTATGTATTGCACTCTCACCATGAATCGGCACAAATTTTACTTTCTCTATTTCAGTGCAGTGGAGAAACTTACTGACCTGGAGAAGGCGACGGCTACACGCCTGTGTGATGTGGACTGCATAGCCACATTGGACGACGTGCGGCATCACGTTCGCGACCAGTTGACAGCTGCTGCTGCTGCCGAGGAGACCATCGGGCGCGCAAACTGTAAGCGGCCTGATTGGTTTGATGAGAACACTACGACGACTGGCGCATTGGTGTGTGAGAAGAATGCAGCATTTGCTGCACATGTGGCAGACCCCAGTGACTTGGGAAAGAATAGTCAGTTTCGCAAACTTCGAGGACAAATGACCCGAGAGCTCCGTCGCATTAAAAATGCATGGTGGACGGAGAAGGCGAAGCAGATTGACTGCTAAGCCGAACGCCGTCAACACAAGGAATTCTTTGACTCCTTGAAGGCGGTGTATGGACCGAGATTGGAGCCGCTGAGGTCGCTGATCGATGGTAGCTCAGGCGCTACCTGCACACAAAATATGGATTTGGAAAAAATTCTTTGACTGTCTCTTGTACGACCGTTCAGAGATCGACTGGCCTACCTTGAACGGCCAGAAGTAGCGCAATGCGAAGGCGAGTCTGGCGGACACGCCGACACTGGATGAGATGCAGAGAGCACGTGCTCAGCTGCGAAACGGCAAGTGTGTCGGGGCAGACGGGATTCCGCCTGAAGTATTGCAACACGGAGGATCCGTGTTGGTGACTGCACTGCACAAGTCCGTGCAACGCATGTGGATTGAGGAGGAGGTGCCTGCTGAGCTGAAGGATTCCCTTGTGCTACCACTGTACAAGGGCAAAGGGAGCAAGCAATGTTGTGCAAATTATCATGGCGTCAACTTGCTGAGTTGTGTGGGCAAAGTGATTGCGCGAATCCTTCAGGTTGTGGAACCTAACGTGGCGGAAGAGCAATGTGGATTCCGTTCGGGTCGCAGCACTATAGATATGGTGTTTGCGGCACGTCAGTTGCAGGAGAGGTGCAGCGAAAGACACCAGCCGTTGTATTCGCTGTTTGTTGATTTCACCAAGGCTTTTGATACGGTGAACCGCGAGGCATTGTGGCTGGTGTTCGGTAAGTTTGGCTGCCCGCGTAAGTTTGTAAGTTTGATTGAATGTCTGCACAGTGATATGCTGACGAGGGTGCAGCTGAGTGAAGAGACCTGGGATGACTTTGCAGTTGTCTCTGGTGTGAAGCAAGGCTGTGTCTTAGCTCCTGCCCTGTTTAATATCTATCTTCATGCAATGTTGTCTTGTGCTTTTGATGCGGCTTGTGCTTACGGTGTCCGTGTGGAGCACCGTATTGATGGTGGGTTGCTGAACATCCGTCGTTTCGGTGCGAGAACTCTAGTCTGTGAGACAACTATCCGTATGTTGCTGTTTGCTGACGACTGTGCGTTGTTTGCATTCAGCGCAGATGAGTTGCAGCACATGACTAGTGCTCTGGCTTCGAAAGCGGGTAACTTCGGGCTCACGATCTACCCAAGCAAAACTGTCTGTCTCTTTCAGCCTTCACCGGAGATGCAATCTTCAATATTGCCGCAAATCAGCATTGGTGCTGAAGTATTAGAAACCACCTCCCTCTTCAGCTACCTTGGGAGTGTGATGTCGACTGATCAGCAGCTACACGTTGAGTTGCGTATTCGAGTGTCGAAGGCAGCGGCGGCATTTGGAAAGCTTGAGTACCGAATGTGGAACAACCATCAGCTTACCGCTGGCATGAAGCTGATGGTGTACAAATCCATGATGCTGTCCGTTCTTCTATACAGCAGTGAAACGTGGACGATATACCGGCGAGATATGCGATATCTCGAGTGGTTCTATCAAAATTGTTTGCGACGGATTCTGCGTGTCGGACGGGGCGACGTCGTTGCTGACACGGAAGTGTTGTGTCGAAGTGGGATGTATGCAGTGGACTGCATACTTTTGCTGAGACACCTGAGGTGGCTGGGTCATGTGAGCCATATGGATTCGACCAGGACACCGAAACAACTCTTATATGGTCAGCTGAGTATTGGGAAGCGGCATGTGGGGAAGCCATGGTTACGTTAACAGGACATGCTCAAAGTGAGACGCTCACGTTCTAGTCTTGATTTCACGTCATGGGAATCGAAGGCGGTTAATTGGCATGCATGGCTCAAGCTGATTACGAAGGCAGTTGCCGAACTCGAGTGGAATGATCTCATGCATGCAGAGAAGAAGCGGTAAGTGCGGAAGCGACAGGCGCCGAAAGGTTGTACTCCATCGTCATCGAACGCATGGTGCTGCAGCACCTGCGGTCGCGAGTGCCTGAGTCAGGCAGGCCTAGTGAGCCATGAGCAAGGCCGCTTGGGACCACCACCGAAGCGACGACGGGCCCTGCAGAGAACGTAAGCAGAACCGGCGCAGGGTTTGCAGGTACGCTGCATTCGGGTAACTAATGGAGTGTTTGCAAGCTAAGTCTCTTCATTTCAGGTGCTGGGTTTGCCAGTTTGTCCTAATGCTTTTCTTTCTCATATTAAAGTCTACTCATGCTATCTTCTATGAAGTACACACATCGCTGAAGCTAATTGTAGTTAATTTCAATAACATTTTCGCGCTTGTGGCGTTTTCTCCTAATGTCTTTTCTACCGTCTTGAACTTATCGCGGATTAGTGCGTAAACAACTTATTCTATAAGCCCATTTAGTGAGGAGTTATGCCGCCATATCTGTATGCATTATCTGATTTGCTTTATTTCATCTTGTCGTTTCAAGTGATTGGCTGTTGCTTGATATCCCCGGTGTGGCTGCGCTTGATGTGCATGTTGACAAGGTGCCTACCTGTCTACTACTTACTATCTCGTCCATACTGGCTCTAGGAGACTGTTGGTCCTTGCTGGAGGGGACGGGGTGCACGGTCCTTGTGGTCGTGCTAGTCTCGAAGAGCGGTTCCATGCACTCAGTGTGGAGCGGACTACGGTCCAGCCACCGCCTTGTGTGCGCTTGATTTCCCAAATACAGCGTGCTTGTGTTTGCCTGTGAACGAGCGTGGGGCGGCTCCATTAATGAAACATGGCTCCCATCTGCATGCCTCCCTGTCTTAATCCTTCGGGTTTACACTGGATATGGGGTGTGTGGATGGAGCTGTGGGTGGTGCAGTGCAAGCCACCCATGATCCCTCTGTAGGGGCCGGCGTCCTGTGGCCGGCCACAGTGACAGGCAAATCCGAAACCGGATGCCGCCAACCATATTAAGTTATCCCCATATACGTCGATATTCACCGCTATACAAGCCAAGCCATTGTGCATTTGTGTAGCTGTGTAGTTTGTGATTGTATGTATGCCACTGCATTTTGACTGATATCGTCAGGAATGTAAAAATAAACCTATGCTGTCCGTGCATTAAATAGCAATATTCGGATATCCAAGGGGCATTAAACTTTAGTTCGTGGCGAGTCACATCCGCCAAGTCGCAGTGTTGATAAATAAATTTCTGTGGCATTTTATACGGAGAACACTTGCCAGGCGAAAACCCGCCACGGCCTGGAACACTGTCGCCAAACTATTTGCTGGAACGTGTTAAACCCGAACCATCCAGTTGGCACCACGAGGAGGTTGTTTGGCTAGCCAGCAAAGCTTCCGCGACATTTAACCGAAGTTCATAAGGTAGAATTTTCCGATTCATTCGCCATTGATACAAAACATCCGTTGCTTTTTGCTCCTACTCAACTACGAGTTTTAGGATTCTAGGGTCGCATCCTCTATAATTTGGTGCCAGAGGTATCCTGGTGAGCGATTGTGCCACAATATTATCCGAAAACAGTGTTTCACGAATGACCCGCCACTGTTCTAAATGGTGCTTTCCTGCCTCATGTACATCGTCAGAAGGATGTTCTGACACGCCTTGTATGACGATTGTATCTGGGCGGTCTTGCTTGCTGTGCCCCACTTCGGTGTTTCTTTTCGCTTGTTGCGCGCTCCAGGGGATATCAGGATAGATATGTATCCCACAGGATCCGTGTTTTAGCGCGCTTGTGGGTTACAAAACGGTTTCTACGTCGGTGGAGGACGCTAATGTTACTCGAATAAGTCTGCGTTTTCCATAGTGTGGCGAGTTCGGATGACGAGTAATTCGTACTAAGTTTATGGGCTTGGCTTTAACATTCATCTGCACGCACAATGAGTTCATTGATCTTGATCGTCCGATAACTTACCCCGCAATGTGATGGCGGTAGATTCAGGGACATTTGAGCATACACTATTGTTGGATCCCTTTTCGTTGATGTACAAGGCAGGGCAATCGTTTATCCTGACTTGCTGACACGGGTTGATTGTTTACTATTTGTCCCTTTATTTGTGTTAACGGTGTTTACAACAGAAGAGGCCGCAACGGCGGCCTCATGGTGGATCTTTGCACAGTCGATTTCACTATAGCTAAAATCACTGGTCAAGTCTCTCGCTTGTACTCCTCACCCTGCGCAGGCCCTGATGAGATCCCTCTTGTTTAATAAAAAGCCGTGGTAGTGACATCCTTCTGCTTTTGCTCAACATCTTTACACTCTCTTTTAACAACGGAGTATACCATATTCAATGGGAAACTTCTGTCGTTATCCCGCGGCATAAAAAGGTAGCTATTCACAGGGTTAAAAACTTTCGTCCCATCAATCACACACCCGTCGTATCTAGAATAATGGAAATGAGAGTGAAAGATGAACTATTGATATTCTTGAACAACGCTAACGTTATCAACAATTCGCAACATGGCTTCATCACGGTCGATCCTGTGCAACATGCCAGACTGGATTTTTAAACCACACAACGGCTGCCATTGACAACGGAAACAGTGTCGTAATCCTGTTCCTGGATAGGCAAAAAGACTTTGATAGAGCGCCTCACAGAAGGTTACTAAACAAACTGAAGGCTATAGGCATTGGAGAACCGATGTTCTCTTGGCTGTCTTCATATCCAATAAGTAGACAACAGGTGGTGCGCATAGGCGGCCATTTCTCTAAACCGAAAGCAATCACTAGTGGAGTGATTCAAGGGTATGTTCTTGGCCCTCTTCTTTTTCCAATTTATATTAACGATCTATTCCAGAGAATAAGAAATGGTGTTACAGTTATCTCTGCTGATAACATTAAACTTGTCTACTCACAACCACGTGCAAATACTCAGGAAGCCGTACGTTTCATTCAGGATGACCTATCTGCCCTTGACTCCTGCTGCCAACTGTGGCAGATGTCTTTTGTCGTGGACAAGTGTAATATTTTGTCGTACAAATGCCAAGTACCGCCAGACAGTTTATTACTACAAGGGGCATATATCTCGCAATGCAGGGCAGTTCTCGACTTGGACGTGGGATATTCAGTCACGTTTAACTTTTCTGAACACTGTGACTTACAAGTTTCGAAAGCCATGAAGACCATCGGTTACATCTGCCATCATTTGTACCTCACGGAATCTCGCATATCGCTTTACAAAACATATGCATTGAAGTGTATGGAATACTGTTCAACGGTACTGTCTAACCTGCGGAAATCTGACCAGCATGCTCTTGAGAGCGTCCAGAGACACCACACGAAAAACCTATGTGGGTATTCCTCAAAGTTGACATACAGAGAGCCATGCGATAAACCTGGATTTGACCCATTTTGGCTTCGGATACTGAAGCTGAACCTATGCTTTCTTTACAGAATCATAAATGGTCAAATTCGCAGTCTTGATAACGGTGTTCACATATCTGTAAACAGCAAATATCCAACACGTAACAAAGAGGCAAATGTCATGATTCCAAAATTTACCACGAGAATCAGAACGGTTCTTTCTAATCCAATACTCAAAGATTTGGGACAAACTTCCAAGTGATATCAGAACATGCTATGCATTTTGCAATTTTACGTTTGTGCTTTGTAAGCATTTAACCGTCTAAAAGGTGATTAATATATTCGGGACGTCACAGTCGCTAGAGAACCCATACGAAAACGGTTTCGATGACGTCTGAATAAATTTTCGAAACACATACACATAACATTTCGGACAACAGTCCCTTTCATTACATTTTTTCTCTGCCCAAACATCTGTCATGGGATTGTGAAGAATTATGGTTCAAAGACAAGAAAAAATAGCAGAATGATTCTGATTACTCTGTGTTATCTAATTTGCAATTGCGCCCATGGTTATTTCTGAATATGTATTAATGCAATGTCATGGAAGGGTTGTACCATTATTTGATCTGTTCCTTTTACGGAACATCTCGCATTGTCGAGGAATATACCATTTGCTTATTTGTTTATTTAATAGCTGCATATGTAACTGATGTTCCGGGGAGATTTGTCTCAACAAGTGACATTTGAGCTACAAGTACCGAGGGTTGGTGTTCCGATGCTTCATCCTTGTTAATGCTAGATGTCAGATCTAGTGGAATTTGCTTAATCAGACGTTTCAACTGGTGTCTGAGTTTTGCTGTCCTGAGTACGGTTTGACTCTCGTAGGTACGGCCTGTTTTCGCCCGGCGTTCTACCAAACTTGGAGAAGACGACGGAGATGGGGACGGGGCTGATTGCGGTTAAGGGGAGGCAAATTGTGCACAATTCCGCTGCTTAGAAGCCGCCACGCTTCCGTGGTACATCATCGCTCCCATTGAAGTAATCTTATTGTTTATTCTCTGCTCCGCTTTGGTGGTTATCCGGTCGCACTTCTGAGCTAGGATAAACAAGCACTTAACGAGTGGGATGGTGGAGCACGCAGTACAGAACCAAAGTGCACCTTGGGAGCTATTTCGCTCTCGTATTTGTTGTTGGGACACGTTTACTCATTTCGTATGATACCATTCCAAACAGTGCGGGCAAGCCAAACCTATTTTAACTAATCGATGATATTCTCCTAACCCGCAAATGCCTTTCGCATGGAGCCCTTTCGGTTTCGCATTTCTGCCATTCAAGCGGGTGTTCTTACCTGATCCAGTGGGTTAGTTAGCACTCTATAATTTTCCAGCTTTGAGAACGGCGCACATCGGTCAGGCCAGCCTGGTAGTTGCAAGGTCAAATGAGCGGTCCGCGTGGTCGCGCGGTCCGTGTGATTGGTTGTGCAGGCGCACTGGCTGACAAAGTCACAAGAAATGGCGAGTGACTGAAACCTGCTAACTGAATCTGAACACAGCGCTGAACACAAATTGAGAGCTCACAAATGCTTTCGTAGCTGCATTGAGCAACGCCGGATTGGAATAAGCTTAGTCTTTTCGGACTGCCTCCGGAATTCTGTATCGAATGGTGTCACACAGAAAGGCAATCGGCTCAACGTGATTGAGTCATCCGCTTGTGCTTAATCACGGAGGACAGTGAAATCGGTTAGTGGAAGATAATTCCACGTGTGAGGGGTCACTGTGTGGGGCTGGTAAGTCAGGTTCGAGTGAGCGTACAGTGACAACGCTGCGAGAAGATGGAGAGAGGATAGAGAGGAATACTCCAAATGATCCAGGAGCACGCACATCACGCGCGTGCGTGGATGACTGGGCGGGTCCCTTAGTCTCCAGTTCACAAGAAAGACCGAGCAAGTTGTGATTCACCATACTGGCTTTTGGAGGTCCGAAACACGTTAGAATTAATATTAGCAACTGACCGAAGTAAGAGAAATTCCAGGCTTCCTTTAGTAGGACCGAAACCGTAGTAACTAAACGGGCTGGGCTGTAACCAAATCATTCTGTAAGGGAGCAAAGCGCTGGAGGAGATCGTAGGGGCTTGAGGTTCCGGGTGAAAGAAGCGTATCTTTCCTTCCAACTACATTAGCAAAAAACTGAGAAACAAGTACGTTCGAATATGACGATTGAGAAACTCGTAAGAATGATGAAATTAAGATTTCGGAACTTCAAACAATCCCGAGCGTCAGATGGAGTTCACCTAACTGATCTGGGTTCATCATACACTTGTTCATGAGGGGCTGGCTGCTAAAGTTAGCTTGAAGCAAGGAAGAGTACAGAAATCGTGTGGTCTATCTTGGCACACCGTGCAATGTCTTGAAAGTTTCTATTCTATAGGTTGTATTCCGGTACTCAGCTCTGTAATCAACTGTGAGCCGATTCACGCAGTGTGAAGTTCCCCGATTGGCCAAACATTCTGTACCCGAATTACATATTGTTTCGGATACATTTCTGTGTGTTAACAACCTTTTCCTATGTAACAGTAAGCGCAGAGCCAGTTATTATCAAAATCAAAAACCCGGTGTTAGGTGTTGCCACGAAGAAATGTTTATTACTGGCTGTATTATCCACAAACCTTTTCAAAAGTTTTCAAGAGCTAGTGCTGATCTTTCTTCTTTCTACTGGCGCTGCAGCGGTACGAATGTAACTACCTCATGTTACCCGGCTAATCACACAGCAGCTGACATTCCACTGGCTAGATTAACCCGACTTTTCTTCAGGAGCATCCACCTGTACCTTGCTGAGTGGGATTCAGTAAACTCGAGACACTGGAGGCTACTGGCTACGTGTCCTAGGCAGCTTTCATGATGACTTCGCTCCTCTGAGGCAAACGTCGAAGCATGAATCCCGATAGATTTCCTCCAACCTAAAAAGCAGTTTAGAGGCGGACTGTTTGTAAATTTCACTAGATATGTGTTTTTATGACCGGTTAACAAAAACTGAAATTAACTTGGTTCCCTGCAGTCAGATACACGTAGACAGCCACCAGACTTAGGGAGAGGTGGTGTACGAAGTTTTCATTCTGTTGGAACTCGTCAGAAGGAATTACCTCTCCCAAAACCTTGCTGTATTCGAATCAGGACCATCCTCATACGAGTCGGTGAACCAAGTTGTTCCCACACCAATAACGGAGGTGGACTTCCCTAACTGATTTCCAGCTGCGATAAAGCGCAGCATATTTTTCACCACCATGCGCGCTAATGTCTTGCCGATGAGAGGACTATGTCCCACAGGCCTGACTTTATTCTAAGTCCTCAATTATCAGATGCCATTTGAAAGCAACTGGGGCAACTACCGGTTTTCAAGAGTAGTGGGTTTTAAATAGGTTTGAGAAGCTTGACCGCTTGTCACACAAGACTCCTTAAATTTCTCAAACTGCTCAGTCTAGTATCAAGCGCTTTGTGAATCCGTCGTTGTCACCCCTATCAGTTTAGATTATATGCTTTGTTCTGTTATCTTCTTCTAAGTATCACTCTGGATTCACTTTATAAATGCATTTTTGTATTGGCGACAAACATTCTGGGTATCCTGAGAAGTTACGGGGCTGGCGACTTTTTTGTGCTCTGAGTCAATGGAGGACAAAGTTTATGTCTTGAAGGGAACGTGACCTGTTTGTACATGTCCAATTTTGTTCAGATCGAAGATGAGCACGAACACGGAGTGAACAATGCCTGTGCCTATGTCTCTTGGGAAGTTGAGATAGAGTGTGTTGCAGCGTGTTTATGATGAAAAATTGGACCCGCTTTGCACCCAATCCATAATCACCGGACTAAATGTAGAGTGAAGAGAGGAGCCACTCGGTGATGAACTACCCACGCATTGGTGCATTTGTCACGCTGCTTCTTCCAGATATCCCCAGAGAAAGAAATGTCCAGTGCTCATTCCCCATTAAATGCTAAATGGTTTTACCACTTGGGTGAAGGAGTACAATATCAACTTCATACGTCACTTCTGTTCGCTTGGTCATCACGCTTCATTATTGCAGCAGGCAAAGCACTCACCCAAAAAGCCCAGTGGTACCTGCGTGCTTTCAGTTGATATACATGCAGAAGGTATACTTAACAGTGCCTTTCCCCCGTACCAGTCAATATGTTCTTATACGAATGTAAACGGGGTTTTCCTGTATTGGCATAGGCTCAGCGTCCATTGCGCACACAGCCGTCATCTGATCGACAGGAATCGTCATAACTTTAGATGGGACCCGCTTGGATCTGCTTGTTCTTTAGACGGTTTGTTAACTAGCAATAACCACTTTCATCTGCGCTTCACTTCAAGTTAAGCCAAGATAAACTTTGTCTACTCGTATGGGTGAATTTTCAGCACCGTGTATTATCAAATGCAGATGAACTAAACTAGCACCATCAAAAATACAAAATTTCTTAAGTGGTTAAACAATATGGAAAAATAGTACACTTTTGTAAACGAACCCGCATTGATGACAATGAGCACACATTACTAAACGGAATGCCCAAGACTTGTATCCGGGCGACAAAGTAAAGTTTACGAAAATATTGCCTCTTAATTGGTTTCCATTGACCTACAATTTCATGGTGAGAAGCGACAAATCGTCAGTCTTTTGCAGAATCTAGACCTAGCATTCAAAAGATGGGAAATAGTTAATCGCTTTCGTTAACCATGGAATTTGTTCGAAAAAGGAAGTTTTCAAAATTTATAAAAAGATTTATCCGCACTAACTTACGCACAAATTATATTCAACGAAAAGGTAACAACCGATTTAAAGGCCCTCCTCGAATTAAGCTTTTGCTTCTCTCACCGTTGCTTATACCGCTGGTTGGTAACCGCATTTTGCAGTTCGTATCCTTTAGTGATTACTTGCCTGGAAGATGAAAGAACAGTTGGTCGATTGTGGCGTTTAGGACACTTTCTTGTTTGGTCGACCGATCAGTATCAGTTCGATAGTATGTAAACACCGGATAAGTAAAATCTCGTAGACCACATCTGACTTCATACATCTTAATAAATAATAACTAACTAAAGTTTATTCTTGACTAAGGGAAACGTGCTTACATCGGCATTATCAAGTCTAAACAAGTGTATAATGAAAATCAAAAGTCAGATCAGGTAATGACGTATGGAAAGGAATAATAAATGCTTGCCTGAAATGAAATGTTGTTGCTTAGCCTTTAACCACTCTGTAATCGTACAAACGTAGTCGTAAAACAACTAAATCACAGAGCAGAGTAGGTTGGTGAACCATTTAGCAGGTCACATGAAACTTAAGTCCTGTTCGTACATTGGTCCAGTTGTTATAGAATAACCAAACAGTTTGATCACGTTCTGTAGAGACAAGAATTTGTGGATGCTTTGGCGGAATTCGTGTTTATGAATGCAGGCACCTATTCTGTCTGGTAGTTTGTGTCAGATTCCGAAGCGCCTGTTAAGGAAAAGTTAGCAGATCTGCTGGTTCTGGACATGTATACCGGCAACGAGTTATCTTAAATGCATGTATTGTAGACGACTAATTGCATTAATGCTATGCAAAAATTGGAAACGTGTATCATTTGGTACAAGATTTTGAAAAGGGCAATTAGTTGGTGCTTTATTCGCCCCAGCCATAGCGGTTAATGGTCAATTGGCAATTGTATATTGCGGATAAAAGAAGCGGAAGCTTGACATGTCCCGCCGGATAATCGGTTAGGGGTGAGCAAAATGAATGCAAAAATAGCAATTGGGAATAGTGCAAAGCCGCAAATTGCAAAGCTGCCGGTTACAGTGTTCCCGTCGGAAAAATTCACACTTGGTTTTCTGTATTAACCAAGATTATCGTGTGTGGTTTCCGGACAAAATTGAAGGTGAGTTGATTTGTTTTAGTTTTCTACTGTTTGTATGGGTTGTTTGGGTTAGGTGATGTGCCGTAATACGGGCAGTGCATGGTTGTCACCTGCTTTGAACACGGGTAAGTTGAGGGCTGAGTTAACAACCTCTGAGAGGGTATTCCACGTGTGGCAAACACGCAGCGAGAAGAAGTTGCTGCGACACTCCAACTGGCTGTATTGTTCCGCCAATTTATGATGATGACCTCTCAGTTGGTTGTTGTGACTCAGGTTCAACAGGTGATGGCACTGGTGATAAGTGTTGTTCAAAATTTGGTAAGCCATGCTTAGGTCACCACACAAACTGAGATAACGTCTGCTGAAAATGCCAAGCACTCTGAGGGACTGTTCGTATGACAAGTGGCGCAGTCCCTTGACATATTTTGTAGCCCGAGGTTGCGGAATCTCCAAAGCCGTGAGATCCCGCTTAAGCCATGGATGCCATGCTTGAATTGCATATTCAACATGAGGGCGTAAGTATACGGGAAGTATGTGGCGGAAAATAGATGGTTCAAATTGCCCGAAAGCTCTCCGTGAAAGCCACATGATTTGGATACCATTCTTGGATGCATTCTTGTATTGCCCCAGGCAGCCGAGATCTTCATGGACCAACACATCGATATATTTTTCGAGAGAACAGTGTTGCAGATCCTGGTCCTCCAGCCTATATGTGTGAACCATTCGATGTCATAAATAGAGCACTCGACATTTAGCCACATTGAATAAAAGGCGATTTAAGACAGACCATCCATAAATCTTAGCAAAGTCGTTCTGAAGCTTGATTCGGTCTTCTGGAGCACTGATCACTTGCCAAACTGATGTCATCTGCGTAGAGTAAACAGGTTGACTTGATTTGGCTCACTAGATTGTTTATGAAGACCAAGAACATACGGGGCCACAGTACCGAAACCTGTGGCACACCGCATTCGACTTGAGTTGGGTCTGACATGGATTCACGTGCTGTCACCTCCAGAAGCCTGTGGGAGAGAAAATTGCAGATGTACCCGAAGAGAGGGACCCCAGTGCAACATACTTGAAGTTTGGCGAGAAGGATATAATGGTCCAAGCGGTCGAATGCCTTAGAGAAATCAAGGTATGCAACATCAAATCCAGAACCAGCATCCACCGTTTCGGTCCAGCTGTCTCGTGCTAACAATAGGTTGGTTGTGCACGCCCGATTCTGGCGAAAGCCGTGTTTTTGCTGAACAACTTGATCAGGGCCATTCAGATAAGGCATCAGTCTGTCGGCAAGGATGGCCTCCATAACTTTTGTAAGAACTGACTGAAGAGTAACTGGTCGATAATTGGCTGGGTCGGGAAACGATTACTCCCTTTCTAAATGGGAGTTATTATCCAGTTTTTCACACCGCAGGAAAGTGCCTCGCGTCAAAGCAGTACTGGAACAGCCGTCCTTGGGCAGATGCCGTCAATTCCTGGACAGGCGTGCAGATTTATGGTTATCGCATCGTCCAGAATATTCCAGTGTTGAAGAAGCACCTAGGAAGCGCTTTGTAAATGCGCTTTGTAGTCGTTCCAATGCAATCTGGTAGCGCTTATGGGCTACTGTAGACCACTGAACAATATTCCAATGTGGGCCGAAGAACAGATGTGCACGAATGAAATATTCATGTAGAAAACACGTCCTGAACGTCAGTCTAATTTTCTTTCTTGCTCTCGCAGTGGCATAGTCCACTTATTCGCAAAGATTAAGGGAGCTTGAATATCGCAATCCGAAGTCCCTTATTGTAAAATAAAGGTTACGTGGTTTGTCTTCAAGAGTCAGGCCGCTATGAATCAAGGCACACTTGTGGGACATTGCACACTTTTGTCAGTAGAGGGATATTTTCCATTGTGAGCACCAGGTTTCAAGCGCATAGAAGTCACGCTGAATCATGTTGACAGTACCATTCGGAGCAGGCGTATAGAAGATGTATTTGATCTCAATGTCATCGACAAACAAATATGGGATACCGAATTTCACTACGTCGAAGTTAGCGTTAATATACAGCAAAACGTTCAAAATTGACTGCCTCTCTACGTTGACCATTTTGGTCCGGTCCCTTGAGTGGTCAAATTACGGTTTTGCTGTATGTTAAGAACAGTAGTGGCCCAGACAGACTGTCTTGTATTATGTTACTGGTAACAGGTGTAGACTTAGATTTTCTTCTTGAACATGTACAACCTACTTTCGGTTTGTAAGACTTGACTTGAGCCCGGATAGCAGGGTTTCATCAATCCCGTGGGGCATCACTTTAGATGTCGATTTGCCATGTGGTACCCGATCAAGGGCCTTGTGAATGTCGAGGTAAATTAGAGTTGCCGACATAATAAGATCATGTGAGACAATAAGATGGGTTAGAAATTACAAGTGGCACGTTAGGACCATGTATTCAAGATGCTGTGCAGATTGTCAATTATCTCCCTTGACAGTAGCATTTCAACTGTTCCAAATTCAAATGTTGTGTTATCATTTCCGATGGAATAGATGTATGGCTTATTGGGTGATGTTTCTTAGCCTCGAACAGGAAGTATGATTTTTGTCGTGGCACAACTATGGCTTCTTTCCAGTGAGTTGGTACGTTGCCGGAGTTCCTAGATAGATTGAACATAGATTGTACATATCAACGGGTGTGTCATGCTCGCCGAATTTTATAACTAAGTGGAGAATATCGTCTGGACCCTCGGAATATGCACCTGACATGCTTACGTATCACAAGGAGCTCAAATCGGATACAGTTAAGCTGGTCGACTGTGATTTGTAGCAGGAGTAGGCTTGAGAATTCGGTACTCATTTTGAACGAGGCGCGGAAATATTGGTTGCATGTTTCATTAGTTTGTGGAGGGTCAGTTATGTCGCAGTCATCTGATGCTACGAGCGATATCGTGTTTTAATTAAGCCTGGTAATTCTGCACTTTAAAAGACTGATCAGTTCACGGTTCTAAACTAACGGCCTAAGGCCCGTTTTCATCAGCGATTCATTTGATATAATAGGCAGGCTTCAGCAATGTGACCAACTTATGGTGTTGCATCAGTAATGAGAAATCACTCTGTTTGCGGTACGCTCTAAGTAGCTTTTTGAGCTTAGCATTCGATTTTTGTGAAATGGTCTTTTCACCACTTGGGGAAGTGTCTATGAGTACATCGAAATAATGATTCATATTGTTAGAAAGAGCATCCGATGCCGCTTGCGAGTCGTCAATGAGGTAGAAGAAGTCCGATTCCGCATGCCTCAGTAATTTAGCAGACGAGTCTTGATCAACTGATTTGTAGTGCCTTAAGAGCGTTATTGACTTGGGAGCAGTCGTTATTGGAAGTCGCGGGTGGTTTTTGCATAAAAAGGAGACTGTTCTGCGTACAACACAATGAAAGTGTTGCAGAACATCAGCGGAATCTGGCATTAGGCCATTTGTAACTATCAGAAACAATACGTTATTCTTTATGGTGGGAGTTGTAATATGCTGTGGCTATCCGTATGTATAGAAAGATAAAATCTGATTTGCATTCGTGGTGCTCACATAGTTTGAGGTTCACGAGACTTCTGGGATTTTGTTATCTCCACCTATCCTTTTGTACTTGGCCGAGTGATCCGCTGTATAAGAGAACAGTTCTGCAACTCATAAGCTTCTGCGAATTTGCATGCATGTACACACCCAAGGATAAAGGATTCTTATCAAATTGCACATTTAGTATAATGGAGTTCTGTAAACATTTATGTCAAGGAACATTTATTGTTGAAGCACGCAATGCATTGTGCACATAAATGGTGCAACCATCACCTAATCCATACATACGACACCCAATAAATGCATGGTATTGCAATATATGGTAGTCGCACTCAGGAATGTCTTCCATTAGGCACGTCTCGGTCACGGGTATGGTTTGTGCACCAGAGGGGCAACAAGTGGGCGTAGAAAATGATTTTTTTTTTGAGGCAGCGTGCATTGCGCAGCACAACACACCTGGATTGATGTTCATAGGGTAAGTTCATTGTCTCTTGGAATAGTGCAGGGCCAGCATCTGACTGAAATGCTCTGAATTCGTCAGAGGACAGGCGCTTCATGATATTTGGATCACGCTTATCTGAAGCACTGAGACAGACATTGGTGAGCATACAGAGATGCTGCAGTCAGCTCTACCACTATTAATTCCGGGGTTTAGACCATTTATTGTTTGGGAGCCCTAGCAGACTTAGTGGCAATAAATCTGTTGCGGCATTTAGTATAAAACGGCGACTGGTGTGGTGCTGAGCCAACCGTATCATCCGAAAAATTGTAGGACTAGTAGTGCCTTTTAGTTAGCGTCCGTTTGAAATGTCAGAAGTCTTGAGCAGCACTGCGGGACTATCCCCTCTTCTCCTGCTATAGGGTCGAAGGAATACCTATCGTTAAGAGAAGTTGTGAAAGTCTGGGGTAACGTAGGGGGCGACATTATCCGCTTGTTTCTGTTGTTAAACCTGCTTCCATAATTCCTGTTATAGACTGGCGAAAGACAAGCAGGAGTATGCAAGGAGTAAGTTTTCATGGCATCTGTCGACTTGGGAGACTGAGTGGTGTTACGGAGAAGAGGTTTCTTATACAATGCATTAAAGGAGTTCTGGGTTTGTGGAGATTCTTGACAGGCAGTGATCATTACAGTGAACTATTTGTCGACGTGTGACATCAACGTGTCTCTATCACCCCGTCGTCCACCTGTGAATGTGCGTTGACTGTCAGTCCCGGTGCTTGATCTGGTAATCGGGTCCCTGCCAATTATTCGGACTTCGTGTCAAGGGCTGATTATGGGTCTTACGCACAAAGCCTCCGGTCTAAGGTGATTGCTGACCATGGCACTTGTGATGGCTGTTACAATCATTAGCTATGGTTTGGGCGTTTTGTTTGTGATGACACAAACGACATTCAATGTCACTACTCCGAGGTTCGCGCAGTAGAGATTCACACGAAGACCACTGATTGCTCCATCGAGCGAGAAAGCTTCCCGCATCACTGTGTGAGGTAACAAGTCACATGTTATCTCTGCTTCAGAGTTTCGTGGTGCAGTCTCAAGAAGGGAACTATGTACAGGTGTCGCACCAGATTTAATCACTTCCTCCTTTAACTGAGTGTGATGCGTTATCTTTAGCCGACAGTGCATGAATCTGTCTGCTGATTCTTAGTTTGAGAAGTTCAAAATACTCGGGCAGTAATATTTCTATGTTTTCTTTTTACGGTGTACACATTTTCATGTAACCTCAGACGTGCTGCGTGTATACAGTAATGAGGTTTTCGCTTTATCCAAATTTATTTATCGGAAATGTTGAATACGATAACATTTTCAGTCTGCACGTCGGTTCGTGTAATCCAGTTGTGATGCTTACAACAAGCTGTCTCACCTTTATCACTTGGGATGGCTCGGGGTTTTCGGATGATTGAAGTTCGTATTACCCTTAACAATTTACGCTTTGCCCCATTCCCAACCAAAAACTACTTTGTCTGATGCGGCTGTGCAAATGGCCTTTAATTACGTCAACAACTACACTACTTTGCCCTAGACTTGCACCGACTTCATTCCTGTTCGCCGCGCACCGTCTATGTTGCTTTTGTATGGACCGTCTAGCATTTGCATCCACGCTACTTTTGTCCTTAATCTTGAGCAGTTGTCCTTAGGACATCTCCAACAAAATTTATTTGGCTGAAATTCATAGATGAGTTGAAGCATAGCGACATTTCAGTACTCGGGCTGGTATACGGTAGATTGCTTCTCGTGTTTTCCGTAACTTCCGCAGGCACTGACGTGATATCGCATGAGAAGCTATTAGAAGTCAGACAGCAGTGTGGGATACTGGACAGCAAGTAACACTTTTAAGCCTCGAGTGCCACTAGCCGTCTCTGTCAGCGCCTGTGATGCAACGCATAACTCAGAGTAAGGGAAAACCAAACGCTGATTCACTTCGTATATGCTTCACATTTCCAGGCGTTGGGGGACAAGAGATTTTAATACGTGGGCTTACAGTAGCCGGGGGCTCTCCTTTGTGTATATAACCCAGCTGCAGTGGCGTAGCGACTACATTTGAAGTCCGGAGCGGTGGTAAAATTTTCATCTTGACTTGGGGCCACACCATTGCTCAGCGTAAAGTGTAATTTAGCCTTCGTGTAAATGGATGATCATTGGGGACACTAGTTTAAATGTGACGAAGGAGCATAGTGGGACAAGCAAGGGGATTTCTGGGAAACGTTTGAACAGATGTGACACCCGGCGTTAATGTGTTGTTGGTCATACAGAGTAACATTTTTAACCTTCAGTTTATCCGGATATACTGCTCTTTATAGTTGGTATTGAATAATCAATGAAACAAGACAGCTTTTGGGTAAAAAAGCTAATGCTTAACAGGGTCCGTAGGATGGTCATGATGAAACTACAAATTATATAAAAAAGATGCTTAACAAAGTTGGGTCTACACCAGTGAACTCACTGTGGTATAGTTAGTACAAGCTGTAAATCCACGGTAAACCCATATGGAATGGTGGCAAATGGGACGTTGATAAAAATCGTGTCTCCTTCTGGTGTACACATATAGGAGGTGAAAAAAGTAGAACAACATCTGGGATTTGACCGCCAGTGAAATCGATTACAGACACTTGTGTTTATCCATGGGTAATGAGCCATGTAAGATGGTGCAGTGAAATGCGTGCACGGTCAACTCGCGCTTTGAACTCTGCCAGCATGCGGGCACATATGACAGATTCCGGTAGGGCGTTCCACGCTTGGCGAACGCGTACGGGAAAGAAATTCCGACGGCATTCCAAACGACTGTACTGCTCTGCCATCTTGAGTTTGGGCCTCTCAAATTACTATGGTGACTGAGCTCTAGCAAGTAGCGTCACGTATGGTTGGGATCCCACAAAATCTGCTAAGTCAAAATGAAGACCACGCGCAATCGCTGACACTGTTCGCTGAAGACCCCGAGCACTCGAAGCTTTCGATTAAATGGCAAACTACAAGAAACTTTGACATTTTTGTTTGCCCGGCGTTAGGATATCTCCAAGAAGGTGAGCTCTCTCCTCAGCCATGGCTGCCAGACCTGTATTGCGTATTCCGCCTGTGGACGTATGTATGAGCAGAAATGTTGTGAAAAAATGGAAGGGTCGAATCGTCCGAATGCACGCTTTAGAAGGTCCAGTTGCCGGATGACACTTCTTGACGCCTTTCCAACCTGCTTCGAACATTCAAGGTGGACTGGAGAAAATCTCTCAGATCCTTTTTGCCAGAAGCAGTCTGAAGCTGCTGGTTGGTGTAGGAGTACACCAACTTTGCCGGAAGCGCAGCACTCTACATTTGTCCACATTGAATCGAAGTACATTCTGGATTGACCACGCGGATACCCTATCCAGCTCAACTTGAAGTACTGTGATATCATCGGGTAAATTGATCACCTTCTACAACTTGATGTCATCGGCATGAAGCAGGCAGTTTGACCTTATGAGGCATGTGATATCGTTAACATACGTAAAATGTGACCGCGGTCCAAGTACCGATCCCTGTGATACTACGCATTCAACTAGGATGTCATCTGATGAGGATTCACGCACTCATATTTGCAAACGCCGGTGTAGAAGAAGAAGAAAGCTACTGATCCATCCCATGAGAGTATCACCAATACCAAAGGTCTGGAGTTTGTAGAGAAGAATGTCATGGTCCAACCGTCCGAATGCATATATCAGATCGAGAAAAACTGCAACTATGCCAGAGTCCACTACTTCAGTCCAGCTGGATCGCGCTAGTAGTAGATTTGTAGTGCCCGATCGATCTCGTCAGAAGCCATGCTGTTTCGGTGGGAGGTAGTTACGTGCTTCTAAGTAGACCGCTGGCGCATCAGAAATAATAGCTGCCATAAGCTTTGAAGGAACCGGTAGTAAGCTTAAGGGAATGTAGTTAGCTGGATTGGAACGAATACCCCCTTGTGAATAGGAGTAATTATCCGTGTTTCCACATCTCAGGCACGTACATTTCGTCACAACAGCGTCGGAAGAATCGAGCCAAAAGCTCATCTAAGCTCCCTCCTACCGTCGCTAGCGATTTCGTGTGTACCTTATCAACTCCGGGAGAGCTGTACTTACGCATACTCAATAGCTCATTTAGTACAGCTTCTACCGTGAAGCACATGTGAGTGAGTTTTGGGGGTGAAACAACCATTATTATGGGGTTATGTGGTCTGTTATCGTACTGAAATCTTGCAGCATATTGGAAGTGCAGTGTATTCGCCGCCTCCCTCGGCGTCCGTGTGGGTCCGTCCGCTGTTTGAAGAGGAGGAATTCCCCTTTTCACTTTATGTAGACTGTTGACATGTTGATACAGAAGGGTGTGGTTTGAGGCCATCCGCACTGCTAACTTCTGTTTGGCCGCCATTCTATCCCCGCGGACAAGCTGAGTACGATGATTAGTTTGGGTAGCATAGACCAATCGTTCTAAACGGGAGTCAGATGGCACCCTGGGTGCAATTGAGAATTCCCGGGGGCCCTAGGATGATAAAATATTCTAGGGGGGCATGGAGGGCTGTAAATGGGTTGTGGTAGCACAAATAACCAAATGCACTTAAAATTTTTATTATGTTTTCTCTCCGCCCACTCTTCTTCCCTGCTAACTACCACTCAGTGAAATAAATTCCGCGTGCGCATGTGGCTGTTTTCGAAGGTATGAAAGTCAGGCCAGGCAGACTGTCTGTTGCTGACTTGGCATAGCTCCGCTAAAGTTGCGCAGATTTTGCGGTCGCACCACAAGGATACAACCACCATACCGCGACTTAGACTGTTCTACTAAGGACCAATTCGTCTTCAGGACATTGAAATCTATCTACAGTGAAGCAACTGAGCTTTACTCAGGACGCTGATGCATCTACTGTGCAAGCTGCAGGGAACCTAGCGAACTCTCGTCAGAACACTGAAGCAGTTACCGCAGAAAGCAACACTAGCACTAACTGAATTGTCCTAAGGAAACTATCACTGTGTGACAACTCATGTGCGGGTCAGTCTTTCTGGTTCTGGTCTCAGTGCGGTAGTGCCAGGTTATGCTTTTCTTTATCTCGTCTCATCTCGCGTCTACGTCTCGCGGCTAGGTCACCTTAGCCCGTAACGTTCCGAATTCGAGTAGCTACCCTGCACGCTTGGGATACTATCAGTGAAGAGCTTTCATTCGTTCCGATTAAGAGTCGAAAAACTGGAACACATTATAACGCTTGCTTAACATTCAGTTCAGTTGAAGTTTTGAAGTAGAGAGCACTTAATCCAACTTCATCATACGTGGGGACATCCGGTTTCTTTGGTGAGTACATATAACATAATGTGTAGATAAAGACACTTTTCCTAATACTCATATCTAAACAAATGTCTTGCCAGCACGCATTGGGTGCCATGATTGGCAATAGCCGATGTACTTAGTGGTGGCGTTATTGACTCTCCCGTGCGGATTTATTAAACTATCCGGCATTGTCCTCCGTGTTTGTCTCTTCTGCCCTTCATTTTACCCGTACTCCCTTTAGGCTTCAACTTTCCTTTAATGCATTTGCGTCCAGTGAGCATCGTCATTTGTAAGTTCTATCTGTTATCTTCATTGGCTTTCATCAAGAACATCGGTCTAAGGCAAACAATTGTTTTTAATGATTGATCTACGGGCCGGTATACATCATATAAGGTTAAAAGACGAATTATTGAAAATAATTGTTTGCCTCAGACTGGTGTTTTTGATGAATCACTGAGAATGTTCCTCATTGGCTTTCGTCAAGAAGTTGCCCTCAGTCATTTTAGCTGTCCACTGTATTTGCAAAGTCATACTCAGAAACCATCTTTTGATTGCCTCCAACAGTTTTATACTTTTTTACATGTTAACATTGTAGCCACTACAAGGTATTACAAGCATGCTTGCCTAATACCTTATAATCACAAGGTCAAGCAAGAATAAATTTAGTACCACTCATCACTCTTACAACCTGCGTGTTTCGTCTTGTTGAATAGTGTTATTTAAAAGTTCTGAGATAACAGTGTATGAAAAATAAAACAAAACCAGTATATACATATATTACCTATTAAAAAGTTACGATGATATATTTCAGGAATAAGATCCTTGGCCAAGAAGAAGTATCGGATGTACTCCGTGGAATATCCCTGTCATTTGGATCTATCGGATTGCCTCAAAACCCCACACAACTTTTATGTACAGTTTGCCAAAACCCACAAGTAAAGGAATGTGACCAAATAAACAGCGACGAGCCACGACGCACGTCAAAGGGTTGCTCAATCTTCCTTAGCAACTTAGACTGAAGACCCTAAAATTATACAGTGGCCGGTACCGGCGCCTACGTGGCGACCTTTAATGGCCTGTCAGATGCTAAGGTATCCCAACCACCTCTGCCGTCACCTATTACAACTGAATCAAAATTTGAGGGGCCACCAGTTCAAGTTAGCCACGCAATATAGTCGGCTAGAGTGTCGACGGAACTTTGACTCTCTTCGTGTGTGTCAACTTTGGGACGCCCCCCCCCCAAAAAAAAGTTACGTTGTTTCCCCCATTTTAACTGTGTTTAAAATATGCCTCGGTAGCTCTAACCCACCTGCACTACGAAATATAGTCTGTGTGTCTCGACAGACGATACAATGCGACGAACGTTGCAGAACCAGAATTAATCTACACAATTGTGGTTGGCTCTTTCTGCATGCCTCTGTGTTAACACTGTGGTGAGTCGGCTAAAACGATTTTCATTTTCTCCTTTGTTTTTCTATTCACCATGTTGTGGTTTTCTTTTTGGCCATCCTACGGGACTTGCTAAGCATCCGCTTTTTTGCCCGTAATATACCATTCTTCCATTGTTCTAAACCGCAAAATCATTTAGAGAGTTCATAAGGACGAAAGTGAAAGTCTGCGGATTTTTCAGAAAACTGCTGGATAGTTTCGAAAACAGACTAACTCTGAAGACACTGGCTGCTGACGGGGCAAACATTGGCGAATGGACTTGCGGCGTCTTGTAAAATCAGCAAGCTGATTGCCAAAATTACAGTACATATAAGTTGGAGCAAATATTACCTTGCCTCCATTATCAATAAAACTGTCTGACCTGATGGATGTGAATCCAAAAGAAGCAGTTCAAGCCATTCCCATTAGCAATGCGACTGTATTTTTGCCGAATAGATGACATGGGTCAAGATGTATAAAGTACCTTGGTTACTTTACTACAGTCCAGCTACTTTTGATTACAATTAGATATATATACTTTACCTGACAACAACGCTCTTCTTGTGACATGTGTCCGATTCTTCAATGAGAATCCATTGGTGGAAGAGATGCTGCTTGTTGGGAAACTTAAAACCCATACTCTTCAAACTCGCGTTTTCCAGAAGTTTTGTGAGGAGAACAGTGAGCGTTTCCAGGTTCGACTGTTGCATACAGAAGTTAGATGGCTCTCCAATGGCAACTGTCTTCGCCCAACTTTTGCACCCAGAACAATGAACAAAGAACAAGGCTTTATCACGGGATAAAAGCAAGTGCTTGACACGTCCCGTAGGATGGTAGCGATGAATATGATGAAATCAACTTATATCTGGGTCATCTACCAAATGTCTGCTGAGATAATTAGTTTGATAAGCAACATCACGGTAAAATTTAAAAAATGATTATCGAGCGTAAACGTTCAGAAAGACACTGGGGTGCAGTGATAGTTGAGGTAAAGGGTGAGAAAAGTAAAATATGGTCGTTCACTTGGGTCCATTTGATACATAAATCCTGTTGAAAAGCATGCTTGGCGTAATCCAGAATAGAGGACTTTAGGTAACAAAATGCTGGGAGCTAAGAGCAACATCTAATCGTTTTTCAAAACATCCAAGGTAGGAGAGGATACCACTGAATCTGGGAGTACGTTCCAGGGTTGGCAAACCCGAAGGGAAAAGTAATTCCGTCGACACTCTAGACGGCTATATTGTTCCTTCAACTTTACGCAGTTACCCCTGAGCTGCGCGTTGTGACTAAGTTTCAGGAAATGGCGGCATACGTGGTTGGGGTCACACAGTATCTGATACCCCAATATGAGATCCCCGCGCAGCCTACCATTGCGTCCGCTGAAAACTCCCATCAACTTCAGCCTTCGGTGGTAAGAGCAATAGCGCAGGCCATTGACATTCTTTGTTGCTCTTCGTTGTGGTGCCTCTAATTCCTCTAGGTCGCGCTTCAACCAAGGTTGCCAAGCTTGGATAGCGTATTCAACATGAGGGCGCACGTAGGAATTGTGCATCATTGGGAAGTTTGATGGGTCAAATCTCCCGAATGCCCTTCGCAGCATGCCGAAGTGCTGGTTGCCTCTTTTTGCAGCTACCTCAGCCTGTTTTGAACAGTCGAGGTCGCTCTGTACGGTCACATCAAGGGCACGTTCCTGGGAGCTGGTCTGCAATCCGTTTGTCCCAAGTAAATGGGTGCAGTTATATCCGTGACGTAATTATACAACGCCACATATGTCTATGTTGAATGGCAGGGCGTTTTGAACTGACCAGTTCGACATTGGTTCGTGGTTGTCCGGTCCTCTGATGCTTCGCCATATCTTGAAATCATCAGCGAAAACTAGGAAATCGGAAGTAATTGATCTCGCCAAATCGTTAATGAACATTAAGAATAGACGAGGTCCAAGCACCGAGCCTTGTGATACTCCACACACCACATCGATTGCATCGGACAATGATTCTCGGACTCTCACCTCTAGCCGTCGTTCATATAAAAATATCGCTAATCCAACTCAGGATTGGGTCGCCGATGTCGTAGTTTCCAAGCTTCTGAAGGACAATGCGACGGCCTAAGCATTCAAACGCTTTTGAGAAGTCCAGGTACATGACATCGACTCCTGTTCCATCATCAACAGCTTCAGTCCAGTTATTACGTGCAATTAATAGGTTAGTATTACACGAATGCTTTTGAAGAAAGCCATGTTGCCCTGGGGCTATTAAGTTGTGGCTTTCCAGCTACTGCATCAGCGCATCTGCGACGATTAATTTCATCAGTCTGGATAGTACATGAATTAGTGTTATTGGACTGTAGTTGGCAGGGTCAGTGTGGCTACCTCCTTTATGGATAGAAGTGATGACCCCTCGCTTCCATACTGGTGGCATATGATTCTCTTCTAGACATCGCTGATAGAAAACTGCCAGTGGTTCTGTTAGATCACTAGCTACCGTCTGCAGAGCCTTTGGTCGGATGTTGTCAGCTCCGGGACCCCATCGTCACATTCCTTTCTGTAACTGGTAATGAAAGATAACTCTCAACAGGTAAGATCGACGCGTTTTATCTGGCTGATCTTTTGAAAAACCCTTGTTAAGTAAAACTCTTCATGGTAAGTTGAGTAACCATCTCAAGTAAAGAAGACGTTATCGTTTTCTTAAACAGCTGGAAATGTGTGCTCAAGGCCTCGGGCTCTGGGTATTTTCACAGTTCCCAAATTTCCTAAACTCACAGAGGAGCTAAAGGATGAATGATTGCCTGTTTATGCCGGTCAATCAAAATAACTCCGAAAAGAAAGGAAAGACAGTTTTCATGAACTGATTGACATGGAAATCCTGATTTAGAGTTTAGATACATTTGATGTACATTCATGCGATGTTGCGTTAAAATCCAGGAAAGTCTCATAGCGCTTCAAAGTGACACACTGGCAAGATTCAAATTCACGCTATATAAAAGGGACATTTAGAACGAGATGAAATATAGTTCCTTGCTTTTCCATCCACATACTTGGTTGAATGTAGATCCGGCAAAATGGTTGCTCTAACAAAACATCGAAACAGATTGGACAGCACAGCCAGAGGAGATCTTCGACTCGCGCTGTCAAGTCTACAGCCGGACATAAGCAAGCTTGCTATAGGTCATCTGGCTCAAGGCTTGCAGTAATATCTCGATAAACATATTGTTACAAAGTTACTACACCTCCAATTCACGACATGCCTTAAAAGCCAATAATAAGTACATACAGTTTAAAAGGAGAATGCTGACTTTTGTGTAAATACAGACAAGAGGCTTGATGTTGCCGCAATATGCATGTTATCTTGCGGCTATGAAATTAAACTAGATAGTTTATAATAGAAATAGCAGTGATAGCAACATTAATGTTTTAGTCATCATAACATATATACCAATATGAGCACTGGAAATCACAGCTTTACGTGTGTTGCGTGTCGCGGATTGCTGAAATTGGGGTGACCAAGGAGGACCATGAGAAATGGGAAGGTTCAATAGGGCGTAACAGCTGAACATAGGTTGAAAATGCCTGGTATAGGCCATCCAGGTCTAGGTACTAGAAGTGCCGCCCCCTGTCACTTACCGCCCTGCGCGGACAGCTGCCCCCGTCCCCCTATGCTACGCCTCTGCCCAGCTGATATCATGTTGATTACACAGGCCCTTGTCCCTCAGCATGCTAAAACTATCAAAGGAATGCTGTCGCCACTGCTATGACTAGTGACACTGTTGAGACAACTCGTGTTGTCGCTATTGGCAGAGAATAGCAAGTGCAGTGCTGGTTATCAGCTTATGAAAGCCATCATTTTAAACGGACAACATGCTTTCAAGTATTTCGATCTTTTATGAGTTCATTGTTACGTTCCCTTGTGACGGCACAAAATCATGCCACTTTTCTACCATGTTGTGCACCGCAATTACTTACTCCAGACGGAGAGATTTCGACCAACTCCTATTGACCTGCTCTGTGCGATCGGAGACTCTGTTCACAAGCATCTATGGTGCAAATTCGCTGGCATGTAACTGTTTTGCATAGCTACAATTTATTTTACACCAGATTATTGGCCAGTCATCAAGGAATGACAAACATGCAGCATGTGAACATCTAAAGTGCTTTTGCCCTTCACTTTCTATGCATTCTCGCAAAAGCAGTGGTTTTAGACAGAGATTAGTCATCCCCGTTCATCACTTAACCTCTACACCATTCCTGTGCCCCGATATCTTTATTTTTGTTGGGTTTTAAAGTTGTCCAATAAACTGGTGTGCATGTGAAGGAATCCAACGCTTTAACAAGGCCACATTCCGCCACTCTCCAGTATTCTCCGTCAATCACTAGCCATACACAAGAGACCCCCGTCGAGCTAACAGGTGCGGTGTTTTTATGCTACCGCTAGAATAAGGGCACCCTCACAGCAGGGCGAATTCGTTGCGTTTTTAAAAGCACAACAGTGTTGTGAGGAATTTGTGACTTCATGCAGATGACGCAGATTGCACTGATCGATTGGTCTCAGTGATATTATTAAAACAGCAACGCACCACAGTTTCGCGTCAGAAGTACAAATACCTAGGGTCATTTACACGGAACTGCAGCCACAGTACGATTGTGAAACGTAAGGTACTGCATCTGTAAGAAGCCAGTTCAAGTTTACTACATAAGTCCCTTCCCCCTCGAGCAACGTTAGACATCGCGAAACTAAACTACTGCTCCTTGGGATCTGCCAATTGCATCCGTTTCAAGGACGACCAGATGCTTCTCCTGAGTCTACCTGTGCGCGGTGTTATGGCTTTCAGTCTACGATGAAATATGATGTAAGGAAAGTTTGTGGAGTTCAGAAAGTAGCTCGTTTTAGGGGAATATCGTCATAGTAGAGTAAGATAATGCACTAAGTAAGGGGGAAGGGGCTTTAAACACTTTTACTATTCTGAGCATCTTTTTATCTTGTCCTTCATTACCGCGACATTTTACTATACCATCAAAATGCTGACGGTTGTGGTGTCACACGACTGGTGGTCATTCTAGACATTTCGTATGTCTTGGGATAAAATATTCAGTTTTTCTTATTATTTATGGTCATCCGGAGAGAGCTAAATTTAAGCTGCGGTTATCTTTTGCCCATATTTGGCTTAGTTCAAATTGGCGTCTTAAAACTAGGCATATCAATGTTGTGTTGTGCCTGCGAACCCTGCTCCATCCTGTCATCCTGCAGGTGGTCAGCAGGGTGGCTACCAAGTTCACTTTCCGATTCGCCTGATTTGAAACAGAATACACTAGCGTGAGCCAGCTCAGGGTTGTTACTTGTGAGACCGTACTCGCATACTATTAGTGACCCCACATCGTTGCAACAATGATATGAGTGATAACGCAGGAAATCTATTCATTCACGCAACCTACCATGTTTCTGTTTACCTTACACCTTTGTGTCACAATAGCGGGACTGGTCCGCTCACTTGAAGGACGCGTCATATAAAAAGCCACTTTTTATGCACGGATCCTTTTTGGGCCATACTTGGAACAAATAATCATTTGATAGTAAGGATTCGAGTTGAAGCGCAAATTGTTAAGGTTCATACATCATAGCATTGCCAAATGTGTGTTCCACCAATGGCCCTCACTCCCCTACTTTTTCGACGTTTCAACGGAATTTTTATTATATTTTAAATATTTATATTTTTCTTGTTCAAATCCCGTATGTTTTAGCCTTTATTAAAGCTACTGCGAGAAGAAAAGCGGACACCGTGTTACGTTTGCCTTGTTTTTTCCTTCAGTTTTCGTTCTGGCTCTTAAGTGCTATGCATAATGCTTATGTGGTCCATGTGACCCATTTTATGAGTTAACCCGTTAGCGTTAGTCATTGTTTTAGTAACCCGGCCCGCGCCAGTCGATTGTAATAGCTACCTGGCCCTCCGTGGAAAAAGTTTAGTGACCCCTGATAAATGGGCTCGCGGCTGATGTTTAAGGAATAACAACATCGTGACCCCCAACGGGCAGGATGTGTAGTCAAAGTCAATCTTTGGAGTTCGGCCACTTAAGTGAATACCTTAACTTCTGCTTCGATTTGTGCTGCCCTGTTGAGACCACCTACCTACGGATGGATAGATTTTATTCTCCACTATTGAAGCAACTTAGGAGAAAGAGAGAACATGCAAGGTAAAAATTATCCCCGGCAATCAAAGCTGAGATAAAAAGGTTGAAGTGCTTATACTTCGAGACCGTGCTACTAAGCAATCATCATTGCCACGATCTTTGGAGACCTTTGAGGCCTCTGTGTGGCCAAAGTTCCCCATACGCCCATTGTTAACGTGGATGTGAACAAACTCAGTGCACAAGTTCTGGTCTTCTCAACAGAGAATACCTTCCTTATCCCACTTAAACAACACATGCCCCGTAGGCACATTTTGACAGATTTAATGAACTCAAAATATTGTAGGTTAATAAGTGTGCATCATCGCTTCCTTATGCCCCATGCGGAGGCTGATGTTGCATTCATGAAGCTTCTTCACTGCAGTTGGGCTAAACCAACTTACACTTAAACTAGGTATTTTTTAAGCAGGATAAATTTCATTCCACTTCATTTGATGTGTTCTGCCTACCTGAATAAGCTTCTATTAACTGGCCACGTTGCTTACGGTAATTGTCCTCTTCTTTGTTAACTTTATTGCGTTTGCAGCATTTTCTGAGTCACTTGTGGACAACTTTTACTTATCGTGGATTCGTTGCTAACCAACATATCATATGCTAATTTAGGGGAGCGTTATGTCTGCATAACCGTATTCTTTAACAGATATATTTTATTTGTTACTGTCATTTCAAGTGATTGGCTGTTGCTTGATATCCCCGGTGTGGCTGCGTTTGATGTGCATGTTGACAAGGTGCCTACCTGTATATTACCCACTACTTCGTCCATACTGGCTCCAGCAGACAGTTGGTCGTTGCTGGAGGGGACGGGGTGCACGGTTCTTGTGGCCGTGCTAGGCTCGAAACGAGGTTCCATGCACTCAGTGTGGATCGGACTAAGGTCCAGCCACCGCCTTGTGTGCGCTTGATTTCCCCAAATACAGTGTGCTTGTTTTTGCCTGTGAAGGAGTGTGGGCCGGCTCCGTTGATGAAACGTGGTTCCCATCCGCATGCCTCCCGGTCTTATTCCTTTGGGTTTACACTGGACAGGGGGTGTGTGGTTGGAACCGTGGGTGATGCAGTGCAGGCCACCCATGGGCCTTCTGTAGGCGCAAGCGTCTTGTGGCTGGCCACAGTGACGTGCAAATCCGAAACCGGATGCCAGCAACCATTACCACTGCCTTTTCTAAAGTACTGTGTAGATCATCTTGCGAAACTTTAACCGCCATTTTCAACCGATGTCTTATGGATGGCACCATCCGTAACATTTGGAGACTTGTAAGAATAACGCCTGGGCTGCATTACTCCAAACGTTGGGACATCTTCTACTCTTAAAGATGGTCTCGATGGGCTTGTGCACTCGTCATCGTCCCGATCCTGTACCTTTAACACAGCTAAATGTCGTGACGCAATCTCTTTTATCCGAACTGGCAAGTTACGACTTATTTTGGACGCCACTTCTCTACTGGCACCAGTTCATATCCAGAATGTGGTGTTAAAAATCTAGGGGTCTTTTTCACCCCGATACTTATCTTGTCCTACTCATGTTGTCGAAACCTTTCGTAAGGTTAGACGGTTGTCATTTTAAGCCATTGGACTTGAAGTGCTTTCAGTCTCTCATAATGTGACCACTGGATTTAGACTACAAGCATTCTGCTGGATTTGCCCCAAGGTTCTACCGTAATCTACCCTTGGTTACTCAGAAAAGATTGCGTTGACTGGACTGTCAATAAAACTTCTTTACAGATGCAGTAGGTTGTCTAGATAGTCCCGCTGGATTTTATTGTTGGCAAGCTTCTAGACACTTGTACGATCTTTTACTTCAAGATTCTAAACGACTGTCTTCATCCACTACATTTTGCCCCATCAAATACGCTATCGCTTCTGCCCGCTCCAAATTTAAGGTCTTACTTCTTCGTACTTATTACCACCAGTTTGTTCTGCCATAGCTGTGCCGCTTGCTTGTTGACCCGCCCAAAACTACCAGCGTGAGGTGAAGTTATTTGCTCGAGTGATTTGCGAAGCTAATTTCTGATGTTTTCCCTTAACACTAATTTCATATACTTCACCACTCGCAGTGCTAGTGTAATAATCTGAAATTACAAATACTAGGGTGCACATAGCACACTTTGAGTTTAACCTTTCAGGTCCGCTGTCCAATCCATCCATTAGGGATAGGGGCAAAGCAGTTTTCGTTTACTGCCTCAAGATAGAGCAGTGGGAATTGATGATCATTGCTTGCGAGTGGCTTCCAATGTGCTAGTTAACAAGTTAAGTTGACGATCAAGTCATAACCAACTGGGGTTCCTCAAGGTCGGCATAGAGCGCATCTGCTAATGTCATAAATGGCGCCCATCACCACCACTACTACCGATGTCTGGCAGTTTGTCGCACTGCGGTACCACAATATACTAAGACTCACCAAGATCTGCTTCCCTCGATTTAGAAACGAAGGGTGCTTAAATCACCAACGGTAATACTTCCGTTACTGGACGCTGGTGGTAGAACGGTGTCGTTTCATGCACTTTTCTATTTGCTTTCTCGCTCAAGAGAAGCACCCAAAATTGCATCACTTTCCGCATGTGACACGGAGGTGTAAGATAGCCGAAACAAACACGCATCCTGTCATGTACCACAAGGTTCCAGTAACTGCAGACGGCAGGTCGGTGACCGAGTGGAAATGACCCCGCGATGAATACAACGCGTGAAACAGTATAGGTCCAGTGCATTCTAAAAAAAACTTCTATTTCCGTTGTCTCACTCTTAATCGCTGCTCCTTTTCCACACCTCGGATGGGACCGATAGCGTCACCTGAGCCATATATATGATGTAGTTCATCACAATCACCTCACAGTCACACAGGTTCCCACCTGTCTGAAAAAACCGCCAGAAGGCGGTTTTGACCTGCTGGGTCTTGTCAGTGATGCGCATTCCTCGGACGCCTGCTGCGTTCAGACATCGTGACTTCCGGATGCCAGCAGCTTGTGCCACTAAGACATGGTTGATGGCGGAATACCTACTTAAATGACAGCTGACTTCAACAAGCACGGTTCCTCCTCTACGGCCATAGCAGTTACGGACTGTACAGAGAACAGTGGTTGGTTGGTTGGTTGGTTGATATTGTTATCGTCGGGAGTATTTATTCAAAATGATCGAAAACAATGACCATCACACTACCATTACCATTACATCAAATTCCCACACAAATAAAACCCTGAGGGAAAATGTCTAACGACTTGGATGTGGATGAGAACAAAAATAGAAAGCCTGCGCTAATTTATAATAAACTATCTATTTAAGCGAACCTTGTCACTAACCCGGGGGATGTTTCTGGCAGTGTGCTACTTAGCCACCGGTCTTCAAAACACAAGACAGTCGTGGCTATGGCTGCTGACAGACCGTACGCTCAAGTGACAAACTGTTCCCAGGAAGTGGAACCCAGTTTGGATGATATTCCTAATGGTTATCCGTAACAGCATGGCGATGACCAGTTTGCGGTCCTTCAGCACTGAGGATTCATCCACACATTGCCGAAGGCAGTATGCAATCCACTAACACAAGCACGTCTGTAATTTTCCTCGTTAGATCGCCGTTGTGTGATTTCCACTCATTGGCATCCACTGTGTTCACATTGCAGGCCATCCCATTGCATTGTCGCTCTGACTTGATGTTGGCTTGTGCGTTTTTAGCTCCTGTTAGGCCACATTTGTGTGGTCGCGCAAAGTGACATGGACAAATACTGCAGTGGAACAAGCTGAATTCAGTGCTGTCATGAAAAAAGTCAGGAACTGGAACTGCTACTGCATCAACAAAGGCACGTGACGAGGTCGCATGGAGCTGGTTGCAAAAGTCATTGCCCATCTTTGACGAACCAGCGCCTCCCACTTTGTAGACGCAGATATCAAACCTGGGTTAAATTTGCTGAAGCTCTTGCTCCAACTGTAGGTAAGGGAAGGGTGCGAAAAAGGAGTTTGTACGACACAGTTCGGTTCAGCTAACGGACCATACCAAGGGATAAAAGCTTGGTTGGTCTAATGACCCAAGGTCATTTTGACGGGTGTACAAAACTGATGACCAATGGAAACAGTAACGGAATAAAGTGAGATGAATTGGAAAAGTCATCAGAGAAACGTGTAAGCTTCAGATGGAACAGACTGGGTGCAACAGCGCCACCAATCTCGCGGTCACACATGTCGCATGACGTCGCTACGCCAGGGAGTGACGGATATCTAGGTATCCATTCCCTGTTACGCAAGCCAACTTCGCCGCTTGCTACCGCATCTGCGGTTTCAGTTGTAACAACCTAACGATATCTTCCATATTCCATTTGCCATATTTGTTCTACCGATTTCCATCTTTCTTCCACAATTGTATGGTTTCTCAGCTCGAAACTACTACACGCTTCCGCTTGCTTCATTGCTTCTTGAGTCCTTGTAGTCTCCCCTGCACGAATATCCATTCCTTCAGGACTCAGTTCACACGTACGTATTCCATCAGGGACTGCTTTTATTTTCCATATCTGTCCAACCAAAGGTAGAAACGAGGAACAATTCACTCCTATTTAACTGGCTTGAGGGTAGGTGAAGAACGCAACTGCATATGACATCAAGTACAGTGGCGAGTACTTTGTTTCCAAACGCATGCTAACAAACCATCGCAGCACTCACCCGATTGCTCAGTAAATATGACCGATGCTTAGCATGCGGCAGTGGTCCAAGATGACAAGTCTGCTAATATCAATGAACAATGATCTATCACGGGCAAAAAACATGTGCCTGACAAGTCCCGTAGGATGGTTGGCGTAAAAATTAAAATCTGAAGGACCATCGAATAAGTGAATCGTTATTTCAAGCTTCCACCGAGTTAAATGCCCTACTGCATAAAGATAGTTTGAAGTGTGAATGGGATGTGCACATGCAAGATAGTATAGAGAACTGTTATAGTTCATCAAGTGCGTGAGAAATAAAAATGGAAATGACAACGCTCACTCGTTTGTTTCTTCATTTGACAGATGTGGTATGTTAATCCAGTAGCTACATCCAAGATAATCACATTGATACTTCTGCACGTATTCTCACCGCCACGTTGCGGAAAGGGTCGTCAAGCACAGGGTTAGGTTCGCGTTGTTTCCTCCTCCAACTGGAATGGACTATATCAAGTAATGCAATTTTGAAAGCGTTTCATCAAGGCGTTTTTGAAAAGCATTGATGTAGAAGCAAGGATAACGTGAGTCGGAAGGGCTTTCCAGGCACGGGATACACGGAGGGAGAAAATGGTGCGTCGACAAGCAAGTCGAATGTTGTGCGTAGGCAGTTTGAGCTGATGGCGTATCAGGTTGGTATTTTGGCTCAACTGCAACATATTGTTATATGGGTGAGTTGGGTTCATAAGTATTAAGTAAACCATGATTAGGTCTCCTTGCTGACGTCGATATTCACGACTGTACAATCTCAGGGCTGCAGCCTGCGCTGGTAGGAGAGGTGAAACCATCCTCTAACGCGTTTGGTTGCTCTACGTTGTGGAGCTTCAAGTTCATTGATGTCGTGCCTGTGCCATGGACGCCAGGCCTGGATCACATATTCAACGTAGAGACTCACCTAGGCGTTCAGCACTTGCGGAAATATTGATGGCTGGAAATTTCCGAAAGCCATCCGTAAGAGTCAAAGATGTTGACTGGCTCTTTTTTAAAGCTTTTCAGCCGGTCTCGAGCAGCCGAGATCGTACTGCACGATCACCGCGAGGTCGTTTGCTTGGGAAGCACGTTGTAACTGCTGGTCCCCATGTTGAAACTCATAGCTAAGCTGATGGCTTATGCTTACGACTTTGCACTTCGCCAAGTTGAACTGGAGCAAGTTATCGAATGACCACACATAAGCCCTGTCGAGATCTCTCTGCAATGCCATGTGATCATCCGCTGTCGTGATGTCATGCTAACTTTTGACATCAGCTGCAAATAATAAGAAATTCGACTACAGTACACTGCAAAGATCGTTAATGAATGTGAGGAATAAACGTGGCCCCAGTACCGATCCTTAGAGCACGCCACACTGGACGTCAATTGGGTCGGAAATAAAGCTGCGGACTCTCACATTCAGCCGACATTGAGCGAGGAAGTTGCCGATCCAACCGAGTATAGGGTAACCGATTCCATAGCTTCGAAGCTTGTGCAGGAGAATGCGGTGGTCCAAACGAGCGAACGCATTCGAGAAGTCCAGGTAGACAACGTTGACTCCCACCCCGGAGTCGACTGACTCTGTCCAGCTTGCTAGGGCTAGCAGCAAGTTTGTAGTGCAGGATCAATTTCGGCGGGATCCGTGTTGCTGTGACACTAGGATGTTGTTGCTCTCAAGATATCCCATGAGCGTCACTGCAATTATACGTTCCATTACTTTTGATAAAACTGGGAGGAGTGATTGGACGGTAGTTCGAGGGCTCCAAACGATTACCACCTTTGTAAATAAGCGTGACTAGTCCATGTTTCCACATTGTCGGATCCTGCATTTCGTCGAGACAACGTTGAATGAACGGAGCTAATGGTTCGGCAAGGTTCATGGCCGTTGTCTTCAAGAACTTCGGTTTGATGTCGTCCACGCCAGGTAAGCTGTGAATGCGCAGTGATATTGGCTGCCGTGAACGATACATGGTTTAACTCTGGTGGCAATGGAAGCTGTGTCAAAAGCGGATGAAGTGCTGGCGAAGCACGTTGGCTGCATCTTGTGCAGTTTGCGCAAGACCGTCTGTTGCATGTAAAAGCGGGATCCCGAGCTGCACTCTGCGGAGCAGGTTGACGTGTCTGTACAGCATCTTGGGATTTATACTGAATTTCACCGCTAAGTTCTGTTGATGCTGGAGTTTGTCTTTGCAGATCAACTTGACTCAGTGGTTTCGTTGAGTTGTGTAAGCAACCCAGGTCAGGTTACTTGGACAGACTTTGTAAGCAAGCCAGGCGGAATCCCTTAAGCTCATGCATTTTCCAGTACGGCTCCTCAGTAACGAATTCACTTGTTTCGGGCGAATGACCTTGCTTTCTGACGCATTTGCCACTAGCTCGGTGAACTGGGTGACGAACAACATCCAGGCCACATTGGGCGGATTCTCGGCCAGGCTTGGCCAGTCGGTCTCTTGAAAGAAGTTGGACAGTTTATAGTATTGTGTAACGACATCGGTTTTCAGGTTGTTCTCACTGATGTACTCCGAGTAACGGATGTAACGGTAGAGCATGGCGTGATCGCTACGGCCAAGTGATGCACCTATGGTCACGGTGTCGACCATTAGTTCCTCGTTAGAGAGCACAAGGTCCAAAACAGAGCATGTATCACCCGTTCGGAATGGCGTGGGAGAGTTGACATGGTTGTACAGAGGTACATCGGCGATCACCTCTTGCAAATCCGCCTTGAATTGTTCGCTGTGCGATGCTGGAACTTCGATTGCGTGCAGGTTGAAGTCCCCCACTAGAAGGAGGTGACTGTGTGGTCGTGCCAGGACTCGTTTCATCGCAGAAGCTAGGCACTGATGCATTTCCAAGGTGGACATTGGAGGGCAGTAAACTATTGCTAGTAAACACACATCACTACGTCTTAGGCGCATACGACACCAAAGCGAATCGAGTACTTTCGTTTCTGGGTCCTCGATGACATCAACATGCAGGTCGGATCGATAATACAGGAGCACTCCCGCTCCTCTGCTAGGTCGATCGTTTGGTATGGAACTCATACCAAGTAGTGCAATCTCAGCATCCGTGACCTCAGTGTTCAGCCATGTTTCGGTGACCATAACTAGGTCCCAAGGAGTGGAGACGTGATGAATACGAAGTTCGGTTAGCTTGCTGAGAGGACCTTGTGCATTGGTATACAAGAAGGTGAGGACATCGATGGTCAGAAGCGTGTTTGTGAATGCTGGTTTCCAGTGAGGGTCTTTGTCGACCTTTTCGGGGTCGGCTGCCAGTCCTTTTTTGTAGTACCGATGGTGCAGGTTCTAGGACCAGTTCAGGTCGTTGTATAGAGCTCTCAGCGCCAATAAGAGGGTGACCATCCGGTCCTCCTTCAGCCGTCGGTGTGTTTCGACATTGTTTCCGCTCTGAGCTACACGGTGACAGATTTGTATTGGTAAGTTGCTTGCTTAGTGTTACATTGGCTATCTGTGGCCAGGTGGCTATTGATTTTATACGTATTTCGGATGGCAGCATATTACGCCTTTTGTGCCACATTTTGATCACATGTTCTGCCATCACTTTGAGAGTGCAACGATACTTTCATCACTTGAGTACCACATCCTTTGTAGTTAGATGATAGCGGTAACCATGATGTCGAATTTGCGATAACATTTTCGAGGGAGAGTACTTCACGAATAAAACGACATCCATCCCAGTCATAGGCTTAAACTCTAGCTTGCTTAGTGAATGGAGCTCGGGGACACCGTGAACAAGGATAGATTTTGCGTCTTGTCGTTTACGGATGTCATCCGGATTTTGTTTGCGTTTCTGACGTTCGCTCCAAGGAACATCTGGAAATATTCGAACAGTGCATGTGGTGTTACGGAGTGGCTGACAAGAGAACTGCCTCTGCATCATTACCTGACTGAAGTGCTACCTGGGGTGACTGCGGTTCACCGTAGTGTACGGGGTGACGGACGAGACGCATCATACTGACTGGTTTAGCTTGAACCCCAAGTAGTTAACACAGGGAGTCCCACTGCCTTTTGTCGCCTAGTATCTTATCTTTTATGGAGTTCGCCTCGGATTCAGTCACGTTAGAGCATATAACAATTAGAGAATTTTGGTAGTGTTTCATGTTCTCCTTTTTGTAGGGAGCAACGGCTGCTTTCTTCGGTTTGACAAGTGATGGGGTCTCGAGTCCTGTGGTGGTATTGGCAGTAATAACTCCTTTGGCAGCGGGCGGAGTTGCAATGGTAGGTGCCTCCGTCATATGGGCAGCAACAACGGACGCGTAGTTTGTCGGCTCTTTAACAGTGTGTACTGTGGTGGAGGTTAATGGTGGGGAATGTGTGGCGAACGCACCTTTGTGAGTAGACGCTAGTGTTAGGGTGGCTAACTCCGGATCGTTACTCTTGCACTGTGCTGAATTGGAGTTTGAGTTTAAGAATCGAGTTCGAGGTACTGATTTGCCTGGTTCATGTGGGGCAGCTTTCACGCCTGCTGTCTGCTCTACACTCTGTCAGCTTATCGTACTTTGCGCTAACACAGTTATACACCTGACTAGTGGAAGCGACGTACACTCAGTGCAGAACCAGATAGAATCAGTGGTTCTATTAAGCTTTTATCTGATTGAGACTAAGGCGAGAACATCGAGAATGGAAGTATTTTCGGCAGTTCCTGCCTTCTATTCCAAATCGTACAAGTTTTACACAGCTGTCTACACCACAACCAACGTTTATTTCGGAAGCTTTGGGCTTAGCTTTCCGTGGACAACCAGTACTTACCATTGTGACTGTCAGATCTGCGGAAGCCGTTTGTTGCAACGTCTGCACTGGTACGCTGAATCCAAACGCGGTGGCTCAAGCTGGTGGTCTGGCAGAAATCTGTTCGAGTGCTGTGGAACAAATCCAAGATGGCGGACACGGACAACAGTTGGGCCAATCAGTGAGATCTCCGACATTAGCCGGAGAATATCCACCAACTTCACGCATATGGAAAAGTACACCAAAAGCAAAGTATTGGTGCAAAATTCACACGTATAACCCAGCATTTCCAAAGTAAAAGCAGAATCCAGCACGGTTAAACAAAAATCCGCGGCTTCCGTGGGTACAGCCAGGCGCCGCGTTCATGTACCTGCTAAACGCATTAGCAAAACATAACCATGCTCTTAAAGCCGAATTTCAAGCTGACCGAGTCAAATGAGGACCCACATACCGACGTTGTTCTATAACCGCTAGAGGTAAAATGCTACAGAAATAGTCACATGTGTCTACAAATGCAAACCTCTTTATAAACCATCGTGCCTGTATTTATGCAAAGATACCTACGAAGCTGACTAACAGACTGGAATTCTAGTAGGCACCCGAAGATGTCCAGTTAGCATCCACCTTCACATATTGGTGCAATAACAATCAGAATACGATTAAGACACAAACACATATCAGTACGATCGAACCATGTGAGCAGACTACTGCTTCAAACAACACTATCTCATCAGCCCGTGGTCAACCACAATTGTGGTATTTGGGTCTTTATCTATGGAATTTTCTATACTCTCCACAGAAGATACATTTTCTTACCTGGACTAGATCCTGCTGGGAGTGTTCTAGTCAATGACTGTCAGAGCTGCATTCGACAGATTTTGGTGACAAATATAACCTTTGGTATCAGGCCAGTTGTCAAGGTTCAGCAATCCTAAAGTTTTCAACGAGCGACCGCAAGTCTATGCATGAGAAAATTGCGGGTTGACAGCCCTACTGATAAATTTAAAATGGTAGCTCCTCCAGAACGAACGGCGCTTTGAGTGCATGAAATCAGTAAGAATATAATTTAAAAAAATTGCATTCGGAGCCTTTTATTTGTGCTTTACGCACACAAGTGACGACGGTACTATTCTTATTCTGGTTTTAGCACTGTCTCAGTAAAACTAAAAAGCCAATAGCCAATAGGCTACCCCAGCGACTCTGAGGCACACAATCAATTAGTAGTTAGGTTGTAGTTGAGCAGCTCCAAGTATTTTTAACTGCTGCATGGTGGAAATAAACGGTGTAGTACATTTGCGTTTCCAGCTCACTGGTTGCCAGCAGACAGACTGTACGAATCAACATATTACACCAATACCAACCTGATATTTAGTTTCATTTCCGCCGCCAGCTGACGCACTCGTGCAAATTCCACTGCGACTTGCTTTTACCATACATCCTATTATACCATCCTACCATACCATACTATTATACCGTTATTATCATAGCGCAGTGGTCGTTTTCTGGCTTGGTCTACAACTAGAACAACGCAGTGACAATTTGCTGCCCCTCACTTCACTCTAATCAACTCACGAAGTTGGATACTTTGCTTCACATACCCTTCTCCTTCAAATGCTCATAGAGATCCACGCCCTCCGCCCTATTATTGACTTTAAAGAAGGCTGAACGAACCGTGTCCGTGCTGTTACAATTCTATTCAACTTGCAACTTACTCGTTCAAAAGACTATGGCCTTGAGCGTCAAGGTCGTTGTGGTGCGCCAATATTTCTCCTTTATCTGCTGTCCATAGAGTAATATATATATATATATATATATATATATATATATATATATATATATATATATATATATATATATATATATATATATGCAACATCAGCATCAGCAAGGGGCAAACCAACATACACTTAAACTAGGTCTTTTTAAGCTGGATAAATTTCATTCCACTTTATTTGGTTTGTTACGCCTACCTGAATAATCTTCTAATAACTGGCCACGTTGCTTGCGCTAATTGCGCTCATCTTCGATGACTTTGTTGCGTTTGTAGCATCTTTAAGTAAATTGTGTAGATTGCATACTTATCGCAGATTCGTTGCTAACCAACTTACTTCATATGGTAATTTAGCGAAGAGTTATGCCACCGTATCTCCATGCACTATTGGATTTATTTTATTTAAGCTTGTCGTTTAAAGTGAATGGCTGTTGCTTGATATCCCCGGTGTGGCTGCGCTTGATGTGCATGTTGACAAGGTACCTACCTGTCTATTACCCACTACATCGTCCATACTGGCTACAGGAGATAGTTGGTCGTTGCTGGAGGGGACAGGGTGCACGGTCCTCGTGGTCGTGCTAGGCTCGAAGGTGGTTCCATGCACTCAGTGTGGATCAGACTACGGTCCAGCCACCGTCTTGTGTGCGCTTGATTCCCAAATACAGCGTGCTTGTGTTTGCCTGTGAAGGGTGTGGCGGCTCGTTGATGAAACGTGTCCACCACATGCCTCCCGGTCTTATTCCTTTGGGTTTCCACTGGATATGGGGTGTGTGGATGGAGCTGTGGGTGATGCAGTGCAAGCCACCCATGGTCTCTATGTAGGCGCAGGCGTCTTGTGGCTGGCCTCACTGACAGGCAAATCCGAAACCGGATTCCAGTAACCATATATATATATATATATATATATATATATATATATATATATATATATATATATATAGCAGATGAATGTACGTGAAATTTTTTCGACTTTATCAGACGCGCATACGCTCCGACAACTCAGGTCCATGATACTAATATATTCACAACTTTTAGCAACTTTTCAGAATTCCCGATCGATTGACTGCGATAATGGCTAGTTGGTAATTGCAGATATTTCACTTGACATCAGTAAAACGGAATTCTGCACGGGTACATAATAGCTGACTGTAAGTGAAAAGTTCTGTTAATATCCTGTGCGTTAACAATCGACGCTTAAGTTTGATGAGGATGAGCTCGAGGTCTGTTGTCGTCATCGAGTCTGTCTCGAAATAATGACTGTGGTTATCTATGGTTATGAAGTTGCCCTTTCCGCTAATCAGAAGTAGACCCAAGGAACCTACCATATTCGGTCCGGGATACAATTCAGATAATCTGGGTTCGCTATTCCGGCCATTTTACTGGGGCCACGGGTCTAGTAGAAAGGTAGACTGAACAATTTATAAACTAAATGTGATTTTTGTATACACAAGCAGTAAACACCAACTTTCCTTCCGTAAACTGCAAGTTTTTCTAGATTAGCTCATAAAATTGAGCTGGCAATCACGTCATTGAGGGTGAGTTCGTTGCGGATGTAGCTCCGCTCGTTCAAATCCTGAGGTTGGGTCTGCGACTCATCCAAGACCAACTATTTGAAACACTATGGATAAGGATAGATTTTCCGATGTTTTGCTTTCGTAATCGCATATGTTCTGCTTCCTTTACATTTGCTCATCTCAAGGAATATAATAGAACGTGGGAACAACGCAGACGAATCACAAAAACGGCCCCCAAATTGTCACCTGACTGAAGTACCAGCTGAACTAGCCTTCTTTCAACCTAATGAACGGGGTCTAGTTGAGGAATGATGCGAACCAAACTGATCTGCTTAGTCTGGGTTTCCATTGCTTGACATATGGTGTCCCATTGTTTCAGGTCATCCATTGATTTACCGTTGACGGCGTGTGTTTGGCGTGAGACACACTAGAGCATATTATCTTTAACAAGTTCTGCTTCTTTCTAGTTTTCACACTTGTAGATAATGTTGCATTTTCTTGTACTACCGGTGTGACAGATAGTATTCTCATTGTCACAGTAGTATTCGTGTCTTTTTAGAATGTTCTTTAAAGTAGCTGAGGAGGCAGCCATTATCATTACCTAGGGTCTGCATGCAGCAACAGCGAACGGGTATGTTTTCTGGCTTCCGGCACTAATCCATAAAGCCAAAAGCTATGGCGCAGCATGTACTACACGCGGTGTCAGCAGATCCGAGCTGCTCACATCTTCAAGAGTTCTCGTGGTTTGGATACCTGGCTATAAGCTGTTGACCATATCCTTGGTTTGGTTTCGCGATTCCAAAGTGTGACTTGCGTTTAGGCACCGAGATGGCAAATTGCTGCAGATGATTCAAATGTGGCTGCTCTACTACGCGTCGCCTGTTCCACAATCTCTGTCAGTTTGTAGCATTTATGATTCAATACTGCAAGGTACCGTACGAGTGCCTTGTACATTCCATCTGTACAGAACCAAATAAGATTTCGTGTATCGCGCCGTTTTTTTCAAGCACGCTGAAGACAATTGGGCGCATATGGGATAAGGTTGCTCACTGCAATTACAGCGTATTTCCTTCCGAATAATCCTGCAGCAGGACTCTGAGTAGCAGGGAACTTTTAACTGGAACTCTGTAGATCCTGCGGACCGTATTTTACGTGGGGTAGTGTTGCGTACTATTTTGCTGCATAAAGAATGTACATGTACTCAAGGTATTTGAGAGTATTATCTCCGGAGCTCTTGGGACTGAGTATGAAGCGAGTATAAACTAGATACATCGCGATTTTCTCCCTCCAGTGCATTCGCTGATACATCCCATTAATTAGGTAGCGGCAAGCATCACCTTTGTTTTGTGTCCATAACGCAATTCGTCCAGTGCTACCTCCAAGGCCAGATAATGTTGTGGTTGGCTTGAGAACCGCGCTGACTCCGATCTGACAACCGTTGTACTGCAAATCGAGCAGTTTTTCTAAATCACCTTGTTCGATCACAGTTGCTTGAGTGATGAACAGATATTTATAACGTTTTGATCAATCACAGGAACAATCTCATGTCACCCACGAGTATCCACGCGAATCGCTCGGACAGTTCCCTGAGCCATTCAACTTGGCGATTGTTTTCAAGTCCGTAAAAGGTTGTACCTTTCATAGTACCTTAGCATCTACTGGATCGTCACTGATGGACCATGATTTTCGACTGAGTATTTCGCTTGGCGATTTAACTTTTTGAGCTCCGTCGCTAGACCAGTTTGTTCATTGTATTACTCTATGCGAATGCAGTTTCAAATAAAGTTTCTTCCACTTCTGAATTAGTGCGTCGTATACCCGTGTCTACCATGTATTTGTTGTGCAGTTTTACAGCTGTCATCATATCAGTTGATAGGTTGATCTTTCTGAGACAGGTTATGCTTTTACCCCCAACCAACCATCATCTACGTCAAGGAGTCTATCAAGCAATTTCTGCATAAACTTGACCTCGTATCAAAGCGTTATGTGATTTCACTTCAGTTGACTCAGCGCATTAACTATCAAGCAGGGGCAACTCCTACAATCGCCGGTACTTCTTTCACTTTCTTCCTCTTTGCGTCCTCCAGTGGTCTTCGTCACATGCACAATCGCACATCGCATTGTTTATGTACGTAGGATGCGCTAAGCACATCGACTGAGTCTCCAACAACGAATGGATGTGGTTCCGAAGATTTTGCGGTCGGCTGGAAAGCGGGTTGTTCGAACATAGGAGTGACTGCGTGTTCACCTGTTGGTATGAACACACCGGGCTTCTTGCTGCCTCGCGAGGTTAGTCGACCAATTTAGCTGCAATTCACTCCTGCGCTTCTTACAATTCCTTGGACAAAATCGTGCATAGCACACGGGGAATTCTAAAATAGAGAACGGGTAGACAGATGCACGAAATACAAGATCTGCGCAAATTGTATGGGACTTTTCTTTGACATGCGAAAAATAATGAAGATCAGTAAACATCCATTGGTGCGCGTAATCAAATGACCCTTATGATCATGAATCTATAATTTCCCGCCGCATGCAGCAGTCGTGTTTCATCAGATTGCAGTTGAGTGAAGACGTGTAGGTGTGCGTCGCTGGATTTTGCTTTCGAAAAGAGGATGGAAAAATGGAACGATGTTACTGCATTAAATTTTGTGTACAACTCAGCATTTCCCTATGGAAATTATCCAAAAGATTCGAGAGGCTTTTGGTGACGTACCAATGTGTACCACATGAATAAAACATGGTGCAATCGTTTCAAAAAAAGCCACACATAAGTGGAGGGCAAAGCATGGTGTAAAAGGCCCTCAACAGTCAGAAATATGTTTCGTTGACCAAATTAAAAATTGTTGACGCATGCCCATCAAATAACAGGCCAAGAACTTGCACAAGAGCTGAATATCAGCACTGCATCCGATCATGACAATTTGAATGAAGCTTCGGGCCAAAATAGAATCTCAGCGAAGATGCGTCAAAGCAGTTAACAACTGAGCAGAAGCAAGTCTGTTGGCAGATCGCACAGAAAATGCTGTAGACGGTTAATAGGGTTTCCAACTTTCTCCATTTAATACTCAAATTTGATGAGACACGGGTAAATTGATATAACCCAGTGACGAATTTTAAACCCTAAGGTTCAAAAATATCCATCGTAATATGAAAGTCATGCTGGCAGTTTTCTTTGACTTCAGGGGTGTGCTTTCTAATGCGTACGCACCAAAGTCCCAACCCACTCTAGGAAGTATTACCGACAAGTTCTGTGTCGCCTTCGTGACACTGAAAGACTAAAATGCCGTCATCCACACCCAGCGGGTAATTGGCAACTCCATCACGGTAACGCGCCAGCACTGTCGGGTTTTGAAGCACCTACCATGCGCCGAGTAATACTCACAGTTCATGCCACCTCTACCTGATGAGTAAAAACAAGCACGAAACGCGTCATGGTGTGTGATGGAAGAGTGCAACGTCGAAATACACCAGTCCATTCATTACATTTGAAAAGGAGCATCTTGGTCAGGCACAACACACCAGTGTTTCGACAGGCTCCATACTTTTCCGACACAGCTTCACGTGACTTTTGGTTATTTCCGAAATTGAAAATGCGCCTCAGGGGAAGCAGTACTCAGTCCAGAGAAGGAATCACGCAGAATACGACAGACCAGCTGCACGTCATTTCAAAAAGGCGCTTCACTGCTCTTTCCTGCAGTAGTAGAAACGTGGGGTAAATGTGTGCCGGCCCTATGGGGCTACTTTGAAGGTGTCTAAGGTCACATTTTATGTCTAAATAACCTTAGATCTTCGAAATGTAATGAATCCAATAATGCATACAGATACGGTGGCATAACTCTTTGCTAAATTACCATATGAAGTAAGTTGGTTAGCAACAAATTCGCGATAAGTAAGAAATCTCCACAAGTTACTTAAAAATGCTACAAACGCAACAACTTTACCGAGGAAAAACACAATTAGCATATGCAACGTGGTCAGTTAATAGAAGATTATTATTAAAGTGGAATGAAATTTATCCAGCTTAAAAGGTCCTAGTTTAAGCGTAAGTTGCTTTAGCCCAACTGCGGTGAAGAAGCATCAAGAAAGCAACATCAGCCTCAGCATGCCACGGATATCGACCATGCAGTTTCAACAATTTTGCTGTTGTGTTTGCCTTTAAGATTTTTCTACCAAAAGTATTCTTTGCAGTGTGTATTTTACCCATTTGACCTTGAAAGTGAAATTGGTGCTAGACGTGTTTTTTAAAGTAGGGTAGTGAAAAACTGTGTTAGGTTTATATTTAGGATTCTCGGCCATATGGGATCAAGCCTAACTAGGTTGCATTGCTCAGAGTAGTATAACGTCTAGGATGCACCTATGAGGCGAATAGTGAACGCTCGCTACGATTTTTCTATGACGATATAACAATGGTTCCTTGAGTTGCAGTGTACAATCGGACAGTATTCAATTAAAAAGTAAGCATACGGTTCATACATTGAAGAAAGCATATATCGCAAAGGGAAATTGCTGAATAGTGATATGATGTGTTGTTTTGCTCTCGTGTTGCATAATACACCTGTTTAGAGCAGTTGTGTATGCGTAACTAAGTTTGGGTCACAATTAGTCTGAGAGAGTGAGAGAGAGTAAGCGATTTGCCATCAAGAGTCAGAGCATTGTGGGTAACAATGCACTTGTGTGAAACGGCGCTGCGTTTATCGTTAGTAAAAGACATTTTCCACGCAGTGCGCCAAGTTTCAAGTATATGGAAGTCGAGCTGGATTTCCATTAGAGTATCGCTGAGACTGGCGGAATGGAAGAAGTAGACTATCTTAATGTCATCGATAAAAAGGTAAGATAGACTGGATTAAATTCGGACGTAGACGTCATTCAGGTACAATAGAAACAGTGAGACACCACGAACACTGCCTTGTATAACCCCACTGGCAACGGCTCAAGGTTGAGATTTATGTTGCTGTATTAGTACAATCGGTGAGCGATCAAGGAGTTGAATCTAATCCAAGCCAACATACAGTCCGCTATACCGCAGGTCTGGAGCTCAGCGAAAAGACCTCTATGAGGCGGTACATGCTCAAACAAGTCATACCTGTCGAGTTAGTTGGCGGTTGCAAACAACCCAGGATCATGCGAAATAATAAGCGCATTTAGAAATTCCAAGTGACAAGCTACCAAAGACCTGGAGTTCAGAAATCCATGCTATGGATTGTTTGCTAAGTTTCTAGGTGGTAGTGATTCGACTACCTCAAATTTAAATGACACTTCATCATCTCTGATAAAACAGCCAAGTGCCTAATCGTTTAGAACATTTTGCTATAAAAAGTGAATTTGCTTTGTGGCGCGACGTCCTCTAATATCCTTTTAGTAAGCCAGTAGGACTCCAGTTTTTAAAGACCTGGTGAGCAGATTCAGTAGCTGTAGGTAGATGTCATCTGCACCGAATAATTTTACTGCTGATGAGATTGTCCGCCCCTGCAAGATAAGAGACTTTAGTGGGTTTTATTAGATGTTGTACATCGCAGGGCTCAAATTGGATATTATCCAGTTGATCGCTTATATAATGCTGAAGATCCACGGTTTCAGTTCCACCAAATTTGTTGAATGAGACGGCGAAACACTTGTTGAGCACCTCGCTCGTACAAATCGGCGCGCTCACTTCGCAGTTACATGTCAAAAAAGCAAGATAACGCAAGGATATTGCTCAGCGGTTTTTTTATTCAACCGACCACTATGCTGTGTCAAATGAGACCGTACGCATCATGGCTAACCAAGTACCAATGCTAGACTAAAGATAAACATTCCTTTTCGATGACTCGCCGCCAATCGTTTGCAAACAAAGGGGACATATTTTAGTGAGTTGGGCTAATTTGATTTAGAAATTGCGAGTGCGCCTTGTCAAACGGGAGCTCCTAGCACACGCCTCATTTTCCAGCCCCTTCACAAACATTTTACCCCATCACGATTGACTCCAACGTTATGTTGTAACGGGGCCCTGGTGTTTGTACATTTAAGCAATCTATTTTGGACAAGGGTGCGGCAGCTGGGTGCTCACCGTTTCCTGGCTCACAAGACCGGTAAGGTCGAGAAAGGTATTTATCATCTATAATATCTTCACCAAGAGAATCGCTGAACAGGCTGTATCAGTATGGACATTCCTCCGTTTTGTCTGACTGCGCTATGCAGGATTTCTGCACAGCGATTCTGTTCTTTGTGAGTGATGTAAGGATGCGTTTGGGTAATTTGTTCGACCATTTGCCACGCATATCTTGAGCTGAGGTTTGAATCCCCTATACGGATGTAGCAATGAGCTAAGCGGTTTTGCACCGCATTCCATCGAACTTCCTACTAGAAGTGGCACCCGGGTATATTACCTTAGCTATGAAAGAATATTGGTTCCAGGACCACTACAACCACTCGACATTCACTATGGTAGTGCCCGACAATACAGAAACTATGGAAGGTCTTTTGACGTGGGCCGGTAATTCCGAGGGAAACAAAGTTTTAGCGGGTTGCTCCTATTCGAGTATCAGGAAAGTACTTTGTATTGTTCCCGAATAACTCGATTTATCAGCGTGGTTGGAAAATATTCTCCCAAACGCATGAAATATGTCGTTTTGATTACATGCCAGAGCTTCTATTATGCATCCATAGAGAAAAATTGCACAAAAGAAATTTATTTGATTAGGCGGTGTTCCCAAATAAAACTCGTAACTTGCGATGATGCGCACCCAGCGAATCAGGCAAGAGAAACCTCGACTGTGCTTCTATTGGATGCTGGATTCCGGTTACCAGAACTGTGCTACTGTTTGTGACATGGGGCAAGCGGGTTATCTCCCCCAGGACAGGGACGTATTGAGAAACGTAATAGTGCAAGCAAATCGAAAACTGCCATGCAAGAGCTTTAAGTTGTTAAAGAATTACCTTCTCAAATAACGACGGTGTTTCTGATGTCAGTAACTTATCACGAATTCGACTGAAGACGACAGCCAGTGGCTTACTAGACTATCCTGACATTACCACGCGTGTACGACTAACCAGTAGTTTGCATAGTTACGCGGTCGTAATTGACCAGTTTCAAGTGTCCGGGTTTAAGCTATAGTCGAATTTAGAACGGGTACCGTTTCCGCAGATATCAATGTGGTTTCTCTGAGCTAAACCATGTGTTGAACTATATATCCGTCGGCTGATCTTGAGACTGACAATCATATCTGGTGATTGGTCGAACATTTCATGCGAAACCGACTAAGCACAAAAAGGAATTACAGGTTCCTAAATCAAGTCTATTCATAACTAACACAACAGTTCCTCACTCCATGGGGTATGTGAACTTAAGGATAACACAATCGATGAATATGAATTTTGCTGACCTTGGGCGTAGAACTACCTATCCAGTTGTTGCGCAGTATACATTTGCGATGCTGACTAATTGTGAGATCCAGTTCCACCAGTGAAGAGCATGTCGCCAAATGGAAAGGGAAACAAATATGTTCAAAAACTATTTGAGGGTGTTTGACTTCCCTTACGTGAGTGCCAGCCCAATTCGAAAGGTCAAAAGGGCACAGTTGGAATCCACTGGAGTGGACACTTGATATGTTAGTATTTCTCAATCCGTACCAGTGGTTTCTATAATAATGAGAAAATTAGTAAGTTATTCTAACTTTAATGGGGCATGTTTGATGATGCATAATTAAGTAGTACAAATACCCGCGTCTGAACGACCGCGATTCGATCGAATACAGATATAACGGGAGGAAAAATTGTCTATTCTGACCAGAATTGCCCAAGGAAAAGAGGAGCCGTAGGCGGCATCGAATTTTATTCTCAGTTTCATCGGGTGCAGTTATAGATGCCAATTGTCCAATCCCACTCATTTGAAGCCTTTGGAATAAACCGAGGGTTAGTTCCTTGATGTCTCATAGTCAAGCACAAAGTAAACGTTCATTATTTTGCCGTCATCTTGAAAGGGGAGTTGTTCATGTAGGTTCCATCAATATATATATTAGAAACAAAAATGAATCAGGGGATAGCAATAAAAAGCTAAGGAAAGGTATGTTTTTAGGGGTAATGAGATATAATGACAGACTGAGCACACGCTACAAAATATAAAAATTCCAAAAATGAATATTAAAAGAACCTCACACGAAACGTGTTTAGTGGATCAAGCAGAATAAACTCAGTCGAATTTTCGTACCGTTTCAGTTTGGAATAAAAAAGCCATAAATTTAAGAAATATAGGAAATGTGCAAATATATACAAATTAAAATTAGGAAAAGCTATATTTTTACCCTAATGTAGGACTATTAAGAAGTATGCTAACATTAAACGTGGAAATCGGAAAGATAAAGCGAAAAACATGCAAGGCACGACAATGGAAATACGGACAGAGAATAAAACTTTTGAGCAGCAAAATGACAGCATTTAGGCAGCCACATATGAGTTCCTAAGCTTCATGTGTTGCAGGCAATAAACAATGAACAATGCATTTATACGGGTTAAGAAGCCTTGCTTTACAACTCCCGTGGAATAGTTGGTGGCGATATTGAAATAACAATAACAATAATAATAATGGGAGTAAAACAGTTAGTACTTTAAAAGTGAAAACAAGGACTTATCATTTCCTTCACCGTAGTCCTGCAATCCGCTTAGATTCACAGCACCCACAGTTAACATCAAATAATTCCATGGTAAACTCCAGGTGTAGGATGGAGACGTAGTGCTGTGACAAAGTGTAAGCGGATGAGTGCGTCATTCAACCGTCTTTTAAATACTGCTAGTGTCGGTGCAGAGACAACCGATTATTGGAGAGCATTCCACGGGTGACAGACACGAATGGAAAAGAAATTTCTGCCGCAGTCCAGACCGCTATACTGTACAGCGAGTTTCACTGAGTGGTCCCTCAGGTTTGTATTGCTGTTGAGTTGCAGAATTGGGCGTCGCACAAGATGTGGGTCTCGCAGAATTAAGTATGCCATAATCAGGTCGCCTCATAGTTTTCAATAGCTTCCACTGAATAACCCAATGGTTGCAGTCTCACCTGGTATCAAAGATTGCGCATTCCAATTACGTTCTTGGATGCCCGATTTCGTGGCTGCTCCAGTGCATTAAAGTCGTGTTTCAGCCATGGATGCCAGGCTTGAATTGCATATTCGACATGGGGGCGAACATACGCACTGAGCATTTGTCGAAATATGGAGCTGTTTATTTGTCCAGACGCCCGCCTCAACAGCCCGACGTGTTGCTTCCGTCTTCGAAGCCTTTTCGGATTGCCTGGAGCAACCCAAGTCATCTTGAACAGGACACCCAAGACGCATTGGAGAGTTGATCGTTGTAGTATATTCGTTCCGAGCCGGTATGAGTAGCTGCTCTGATGTCGGATGGAAACCACCCTGCATTTACTGATGTTGAAATGCAGTAAGTTTTGGGTTGACCATTGATAAACCGTATCTAGGACACGCTGAAACAGATGCTGGACGGCGTTCGACTGGATCCTGCGCCAAAGCTTGATATCGTCGGCAAACATTAGGGAGCTTGAATCGATTCCCTGTGCAAGGTCATTAATAAATACCAAAAACGTGCGCGGACATATAACTGAGCCTTGCCGCACACCACACTCGACTTGTACTGGGTCTGATCAAGTGCTCCCAACTCTGACCACTAATTGCCATGGAAATAGAAAGTTGGCAGTCCAGCTTAAAAAAGGGGCGCCGATCTCGTAATGCTGAAGCTTGGAGTGTAGTATCCGATGGTCTAGACGATCGAAAGCCTTGGGGAAATATAGTTAGATCACATCAACCCCTTCCCCAGCTTCAGCTGCCTCGGTCCAACTATTGTGTGCGACTAGTATAATGGTTATGCACGACCGCTGTTGACGGAAACCATGCTGCTCAGGCGTGATGATGTTCCAGTTTTACAGATAGCACACCAGTGCATCGGCAACTATGGATTCCATGAGCTTGGAGAGTATAGGAAGAAGGGATACTGGGCGGTAGTTGAAGAGATCAGTTCTGCTTCCACCTTTGTGAATCGGGGTTATTATTCCAAGCTTCCACATGACGGGAACTTGATTCTGGTCTAAACAGCGCTGGGAAATCTGAGCTAATGATCCTCCCAGTTGGCTTGCTACTACTTCCAATGCTTCTGGACGGATGGTGGCGACACCCGGCGAGCTGCGTTTGCGTAGAGAAGTCAGCTTTTGCAATACAGCCTCCTCGGCAAAAGCGACGTGAGTTAGTCCTGGCGAGGAGACGTTAAAGGCTGGAAGATTGCTTGGTGGCAAGACCCTTTGAAACTTGGGGGCATATTGCATCCGCAGCGCGTTTGCTGCTACCACATCCATTCTTGTTGGGCCATCAGCCGTGCTGAGTGGAGCAAATCCTTGCCTCACATTTCTTAGGCTATTGACGTGTTTGTGCAGCAATTGGTGATCAGCACTGAAGGCTTTGCGATGTTATGCTGATAGGCATCTTTGTCTTCTCTTAGCAGCTGAGTGCAGTGGTTACGTTGGACTACGTAGTTGCTTCAAGTTTCTGGTGCTGGGACTTCTCTGTACACTCGCCATGCTGCGCTGCGTACTGTCATCCATTTTCAAGTGCTGCTCCTAACGAAAGAAACTGATGTAGACTTATTGCAAACTTTTATCTCTGCAATCAGCTGACTGAATTTGTTGACGAACTCGAGCCAGGCGACTTCCAGGTGTTCTTCGTCAAGCAGCGACCAAGTTGTGGTGCTGACAAGCTGGGCTGATCGACCGTAGCTTGTGATGATTCGCACAGTCTCATCGTTCTCATTCAGATAACGCACATAGCAGACGAAGCTGAAACTGATCACTGCGACCCGACGGGCAGTCTAAAACCAACACATCAATCATATGCTCCTCGTTGGTAAGCACAAGATCCAGCACAGATGGCCTGTTACCTGTTCTGGGCCGAGTGAGCAAAGTGATGTGATTGTAAAGAGGAACAGTAGTTACGATCTCTTGTAGATCGGCGTTAAATTGTTCTCCGATCGTGGCAGGTGTTTCTACATAACGTACGTTGAAATCACCAATGATAAGTACGTGAGTGTATTTTCATTGTAAACTGCATCTTAAAGCAGCCGCTAGGTGACAGTCGTTTTCGGGTGTAGAGTAAGGGGGGCGGTACACCACGACAATAAGGCAAGCGTCTCTGCCTTTTAACTACAAGCGGCACCAAAGAGAGTCGGGGAACTGCGAGTCTGAATCCTGCACGGCTTCGCACTGTAAGTCACTTCAGTAATACAGGATTACCCTCCTCCTTTTGTGAGCCTGTCGATCCGGATCAGCGACATGCCCGGTAGCGAAATTTCAGCCTCCGTCATTCTCATGTGCAACCACGTCTCAGTGATGCCGATGGTATCATATGATCCGGAAGCTTGATGATCTTTCAGTTCGGCCAGTTTATTAAAAAGACCCTGAGCATTCATATACAAACAGGCCAGTCTCTCAGTATCTAGGAGCCCACAGAGGGGTGAAGGATCAAGTGTAGGTGAAAGTCGACCGATGGGAGGTTGGCAGATACTTGATTTTTTGGTAAGATAATGACACCTCGTCGGAAATGTGATTCGATCAATGTGTGTCACAACGTTCGTTTAGACCTACGCCAGAGTCAATTAAGCGGCAGTCAAGTCACGCTTCTGTACATTCATCGGTACGCTTGCTGTTTCAGGTGCTTTAATATTTGAGCTGTGCAAAGCTTCTGCGACCTTTGACCAAAGTTCAGAAGGAAGATGTTTCCGATTTCTCCGCCATCGATTCAAAACATCCGTCGCGTGTTGCTCTGACTGAACCAGAGGTTTTAGGATTCTAGGACCGCATCCTCTATAATTTGATGAGAGAGGTATCCTGGTGAGCGAAAACGTCACAAAGTTATCCAAAGAGAGTGTTTCATGAATGAACCGCCACTGTTCTAAATCGTGCTTTCTGGTCTCTTGAACATCTTTAGAAGGATGCTCTGGCACGTCATGTATGAAGATTGTGTTTAGGAGGTCTTGCTTGCCGTGCCCCTCTTCGGTGTTGCTTTTGATTGTCGCGCGCTCCAAGGGACATCAGGATAGATGCATATCCCACAGGATCCGTGTTTTATCGTGCTTGTGGGGAGCAAAACGTTTTCTATCTCGACGGAGGATTTTAGATTTATTCGAATAAGTCTGGGTTTTCCATAGTGTGGCGAGTTCTGATGACGAGTAATTCGTACTAAGTTTATGGGTTTGGCTTTGGCACTCATCTGCACGCACAATGAGTTCCTTTGGTCTTGGTCGTCCGATAACATCCGGCAATGTGATGGCGGTGATGACATACAACAGGTCGGGCACTATTGTTGGATCCCTTTTTCGTTGCTCTGCGATTTATGGTACTCGTTTGTTCTGACCTGCTGACAATGTTGATTGTTTGCTGTTTGTCCCTCTATTCGCGTTAACGGTGTTTACAACAGAAGAGGAAGCTGTTGCAGTCTGCCGGTGGACCTTCACAGCAATCTCTGCATATGTAACTGATGTTCCGGGGGATTTGTCTCGACAAGAGACATTTGAGCTAATAGTACTGTGGGTTGGTGTTCGGCTGCTTCATCCTTGTTAATGCTAGATGTCAGATCTAGTGGAATGTGCTTAACCAGACTTTTCGATTGGTGCCTGATTTTCGTTGACGTGAGTACTGTTTGACTCTCGTAGGTACGGTCTGTTTTCGCCCGGCATTCTACCAAACTTGGAGAAGACAACGGAGATGGGGACGTGGCTGATTGCGGTTCAGGGGAAGCGGATTGTGCAGCATTCCGTTGCTTAGAAGCCGTTACGGTTCCGTGGTGCATCCTCGCTTCCATTGAACTAATCTTATCGTTTTTCTTCTGCTCGACTTCTGCGGTTAACTGGTCGCATTTCTGAGCTAGGATTAAAAAAGCACTTAACGAGTTGGATGGTGGAGGACGTAGTACAGAAACAAAGTACATCTTGGGAGCTATTTCGCTCTCGTACCTGTTGTTGGGACACATTCTCACCTTTCGTATGATACCATTCCAAACAGTGTGAGCAAACCAGCTTGAATTTAACTACTTGCTGACATCCTACTAACCCGCAAATATCTTTCGCTTGGAGTCCTTTCGCTTTCGCATTTCAGCCATTCGACGTGTTATCTTTACCTGACGCGTCAGTGTACAAACCATAGACAAACGAGTTATGAAATGTGAAACAGGCCTCGGCAGAGGAGGATGCAAAATACAGCTTATAATGAAAGAGCAATGTTAAGGAATGTGTCATGAGTTGAGCAAGTCGGAAAGTAGAATGCGAAATTATCCACACTTGACCGTTGCCTTGTCACAATACAATGACCCCACCAGCGTAGAAATTGTAGGAAAAGTTTTCCAAATGCGCGATAGTCGGCTTTGAGGAGGAGTAGGTGAACAACAGTGAGGGCATGACGATTAAGACAAAGTTTGCAGAGAAAGAGGATAACGAAAATGAAAAGAAATGGAAGGAAACCCATTGTACTATCTACCGTACGAACACACGATCAACATATGTGAGACAGTTTCGGTGTAGGCGCATTTATAAACATTGGCATTCCACAGTAACCGGAAGGAGCAGTTTCCTTCAAGACTTCGATCACTTGTGCTCTGTAATTGCGTCCAGTTTATAGTATTGAATAATTAAATTCAGTACTTCCTGGAACATCGTCGCGTCCGAACTGTAGAAACAGTATCTCAATGCGCATTTGATTACCACAATCGCCCTAGCATTTCAGATGCGAAGACTCGTTGAGCTACACACTCTTAGCTATGTCTGATATAGTAGGAAGTATAAATGTCCGCTATTCCAATAGCAGTGTCGTGTGAATCGTGTGCGGCTGAATAAGAGCGAAAAAAGCTACGCAACTGTTGTTCCTAGGTGTGCACGCAGCGAGACGCATGCTCCCGTGGATAATAAAATCTGACCAAATATCTCTACTAGAGTCGCCCAAGTAGAATGGGCTGGTCAGGTTTTCGATCGGGATCACTCATCTGTTTACATCCGGAGCTACACTGCTCGGCGGTACGATTAATCCACGAAGCAGAGTAGCTCGGAACGTTTCTGAGGCATTCAGGAGCGTGTACGTCTGAGGGACATATGGAACAATCAAAATATGATGTATTACGAGAAAAATGCAAATGCTTAACAAGTACTGTACAATTGCCAGAATGCGATTCATAAAACAATGAAAAGAAAACTGACAAAATGAAAACCGTTCTGATGGGCTCACCATGGTGTTCTCATAGAGGCATGGATGAAAGAGTCAAACTTTACTGTGTGAGCTGATCCTGGTTGTGTACCGTTCGACATATTATAGCGTATGTTTAATTACACATGTTACATATGATAGCTCAGACGAGTTAGGGGATGTCAAGGAGATTTTTAAACATTGATAATGTGGCGGCATAAACAAGGTTACTAGGAAAGGCGTTATATGGCTTTCAGAAACGAACACAATAAATGTTTAATCGACATTCTAGCAAGCTGTATGTGTCGCCAATTTGATTTACTGTCCACTGGAAATCGTTTTGTGACTGCGTTGCAGCAGGTGGCGGAAAACTTGGTTGGACTTTCCTCATTATCTGTTAAACCATTATTAGGTCGCCACCTAGGTGCTGATACGGACTACTGTACAGTCTCAGGCTGAGTCGATATAGAAGGTGAAACAACCCATTGATTTACTTGGTGGTCCTTTGTTGTGGAGTCTGGAGCGTTGCGTGATGTTCCTTGGGCCGGAGTTGCAAGGCCTGGATTGCGCAGATCACATGAGGCTGCACGTATGTATTCAGAATTTATGGACAGATAGACGTACCTGACCGCCAGAATGCACTCCACACCCTGCTGACGTGTTGGTTCCCAGTCTGTGACGCCTTCTCCGATTGTTCTAAGCAGCCCAGCTCATCCTGGATAATATCACAAGGTCACGCTTCTTGGTGACTGGTTACAGGTCATGGTCTCCAAGCTTGTTTATGATATTCAGCCGATAATGAAAGTTGACCAGCTTGCAATTAAGAGAATTGTACTGATGTAGATTGTGGAATTACCATCCATACGTCCTGTCCAGATCTGGTTGAAACGCATCGTGATCTGCTTGGTGGACAATCGGCCGCCTCATCTTAACATAATCAGCGAACAACAAGAAATCCGAGGCGATCAGACGTGTAAGTTCGCTGATGAACACGAGAAACAGATGCGGCTCCAGAACTGATCGTTCTGAAACTACACCTTCCACATGAATCTGATGTGACAGCGCGCTCTGCACTCTAATCTGCAGTTTCCGAATCTGCAGAATATTCCTGATCCATCCAAGGACATGATCCCAACTCCACAGCTTTCGAGGCTGTGAAGCAGAATGCGGTCCAGGTGGTCGCAATCTTTGGAGTGGTCGAGCTAATGAGTTCGGTCCGTATCCCTTTATCCGCCACTTGCGTCCAACTATTGCATGCAATTAGTAAGCTGGTTGTGCATGAACTGTATTAGTAGAAAACGTGCTGCTGCGGGGCTATGTTGTTGTATCCTTCTAGATCGTCGACTAAAGATTCAGAGATAATTGGCTTGACCGCCTTTGAGTGTACAGTGAGAATTACTAGTGGGCGATCGTTTTCGGGTGCCGAAATACTGTCAACTCTGAAAATTGTTACGATCAGGTCATGTTTCACGTGATAGGCATAATCAGCTTATCCAAGCACGTTTGCAACCTTTGAGCTAATGTTTCCCCATATTACTTTTTGATGTTTATATTTAATGCCCATTTCAAACTATTATTATGCATCAATGCAATTACATCGGTACACGCTTAAACTGACGAGTCACTGTCTTTTGATCTTTTCAGCTTGCACTTCTTTTGTGGACAACATTTTGGCGCTTTAACGTTTAAGCTGTTCTCAGATGCACAATATCGTATGCCTCATTCGGAGTATGCAATTCACGCCTGGCTGTTCTGGCATAGGCACTAACGCACCGCGCTTGCATTGGCACAACGAACGTCAACCTTGAACGTAAAGGGACTGTCTCATCTCCCTTCCGCCTAAGGTTGAAAATTATTGGGGTATACAGTGTACAATATGGACGCCTGCATAGCGATTTGATAATGACATATTTGATTCTAAGAAATCCAAATTACGCTTAATGTCATTTGCTGAACGTGAATCACAATACCACACTGTGAGGACATCAGCCAAAGCTGACCACACAGTAAAGCCGGTTGGAATATCGCTGGAATTTCTGTTCACTTCGTGTGTCTCAACTGTGGAACGCCACTTTCACAATCACATCCACAATCACGGTATTCCACAAACATCTCGATGACGCACTCATACAGAGGAGTACTAGGGGGATTTAAATGTTATAGGTAGAAATTCGTCACATCTAGACTCATTCAGACAACCGCCACATGCCCGGAAAAGCACTGTACGCACATTTCATCCTTTCGGGAATCGTCAGCACTGCGCATCCCATCGGACCCTGCTAGGTTAAAAACATAACCCTATCAATTCCTGTAGAAAAGCCACACAGGTAAAAATTTAAGGCGCTTACAAATGATACTGTGAAACAATGGGGTAGTAGTAACAAGAGAGCGTATACTTTGAGTATGTCACTCAATAACGCTGGATGGGAGTGACGATGCCCTGCTTCCACATTGCCATGCATAAGGGAGGAAGTCGTACAGATACGGCCAATTATCGCCCGATAACACTACTTCCGGTGCTCTCCAAAATCATGGAAGCGATTTTTGCCGAAGCGCTGATGAACTTCTTGGAGGAACGCAATATCATAGGACAAGAACAACATGGATTTCGCAGGAACCGATCTTGCACTTCAAACTTGCTACTTGCTAGATCCAGTTGGACTGATACAGTTGACAGCGGCATAGGTGTTGATGCAGTATATCTGGAATTCTCAAAGATTTCCGACCGTCTGAACCACCGTATCCTCCTTCACAAGTTGCAGTGTTGTGGAATTGGTGACCCAATCCTCGGTTGGACAGGTAACTTCTTGCTTCAACAACATCTGAATGTAAGAGTTCGCGGCGTCATCTCTGAACCAATCGACGTTAAGTGCGGAGTGCCCCAGGGCTCGGTACTTGGTCCACGACTATTCCTGATTTACACAAACGATCTCGCGGCAGTAATCATCTCCAACTCCTTATTCTTCGCTGATGATCTCAAGACATGGCGAGCCATTAGTACAACCAACGACAATGCAGTACTTCAGGATGATCTTGACAGGGTCTACGAATAGTCGACTCAGAATCTGCTTCAGTTCAACGCTACAAAGTGCAAGGTGTTGAGCATACGTCATAAGGCCACTTGCGAATACAGACTGCGGGATCAAATCTTCCAGCGCACTTCAACGGAATGCAACCTAGGCGTGGTAGTGCAGGAAGCTCTGGGCCGTTCTCCTCAGGTCGAGAAAGTCTCCGAAAAAGCTAACCAACACCTTGGCCTTTTGCGGAGGACATTCGGGCGCTTCGATCCTTCCAGCTTTTCTCAGATGCTCAACGCCTACATTCGGCCTCATTCTGAGTACGCCATCCACACTTGGCAGACATGGAAAAAGCAAGACCTTGCCGCTCTTTAACTGCCACAACGAAGGGCGACCAAGAACGTAAAGGGCCTGTTTCATCCCTTACCGATTGAGGCTGAAAACCCTCGGGGTCTACAGTGGACAATATCGACGCCTGCGTGGCAACTTGATAATGACTTATATGATCCTGAGGAATCCAAACCATTCTTGTCGTCACCTACTAAAGCTGAATAGCAATGCCACCCTCAGAGAACACCATCTAAAGCTGGACACACGATACAGCCGGTTGGAATGCCGCCGGAATTTCTTTTCCCTTCGTGTGTGCCAACACTGGAACGCTCTTCCCACATACGTTGTTCCTTCCCCCACGCTATCGCTATTCAAAAGACGTCTGGATGCTTCGCTTATCCAGTTACATTACGCTATATAATCAGAGATGTCCACGTCAGCCAAACGCGTACGAACGGGGCTCATTCTCAGCTTTCGTGCTTCACTACTTACACACTGCTGTTGTGGAATATAGTTTCGGATATATTACAACTGCATTCATCAAGTACCTCAGTCCAAGAAAGCGGCGCACGTGTAAGCGTTGTCGTTTCTTTTGTTCTTAAGACATACCTTTCCCATATTACTTCCTATATTGCTGTACAGTAACAATTCAGTACACATACTAAAATGTTTATATGAATAAGGGTCACCTGAATCGCTAAACGCCTAAACTGACGATTTACACTTAAGTTTGCTTTCACTTCAACCATCTTACGGGACTTGTAAAGCAATCGCTTTTTTACCTGTAATATATCATTGTTCATTGTTCATTGATCCGCACCGCCTGAGAAGACATTCGGATAGGTAATATCGAGATAGACAGCGGCGCTCCTTTCATACTATAATAAGTGGGAAGTGTGCTTATATCCTACTATCCACACTCGTTCCACCGATCGTTCTCCACAACACCAAACTGCAAATTCGAACTTGTGATTTCATCCCGGTCATGTGGTGACTTTGTCAAGCGCACTAATAGAAAGATCACTTGTACAACCTGGAACACGAGTGCATAGATGAACCGGTCTGCGAAGACAAAAGTCGGTATCCTCCTCAAAGTTAGTTTGCTTTTATCTCAAATAGGTTGCACCTTGACAACCGAGTGGTCTAAGTAGGTCACACAAACTCGTCAAAGTAGACAAGCGTAAATTTGCTCTCTTGCCACATTACAAGGGGACACCAGTGTTCCAAAAAATCGCGGCCCTGTTCGGCACCAATAGCCCTTCAAAGTCCACGCGCCATGTGGATGTCGAGGTGAACACAAGGACCGAATAACATAATTTCGAAATGTAGTTGACACAGACAATTTATTGCATAAAACACCGGTCAAGGGCCGTTCTAAGCGCGGCACGGTCTAGATTGAAAGTGACTTGCTTATTCCGGCACTAGCGAACACACACGATCTCGAAGTGAGGCACACTGAAACAATGGACGCCGGTAGTCCGGTCGTCCGTTGTGGTTGTTTTGCTTTTTCAGAACGCGCTGTTTCACTTTCGTGGCCGCTCCATGAGACCACCGTCCTGGTTTCGGGTCATGGTCGAGGTAAACAAGCGCATTGTGGACACGCTCCGTGTGGCGTACACCGTTTCAAAATGTTCAATCTATCCTGCATATTTTCGTTAAATTTCTGGTCTGCCCCTGTGGTTTCGTCAATTATGTGCCCCAAACATGATTTATTAGCATTATACAATTAATCACGAGTGTTTGAGAAGGTGAAGATAACCTATAAAATCCGAAACTGCGGAATGCTTCTTGGGAATTCGCGGATGATGCAGCCACGTTGGGAGTTAGACATGCGGTACTTTCAACGCATCCACTTGGTAAGATTGAGCAGCGCATCCGGTACGTATGTGGCTCCTATAAATGCGTAATGGCAGAGGACAGCCTCCATTGTTTCGAAATTGAACCTCCAAATTGTGTTACTTCGGGGATAATACAAACATTCAGGAGCCTAATCGAACAAATGTGTATTACGGGTAAAGATAGCAAATGCTTATAATTAGGAAGACCGGAATGAGAACGATAAACTTGTGAACAGAAAACATAGTGATAAAAGGAAAACGGTTTCGATGAGCCCACCATAGTGTTCACAGAGACGCATGCATAAAGAACTAACCTCGATTGTATGGGTTAACTCTAGTTGTGCACCTTTCGTCCTATTATACAGTCTGTTGAATTACGCAGGATATATTTGGTAGTGTAGAGAAGTTATGGGAACACTGGTTATGTAGGGTCATAAACCAAGTTCATTGGGGCGGGGGGGTTACATGGCTGTCAGACATGAACGAAGTAAACGTTTCTCCGACATACTTGCCGACTCTATTGTGGTGCACTACTAATGAGTAGCATGGTGAAACGAGCAGGCACAATAAACTCAGCGAATGATGGATCATCGCGGGCGACGGGCTCGTCGTGCACAATTCAAGCATCCATGGAAACGGATGACGCTGGAGTTTTTTTTGCCTATACCACGCTGTCACGACAAGCTGAGTTGATAGCATATACCGGAGCCTAGAATCAAATGGTAGCACGAATGAAATGCTCAAATGTGTCCGACTGTTCTATGTACGAGACGTCATAACGTGTATACGTTTGATCCCACACGTGAGGTTCGTCTCCACCCCGCCGCATTTCTCACACTTGGTGCCGTGACAAACTGGGGTTGGGCGCAGTCACAGTGGCCGGGTCGTCTGCGATTTCGCCAGATGGTCCAGCCTCCGGTCTACGGTTACCGGAGTTGGAAGGAAGGGTTGAACTTTTGATTGGTAGCGATAACCCATACCCACTCTGGGCATTAAATCAGAGACGCGGAGATCCTGATGGTCCGTATGCTGTTAAAACGCTAATGGGCTGAATCGTACTGGGACAGAACAAACAGCACGAGATTATGAGGGATCAATCCACATCACTGATACTTAATCGAACACGGAGGATCAACTCACTTCGCTGCGATAAAACTGATCTTCATCAACTACTAGAGTAAATGCATGAAAGGGAATTTGATGGACTAGATAGTCCACGACTAGCCATGTCTGTGAACGACGGACTCGCGTTAAAACTAATGGAAGGTTCTAAAAGAAAAGTTGGTACCCACCACGAGACTACGCTGCCATGGCAAGCCGGGAGACCTCGGTTACCAGATAACCGACAATTCGCACTGATGAGGCTTGCCATGTTGAAGAAAAGTTTGTTGAAGATTGCTGCACTGCGCCAAGCTCACACCAAGGCAGTGAAAGAATATATATTTAGAGGATATGCTGAACTCGCTTCAGTACAGGAACAGCAGATAAAAGGGGAAATCTGGTACATACCTCACCATTCGGTATCGCATCCCCGTAAGCCCGGTAAATTGCGAGTGCTCTTCGACTGTGAAGTTTCATACCATGGAATTCTCTCAATCAACAACTACTACCTGGTCCCGATATGTCAAACAGTCTAGTGGGGATGCTTTCACGGTTACAGGATGTTTCGTTTTATTCCTCTGCCCAGACCGTGCGTTAAGCCTAGGTTTATTTGTTAATAGTTTCTAGTTTAGTTTTCCTACGACGTACTTAGTTTAGGCTTAGTATCGTTGGTTACGCTGCAGTGTGTACTCAAGGGACAGGGATAGACATTCTGGAAGCGGCAAGAATCAGGCCCAGTCAAGCTGGAATGGACTGTCGCGAAGGAGGGGCTGATCGCGGGATTTAACAGTGGTCAAGCGAAAGGATACGATGCGGCGATTCAAGGCGTCTTGGGATTGGAGCGGATCCGATTGTGTTTGCAGTCCACCTCGGCAGCTTTTTGGATCGCGCACTGTCAGATTTGGACGACGCGTCAAGACAGCAACTGTTAGTTGAACATTTTCTGTACTATCTATCTCCAACGATGGCAAATCGATTGCGGCTTGTGAACGCCACCCAGAGAACGGGCATGGTGGAATTTGTTCACGTAGCAAGTGAGTTGGTGCAAGAGCCAGCAGCAATATTGCGAATCGAAGACCAAACAAACGGCGAGCGATTAGACAGGTTAGAAGAGAAGTTGGAGCAGATTAGACAAGACATCGGAGCAGTTCAAATTACCCGGCAGAGGAGCGGCCAAATGAGCGATGTTTCTTTTGCGTGAAAGTGGGACACGAAGCGCCAATGTCCATCAAAGCGCACTACACTCTGCACGAAATAAAAGTTACAAACAGTATTGTTCTTGTGTTTGGGAATGCGTACTTTGGGCCCTGAACAATGGTACGATTGAACCCATGGTAGAGGTGAATGGAGGAACTGAGGTGTTTAAATGATACAGGAACCACTATTGTCCTGAGCAACCATCGAGATGGAGTGGAAACCCAATCGTGTTCCATGGGGTGAAGGCGGTCGGTGGTTACTGTATACGCATAAATGGTATGGCGGAGCACGTGGCTGGTATCAGCAGTCATAAGTTCCACAATCTCCTAGTCGTGTCACCGGACGCGAAGCGGACCATTCTGGGGGCAGACTTTCTCCAAGCCAATGAAGCCATCGTCGACCTGAAAGGAGGAAAGCTGATGACGAAATACGGGGCTATACCCCTCGCTGGTAGAGAAGGATCCACCCGGGCGTGCGCAGTCGTTGCCGTTTTACACACTACTTTGGTCCTGCAATCGCTTGTCAGCAAATACAAACTTCTCTTCAAAGACGATAACAGCCCCTACGGGTTTCGGATTTACTCGAACACACAATTCCGCTTTCGCGGCAGCTGTTTCGGCCGCATGGACTCAGAAGAATACCAATCCACCTGGAGGCCGAGGTCAAAAGACGGGTTCAGGAGATGTTGAATTCGGGTGTAATCGAGCAGCCTCACAGCTCGTATAACTCCCCAGTCGTTTTAGTGAGGAAGGCCAACGGAAAATACCTTGGACTTCAGAAGGCTGAACGAAATCTCGCTGTGTCGTTTTGTCCCAGTGCCATAAGTCGCAGACATCTTTGAGAAACTGCAGAATGCACAGGTATTCACGGTACTGGATTTAGGATCTGGCTACTTGCAGTTGGTGATCAAACAGCAGGACCGGGAGAAGACCGCGTTTACAGTTGCGAGAAGCAGTACCAATTTAAAAGGATGCCGTTTGGATTATCTGGTGCCCCGTTCAGTTTCGAGTGTTTGATGCTCCACCTGCTGTATAGGTTAGAATGTGGCCATATATGGTGACGACATCCTGATATACGGTGAATCGGAAACAGAACACTGCGGTCAATTGGAAGCAATGTTGCAAGGGATCCAACAGTCGGGATTACGACTAAATGGTCCTAAATCCTAAATCAGGAAAACCTCCGTGACGCTGCTTGGTCACAAGGTGGGTCAGGATGAACTGAAGCCGCTGCCGGAGAAAATATTGACAGTTCGAGGCATCCCAGTTCCGACATCGTAGCGCAGCCTTAGGACATTTTTTCACCGCGCCGGATAATACAGTAAATTCGTCGGGATTTTTAACGGTTTGGCGTCACCTTTGTACGACCTGTTAGGAGTTGACAAGACATTCACGTGGAAGCCAGGAGCTCAGAGATTGTTTGGCGGCATTCAGAAAGAAATGGGAAGGCTAATCTTAGATTGAAATTGCCGATCACCAGAGAAACATTCACGGTGATCACAGACGCAAGTGACGTCTTAATCGGCGCGGTATTGAAGCAAAAGCAGGGGACAAGTGAATGCGCTGTCCATCGAAATGCAAATATTCTAACATAGAGAAAGTGTCTGACAATTGCTTGGGCGCTGGACAAGTGGCGGGTTTACTTACTGGGTCAACGCTTTCATGTGGAAACACAAACGGTTGGAATGGATTAGGTCCTCCAAAGTCTCCAGAATCAAGTTGACTAGGTGGGTGCTGCCCTCACATGAATACTTCACGATAAGCTACATATCAAGTGAGGATAACGGAATGGCAGCTTTTTATCGCGCTTGACTGGTGATGGCGATTTGTCGACCGTTGTCTTCGTGTCAGTGGTTTGGTGCTGGAGCAGGTTCCGGGGAAGTTGGTAGCTGAGAAACGAAAGAATAGGCTCCTGAACAGGCTAATAACAGCATAAATAATGAATCAAACTGTGACAAACAGAAGCTAAGGCCAACAATTCGGGCCGTTGGCGCGGAACCTGGAGAAGCTACAAGTTGACGAAGCCGGAATTCGGATGTGGACACTAGGGCGAGTCACCACCCCGGAGCCGGTGATCCTACCGAGGGTGAGGGAAAAGTTGATGGTCTGCTGTCACGAGATGGCCAATACCGGATGCATCAGAGCATATGATTTGCTTAGACAACCAGCTGACTTGCAGGGTGTGAAAAAAGACGTCGATACATCCTGTGGTGTCAGCAGTGCCAGCTCTTGAACGGAGACAATCGAGGAACATCACAATCTATGTTCGCGATTCCAGTGTGAGATCGGTGAGTTGTGGTCAGTCGAAATGAGGGGCCATTCCAGTTAACGATCCGGAGCAATCAATACATAACCATAATGACCGAGCACTTCACCCACTGGATTAAAGCCGCGACAATTTCGGATCAGCGGACTAACAATTTAACACATGCGGCTATGAGGCGCGTGATGGCGGGCCACGGAATTTCGAAGGCCATACTAACTGACCAAGGCCCATGCTTTAAAAGGAGAGTTCCAGACATGTCTGGAGAAACTGGGCATCAAAAAGAGACGAACCACGCTCTATCATCCACAGACAAATGGAATGACGGAGAGGAATAATAGGACGAGTAGAGAATGGCTGGCGGCGAAAGGGGGGTTTGGAAGCAGCTCTGTCACTATTCTTGCTAGCTCACCGTGCAACCAAGCAAGCAAGCACGAGGCAATCCCCATTTCCTCTAATGTACTGCCGCGCGTTCCGAATTCCTATGGATCTAGAGATGGGAATGTGGCCGACTTGCCAGTTACCGCCGAGGGAAACACGGAACAACAGGAAGGTTTCGAACCGAAAACAGAAAGCAGCCCGGGCGCGGAGGATGAAGAAATCCCGGGTCAACATGAGAAGACCTTCCGGTGACTTTCCAATCGGTTCGAAAGTAAAGTACAAAGATCAGCAACGCGCGACTGCATGTGGCTCAGGCTAGAGAAACTCCTCCCGAATTGGCAGGGATTATATGACGCAATCGAGCGACGAGGCCCCGCATACAACCGCTCGACAAGGAGATAGGCGGCGAGTACACGCTTGCGAGTTGAGGAAGTGGTACGAGCGAGGGGAAGAAACTGAGGCATAGATTGGACAGCCCCGGAGGTCGGAGAGAATGCGAGTTAGGTCGACGGCCGCGGGGACTTTGGAGGGGTAGGACTGTGGTGCAGTACTAATAAGTAGTGTGGCAAAACGAGCAGGCGCAATGAACTCAGCGAATAATGGATCATCGCAGACGACGGGCTCGTGGTGCACAATTCAAGCATCCATGGAAAAGGATGACGCTGGAGTTTTATACCTATACCACACCGTCACGGCAAGCTGAGTTGATAGCACATACCGGAGCCTAGAATCAAATGGTAGAACGAATGAAGTGCGCAAATGTGTCCGACTGTTCTATATTCGAAATACTGTATCACGTAAAGGTTCGTACCCTAACACACAGCTCGTTCACATCACGCCGCCTTCCACATTACGTATGGCCATCTTGATTTAGTGGCAACTAGAAATTGTTTTGTGACTGCGTTGCAGCAGGTGGCGGAAAACTTGGTTGGCGTTTCTCATTATCTGCTAAACCATTATTAGGTCGCCACCTAGGTGCTGATACTGACTACTGTACAGTCTCAGGCTGAGTCGATATGGAGGGTGAAACAACCCATTGATTTACTTGGTAGTCCTTTGTTGTGGAGTCTGGAGCGCTGCGCGATGTTCCTTGGGCCGGAGTTGCAAGGCCTGGATTGCGCAGTTCACATGAGGCTGCACGTATGTATTAAGAATTTATGGACAGACAGATGTACCAGACCGCCAGAATGCACTCCACACCTTGCCAACGTGTTGGTTCCCAGTCTTCGACGCTTTCTCCGATTGTTCTAAGCAGCCCAGCTCATCCTGGATAATATCACAAGGTCACGCTTCTGGGTGACTGGTTACAGGTCATGGTCTCCAAGCTTGTTTATGATATTCAGCCGATAATGAAAGTTGACCAGCTTGCAATTAAGAGAATTGTACTGATGTAGATTGTGGAATTACTATCCATACGTCCTGTCCAGATCTGGTTGAAATGTATTGTGATCTGCTTGGTGGACGATCGGCCGCCCTATCTTAACAAAATCAGCGAACAACAAGAAATCCGAGTCGATCAGATGTGTAAGTTCGTTGATGAACCCGAGAACCAGATGCGGCTCCAGAACTGATCGTTCTGAAACTACACCTTCGACATGAATCTGATGTGACAGCGCACTCCGCACTCTAATCTGCAGTTTCTGAATCTGCAGAGGTTTCCTGATCCATCCAAGGACATGATCCCAACTCTACAGCTTTCGAGGCTGTGAAGCAGAATGCGGTCCGGATGGTCGAAATCGTTGGAGAAGCCATGTTAGAAAAACTTTAGTCGCTACCTTTTTTCGACCACTTGCGTCCAACTACTGCGTAAGTTCTGTAGTTTTTGTATTGCATGTTCTATGCCGGGGAATGCGTACTGTTCTGCGGTTTTGATTTTTTAGCGTCTCTGTTGTTCGACTTAGTCCTCAACAATTATTGCATCTAGCATCCTTTTGCAGTACTTGGAGTAAAACCACCAGGCTATATTTTCGGGCTTTGAACGACTGCAAATATTAAAAATTGGCGTGAGCAGCTCATGTTTCACATGATAGGCACAATCTGTTTTTCGAACCAGGTTTTGCAGAGAAAATGGCTTGGTCAACGTTGCTGCTGCCCTCTTTAACGCCTTCGGGTGATTTTCATCGAATGCAGCAGAATTGAAGGTGGACAGTGAAAGCAGTTTCCTGAACTCATTTGTGACGATGCTCGTGATGTAAGTGCTGCAATCGTGACTATATATGTGGGTAGACTGGAACGATATTTTTATTTTAGTAAATAACTATTGCTTGGCAGGTCGTTAGATGGTGTGGAAAATTGAAAAAATGAAACAATACTTCAGCACCGGTGGACACACCGCGGTAAATGTAATATAATTTATAAATCCACTGTATGTTCACAAGGAGTGAAGACAAACTGTGGTAAAATTTGTACTATTTGCTGCTAAAGACACAGGATCTAAAATGTGGATGATATTCTGCTAATATTCTTTAATGAACTCTTTAACAGCCACTAGTGTTTAGCCATGGGCCATGAGTAATGTGAGATGGTGCAGCGAAATGAGTGTGTGGTCAAATCAGACTTGGAATTCTACCAGCGTGGGAGCATCGATTACAGATTTCGGGAGGGCTTTTCAACGCTGGACAAACGCGTTCAAGAAAGCATTTCCGACATCGTTCCAAACGACTGTACTGCTCCGCTACCTCGAGGTTGGCCTCTCAGATTGCTTTTGTGAGTGAGCCCCGGCAGATGATGGTTGCCCATTGTTGGAGTATATCCAAAGTGGTGAGATCACTCCTCAAACATGGCTAATAGACTTGTATTGCATATTCCACATGTGCACATGTGTATGAGCCGCGAAGCTGTTAAAAAATTGCACTGGTCGTATCGTCCGAATGCATGCCCTAGTAAAAGCACGTTTTTGATGCCTTTTCTTGACGCCTTTTCAGTGTGAGTCGAACGTCAAGGTCGGTCGGGACCAAAACGTCCAGATTCTTTTCACCAAATGTCGCTTGAAGCTCTTGGTTGCCGCGTTTGTGGCAGCACACTAGCTGGTGCTGTAGGTGTGGCAATCTACATTTACCCGCAGTAAACCTAAGTAGTTTCTAGATTGACCACACGTAAACACCCTATCTAGACCGGCTTGAGGTAGTGTAATATCACCTGGCGTATTGATCGCACTCCAATCTTAGTATCGTTGGCATAAAGCAGGCAGCTCGAGCTTACTAGAAGCGTGACGTCGCTGATATACGTCTAAACTAATCGCGTTTCTAACGTCAATATTTGTGCTACGCCGCATTCAACTTGGGTGGGATCCAACAGGGATTCACGCACTCGTATCTCCGTGCCGGTGTAGGAGAAAACGTCCGAGCCACCCCAGGAGAGGATCACCACTACCAGTGGTCTGGTTTGTAGAGGAGGATATCATGGTACAGCCGGTGTAGTGCAGTTGCGAGGTCTAGAAAAAGTACGTCAACTCCTGTGTCAGTGTCTACTGCTTCGGTCCAGCTGGGTCCAGCTGACAGTAGGATTGAGGTGCACGACCAAGTTCGTCCGAAGCCATACCGTTCTGGTGCAAGGTAGGAAAATTCTTCCAAGTAGGCCGTTGAGGTGCCAGAAATAATAGCTCCCAAGACCTTTGAAAGTACTGACAGTATGGTTAAGGGATGGTAGTCAGCCTGATCGGAACGAGTATCTTCCTTGTGAATAAAAGTAATCATCCCATGTTTCCACTTACCACTTTTGGAAGAGCGGAGGCGACGACTCTGTCCTACGGCTGCAATTGACTTCGGGTGAATGATATCAACTCCAGGAGAAGTGTGCTTACGCATGCTCAACAGCTTTTCTTAGGGTAGTATCTGCAGCGATGGATATATGAGTGCGTTTTGGGGGTGAGACAACATTTGTCAGAAGAGTAAGGGGCCCCAGAACGCACCGAAAGACCGGAGCACATCGCAGGCACAGGGTACTCGCCGAATCCTGTGCGCTCGTGTCTATCCGTCCGCCGTTTGAAGTGGAGGAATTCCAGTTTCGCCTTGCGTAGACTGTTCGCACATGGATACAGCAGATTGTTATTTACGAACATACGCATTGCCAACTTTTGTTGTTATGACATTTTATCCTCGCGGGCTGGTTGTGCACAGTTTTACCTTGAAGCACATAGACTGTCCAGGTCTCGGTGCTCGGAGAAATCTTACAGAATTGTCAGGCCGAGTTTCGCAGCGCTGTGCAACTGCGTGTCCTGTTTCACATAAAATTGACCACGTTTCTCGGTGTATAGCCCTAGTTTCTGATGCTTCCCAGCAACCAGTGTTAAATTGGCTGACTATCTGTTTCCATGCGCTATCCGATGCCTCGTTTGCCAGAAATGTACAGTTGCTTGTCTCCTTAAGTAGAGCTACTATGTGGCAGCTTGTGCACGTTCGCGTCGCGTCGGCAGTTTCTACGAGATATTCCGCATAATATGTATTCGAAGAGTAAGACTACATGATCGCTGCGGCTCATGGGGACTTCGGTGCTCAACCTCGCCCTCATCAATTATTTGTTGGTGAATATCCAACCCAGTGAAGACGGCAAGTGAATTTCTCTTAATCTGGTGGAAAACTAGATATAACCTCTCGTAGATCCGCCTTGAACTGTTTGCCAGCGAAGCTTGGTAATTCAAACCTTGTAAGTTCAAAGCCTTAGTGCTAAGAATGGGGCGATACATCTTGTTTACCATCCGCCTTACTGCGGATGTCATACCGAAGTCCATCTCAGGCATGGAGGAAAAATGACGGTCAACGAATTCCACCATGCAGACCTCGTCACTTCGTAAACGGTACCAAAGAAAATCGTGCACCTCATTGACTGGATCCTTTATGGATTCACATTGTAGGTCACTGTGGAAGTACAGAGCCACCGCTCCGCGCAATTTCGATATCACTTACGTCGTGACGCAACTGTGTCTCCGTTCTAGCCATTAAGTCACAGGCCTTTGATCCTTGATGGATTCGCAGTTCGAGATGTTAACTAAGTAGACCTTCGGCATTACATACAAAATACCTTCTTGGATATCAGAAGTTCTTGACAAGGAGTATATGAAGGAGGTGAATTTATGCCGAAATCTCATCTGTCGGCATCTACTCATTTTTAGGTGATTTGCCAAATTCCGATATGAATGCACTGTTTTTGGACTGACATACACGTGCGATATAAAGTCCATCGGTAGTTTTAAGTATGGCTACTGGTCTGAGCACATCGTTTTCGGAATCCTTGTTGTGGTTATATTGAGTCTCGTGTGGCGTCGTTTCCGCTGAGACAGCGAGTATCTGCGGTTCTCTAACTGCTGTCTTCAATCGTAGTGTCGAAAAAAGTGTGTTGCGCAGTATCAACCAGATGCGGTTTATGTTCATCACCATCTGTTGTGACTAAATCATGAGTTTCAGTATTTTGTTAGCACTGCCTCTGCAGGGAGGTGACAAGACTAGCCCCGACTTTGACTGTGTGACGTCACCAGCACAGAGATGTGCAGATGTACCGTTAGTATTCCAGGTCATGAGCGTGGGTTTCCTCGTCGCCAGTTACCGGTAACTCTGGTAAGCCGTGAACGAAAATATTCCTTCTTCTACTCTCAGTATACTAGCCGCACGTAATACTGCCAACATCTGGTTGGAAGGTATTGGCGTACTGAATTCATGGAGCGTTGACTGCTTTTTCAGCGCTCTATGCTACTCCAATTGTCATGTTAACTGGGAAGAAGATATCGTGCTTGACTTTGTGAATAACGTTAACATGCTTCTACAGTATGTCTTTGGTTTTAACAAATTTACAAGCCAAATGCTGTTGGTGAGTAATTTCTTCTTCACGGACAAGCAAATTACATTAGCTGTGCATGTTCATGTAGTCTCTCCAGTTTTCTGAACCAAGACGGGCTCTGTAAACGCTATAAGTTGCTTTACTGACGCGTTTTCGAGTTCTAATTCGGATGCACGATGGTGGATTGGTGAAGTGAACCCGCTTATTTTCTAAAGCAGTTATAATTAGCTTACGGAAACATCCAACAAACGGAATTAATGCTTTGTCAGGGACTATTTTTTACTTAGTCCCAATCTGCCATTGCAACCAGATCTGTCAGGTTGTCGTAGCGAATGGTGGTTCGCCTTGGTTCCGTTTACTCCTCCGGGTATTAAGCGTAACACACATAGTTGTAAAGTATTATAGTATGAGCGCTTAGCCCTAGTGCGGTGTCAATCAACTGTCCGTCGATCATGAGTTCCACATTTGTAAGCACAAGTTTGAGTACCGATGGTTTGTTATCAGCTCTGTACCTGTTAGGAGAGGTGATGTGCTTGTACATTAGAATACTTGAAGTAAGGTTTCACAGTTCAACCTTGCATGTTTCGCTGAGCGATGCCAAGGCGTCCAGGTCCTTCATGTTAAAATCGCCGGAGATAAGAACGTGGTTGAAAGTTGGCAGTATGCCTAATGTCAATGCCGATAACAGGCAGTGCCATGTTCAATTACTTTGCTTTGTTCTTGGTATCGATTAGTTGTTACCACCCACGCCGTTTACTTAACACTCATTGGACCAGCCTGATCTCTCGTATCTGATTGGTTGCGTTTCTAACGTTTTATACTAACGCGCATATGTGCAGTCAGAGTCATACATTCGTTTATGCCACCCACGCCGTCTAGGTAACGCTCATTGAACCAGCCTGTGCTTTCGCAGCTGATGGGTTGCATTTCTAAGGTTTTATCATAACGCGCATGTATACAGTCAGAGTCATATATACGTTCCGTTGCTATGCTGGTCTTCCGCGATTTTAGGATACAACAGGCGGGAATCTATCTCTGGAGGGGACATTGTAGAGAGATAAATGACTGATACGATGAAGTTGTCATTGTATCGGAGACGCAAACGACACCATAGTGAATCGGTGACACGCGTACCCGGATCAACCATGTTTCGAATCGTAACTCGCCGCGATAGTATATAGTTATGTCCGCTCCTCCGCTGGGTCGATCGTTTCGGAATGATACCATTCCCTGCATTGCTATCTCGGCGTCAGTAACCTCTGGTCACAACCAATGCTCGGTTATGGAAATGAGATTTCAAGTTATGGTTGCCTGACGCAATCGCGGCCCATAACTTTGCTAAAAAAGCCTTTGCCATTGATGGAGATACAAGAATGTTCCTCGTTTCTCAGCAGCAAAAGAGAAAGACATCTGGTTCGGATAAGCGATTGTGCTGAGCATTCTATGGTTGGCCGCTAACCGCTTTTGGTGGTACTATCTGAGTGGCTTTGCGATGATTTTGGCGGCAACGTGCCTAGCCCCTCAGCAAATGATTTTGCACAGTGCGTGAAGTGTTGCTACACTTATTTCAGACATGCTACTAGTAGATCGTTCGACAGGTATCACCACTTTATTTTCCTGCTGAGATGGAACCTTAACTTGGACGACAGTATCATTTTCCGCTTCAAACTGGAGCTCGGTTAGCAGTGTTTTCCGAAGTGACTGTCAGCGTTCCAGTAGTCTAAGTGCCATCTTCCCAGTGTGAACTACTATCTACATTATATTTGGACCATTGTTGGTCTTGGCGGTCTTGAGAAAGGAGCAGTTACAACGCCATTCAACATCACAGTATCACGACTATAGCGTCACTGCTCCTGGTCATGAGTCTGTGCTTCGCATTCATCTCGCTCATCAGGCTGAGAGACACCGCGGACAAGATGGTTCTACTTACGGTGTCCACAAGATACTATCCTAACCGCTTCGCTCACTTCGGCATGCCCCACGGAACGTCTGGAAAGACATGGATCAAATAGGATCCGTTTTAGAGAAGAGCTATCGAAAGCAAGACGACTTCCACGTCTTCAACGGAATTTGGAACTACCCGAATAATCCTAACTTCACCATTGTGTTTTGGATTCCGGTGATGTGTGATTCATAAGTCGGTTGGCCTAGTCGGAACACCGAGCCATTGACTGAAGTCATCCATCTGCTTCCCTTTTAATGAATTATACATCCATTCTGGAATCTTGGTACGTATTATGGATACGGCAGTCCGTTGTTTCCGATTGTATTCACGAAGTGTATGGGTCGCGGTCGGAAGACCGGGCGATTTAATACGCACTAGTGCAGCGTTCGCTCTCGCTTAAGTCATAGGCGTTGTAGTAGAAACAGCAGCTGCTGATTTTTAAATGCTTTTTTGATGTAACTCCGGCTCACCTGCCACTGTTAGTGGCTTGTTTGCTGAGTTTCGGCGAAGCCTAGTGGGAATAAATGGACTTGGGGAAAATGGTTGTAATTGGGCCAGTTGTGAAAATTTCTGGAACGGCTGGGCGGCCTGGAGTAGTAGCGAGGCGGTTGCTAACCATGTTTGCCGGAATCGCTTTATGAGTGGATCTGACATGCAGTGGTGTTCATTGGAGAGGCCTAGGTCAAACGTTCTGTGATATTCGATCCTACTGAAGTGAGTTTATTGTCCAATATCTGCCCAACCATTTCTGCCAAAAGTTGTAATTTTGGAACAGTGCAATTACGGTACTACACTTCACGCAGAACCAAACTGGGTCTGATCTGCTGTTGAGTTGCCTCAACTTGCTTTACGTCATGTTCACACACCTGGTAAAGAGAGAGTGGTGCAGTTAGAACAGGCGCCTTAAGACACAGCTGGTCGGACAGTCGTAGCCTTGACGTCACGTGAAGTAGTTGTCAACTCCATGGTCCACTTCTGGACCATAGATTGCTTGTTCTGGCGCCAAGGTTAATTTGCCGACGGAGGTGACTGTCTCACTCGGGTTGTCCGCAGATTGCCGGGTTCAACATTCAGTTGCCTCGCGGTTGTGCACACACACACACACACACACACACACACACACACACACACACGAAGAGACGGGTGTGCACTGATCGGCTCGTGTCACGCGACGAGTAAAGCAGGGCGCTGATAAGCACTAGCTATATTCAGTGAAGGACCAACGCAAAGTGTTCCTTTGCTTTTAACGTTGCAGCCTGTTAAGTTGGCTGCAACATCGTTTGAGAGCCTCCAGGTTCTTCTTTCGAATGTGACCAAAAGTATTCCCGAGAAAAGCAGGAATGAGGTAGTTTCACGATTCGGCTTCGACAAACAATGTGCCCTAACTGGGAACTGGAGCAGCAATATTACCTACACGAGTCAGATGTAATTGGTGATGAACACAGCAGCTCTGGGCAAACTGGTTCGAATGGGTGTAAACACAAGAAGGTGTGACAAGAATTGTAATGGTAAATCCGGTTGAAGCGACAGCCGAGATAGCGTGCAGCCGTGTGACCTGCACATCGAGTTCATTGCTCTTGACCTAGCCGTCGCCACTATGCACTATATTTAAACTTGGGACTAGGCTTCCGGTTGGTTATGGCCCACGCTTCTCCGCCAATACACTGCTTTCCCGTTGACTGCCATCATCGTTTCTAGGGAGACAAACAAGCTCTGCCATTGTGTTAGGCGGACTTTCACTTGCTCAGTGCGTCGACCTCATGCGGCACCCTGTACATCGCCTGCTGCGGGAAGGAGGAAGTGGTTGTAGGGACACTGCAACGTTGAAACTGTGCTCCACCGACTTGTTGAAAGAACTGGTATTCTTCAACCACCCATAGGTTTCCCTCCAGGTGCCTACATTTTGGCTGACACAAAATGTGTCTGGGGCTTAGGACACATGATCCACGGTAGTGAACTAGTTGTTCCTTTCTGCCATTAGGAGTAGAAAACAATCAGCATTGAATTGCTCATATTAGTGAGCTGAGATTCGAGTGCCCAATCCTTAGCGGAATAGATACCTTGCCAAAGATCTGCCTGAGACGCCCCATGAAAACTCATCCGATCCGACAATGTTAATCCGCAGCTCGTTGTCCTGAGAGAGCAGGACACCAGCAGCAAGTTCACAGTATTCTTTTCCATTCATATATAAATTCGATGGAGCGGGTAGAGACAAACACCATCCTATTCAACGATCAGTTACTGAAATTCACGCCAACTCCTGCTTGAAGTTTGACCAAGGGTACAGTCAAGTGGTACGGGTCTCAACCCCATTCCAATATATCAAGCTATACAGTGGCCTGCAAAAATGTGTCCCACAATATGGTACACATTATTCAGTACAAGTAGCTGAGAGGATATTCTGTAGTCAATAGAGTAGATGGTCCTTTTGGTGACGACAGATAAGCAGGAGTCGTTGGTAGTTACAGCTGTTTCCATAGTCCAACGAATCTAAAACTCACAAGCACCGTCTTGCCCAGTATTATCCTTGTATCAACATTGGTCCGAGGACCCCTAAAGGGTTCGCAGGATTTCACCGAAATGTCATAATTCGCGTAAAAAATGACGGTAACGATTTCAGCTTATAGTTCCAAGACAAACGTACAGAGTAAATTTGTTAATTCATATCTGACGGTCTACATTAGTATTGTGAATGGTGCATGTAAAGCAGATTTCTTCAAATAAGGAACTTGAGTTTAGCAAAGATTTAACTAGCGAATGAGTGAAGCTGTCAAACGTCAGAATGGTTGGGTGGTAATCTCACCGTGATGTGATGACTATGGAGGCAGAATGGGTCACTCTCTGTTCACACAAGCTCACACCACCTAGGCCTTGTCTCTTCGGGTGGAGGCGAAAAGTCATTCACGAGTTATTTCTCCTTTTTGCGGCTACCGGTATCATCCGAAATCAGCTAATCGGAAAGAGAGGCCTACTGATTCGACCAAGTCATGGAGGCCCGTAAGAACAGGGTGGATATTTCAAGGTCTGACGACTGTTCACAGTTGACTTTGCGAATCGAAGAGCAACCATCTCTGCGACATTATCGAAAGGTGTCTGTTCGCATTATTTCATTTTATACTTACTCAAAGTGTAAGCTAACAACTTTTCCAGATTTGAGGTGTGTTTTGGGTCCTTGTGTTTAATCATTACATTTCATCTTAGCATTTGTACATGTGATATATAGATGGTCGTTGGTTGAAGACAGGAACATTGATGTGTCACAGAAATATTCACCCTTGAAATCTGATATATTAACCGTTGGGCCAGCTAAAGTGCCTTCGGAGAATCGAGGAACAGAGACGTTCCATATAACTGTACTACCTGATCCGATGCAACATAAAGTTGTGCCAACCGGAGCCTCTGTACCAATAGGTAGGAAACGTAAATACAACGATATTTATATTACTTTTAGATTTATAGAGTCCAACAATCGCCAAAAATGTGTCACGTCTAAATAAGTGCTTCCCAACAGTTCCATGGTGCCTACACCAATGAGGGGGCAAGTTGAAACGGGAGTACTTTGGACGTAAGCGAAATGGACTGTAAAGCACCCAAAAGTACATGCTTCACGCGTCTCAGACTGTAAATGCAAAGGCTGTTGAAAACTCCTACATAGAGTTCTCGTGTTGCGCTGACAGGAGAACCTCATACAATAGCCGAGAAACATCTCAAGTCATGTGCAGTCGAAATGCCTAGGTACATGTTGAATGAAAAATCACCGAAACAACTATCGGTAATATCACTGCAACATGTTACAGTATCTTGAAGAATTAAGACACTAAACTCTGCTGTTAAGGAAAGGTTAATCTTACGCATCAGGTACACTCATTTCGCTCATAAAAAGGGACGAGTCGACAGATTTGGCTTGACTTACCATTTTGCTAGTGATTATATGATACTAATACTTACTATCCCTGGAATTAAGATATGCGGTTGTGTAAACCACTACATAAAACGCTAATGGCGTTCGGATGTTCAACATCGTGGATAATTTTGTGCACAAAGATAACATCCCATTGGCAACTGCATCGATATTTGCACTGATGGTGTCAAATAATGACAGGAAAGGCTGCTCGTGTTGTGACAAGCTTGAAAACCGTTGCAAAACCTGCACGAGTAACTAATGTATTCAATATCGACAAGCAATTGATTTAGGAAAAGTACCACCCGAAAACTAACTGTCTTCAGTGAGACAGTATAAATAACTAATTTCATTAAATTTGAGACTTTGCAAAAGCGACTGTTTAAACTTCTGTTTGGCCATGTGAGCATTGGTCACATTTTTACTGATCCACCCTGAAGTAAGATGGCTCACCAGTGGCAAGATATTACTGTGTTTGTTAGAATTGTGCATATAAGTTTTGGCTTTCTTCATGGTCAAGCAATTTTATTCGCACTTCCGGATGATTGATATAGTGGTTGACAAGATTTGATGTCTGTCATTTACCATAGTAAAACAAACAACGGGAACCTACTATTGCATAAAGCATCTACGACCCTATTCTGTGCATATGATGAAAACCGCGGTTTCAAGATGTAGTTGAAATTTCGGACGAATCCTGTTCACAGTGGAGATCTTGACAGCTTTCCAGCATTAAAAGATATTTTAGGACAGCTGAAAGGGGACCGAGGGGATGCACATCACTGACAAACCCTCATAGGGCGAAACGCGTTTGGCGATATTCCAAACTAAGCTGTGTTATGTAGCTTGTGAACTACTGCGATGGATACCTTGACAATAAAAATAATATCATGCTACTCAAGAGTAATAGAATTTTCTTGTGTCAAGAACCCATTTACTTGCCCGAAGAAGCTTCCTTCTTTTGCACATCTTCAGTATATGAAAGCCGTCGACATGATCTGATTCTTCTTTCAGGAAGCGTTGCACAAGTTGTCGCTAGTTAATTTCTGGCGTGAAACAAAGGACGGATCCCCTGATATAACGAAGACAGTTGTCATCGTGTTTCTCCCGTTTGCCATAAATTAGTTGTTTGAAAGCGGATTTTTGCATTACACATATAAAAGAACAAAGTACCGTAATAGAATTGTTGAACCAGATACGAGGTTACAGGTTTCTCAAATAAAAGCAAAAATCAAAGTCAGCGCTGTTTGTCAGAAACAATTTCATCCAATACATTGGAATTAATGTACGTTTAAAACAGCCAGTTCCATTCAACAGCTTGAAAAGCATGAAAAGAAGACGAAGGCTGATATACGCTTGCAGCTCGTGTTGTCTCCACAATACCATTAACAATAACGGGTATCTGTAGATATAGCTAACACTGGGTGCAGCACGAATGGGCCGCTGTAGGTAGAGAAATAATTGTTTCTGAATGCACAACGCTTTAGCCGGATAATAGCGAAGGTTTCAGCAAACCGAAGGAAGTAGGGATTAACTTGACGTAACAACTTTGAACACTGAGTCGAGTTCTATCCTGTGACTCGAGACTACTGGGTGTTCGCCTATCGCGGAAGCCGGTGGTCTACGCGGGAACGGAATTTGACGGGGTAGAAAATCTGGGTAACTACACGTTGAACCTGTCTCGGCACATGCCCCTTTGTTCGGGAACTTAAAGCCCAAGCAGTTCTACCTATGTAACTGCCACCGCAGTCAGACCAAAATCAGTATACCTAGTATGATTTGGCCTTGATAGGCTAAGCTTCCTTCGGTGGAGGTATGGGAAAGTTGCCGATTCGGTTGATGACGACAACTTGTGCAGCATAGTAACTTTCTCACGTGGCTTACATTATACGCTTAGTTGTCTTCAGCGTGGTTAAACCAACTTCGGAAGCAACACGATCTGCACCTTCTTATTGGCTTCCGTGTGCAATGAACCTTGCTGTCCTCGCGGTTGGCTGTGTTTCTCAATATCTCTTCGAGGGTACTCGTTCGCCATAGGTGTTGCTAAAATTAACACTAGATCATCGTCCAGACATTCGGCAGAAGAAATTCGTCTGGCACGACTAACTAGAGTTTTCACAAGTGTCAGTTTGTATTTCACTGATGTGAACTTGGTGAAGTGCAGGTACTGTCCGGACCAAGTTGATTTTTGATAAATGAACCCAATTAATCCATCATCCCTGTGACTGATGAGGATGTCCAGATATGGTAGACAATCGTTCTGTTCTACTTCGCGTTTAACCCGTAAGTTGGCATACGAGTCGTTGAGACGTTCTACCAAACGTGTGGGATGCTGCGCCAACGGGCAAAAGGCCGAACTATCACTGACATGGCGTTTGAATTAGGGTACCTTGGTTATTTCCGTAGAAATACTTCTTTCCATCATTGTCACGAAGAAATCAGCGAGAAAAGACATACATAGGCTACTCATTGCTAAGCCATCAAGTTGACGGTACGGAATGTTCTTGAAGCGAAAGTCCACATTCTCCGTGTACAATAGTAGCGATGCTCCTATTAATTCAGTCGTAATTTGCAACGAAGTGCCATAGTATTCAGCTACCTCGCAGACGCAACCAAACGTCCGGTGCATCAGGACGTTGGTGAATGCCAGGTGACGAACTACGCGCGTTTTGACACGGGAACTGGCTGCGAAGAACCCAGTTAATTAGATCAAAAAAGCTACCCACTAATAAGTACATCGAATATATCCGTTCTAACAGCTAATGTCAGTAGATGTCGTGTCTTTCGGGTTCAACCATGTTCTTTACAACGTTCAGTGAAGGAGAAGACGCGCTATATCGTAATTAACTTGCAAATCATGATGGTCCGAGACTGTCCCCCGTGACCCAGTTGTATAAGCTGCTGACTGGCAGTTCAACCCGCTGATGGTCATGGGTTCTAATCCTAAGGGATCCGATGGATGCGCGCTGCGGATGATGTCCAACATTTCGCGAATGCAGTTTGGTGTTTTTCCGGGCATGTAGACGACTATCTGAGTTGGAACTGGTTGCGACTAACTCTCATTGTATATTTTCTGCCTAAAGTTCCCCTGGACGTAAGGGCGAACTTCCGTCCTTAGTCCAGTTGTTCTGGTGTTTGCTGAGCCGGCCAACTGGATTGCATTCGTTCTGCAACTTATGCTTATCTGGCCGCACCCACTGTTAACTATATCTATGCGTATCTGTTATGGCTGATGGTACGGAAGAGACAATGTGAAATACATGAATTGATCAGCCTACCTCCACTTTTCGTGCCCTTCAAATTGATGTATGCTTTTCGTTTCTACCTGTATCATACATTTGTACTAACATTAATGAACACCCGTGTTAATTCAGTATGCAGTACTGAACCTTTTCAGGGCACTCTGCTCTATGCTCCTTTTAAGTCAAGTCAGTCAAAACAAGTCAAGGTTGACTGTATGCACCTGAGTGTAGATCCATTTACAATCCTTTTACACTATCACTGCGAATGGAGAAATAGATGAGAATGAATAGACAAAAACAAATAAATTGTGAAGCGCGAAATGTTTGCGTATCACTCAAGCAAACAACTGCGCTTTATGCAGATAAGTTTTGTTGAATCCACAAGTACTCGTGACAAGTAAGGTAGGATAGAATTGGGGTGAGAAGCCGTACGAGAATACAAGTGTCTGAATTCTGAGCGTGTAGAAGGAACAGATAGCGCTTTCGAGAGCGCTCCATGCAGTGGATGAAAAAGGTCGTTTAGAACTTTGAACAAAAAGGTACTACAAGCGTCTACATCCATGTTGACAATAACATCAACAAGCGCCTCTCTAGACAGTCCACTACGTTTAGAAATAACTTAACGAACGTAAGCGCGATATGTAGTCATTCTTTAGTAGCCCAGGAAAAATTACTGGGGATCAGTAAAACCAGTGAGGCAGAATGCATGCAGTCATAAGATTGGAAAATCAAGTCACGAGGTACGGAAACCATTCTGAGGGCACAAAAAGATGGCCTTCTAACCTTGTCATATATTTCAGCGATATGGGTAGGCCAATATAGGTTTCGGGATAATAAACTCTCCAAGGTATTTGACAGTCGATGTCCTGGGTATGTGTTGATCAAACTTCCAGTGAGGAAATGGCGTTTGAAACAGATTGCAGCTGATCAGCCCGAAGAAGAGAAAAGGTTACAGCATGGCATTTAGAAATGCTTAGAATGTGCGACCGGGTCGATGACCACAGCACAAACTGATCCAGACCACTCCGCAGAGTAGATGTATCAACGGTTGTTGATATACATCCTATAATGACATCGTCTACATACCTCCAATAATGTTAGATAGTATAGAGAGGTATTCGATATATAAAGGAAAGAGTAAGGGAGAAAAGCTCGCTCATTGTAAAACATCCTTGGCCTGTGACTGATAATATGTAAAGGGTTCCTCCTTGCGAGCTTCCACTGATAGGCACCTACGGCCTTAATAGTTGGGAGGCGTAGAAACGTTCTAACCAAGATCACAAGTCATTTCTGACTACTCTTGCGTTCACAGTAGTATGCATTTTCAATAGAAAAGCAGTCAAGGTTCAGAAGGCATCTGAAAAGCTGCCACAGCTATATAAGCTCCTGGAACCCAAGTATCCACCGCCTTGAAGGAGCTGACAGCAACCGCACAATTCTCGCTCCCGTGAAACATACATGAAGTATAATACTATAATACCATTTGGTCTCCAATATACCAGCCAGTGCTTCTCATTACTTGGAAATGTATGTATGCGCTCCTCACCGAAAAACTAATCACAATGTGGAAGCATGGTATAATTACCCAGATATGTAGAAGCGGTAGCGTTCAGACCCTGAAAACTATCGCCCAGTGACTGTCCTCCCTGTTCTGTTGAAGGTGATGGAGTCGGTCGTCACTGAGACTGGTGGACTACCTGGAAAAATGCAACGTCTTGGCACCGTAGCAGCACGGCTTCAGTCAACACAGTTATTGCATCACCAACTTGCTGGTGGCACGATGTAGTTGGATGGAAGTGGCAAATGATGGATTCAAAATCGACGTCTTCAAACTGGACTTCCCAGAGATTTCGACCGCCTGGTTCACTGCAACCTACTTCAAAGGCTACAGAGCTATGTAATTCGGACTCATGTCTTTGGTTGTATTGCCAACTTTCTTCTACAACGGAGGCATAAATTGCGGGTTAGGGTGTCACTCTCCAACCCGATTTAAGTGGAATGTGGTGTTCCACAGATATCAGTTCTCGAGACGCGCTTATTCCTGGTGTTTACCAATAACTTGGTTAGAGTTATCTCCCCGATTTCCTGCTTTTTACCGATGATGTTTAATCAAGTAGAGCGATTAGTTTTAAGGAGGCTCACCATTCCCTCCAACACGACCTGAATTGCGTTTATAGATCGTTAACCAGGAAACCTCCGACTTAACATAGATAAGTGCAAGGTGCTCCCCTAGTTGATCATCCAGTGATCGATTACAAGCTTGGAGATCACACCCTACGGAATAGCTTTCAGGAGTGTGACTTGGGTGTGCTAGTATAGAGCGATCTCAGATGCTCAAAACAAACAGAGGCGGCTTAAGGAACCGGTAATCAACACTTTGACATTGTTCGCAAAGCGTTCGGTCGGTATGACCCCACAATGCTTAACGCCTACTTGTGGCCCCATGTGGCATACACCATCCAGGCGCGGTGCTCATGGTAGAGGAAAGATTTCCCTGTTCTCGAGACACTTCAACTCAGGCAAACAAAAAACATAGGGCCTCCACTTTAGTATCAGCTTAGACTGAAGTCCCTAGGAATGTAAAGCAGTCGAGATCGGCGTTTGCAGTGTGGACATCATAATGGCTCACCAGATCCTAAAAAATCCGAACCACATTTACCGTCCGCTGCCCAAACTGCCGCTCAACACCAATCTAAAAAGCCATCCTTTGAAGTTGACAATGCAGAATAGCCGAGTGAAATGCCGTAGCAATTTCTTCGCACTCCTGGTGTTTCAGCCGTGAAACACTCTCCAAAATTACTTTGTCGCTGCTCTAAATCAAGCAATAGTAGAAAAAAGCAAATTGACGAAACCTAGTCCTGCTCGCATTTTATTTTATAACTTGCGTTAGACAGGAGGCCACATATCGAAAGCCAACGGTGTTTCCAAAAATTCAACTAGCAGACGTATACTTTTGGATTTTGAATATCTCGGCTCTTTTACGCATGTCTACATATGAACACCGGTGAGTCCACGAAGACACTTTACATTTAAGCATGAAATCTTTTACCCTAAGAATTTCAGTCTCACGGGACTTGTTAAGCATTGCTATTTTACCAGAAAAAACACCTGTGTCATTGTTCCATTGTCAACCGAACACGACAAAGTACGCAGTGACAACTACTCTAATGTATGGTAAATCTCGCAACGGATTTGACCACTTCACCCAGTATTGTAGGGAGCGGAAGGCAGTGATTGCCCGGAGGACCGAAAGACCAAAAAACAGGTGCATACGAAAAGGAGAACAGGCGCAATGAGGGAGAGCAGAAGGAACCACGCTGGCCTGACGGAACAATGCGGAAACGGGTCAAGAACGGCGACCAGTAGTGAGTCCGAGCAAAGCAGAACAGAGGGGGTATTCGTCGAAACCACAATAAATCAGACAAAAGCGCCGTTACTGCAACCTCCAAGACCGACCCCAATCAGAGTGATGCATCCACAATTAAGCAAGTCATGGACTTCCGAACGACTCTGGGTTGATCAGAATTGAAAGCATTGTTGGCGGCATCCGGTTTCGGATTTGACTGCCACTGTGGCCAGCCACAGGACGCCTGCGCCTACAGAGGGAACAGGGGTGGCTTGCACTGCACCATCCACAGCTCAAAACACACACCCCATATCCAGTAAAAGCCCCTAGGAATAAGACCAGGAAGCAAGTGCAAGGGAGGCACGTTACTTCAACTGAGCCGGCCCACATTCCTTTTATGGGCAAACACAAGCACACTGTATTGGGGAAAGCAGGCGTATACAAGCACGTTGTATTTAGGAAAGCAATCGCACACAAGCCGGTGGCTGGACCGTATTCCGCTCCACACTGAGTGCATGGAACCGCTCTTCAAGCCTAACACGGCCACAAGGACAGTGTACCCTGCACCCTTCAGCAACGACCAACTGTCTCCTAGAGCCAGTATAGACGATTTAGTGGGTAATAGACAGGTAGGCACCTTGTCAACATGTACATCAAGCGCAGTCACACCGGGGATAACAAGCAATGGTCAATCAACTGAAACGAAAAGATGAAATAAAATAAGTCGGATAATGCATACAGATACGGCGGCATTACTCTTCAATAAATGGGCGTATAAAATAAATTGGTTACAAACGAATCCGCGGTAAGTTCAAGATGTCATAAAAAATATCTTTAGGAAACGCCACGAACGCGAAAATGTTATTGAAATTAACTACAATTAGCTTCAGCGACGTGTGCAAGTTTATGGAAGATAGTTCAGGTAGAAATTAATATAAGAAAGCATTAGGACAAAATTGAAAATCCACCACCTGAAATAAAGTGACTTAGCATGCAAGCACGCGGTTAGTAAATCGAATGCAGCGTACCTAAAATCCCTGCTCCGGTTCTGCCTACGTTCTCTGCAGGACTCGTCGTAGTTTCGGTGTTGGCCCCGAGTGGCTTCGCTCATGGCTCACTAGGCCTGCCTGACTCAGGCATTCGCGACCGCATGTGCTACAGCACCATGCGCTCGATGTCGATGGAGTACAACCCATCGGCGCCTGTCGCTTCCGCAATTGACGCTTCTCTGCATGAAAGTGGGATTTCTCTCGTACTTCGACAACGGCTTTGTGATCAGATCGTGCCATGCACGCAGATCAGCCTCCTTCGATTCCCATGACCTGCCAGCAAGATTAGAACGTGAGAGGCTTACTTTGATCATGTCCTGGTAACGAAGTTTCGATTTCCCTGCACGCCGCTTCCCAAAACTCATTTGACCACACAATAGTTGTTTCGGTATCCGAGTCGAATCCATACGGCTAACGTGACCGAGCCACCTCAGTAGTCTCAGCAAAAGCATGCAATCCACTGCATACATTCCATTTGGACGCAACACTTCCGTGTCAGCAACTCTGTCGCCCCAACTGATGCGCGAAATAAGTCGCAAGCACTGATGATGGAACCGCTCGAGATGTCGCACATCCAGCCGTCCATGTTTCGTCCATGTTTCACTGCCGTATAGAACGGACATCACCATGGATCTGTACACCATCAGTTGCATGTCAACGGTAAGCTGATGGTTATTCCATACTCGGTACTCAAGCTTCCCGGACGCCGCCGCCGCCTTCGAGACGCGGATACGCAGCTCCCTGTGTAGCTGCTGGTCAGTCGACATCACACTCGCAAGGTAGCAGAAGCTGGAGGTGGTTTCCAATAATTTATCACCAATGCTGATTCGTCGCACCATTGCAGATTGCATCTCCGGTGAAGGCTGTAAGAGACAGACACGTTTGCTTGTGTTGATGGTGCTCCCGAATTTGGCCGCTGTCGAAGCCAGAGCACTAGTCATGTGCTGCAACTCATCCGCGCTGTGTGAAAACAACGCACAGTCGTCAGCAGACAGCAACATTCAGATAGTTGCCTCACGGACCAGGGTTCTCGCACCGAAACGACGGATATTCAGCAAACCACCATCAATACGGTGCTCCACACGAACACCGTAAGCACAAGCCGCATCAAAAGCACACGACAACATTGCATGAAGATATATATTAAACAGCGCAGGAGCTAAGACAGCCTTGATTCACGCCAATGACAAATGCAGTCATCCGAGGTCTCTCCACTAAGCTGCACCATCGCCTGCATACCAGTGTACAGAGATTTAGCTAGACTTACAAAATTACGCGGGCAACCAAACTCAAACAACATCAGCCACAATGCCACGCGGTTCACTGTATCAAATGCCTTGGTGAAATCAACAAAAAGGGACTACAATGGCTAATGTCGTTCTCTGCACTTCTTCTGTAACTGACGAGCAGAAAAAACACCATATCTATAGTGCTGTCACCCGAACGGAATCCACATTGCTCTTCCGCCACGTTCGGTTCCACAACCTGACTGACGAGGCGACTGAGCAGGAGTCGGGCAATCACCTTGCCCACACAACTCAGTAAGTTGATGCCACGATACATCGTGCAGAATTGCTTGCTCCCTTTGCCCTTGTACAGTGGTAGTACAAGGGCATCCTTCAGCTCAGCAGGCACCTCCTCCTCAATCCATACGAGTTGAACCAAGTGGTGCAGGGCAGTCAACAACGCGGGTCCGCCGTGTGTCAATGCATCAGGCGGGATCCCGTCGGTCCCGACGCACTTACCGTTTCGCAGCTAAGCAAGTGCTCTCTGCGTCTCATCAGGTGTCGACGTGTATGTTAGACTCGCCTTCACATCGTGCTGCTTCAGGCCGTTCAATTAAGGCCAGTCTATATCTGAACAGATCTGCATAATGGTTGCAGTCTCTGTGCAGGTAGCGCCTGAACTACCATCGATCAGCCTTCTCAACGGTTCCAAACTCGGTCCATACACCGCCTTCAAGGAGTCAAAGAATTCCTCGAGCTGGCGGCGTTCGGAGTAGCATTCCATCTGCCTAGCCTTCTCCGTCCACCAAGCATTTTTCATGCGACGGAGCTCTCGGGTCAGTCACCGTCGATTTTTGCAAAACTGACTATTCTTCCCCAAGTCACTGGGGTCTGCTACATGTGCAGCAAATGCTACATATTTGCCTGCCACCAATCGTCCCATTGTTCTCATCAAACCAATCAGGCCGCAAACCGTTTTCGCGCCTGATGGTCTCCTAAGTAACAGTTGTCACCTGGTCACCAATGTGGTGCCACAGGTCGCTCACTGTGGCTATGCAGTCCACATCACAAAGGCTTGCAGCCATCGCCATCTCCAGCACAATACGTTTCGCTACAGTACCGATGGAGAGAATATTATGTTTACGCCTCCGATACACAGCGGGTGTGCAATATATAGAGATATAGAAATATATGTACAGTTTGGTCCGCACCACTTTGTGATCAGTGTCACACCCAGTTCCACGCAGTACACGTGTCATGCGCAACTCACGCATATCTCGCTGACGTACGATGACATGGTAGAGCAGGTGAGCGTGACCACTCCGTGGGTGTGTTCAAGTTGCTATATCACTCGCACTCAGTGCAAACCGAGTGTTCGTGATCGTCAGGCCGTGAGTGGCACACAGTGAGAGCAGCCTGTCACCGTTCGCATTCGCTGAACCAATGCCATGCAACCGATAACATCTGTCCACACCGATGCATCACGCCCAACGCGCGCGTTGAAATCACCCAACAGAAGTGGTCGGTCGCTCCTCGGTACACACTGTATCACGGAGGATAGCTGAGTGTAGAAATGATCACGCGTGTCATCAGGATAACGCATGGTCGGACTGTACGTGCTTATAAAGGTAGCAAACTTACCTCTTCCGAGTCGTAGGCGAACAGTCATCAGTCGCGCGCTGATGCCTGTTGGTTCACCCACGAGCTGGCCATGGAGGCGATCGGATATAGCAAATCCGACCCCATGTTCACGTGGTGCTGAGGCGGCTTTGTCCACCCTGTATAATGTGTAACCAGCATCCGCTAAATGCAACGTACCTTGCTCCGCGAGCCGGGTTTCACTGAGCGCCTCAATATCGATGTGGTAGCGCGCCAGTTCCGTCTTTACCACTGCAGTGCGTCGTTCGGGACGCTCACTCGAGTTCCGGTGCAGTAGTGTGCGCACGTTCCAGCACCCGATGCTGAGTACTTTGCGCGCAGGCATACGATTGCATTGGTGGGCAATCGCACTCGAGGTGGCGGATGTGCTTCGGTGGTTTGCTTGAGGGACTCCACCCGGAGCCTTTGGCTCCATAGCCTGACCAACAAGGCAGTGGGGAGTATACCCAGCTCGGGAATGTTATTGCAGAGACAGATTGCGATCTACTTGACAGCCGTCACACGCAGTCTTGGGGGTACTGAAACGATTTGTAAATGTTTTGCGACCGTAGTAGGATACGCACCTGCGACCACGGCCAGACGCAGGTGGGTTTCGGCGGGTTTGCGCCAATTTGACGAGACGCTGCCTTGTTTGAGGCGGGCGGTAGCAAACCACTGGGCACTCGGAGGTGCCCTCCCACCGTCAGAGAAAATGCGTGGCGCTCGTGCTCTACGCCAATCGAGCTGTGAGCTTATAACACGTAGACCTGTTGTCTCCCATGTATAGGTTTTACGGGAAGGGGGCCATCGGCCACTTCGTAACCTTGGAAGAGGATGGACTAGGATACTGGCAGTGCGCCAACACCTGAAAGGAGAACGACTCGGGTCCTCAGCCAAAGCCTTCGATTCAATGAACACCGGAAAGGCAACGGGTCTAGCACATGGTTAGTTCACTGACTCATGCGGATTGGTGTCCTGGATCTTAGCAGGGAGAAGGGCGAAACCCAACTCCCACCCAGCAGTCGCCACGAGGAGGCGCCCAGGACATGAGCAAATGGCACAACAGTAGCAGCAGTGGGTAGATCATCTGTCAGGATCTAGCCACCACCAGCCTCAGCGCACCATAGGCATAGAAGCATAGATACGGAGTGTGAAATGCGTTGGCCCCGAAAGTACATTGACGTGTTGCGAGTGGACGCCAGATGATATGGTGCGTCTCGGGAAGAAAACGTGACGCATGTATGTGCGCATGCGCGGTTGTTCGGATAGCTTGTGATCGAGTCAATAAAGGTTGTGCTTCATTGCTGCGTCGTTCTTGCTAGAGTATGTATTATACCGACACATTTGAAGTGGTCAGTTTACCGAGTCAAGCTGGGGAGGGAACGTCGAACACTTATCATCAGTATCATGGCCAACATGAACAAACTCTTTACGTGTGATTGTGGACTATTTGGGAATATGCATGTTTGTGATGCCGCTTGCACTGGAAGTATGACTATTCACTGATGGGTCTCGTCGTTCGCAATATGCAACCTAATTCGTCGTAAATGCTACTCCAGTTGTGTACCGCGTCACATGGCCTGAATTAACTCAAGCTTGGAGTAATGCTACAGTTTCTACCTATTGTTAAGTCAAAATTGGTATCGTGAATATAGGTTTATATTCAGTGCACTTACACAGTTCAGTTCCCTTCCCATAGCAGGCAATTGGTAAGTAGCGCCCGCCAAGAGTAAAACGATTCTGAGCAACATTAAACTCTGTTATTGAAGAATCAGGGTATCGTTCAATATTGTACACAAATGAGGGATGGTTGTCCGTCGCATTAGCCTCTGAGATTTTCGTGGTACTTTGTGTCCATTGGTCCCACGCACGGCTTGTCTCCGTCGGCTTCTGCTCCACCTTGATTAGTTCGCCTTGAGCGAAGGCTGGGTACAGCAGCTCCGCTTCGTATGTCTGGTCTGTTGTTCCTACTTCTTCTGCGTGTGGGTGTCCCGCCTAAACCGACCTGCCAGTGAGCAAACCGCGATTCCTTTCTCTAACTTGTTGATGCTTGCACTTATTTCGTCGATTTGCCATGTGCCTCCACCTGACCTTCGCTCAAGCGGCTACACCGTATCATACTCGTCGGACGCAATTGCAGTCGAAGCCCGTGATTAGCCCGCATAGCTAAGACCGGCTCTTCAGCTTTGCTCAAGCGAATAGCGATTACCACATCTATGGATACAATGCTTCGTGAGCTCTAGCACTGAGCAACGGAAAGATCGTCTCACACAACAATAGCGCTTGTTTGCCTTCCTGGAAACAAGCATTGCAGTCAACAGGCAATCAAAGGAGCGGCAGAGAAGCAAGGACTACGGAAGGCCGGGAGACAGGACTCAATTTCAAATAGAACACATAGCAGAGAGTCCTGAGGTAGGAGCAAGGAATGCAAAGTAGATGTCGATGGCATGCGCTCAGCGTATCCGTGAATATTAGTATTATCCCCGAAGTAACACAATTTGGAGGATCAATTTCGAAACAACGGAGGGTGTCCTCTGCCATTCCACATTTATAGAAGCCACATATATACCGGATGCGCAGATCAATCCTACCAATTGGATGCGTTGAAAGTACTACATGTCTAAGTCCCAATGTGGCTGCATCATCCGCAAATTCCCAAGAAGCATTCCTAAGTTTTTATTGTACAGCGGCTATCGTTTCCTTCACCGGTATTTGTGATTAATTATCTAATGTGGTTAATTCATGCTTGGGACACACGATTGATGATACCACAGCGGCAGACCGGAAATTTAACGAAAATGTGCAGGACCTACGCCATGACGGATTATCGCGGCAAGATCGAAACGGTGTATACCACACGGAGCGTGTTCACAATGCGCTTGCATAGCTCGAGCACGTCCCGAAACCAGGACGGTGGTCTCATGGAGCGGCCACGAAAGTGAAACAGCGCGTTCTGAAAAAGCAAAACAACCACAACGGACGACCGGACTACCGGCGTCCATTGTTTCGGTGTGCTTCACTTCGAGATCGTGTGTGTTCGCTAGTGCCGGAATAAGCAAGTCACTTTCAATCCAGACCGTGCCGCGCTTAAAATGGCCCTTGACCGGTGTTTCATGCAATAAACTGTCTGTGTCAACTACACTTTCGAAATTATATTATTCGGCCCTTGTGTTCACCTCGACATACACATGGCGCTTGGACTTTGAAGGGCCATTGGTGCCGAACACGGCCACGATTCCATGGAACAATGGTGTCCCATTGTAATGTGGCAAGAGAGCAAATTCACGCTTGTCTACTTTGACGAGTTTGTGTGACCTACTTGAACCACTCAGTTGTCAAGGTGCTGGAAATAGGTACAGCCTATTTGAGATAAAATAAAACTAACTTTGAGGAGGATACCGACTTTTGTCGTCGCAGACCCATTGATCTATGCATTCGTGTTCCAGGTTGTACAAGTGATCTTTCTACAAGTGTGCATGACCAAGTCACTACATGACCGAGACGAAATCACAAGTTCGAATTTGAAGTTTGGTGTTGTGGAGAACGATCGGTGGAACGAGTGTGGATAGTAGGATATAAGCACACTTCCCACTTATTATAGTATGAAAGGAGCGCAGCCGTCTCTCTCGAAATTAAATAAATAAATAAATAAACGTTTTATTCCTCGACAGTGCGAGGCACAGACCAATTGAGTGGTCTTATCGACATGTACAACGTGATCGCATAATATAGTTAATTTTACGTGTTTCGTTCAATGGTTCCCATATGGGTTTTTAAAGTGATTAGCAGTTTGAAAATAGTAGAGAGATTAAGAAACTGGGAACAATAATAAATGTAGATTTCACGGAAAGTTCAAGTAAAGTAATACGGTCATCCATGGAACTGTGCCCAGGGGACTTGCTTCCATGCAGGGTATTCCCACGATGGGTTTCACCCGCACTTCCATGCTCCAATTGGCTCTGTGCCGGTGTGGCAAAATAGTAAATAGGCCATCAGACTGGGTATCAAATGTTTTTTAAGGGCTGTTTTATGCATACATTATAGGCGATGAAGCCTCAGCCCGTTCCGTCATGCGGATCAATCAAGTGTGGCACTTTTTGTTTTAATCCAGCGAGTCAGTAGCAATATGATTTGCATGGGTATACTTTTTATTTTGGAAGCTGTAATCCGTCACCACAAGAGATCAGCCCAGTCATGACCAACAATGAAACAAAGAAGAAGATAAAGTATGAGGAATTAAAAAACATAATAATGAATACAAACGCTTGCCGATAGGCCAATCACAATTTGATGGAAAATCTTGGCGAGTGACGACGATGGTACAGAGACATCAGCTTGAAAGGCGTAGTGCATCTACGAACCAGTGCGTCAAAGGAGAAAACAGAATTGGTTAGACGGAGTGATAGGAGTAAGATCGTTTATAAATACATACTCAAGAATTTAACTATATGTAGGTAACCTTATAATATTGAAACGAATAGAGGATATGGCGACTTTCAAATGTATCCAGGACCTTTCTCATACAAATCATCTAGAGTCACCGTTTGGCTTAGTGTTGACCAGATATTTGCAACAGTCAGGTGAATATTAATCATGCGTCTGAATTGCGGATAGGTAGTGCAGTTTCTAATACTCGATGGAAGTTTGTTCCATATTAACGCATATTTTACGGAGAAAAAATTTGAGCGGAGCTTTGTGCGAGACTTTTGTATTTGCACTGTGCGCTCGCTGTTTCTTAGTTCATAGCGCATACGAGTCTGAAACTCGAGTTGTGGCTGAGCAGTGAAGCTTAACCAGAATAGTAAGCGGTATAGAAGGCACAGATTAAGTTTGAGTCTGCGTAGCCATAGCGGCTCCAGATTTAGCGCCTCGCAACGCTCACGGTATGTCATAGTATTAGGCATGTTCAAAAACCTCTTTGTGAATGATCGTTGAATGTTTTCTAGTGCTATGATGTCCACTTTTCTCAGATTACTATGCACTATCGTACAGTACTCAAGCTTCGGCCTAACACATATTTTAAAGGCTTGAAGCCTGGAATCCCTCAAAATAAGAGTTCGACTTATGTAGGCGATCACTTTTCTGGCAGAAGCCTGCAAGAATATAACATGCTCTAAAAAATTAAATGAGGCAGAATATCTTAGACCAAGGTCTCGGACTGCGCCACACACAGGAATAGGGGTATCGTTTAATGTAAGGATGTTCAGAGAGGGGCCACAGCCGTGGAACAATAGATTACTCTTATCAGTGGCAAAGTGCAACTTCCAGGAGTTACTCCAGTGCTCCAGTGCGGACAAGTCAGACTGAATACAGGCTAAATTAGGACTACATTGCCCAGGGGCGGAACAATAGACAATTTTAACATCATCAGCGAAAAGGAATGGCTTCCCGTACGAGATTTCATCAAGCAGATCGTTGAAATAGATTAAGAATAAAAGCGGGCCTAGCACACTACCTTGGATCACTCCACTAGAGATTGTAGTGGCTTCAGATGTATAGTTACCGATTTTGACTACTTGCTTTCTACCCTCGAGGTAGGAAGACAACCAAGCTAGAAGCGAATTTGTGAAACCATAGGACATAAGCTTCAGAAACAATAAACTGTGTGGGACACTGTCAAAAGCCTTTTGGATGTCAAGAAATATTACGATGATGGCACTTGCGGTGTCTCTTGCTCTAGTCACGTAATCAAGGTAATCTAACTGACAGGTAGTGCACGACCTACCTTTCAAAAAACCGTGCTGATGTTTACTGAGAAGGCTCACAGAACTCAAATATTCTATTATGCGTTCTTTAAATAACCTCTCCATGATTCTGGAGATAATAGATGTGTGGTGGATTGGGCGGTAATTTTTTACATCTTGCATAGATCCGCTTTTGTGTCTTGGTATTATAGTTGATTGTTTCCAGTGTATAGGATACTCCCCATTGAGCATGGAAAGTGTAAATACATAGGTACGGCTTCGCAGGCGGTGCGGATCAATCTGAACATATAATTGTGAACACTCTATTCATGATGTAATTGAAATCTGCTATCGTGACCGCGGACGGTATTGAGCATTCAACGCTCGGTGTCCCCATACCGGTTTTCTCTATTAACTATCGCCTGCAACAGGTGCTTCGGTTAGGATAGATAGCAGTGGCACGGACAGCTGAAGCAGTACCTAACGCCCTGCGGATGTAGTATGTCCCCAGCTTCCAAGGAAGCGTCTACCACTGCTACATACTCACGCCCTCAGCCCCAATATAAACATTTATTAGTATCGCGTTTACTGCCACATCTGTTTAAATAAATTGCTCTCACTGCACACCTACAGTTCTCCCGGAATTGATATCACGCGCTCGAGGGCGCAGAAAGTAGCAATGAACAATAATCCATGGTTTATCTCGGGTAAAATGCAGGCGCTTAACAAGTCCCGTAGGATGGTTGGAGTGAAAACTAAAATGATCAAAGTGTAAGTGATTCGTCAGTTTAAGCGTTTACCGATTTAATTGCACTGATGCGTAAACGACAGTTAGAAATGGAATTGAATTTGCGCACACCGTTAACATGGGGAGTCATTAACGCATTTCTCTCAAACTTGCTTGGATAAACAGATTGTGCCTACCATGTGAAACGTGGTCGTATTGTAGCGGCTCGATTTGACAGCGGATCACGGGCGGCATCTGGTAACGAGCCTGGGTCCAGAACAATGGAGGATGTTTTGTGTAGGTATTTGTCGCGAACGCAATGAATCAGACAAATACGCAGCTAGCGAAGCCCACAGGAGTGAACACGGGTCGAGTGATGCAGCCACGGGAGAGCGAATCGCTAGCTTTCGAACGATTCATGGCTGACCAGCATCGGATGTAGCGAAGCGGTGATACGGGATGGAAAGTTGGATGGGTTTTCTCGAAGCCCACCTTGTGGGCACTTGAAATTGCCCGTCACACAAATCCTCATCCGCTTTGTGTCGTGGGAAGGAAACACGGTCCAAATGGGTACTGGTTTGTGAGTTGTCAGTGGCACGTTCTTGTGACAATACACGCTCTGCCCCCCGTCGTCTTTGCTACATTATTAAACCAATTTTGAAAAGTGGTAGTCTTTCGTCATCCACTATCGGTCTCCTATTGGTAATCATCATTGTACTCTCAAAAATGCTGGAGACAATCATCTCTGACGCTTTATTTGAACATGTCGAATGTTACGACAGCATTGCACCGGAGCAGCATGCTTTCTACTAACACATATCATACACAACCAGCTGACTAATTGCACGCGGTAGTTGGACGGAAGTGGCCGAAAAACTAGTGGTAGCGACATCGTTACGTCGACTGCTCCAATGCTTTCGACTGCCCGGTCCACTACATTTTGTTTCACAGGCTGGAATACTGCGGAGTTGGGAATCATGAATTTGGGTACATAAGTACTTCCCTGCAGAATCGGAAAGTGCAGGTTCTAGTTCTGATCGCGCCGTCGGATCCCATTCATGTCGAAAGTGTAGTTTCAGTAGCATCAGTTCTAGGACCGCATCTCTTTCTCTTATTAATCTGCTCGCCTCGGATTTCTTGTTATTCGTCGGTTATGTTGATGTTGTGGCCGATCACCCACCAAGGAGATCATGATGCTTTTGAACCAGACATGAACAGAGCGTTTGGATGGTCTTTCCACAATCTGCATCAGGTTAATTCGTCTAATTTGCAAGATGGTCAACTTTCATTACCAGCTCGATATCACACACAAGATTGGAGGCTATGGCCTAAAACCGTTATCTTGTGATATTAATCCAAGCGAATCTGGGCTGCTCAGAACAATCTGAGAAGGCGTCAAAGACTGGAAAACAACACGTTGGCATGCCGCGATGAGCATTAGGGCAGTTTGATCCGTTTGCCTGACCGCCGATTCTTAATACATACATGCAACTTCATGTGAAATGTGTAATCCAGACTTGGCAGTCCTGGCAAAAGCAACATCTTGCAGCGTTGAAGATTTCACAGCGAAGATCAACCCAGTACGTCAACGGGTTGTTTCATCTTTCATATCAACTCAGGCTAAGATGGTACAGAAGTCAGTATCGGCTCCTCCGTGGCGACCTATTGATAGCCTACCAGATTCTAACGAGCTCCAACCACGTCTGCCGCCAACCACTGCCTATGTTCTTGAACTGACCTTGAGCGAACGTGCGTGCAAATCGCTCACTTGTACACTCATGGTTTTTTCACTGTGGCTCAGCGGCATTTTGTCGCACACCTTTGCATCTATACTCATTCGTCGTGCTTTTAAAAAGCTCCACCTTGTGATACTATTTTCTCGAGTTCACTCCAGTAGATCCTACATTTACCCTGGATTCTAAATTCCTGGCAGTGTTTCGCCGATATCCAAGCGCCAAAATTTGTCTAACTCCAACCATCGGAGGCATTGTTTGGTCTCACTCGATAGAGCATTTTAACGGCTTTCGAACGAACTGTCACTCGTTCAAATTCAACATTGCTTGGTACAGCTACAGGTCTCAAGGCAAATTCAGCCGGCGCGATCCATAGGCTTAAGCACGAAAATTCTCAATCACACGTTCGTTTATTCTGCCCCACTTTCAAGCTGACACTTTCGACTGGCACGCCAGAGAGGACAGTCTGTAAGCACACAACTGCAAGGTGAACACTGTGACCTTACCGACGTCAGTAACAGAACAACTGTTTACCATAGAGGGTGAGTCATTCAAATGGTTCGTAACATTTCTTCATCAAGCGCGATGCCCAGTATGCCACAGTCTAAAGACCTATGTGGCTCATGTTCCAAACTTGTTAAGGGGGGCATTCTGTGACGTAACTGTTGCAAGTGTTTCCATGCGAGATGCTTCCGAGTTAAACCTAGTCAGGCCAAGTTATTAAACAAACCAGATTATCTGTGTTTTCATGCTGACAACACCCAATTTCCATCAGATTCTCAATGGTTCTGCTTGGAATGCACATCTATCCCACTGATAAAAAGCGTGCTCCTATTATCTCACAAACGTAACTAAGTACTAGCCAAGTTTGAGGAAACGGTGACCAAAAAAATCACTACTTTTCGGGTATGCATAGCGGACTGTGCAAGCCAATCCTCCCCCGTAAGTGCTGGTCCTATCCCGAGAAGAACGGCTAGTAACACCGTAAGCAACACGACACCAAGAGTCCAGAACATCAACTGCTGTTCCAATACCACACGTGGCTCACATCTGACTAATGCGGTTCTCAGTTCGCACGGAGTAACCACGCATAAGGCTACTTCCAATCTCCCGACGGAGTGCTTAGAAAAAGAGCAAGCCGGTACTAGCGAAAGTTGGGTTACGGTTGCTTACAAAAAGAGCCGTCAGTTAAAATTAACATCACCCCAACTGGATCGGTAACTGAGGAGCGTAGTAGAGTTTTCCTCGTGCAAGCACCACCGGTTTCCTGCGGTACATTTCCGAGGACTTCAATCACTCACCGCGACATGTCGAAAGGTGTAAAGAAACAATTACCTGTACTGAGCGTACTGTGCTCCAATATCCCAGGATCAAAGTCGACATCAATAAGAGGCGGGCAGTTGGATGACCTCAACCAGTGGGATATTATTAGGAACCTAATCGGAGTTGTACTGAAACTTGTACACGTAGTGCGTAGTACACGACACAGGAACTCTCAGCATTTCGGAGAGCCAAGACTTCTGCGCGTTGTGCTGAACTCCATCAGTGAAGTAGAATCAGTACTACTGTCGACAGGTAGTCTCAGAAATGAACACTGCTCCATCCGTATCTTTCAAGACATCCCATTAGGCGAGCTTTATCGAGTTAACCGCAACTTAGAGGAATACCGGAAGGAAACTTCAACCAGAACCATACTTCTTCACGGGGTTCCTGAAACTGAAGCATGTGATGAGCATGAAATAACAACCCATGATAAAGAAACATGGTGTTATATTCGGGAAACACACTGCACGGATGATGTGTTAGCGAAATCCGTGTCACGATTGCGTACCTCACCGAACTACAAAGGAAGTGGTCCGAGAGTGTTGAAGGTGGTCATTCAGTCAAAACATATGGTAGCACGGCTGCTAAAAAGCTGGTACATGTTCCGTTGCAGGATACCATCTGAGGTTCGGCTGAAGACAGTCAGCGATATGTCTCCTAGAGATGATACGTCACTCAAAGAACCAAACACGATGGGATCTATGAAAGAACAATGCACCAGTAGTGTGTCGAATGAGCCCGTACAACCTGTAGAAGATGATATTGACCAGACACCTTACACTGTACGTCGAAGATTAGACACGGGACTAAGTACGCGGGCGATGAATAAGACATTAAACCCTTCACCAAGTACACATCGAAAAAACGATTAGTCGCCGGCCACTCACTGGTCGGCAAAAGTTCATGTATGAATTGCACAACCTCCGAAACATTGCTTAAATCTGAGAAACTTTCATGTATGTACACTAACGCCCAAGGGCTCCTCAGTAAACTTACAGAACTTCGGCTACGTCAGGTTGCGAATGCTTGGACCTAATTTCTATTACCGAAACTTGGTTACACCAAGAGGTGACTGATGCTGAGGTTGAGATAGCCGGAATGTCACTCATCCGGAACGACCGCTCCAGCAGAAGAGGTGGGGTCTTACTCTACTACCGCAGTGATCTGCAATGTACAATAGCTGATGATCTGGAAACACGCGTTACCGACTCACTCTGGTGCCGTCTCTAACTTAACCACAACGACGCAGGTCTCGTAGCTGTTGCTTACGCCCCCCTCCCCAACGTCCACTTCGGAAATCGATTCCCGCTTGATACATGGCTTGAACAGAGTAACAAGCACTAGGGACAACCACATTCGCATCTCCAAGGACCTCAATCTGCACGATCTGCAGGTTTCGGCATCGCTCAGGGAGCAGTTCAAAGTAGACTTGCATGAACTGCTCGCTAAGATTCCCTTGTACAATCATATCACCGGGCTCACTAGATTCAGGACAGCAAACAAACCGTCCACATTGGACCTTGTGCTCACGAATGAAGACCTCATGGTTGACAAGTTAGTGATGGATGGTCCATTAGGTCTCAGTGACAAGTAGTAATAGAGTTTCAACTATGTGTGTTATGCAGAGTATCCATCTGAACACACGGAACTAACTCATACAATCACACGCTACCACGTATTGAAAGAACTCGCCGACGCAGCTGCTTGGGGAGTTCTCAAACAAAAGTCCCCTTGACAACGTTTGGACAGAGTTCGTTGATAGACTCAGCGACATCGTCAACAGAGCATCTGAGGCCAAGCCCCTTCGTCCTGCAACAATGCCTTCAATTCTAAGCAGCGGGACTCGAAAATGCCTGGCGATAAGGGATGCAGCATGGCGTGCCTACCGGATTAACCCCGACTCAGAGAATTGGGGCAATTTCCTGACCTATCGCAACCATTGCACTGCACTTGTCCGTGAGGACAAACTAAGTTATCAACAGTGCCTAGCCAAAACGTTCATGACAAACAACAAACTGCTGTATAAGCATGTCAATAAGCTTCGTAAAGTGAAGCATGGAATACCCCCTCTATTCACGAAAGGCGGTAGAGTACAAAGCGCCGAAGAAGCAGCTAATGCCCTGCGGTTACAATACGCCCCAATTTTTGAACTAGCAGCCTCTACCTGTGGCATAATGTCATGCACGTAACCGACTCCACTGTTCACACATGTACTTTTCAACCCGTCAATTGTGCTAAGGAAGTTACTCTCACTGCGTGAGTATAGTTCTCCGGGAGCAGACAACATCCGCCCGAACGCACTGAAGGCTGTGCTAAACAAGCTAGGTGAACTACTGTCACACTTTTTCCAAAGGTGCTTTGATGAACAACAGGTCCCCACTATGTGGAAGCGTGGCATTATCACCACAATTTTTAAAGGCGATAGCCGTTCAGATCATGTAAACTATCGCCCAGTGAAACTGCTCTCTGTGCTCGTGATGATGATGGAAGCGGTCATTGTTGAGGCTCTAATCAACTATCTGGAAAAATGCAACATCTTGACGCCGGAGCAGTGTGGCTTCCGTCAACACCGGTCGTGCACCACCAACCTACTGATTGCACGAGGTAGTTGGACGGAAGTGGCTGCTGATGGGGTCGGAATTGACGTCATCTACCTGGACTCCTTCAAAGCATTCGACCGTCTGGATCACAGTATTCTACTTCACAGGCTACTGAGCTACGGAATCGGAGATCCTGTTCTTGGTTGGATTGGCAGCTTCCTTCACCAACGGAAGCTTCAAATACGCGTTAGGGGATCGCTCTCTAACCCAATTGAGGTGGAATGTGGTGTTCCACAAGGCTCAGTACTAGGACCGCGCTTATTCCTGGTGTTTATCAACAATCTGGGAAGAGTTATCTCCTCAAATTTCCTGCTTTTCGCCGATGACTTCAAGATATGGCGGGCAATTGGTAACAAGCCAGATCACGATCTACTCCAACATGACCTAGATTGCATTTACGAATGGTCAAAGAGGAACAAGCTTCAATTGAACATAGCTAAGTGCAATGTGATGCATCTGCGTCACCAGCCGGTGAGCTTCTACAAGCTTAAAGAGCACAGCTTAGAGAAGATCTCTCAGGAGAGTGACGTGGGTGTATTGGTACAGGAAGATCTCGGTTGTTCTAAACAATCAGAAGGCGACGAGAACCGGCAAGCAACACTTCGGTCTTCATCGCAGAGCCTTCGGTCGGTTTGAACCCTCAGTCTTTCCCCAAATGCTTAACGCCTAAGTACGACCGCATGTGGGATATGCTATTCAGGCGTGACAGCCGTAGCAGAAACAGGATTTCTTTGTTCTCGAGACTCCTTAACGAAGGGCAACCAAGAACGTCAGGGGCCTCTTTCATCTGCCCTATCAGCTTAGACTGAAATCTCTAAGAATGTAAAGCAGTCTATATCGGCTTTTGCGGGGGGATCTCATAATGGTTTACCAAATTCTGAAGAACCCAAACCACATTTTCCATTCGCTGCTGGAATCGAACCACAACACTAACTTAAGAGGTCACCCTCTGAAACTGGCAATGCAATATAGCCGCCTTGAATGCCATAGAAATTTCTCTTCCTTTGGTACGCCCTCCCTAATTATGTTGTCTCTGCTCCCAATCTGGCGATATTTAAAAAACGATTTGAAGAGACATTGTCTCATTTACATTTCATTTTATGACTTGTTAGCCAAGGGCTACAAAACGCAATCAAACGATGTCTTGCTAAACTTCTAAGAAATGGATTTATGGATTTATACGTTTAGTACGCGTAAGTCTATGGAGACTCCACCAAAACGCTTTTCACTTTATCATGGAACTCACTTTTCGCAATAATTTCCATCCCACGGGACTTGTTAAGCAATGCTTTTTACCCGTAATAAACCATTGTTCCATTGTTCCACAAGCAATACCAAGAGGCTACTAGCCCAATTTGTCTACGCCATACGGTCGGCTGGAATGACAGCAAAACGTTTACTCTCTTTGTGTGCATCACACACAGCACGCTGATACAGATGTTGAGCGCGTCAAGGTCATGCTACATTACCTAGCCTGTGGAGCTGCATTGTGCGCGCTAGTGCGTGAGTGTCCATCTCCCGACTAACCAGCGATGCTCATTGATTGGTTCAAAAGCGAGTGCTTAGCTAAAACATGTGAACTGCGTAAAACTAAACAGTTGTTCTTGTACCCAGTGTGGACTGCCGATGTATTATTGCCATTGCTTCTACTAAACGTCCATTTGCAATACTGTTGTTCTGATTTCGGTTGAGTGTAACAATTTGGCGACGGATGTCATTCTGATTACTCATGGCAAATTCAATAACGGCACCCCAATCCTTTTGGAATTCTTCTACTGAGAGGCCTACTGCGCAACAATGGTTGCAGTGGAAAACTACATTTACTAACTACGTTGATTTGTTTTTGCTCCTTGGCGGAAATTGCACGATTGATGATGCAGCAAAAATTAAATTACTACGCCGCCATCTCGGCATCGAGGGCCAGCGACATTTCTACAGTTTACAATTACATACGATGCGAGACCTAAAAGCTGTATTCTATTCCCTGGACCGAATATGGGGGTAAAGCCTCATATGTTTACTGCTCGGTATAAATTCAGCACCATGCGACAACAGCCAAATGAAACTGTAAATGAGTTTATCTCACGTCTCCTTACTGCTCTCCTTGACTACGCCTAGGATCAGATCCTTCCATCCCAGTTCGAAGAAGCGATGCTGGTACAGGCATTAATCGCGGGTGATTTCGAGGAGAAGGCACGAGAACGTCTGCTCTCCGAAGATGAAACGCTACTGAAGTGGGAAAAAGCATGTGATATAGTCCGACAGCGGGCCAACCTCGTCCAGGAAATAGCCACATTTCCCTCTTCAAATCAATCAATCTCACATGACGTAAATAAGGTCTACCAGAATAACCGTGGACATGCCTTACCTCGCCCCGTACGGCGCAAGGAATTCCGTTGTTACCGTTGCCGGGAGAATCACTTGTCCCCGAGTGACTGTCCGCACATTCGTTCATTATGCAGATGTTGTGGAAAAATGGGTCATATTCAGCAAGTGTGTCGCTCCAAGCGGAAATCACTCGGCCAGGAACAACCTAAGGCTACAAACTGCATTACCGATGAATTGCACAAGAATTGGATTAACACCATAACCGTTTTTCATCGCACCATTACAGCAGAAAAACCGTTTGTCGTATCCGTCCAAGTGAACGAACAACCGGTAGAGTTTGAAATTAATACCGGTTCCGCAATCACTTTGATCCGACCAGGCGCCTTATCCCAACTTCCAAAGCTGCGTCCACCGGACATACAGTTGCGATCTTACACTGGACAGATGGTAAATGTGCTTGGTACGTTCAACGCACGCATTTCTTACCGTAATTCAACGAGGCATATGTGTGTGTACGTTTAAGGAGGACCGGGTCCGAACATCCTGGGCCGCGATGGAATTAGGCGCCTTTCGGGCATAATGTCGAACGTCAACCTGGTGAAAGATATTCCGCAGTTATCCGAGATTTTGCAGAAGTATGCAGTCTTATTTCATCAGTCGAGATCAGGACTTTTAAAGAATTACAGTGCACATCTGGTATCGAAACCACATACAAAACCGCGGTTCTGGAAAGCTCGCACTGTTCCCTATGCCCTCCGTTATAAGGTCAAAAGTGAACTGTGCCGACTCCAGTTGGAAGGTACCGTTGAACCTGTTACATGCGTGTCGTCCGCTAAACCGCTGAGCCGATGAGCAAACACAGGCACATACAGATCGATTGACCGATAGCTGATTCGTCCACGCTTTTTCCTTGTGCTGATGGGTTCCTTTTCGACTTATTCATATGGTGTAACCTACAAGTTATCTATTGCAGTTTTTGACACGTCCCATCCGGTGTGTGTTCTTATTCACTTCTTGCGCGGACTAAGGGTCCAGGTGCGATCCAGCAGTGCTCGAGTAATACGTATCAGAACCCGTCCAGTATTCAGACTGGGCAGCCTCCATTGTGCCAGTATTGAAGAGCGATGGTACGATAAGAATCTGCGGGGATTACAAGGTTACGATAAACCAAGCGTTAGAATTAGACCGATATCCGCTACCAAAGATTGAAGACATTTACGCTTCCCTTTCCTGTGTTGATCTATTTACAAAACTAGATTTGAGTCATGCCTACCAACAAATTGAACTCGATGAGGAATCACGTACGTACACCACCATTAGTACTCATCTCGGATTATTCCGATATATACGCGTACCTTTTGGAATAAGCTCAGCTCCATCTATTTTTCAAAGTATTATTGACTCACTCGTGAAAGATATACTAAACACATGTGCGTACTTAGATGACATTTTAATTACTGGACGAACTACCGCCGAGCACTTAAATACATTGGACGTCGTCCTGAAGTGATTATCGAATGCAGGTTTGGTTCTAAAAAGAGAAAAGTGTGAGTTCCTTGTTCCGAGTGTACACTATCTGGGCTATCGGTTGTCACGTGAAGGATTGTGCCCACTGGAAGAAAAGACAAAGGCGCTACTTGAGGCGCCAGCACCCAAAAATGTTCATGAATTGCGGTCGTTCCTCGGTGTTGTCACTCAGTTTTCCAGGTTTATACCATCGGCAGCAACTCATCTGCATCCGTTTCACCAGATGTTACGTAAAAACCAAAGTTGGAATTGGAACAATACTCATGAAAATGCATTCAAAGCGGTCAAGAAGCTCTTAGTAGCTACAGATGTTCTTGTGCATTATGATCCGCAGAAGCCTGTTGTTCTTTCTTGTGACGCTCCACCTTACCGTCTGGGAGCTGTTTTAATGCACAAATTACCAAATGGCTCTCAACGTCCCATTGCTCATGCTTAAAGAGCCCTAACACCAGCAGAACGGAACTACTCTCAACTTGATCGAGAGGCAGTCGCTGTCATCTTCGGCACCACTCGATTTCACCAATATTTACTCGAGCGACCTTTCGTGATCCATACGGATCATAAACCACTTGTTTTTCCCCTCGGCCACGAGAAAGGTATGCAACAAATGGCTTCACCTAGAATAGTACGTTGCTCGCTTATTCTTTCTGCCTTCCAGGCAAACAGAATACCACCGCTGATGTTCTTAGCCGGCTTCCGTTACCAGCGACACCGTCGAAAGAATTTATCCAACAAGAGCTCGTAAACCTGGTCCAGCATTTTGATGATCCCCCAGTCACATGTATAGACATACGTCAGGAAACTGACAGAGACTCTGTTCTATCGGTGGTCAGACGCTATGTCCAAGTTGGGTGGCCGGACAACACCCCCAAAGCGCTCACGCCCTTCCGTAACTGGATGTCTAAACTCAGCCTGCAGAATGGATGCTTGCAGTGGGGAGCACGAGTTGTTGTCCCCAAGAAATTTCGGTCACGTATCCTTGACGAACTACATGATGCGCATCCAGGTGTCGCAAAGACGAAGTCGTTAGTTCGATTTTATGTGTGGTGGCCTGAATTAGACCGTGATATTGTGGCGAAGGTTTGAAGTTGCAGACCTTGCAAGGAGACCCGAAACGCCGCTCCTCATGCGCCAATGCAGCCTTGGAAGTGGCCAGAAACATTCTGGAAACCAGTCCACGTAGACTATTTTGGTCCCTACGAAGGTCGGATGATTTTGCTAATCATCGATGCCCATTCTAAATGGATTGATGCCCATATTCTTGTTTCAGCAAGTTCAGCTAGTACTATAGAGAAACTACGCACAACGTTCGCAACATTTGACCTTTCCGAGACATTAGTATCTGACAATGGAACAGCATTCGGCAGTGTTGAGTTTTCTACCTTCCTCAACTCGAACGGCATCAAACACATAACAACTGCACCCTATCATCCTTCTTCTAATGGGTTGGCGGAGAGAGCCGTACAAACAGTGAAGAAACTGCTAATAAAACAACCAAATGCTCCGCTGCGTGTGTGTTTGGATCGCTCATTGTTCGCATATCGAAACATGCCAAACGAGACCACAGGCAGAAGCCCCGCAGAGTTAATGTTTGGTCGTCGACTGCGTACACGATTGGATTTATTGCCTGAATCTATTGAGCCACAAGTTTCGGAAAAACAACAACGAGTAAAAGAGCGTTTTGATACTTGTAGCAGTGACAAGCATGTGACAGATTCAGATCCCATCTACATCCGCCTACCTACAGGCTCGGGGTGGGAGCCAGCCGTCGTTAAAACAACTAACGGACAGATAATAGAAGCAGAGACTGAAGATGGCAGGATCGTGCGACGCCATTTAGATCATGTGCGACCGAGATTGTCCGACACGGAAACAGTTGCCGAAACAGAACAGCCGGCTCAAGCATCGAACGACATGCACGTGCGTGACGCCGAACCGGTAGCTGAGTCACAATTGCGGCACTCTGAGTGCCGACGCCAACCGGTCGATCGTTTCCGAGCTGGATAGCTCCAACTAAAGGTGGGAGAAGTGATACAGACGTTGAGCGCGTCAAGATCATGCTACATTACCTAGCCTGTGGAGCTGCATTGTGCGCGCTAGTGCATGAGTGTCCATCTCCCGACTAACCAGCGATGCTCATTGATTGGTTCAAAAGCGAGTGCTTAGCTAAACATGTGAACTGCGTAAAACTAAACAGTTGTTCTTGTACCCAGTGTGGACTGCCGATGTACTATTGCCATTGCTTCTACTAAACTTCCATTTGCAATACTGTTGTTCTGATTTAGGTTGAGTGTAACAAACGCCTTCCCAACTTACGCTGTTTCCATCCCCACTTTATATGTGTCTAATAATTACATTGACGTCCACACTATGGCCTGTGTACATCGACAGAGGAGATAACGTGACAAACGTTGCACCACCTGCATTAACCTACACAATTGAGGTAGGCTGCCTTTGTCTAGACCTCTGTGTGAACAATGTGGTGAGTCGAACCAAACTGTTTTCATTTTAGCATGATGTTTTCTTTTCACCAGTTTATGAATCGCATTCTGGCAATTGTGTAGTACTTGTTAAGCATTTGTATTTTTACCCATAATACACCATTTTTTGGTTGTTCCATATGTCCCTCAGACGCATACGCTCCTGAATGCCTCAGAAACGTTCCGGGCTGCCACGCTTCATGGATTAATCATACCGCCCAGCAGTGTAGCTCCGGATGTAAACAGATGAGTGATCCCGATCGAAAACTTGACCAGCCCATTCTACTTGGGCGACTCTAGTAGAGATATTTTGTCAGATTTTATTATCCACGGGAGCATGCGTCTCGCTGCGTGCACAGCTGGGAACAACAGTTGCGTAGCTTTTTCGCCCTTATTCAGCTGCACACGATGCACACAACACTGCTATTGGAATAGCGGACATTTATACTTCCTACTATATCAGACATAGCTAAGAGTGTGTAGCTCAACGAGTCTTCGCATCTGAAATGCTAGGGCGATTGTGGTAATCAAATGCGCATTGAGATACTGTTTCTACAGTTCGGACGCGACGATGTTCCAGGCAGTACTGAATTTAGTTATTCAATACTATAAACTGGATGTAATTACAGAGCGCAAGTGATCGAAGTCTTGAAGGAAACTGCTCCTTCCGGTTACTGTGGAATGCCAATGTTTGTAATTGCACCTACACCGAAACTGTCTCACATATGTTGATCGTGTGTTCGTACGGTAGATATTACAATGGGGTTCCTTCCACTTCTTTTCATTTTCGCTATCCTCTTTCCCTGCAAACTTTGTCTTCGTCGGCACTGATGTTGACCTACTCCTCCTCATAGCCGACTATCGCGCATTTGGAAAACTTTTCCTACTATTTGTACACTGGTGGAGTCATTCGCTTGTGACATATGAGACCTATGGCCAGGCACTGCAACGGTCACAACGGATTCTTTCGTCTTCTTCTTATTCTACTTGCTCAATTCATGACACATTCCTTAACATTGCTCTTTCATTCTAAGCTATATTGCATTCTTCTATATCGACGGCCTGCTTCATATTTCACAACTCGTTTGTCGATGGTTTTACTCTGACGGTGACAGTGCCTGTGACATATGTAACCCAGAAGCTCATATGTGGCTACCTAAATACTACCTTGATCTTCTTCCTGCTCAAAATTTTTATTCTTTGTTATTATTACGAATCTCGTGTCTTAAACCTTTTTTTATTTTACTGGTTTCCACTTCCGATGTTGGCATCCCTCTTACTATTCCTACATTATGATAAAATACTGAGATTGCTAATTTCAATTTGCATGTTTTGGGGTATTTTCTGGAGGTCTTAATTTTCTAGCTCTTTGGTATTCTAAACTGTAACTGCACGAAAGTTTGTCTGAACTTGCTCTTTTTGATCCATTAAACACGTCCCGTGAGCATGATTTTCCTCTGACCTCAAAATTACCCTCCAATCAATCACCAACCGTTATGCCAAGAAGTGCCCGTCGTGACCTGGTCGTGAAAGCGTCAGTGGCTCCAACTGTTATCTTACTGGTCGTGGGTTCGACTCCTGCGCTCTCTACCTGATCAAACAAGATTGAAATCGTATTGGAGTGCAATATCTTCGGTCGGGCTACAATCAGTTCCCATATATTTTTCAGCTACAACCCTAGTGATCGAATTGGCCAAGCTTCGCTTCAATGCGAATCACGGTCCACATTGAGATTGAGTGTCGCTATCCAATCACAAAACGAGTACGTCAACATGGCCCTCCAATCATTTCCTTTACACTTGAGTTTTATGTCCTCTATTTTTCATATCAGCAATCCTGTTGCGTGCTTTCGGCCTATTCTTTACCGTATTCGTACGGTAGGTTTGATTCATACACAGAGGTGATCACGAACTCAAAATGCAGATACAACCGCCAAAATGCATTCTTCCGTTCCAAATTTGAGGTTATCGTTGTGGCGCTTTATGAAACCGATTAAGCTGAGCACCGTGTGCGGCAGTCAGCTCGATGGCGTGTCATGTCGTCCAATAATATAGGTGACATTAATAGTGCAGAGCTAAGCGCAGGACGCTTTATGTCCCAATTGTGAGAGCTCCTTTTACTTATCCGCATGCTACCAGTATAGCGCAGCTTAGAAGTTAAGATAATGCTATGTACGTTTCTTGTCCGAACAAGCCAATGAGGAAAAGAGAGCTGAAATGGATTGTCTCCCGCTGATAGACGTCAGGAGGAGATGTGAAATTCACATGGCTGTCAGTGTCGACAAATGCTGCTGTTGCTTCAGTTTAATTAAGCATTAGTGATGATGTGGTCATCCAGAACTGTCATCCATTGCCCTGGCTCTGATCAATCGGTAGAACAATAAAAGGGTTTTACGACAGTGGCGAAATGCTAAAGCGCGATAGGCCGGGGAGGTTAGTCTAGGCTAAATACATAAGCTCAGGTTACCACTTTGAAAATCAAGGTCGATCGCGTTCCTGTACATTCATAATCCTAGTCACATCAGCAGGAATGCAAACCCGCCTAACTCAGAGCACAGTGTTTACGGTTATCGTCATCCGAGGAACGCGTGTTGAATCAGCTAATAAATATTATATGATTCATCATTAAGTTTACTTCAAAATGAATAGTTGGTGTGCATAAATGATAAAATTCGGAAGAACGTCCCATAGCGGAGAATCCAGAGCGAAAATGATATCAGTGACATCTTAACTTGCTGTATGTTGTGTTGCCAACTTCAGCTAATGTCCAACTGGTTTGTTGTTAAGACCATGTTTTAGGAGATGAGTGCAAAAGTGGCTTGGAACTATCGAAATCTGATAAGCAAAGGACTTCACCACCTAGAAAACGGTACCCAGTACTGCACATTCTTTCGGCTTTCAGTCGCAGATGGTGTGGGAGTTGGAACAAGCCATTCACCCTCTTGATTACTCTTCCCTTTTCAGTCTCGAGCACTACTAAATCGCGGTTCTCTCGGGGTTTCCAGGCCTGAATTGTTTGCTGTACGTGAAGCTAAAGGTGCCACTTTGAACACTTGCAAGGATGTGGAAGGGTCAAACCACCTGAAAGCTTTCCACAATAGGCGTGATTCCCGGTTTGGACACTCATGGATTGCTTCGAGTAAATGAGGTCATCCCGACTCACTGCAGCAAAGTCGAGTTTTATGTGATGGCCTGCAATATGTAAATAAATAAATAAATACTATGGTATATTTAACGACAAACGGTATACGGTCCCTTAAGCGGGAGCGATCTTTTATACTGCCGCAATTAAGACGGCTCAGTCATGTCCTGTGTATGTCGGCTTAGCGTTTGCCCCACTGTTGAAGGGCTTGTCTGGAAAAGACCACGCGGTGGTTAGCCGCCCACCTGACAACAGCATGTGTGATCGTTGAGTTCATGTATGGCTGCAATTGGATCCGCAGGTCTGCCTGGTTGGGCACCAAAAGAGGAGGGGTGCAGATGGCTGAAAATAGCTCAGGACATGCCGTACAGTCGAAACCAGTGGAGGATCTGTGTATATACGTGTCTAGATCCAGATGTTTAATGCATGACAATTAAAAACGAAACAGAAGAAAAATGGTATGTGCAAAATTGCAAAAGAATGCTTCATTTCGCTTTTATTGCTACACGATGGCTGACGTGTGTTGCTCACCTTCAACATATGGGCCATGTCGAGGATCCCGTGATTAAGGCTCTCTTCTTCCATTGATTTCCATGATTTTGTTTGGCTCTGTCTATACGTTAGACTGTCGCTAATGGTTGGCGGTATCCGGTTCCGGATTCGCTCCTTACTGTGACCTTCATATTGCAGCCACAAGATGCCTGCGCTTACAGAGGGACCATGAGTGGCTTGCATTGCACCACGCACAGCTCCATCCTCACACCAATATCCAGTGCAAATTCGAAAGAATAAGACCTGGAGACATGTGTATGAGATCCACGTTTCATCAGCGGAGCTGGCCCTAACTCCTTCAACATGCACAGCAGCAGCATGCCTGTCTGGCTAATTTGCGGAATCATGCGTACCAAACGTATATACCTAGATATTTATACTAGTTGGTTTGGGGTATACATGAATCACATTGTATTTGACCGCAGATAACAGGAATAGTTCCATATGCAACTAATCAGAAGCAATATATAGGCCTTGTTGCAGCAACCCGGGATCTTCCTGGTTAACAGCCACCTGTAATCTCTAAATGTCGCCCGTAAAAAGCGATAAATTCGAGGTTATGGCAAAGGCAAGCTCAGTCGTGTAGATAAGGAATAAACGTGACCCTAGCACTGATCCTTTTGGATCACCGCATTCCACCTCAATGCGAGCAGGCAATAAGCACGGAACTAGCGTCTACAGTCCCCGGTGAAGAAGAAAATGTATATTTATTTAATGACAGGCTTCCCAGTTTCGTAGGGTTGTAGCTTATGAAGAAAGATGAGGTGATCTAGGCAGCCGGGCGCTTTGGAACAGCCTAGATAGAAGACATCATTTCCGATCCCACTATCCACTGTTTCTGTACAACCACCCCGCACAATCAATATGTTGGCATCACATATCCGGTGTTGGTAAAAGCCGCGGTACTCCTGTGCTATGATATTAGATCTTTCGAGATGATCCCTTAATGCCTGACATCCCCTTTGAAAGCGTCGGTAACACGATCACTGACCGTCAGTTTGCGAGTTCTGAACGGCTATCGCTCTTAAAAGTTTGAGTGATGATACCCTGATTTTGCACGACCCGTTCCTCATGTCCATCCAGGTATCACTAAAAATAGCGACTGGGCTTGCAGCGGTCACTTATAGTGCTTCCGGGTGAACTTCTTCGAATCCTGGAGTAGTATGGTGTGCAGCGATAACAACTTCAATACAATTGCTGAAGAAAAGGAACTTGGGTAAATTCTGTGGCCTGGGGGATTTGTGGCAAGTATGTGACAAGAGTAGGTGGCAGGTCGTAATGTTGGAGTATACAGCGTCCGTAGAGACTTTTTTGCATCCTTGTTGCTTGTGTCCTATCTGCTAACATGAGTGAGGGATCACCATGCCTCACTTTCTGCAGCTTGTTTACATGCTTGTACAGTGGATTTTCATTAGCACAAAACCTTTCCGCTAGATGCAACTGGTGCACAAATTTGTCCTCACCGACATGTGTGGGGCAGTGATTACGCTGCACGTTGTTCCAGATGTCAGCACTAGGGTTGAATCTATGGAAAAAATGAAAGCATGATTTGGTACGGGTAAAAAAGACAAAGCTTAACATGTCCCATAGGATGGTTATGGTTAAATTTCAAAGTATAGCAAAACTATTAACAAAATTGGGTTTACATCGGTGAACTTATTGAGATATACGTAGTATAAGCTGTAAATCCAAGGTAACTCCATAAGGAATGACGGCAAATAGGATGTTGGTAAAAATCGTGTCTGCTCCTGGTGTACACATACAGGTGAAAAACGTGGAACGAAATCTGCGATTTGACCGCCAGTGAAATCTCTTACAGACACTTGTGCTTATCCATGGGTAATAGGTCATGTAAGATGGTGCTGTGGAATGCGTGCATGGTCAACTCGCGATTTGAACTCTGCCAGCATGCGGGCACATATGACAGATTCCGGTAGGGCGTTCCACGCTTGGCGAACGTGTACGGAAAAGAAATTCCGACGGCATTTCAAACGACTGTACTGCTCTGCCATCTTGAGTTGGGGCCTCTCAAATTACTATGGTGACTGAACATTAGCAAGTAGCGTCACGTATGGTTGGGATCACACAAAATCTGCTAAGTCAAAATGAAGACCACGTGCAATCGCTGACACTGCCCGCTGAAGACCCCGAGCGCTCGAAGTTTTCGATTAAATGGCAAACTACACAAACCTTTTTGGTTGCCCGGCGTAAGGTTATCTCCAAGAAGGTGAACTCTCTCCTCAGCCATGGCTGCCAGACCTGTATTGCGTATTCCGCCTGTGGAAGTATGTATGAGCTGAGAAGCTGTGGAAAACTCGAAGGGTCGAATCGTACAAATGCATGTTTCAGAAGGCCCACGTGTTGCATGCTCCTTCTAGACGCCCTTTCAGCCTGATTCGAAAATCGAAAGTCGACTTGGACAGAAACTCCCAGATCCTTCTCGCTAGAAGACGTTTAAACTTCATGATTTCCGAGTTTGTAGGAGTATAATAACTCATGTCATAAATGTAGCACCCTACATTTGCCCACATTGAATCGAAGTACATTCTGGATGGACCACGCGTATACCCTATCCAGCTCAGCTTGAAGTACTGTGATATCATCTGGTGAATGGATCGCTCTCCACACCTTGATGTCAACGGCATTTAGCAGGCAGTTTGAGCTTATGAGGCGTTTGATATCATTAGTATGCGTCAAAAATAAGCGCGCTCATAGTACGGATCTTTGTGGTACTACCCATTCAACTCGGATGAGATCTGACAGGGATCCACGTACTCGTAATTCCAAACGCCGGTGTAGAAGAAAGCTGTTGATCCAACTTAGGAGAAGGTTACCAATACCAAAGGTCTGAATATTGACGATCAGAATGTTATGTTCTACTCGGTCGAACCCCTTTGGGAAGTCGAGAAAGAGTACATCAACTACTGTGCCACAGTCTACTGCTTTAGTCCAGTTGGATCGTGCTAGTAGTAGATTTGTAGCGCATGATCGATTTCATCGGAAGCCATGCTGTTCCATTGCGATGTAGTTAAAATCTTCCAGGTGGGCGGTTAGCGCATCAGAAATAATAGCTGCCATGACCTTTGAAAGAACCGGTAGTAAGATTATTCGACGATAGTTGGACTTTACCCACATACATTCATTCATGTCACACGCATTACGTCACGCCGAGCCGGTATCGAACCAAATCGTTAGTACCTCCTCCTCGACATCTTCAACAGCGTCTTTCCAACGAAGGCCCCACACCTGTAATATTTGTTACAAAACATTTTCCACTGCAGCGGGTTGTTTTCGCCATGGGGCATATCACCAGCGACATCCCTATGACCGATGTCTCCGTGATGAGAAAACAACAATGTCTCAAAAATGTGATTGTCATTTTGCTGTAACAACTCATTATTTTCATACACACCCCACCGACTACGCCATGAAGGCACCTCGGGCTTCAACCAGCCCCATTTATTGGACGGAAGAAGAAGATCGATAAGTTCTATAATACGCGACGGACTTGTGCTCCTCGGTTGCCTACATGAAGCAATTTCTTCCCAGCTCAATCTCAGCATCCATCTCACACCATTGCGGCCAGTAAAAACGGCTTCAATATTTAAAATAGCAACGTTCAAAGCGCTCTCATCTCACCCTTAATGCCGTGCCTAATGTCTCGACCGCATCGCTTACTACCCAAAAGAAATGTTTATCCGCCTCTGACCTTTCTTCTGCGCCGTCATCCAAAGTTTCTCCTTTGCCGGCTTTTCCACCCCGAAATCGCCCTACCTCCCGTACCCCACGTACGACAAACCTTGAGTTAAAGGACTCTCTGCCCGCAGCTTCCGTTCTCCCTTACACAGATGCCCGTCCTTTAGTAACTCACTGGGACAAGTCCCACCTTGATGTCTTTGAGGAGTTTTGTCGTTGTGACCCATCAGAAGCCCCCCTCCAAGTTCTACGAATAAGGCTGCCGAGTCCACAAGATCCTTAACATCACATGCATATATATCTTCACCCCAACCTGTTATCCACAACTCACAGCCGCGGATGGGGCCTATGAACGGCCTGCGGCGTAGGCATTTGCCTTTTCCCACACGTCCCCTGTTCCGAACATATGAATCAGCGGACCAGCTGGTGTTCAAATGAAGGATTGGAGTGGGACAGTGTCAGCTGACCACAATTTCAGCCGGCGGAACCGTAGTCATTCGTCACCTGTAGGGTCACCCAGTCAAACAAAGCAATCCACACTTGTTTCATTTCCACTTTTATCTTCAAATCCTTCGGTGCAACGAAATTTCGACAACGCTTCTCAATCCCCGATATCTCCTTCCTTGTCCCCGCCAACATCCAATGCCATTCGTCAGCAACATTTTCCCTGTATTTTATGTCCCAGACTTTTTCATACCGGAAGTGGCCTTCTGCGGCATTTGGCGGCTCATCGCCGACACCCGACAACCTCACTTAATCCAGCCCGCACAGTGGGAGGTTAAGAGCTTAGCGGTCAAGAAATTAGTACTATATTTCGTACGAAAATAGGCCTGTCCCAGCATGGCAGACATAAACATCCTTCACAGTATAACGCCGATTGTTTGATGCGTCTACCTTCTCGGTCACTCAGGTGGATGCCGCAGGAGGACAAAGTACTTACCTATCGCGTTTCAGAACCGTCTCGGGTTGTGCGACACGACTAGAATTACTTCTGCAGCTTAAGAAATTGTTCTCAATGAGGACCCTTAACAGTTTAACGAAGCGTTTATATCATGTAGGCCGGTATTTCCCACACCACAACAGGCGGTGCACTCCGGAACTCTCGCAGTCTTTGCTCAACAGACCGATAACGCAACAGTCTCAGGGTTCTGCTCAAGAATATCTGAGGGATGCTCCGCCACATGCTCTATCCTCCTCTCCTACTGTGGAAGAAACGCAAGTAATAAGTTTGTGCACAATTGGCTCCGACCTTGGAGAAACATCATGAAACTTCCACACACTCGGGTGATCAGTCACGCATTTCATCGCTTGAAAATGACACTATATTTCGATCCTTGATCTTGGAGGCCCACCGCTTACTAGTTTTGTGTGAGCCTACGGAGAGGACACAGCATTCCCCTCCTCGAGATTTACTGGAGACCATCACAGAGGAAGAGATGAGAAACTCATTTAGTGCGCGATCAAACACCATCTGTGCTACACTCTTTCGCATAAATGGAAACCAACGAAGCGTAGGAAACGGCTGAAAAACATAAGGAATCATCGGCAGCATCGGCGACTACAACAGGGACACATTCAGCGGCTAGATCACACGAGACGTAAAGATGCCGCTGTAACGGTTATCGATGGTCACTGGCGAGTAGCATTCGTACGAGAAGACGATGCAATTCCAAATTTTACGGAGTATTGGACCAGTGTGCTTTCTCAGCCACCAGCATTCGATGAAAGATTCCCTCGAACCATTCTCCTTCCTAACATGGATCTAATAAAGCCAATTGCGAAAGAGGAAATGCATGTAGTGCTAGGAAACATTCAAGACAGCGTACTGGGAGTCGATGGCATTACGCTAAACGACGTAAGAAAAATGAATCTACTCTTCGTTACTGCTTTCATTAATTGTTTGCTCGCTTCCTCTCCTTTTCTTCCACACTGTACGCTGCTAGAATCACGTTTGTGTCCAAAATCTCAAAACCTACCTCTCCAGAATTTTCTCGCCATAACTCCGTGGCGTCGATGTTCACGCGCCTACTGCACCATATAAACGTTGATCGTTGGGTACCTTCATTTCCAACTGATCGGTTATAATCTGGCATTTTACGTAAAGACAGATGTTTCCAGGCACCAGCTCTTTTACACGCCGCTCTCCGACAATCGCATTCCACTTGTATTCCTCCCTCTAAATCGGCGATAGAAATCTCGAAGGCTTTAGATTCAGTTTCCAAGCACTCATTACTACGAGCCGCTACCGAATTTGATGCACCCCAATTTCTCCTAAAATATTTGTGGTCTGTTGTGACGTTGCTCTCCGCCTCTATCTCTCTGCGCTGCCAACCAGGCGGGGAAAAACAAAACACAGTCTGCTAGACCGAAGTATATTAGGCACAGAACATGCTTACTTTTATAGGTCACATGCGTTGGGCTCGCCGCTATAACAGGTGACTCACACCTCATGTCTGAGCAGATTCGACTCTAGTAGTGGCCTTCGCTGTCTGACTGTAGGTGAGATCACGTCCGCAACATAGCAACCAGTGCGGCGCTGACGGTCTGATTTCGTCAGCTTCCGGTTTGACCATGACAACGAGTCCGTCAGCAGCTCACGGGGTCTGGCCAATCTGGCCCCGCTAGTGTGCACCATCGCAGTCAGCCGGTTCGTCTCCGTGACATCGTCGTATTAATCAGCTGCCATCGCAACATTTAACGGAATTAGTATTTGTTGTGATTGGTTATCACGAGCCACGGTCTGTCTGGTTATGCACATGGCTCATGTGTGGGAATAAATGTCCATGTTATCAAGCGAGCCAGTGAATTAATGGCGTATGTACACATTACAGCTGTGTCGTTTGCGTGTCCGTGTTCTTACTACCATACTGGCGACGTTTTAATCGAACCCATGGCCTCCATCGGAAAATTGGAAGGGTACAGTGAGGGATACGATTCCTGGAACAATTACATCGAGCGTATGAACTGTTTTTGCAGCTAATGAGATCGTCAGCGACAACCGCAAAGTGAATATTCCACTGAGTATCTGTGGCTCAAAAACGAGTTACTTCGCAGTTTCGTGACTCCACATATACCACGTACCAAATTATTTACTGATGTATAGAAGCAAATGTTGGTAGCTCAGGTTGGTCTGAGTGTTCGCTGAGCTCGGCAGTTTGACTGCAAACATTTCGTCACCGCCCGAGGTGACATCGTCGGTGCGCGTTTATTTAGCAGCGTGGTACGAAGCTTCAGTGAGTGTGAGTGATCGATCTTCTACCCATTAGTTTGGATTGTTCGACGAGCACCATCGAAATCGGTCTCTGATTCTCGCCTCGTAGCGTGCGCGCGCGCGCGCGCCTCTTCGGTTGTCACCGTTTGATGCAGTTGTCTGGCGTTCTCTTCCGTTAGATTTAATCTACTAATACGGTGATCTTTCATCCGTAGCGCTCTATATATAGCATCTATTTCAACGCGTCTGTATATTGAATTGTCTGTAGAATACCATGCTTCCAAGAACTCTCTAGCTTGCCTCGAATTTCCAAGGGCTAGGATCTTAACGTTCTCTAGGTCGAAGTGGTGGGCTTCTTGGTCTTCATGCACGGAAACCAGTGAATGCGGGTCGTGTCTCCGTATGGCCATTCTGTGTTCGTTGATCCGTGTTGAAAGTTTTCTTCCAGTTTGACCGATGTAGTGTTTGTCACACTCTTTGCAGTTAATTTTGTAGATGACATCACTCTGACTGTCTTGTTTGACTTTGTCCTTCGGTCTTGAATGCAATGTTCACAATGTGCCAGTTGGTTTGTGGGTGAACAAGATTCTGTTTGGTCGCAGCAATCTTGACGTTAGTTCAGACACATTCTTGATGTAAGGAAGCGCTAACCGTTTATCTATGTTTTCCTGCTGTTGTTGATGCACCCTCTTCTTTAGGTTTCTTCTGATGAAGTTTCTTGGATACCCGTTGTTTTGCAATAACCGATATAGATGGTTCTCTTCCTTCTTCCACAATTCTGTCGTACTGCAGTGTGGTTCCGTCCTATGGAAAAGGCTTTGAATGCAGCTTTTCTTGTGGTTCAGTGGATGGTTGCTGTGGTAGTTTAATATTTGGTCGGTGTGGGTCTTCTTTCGATATACACATGTTTGAAGTGTTCCGTCAGTGTTTCTTTGGACCAGTACATCTAAGAATGGTAACTGGTTGTCTTTTTCGAGTTCAATTGTAAACTTGATATCCTGGAATGTGTTGTTAATTAACTCTTGGGTATTCTGCATGGAATCTCGTTTGATGACGACAAACGTGTCGTCCATGTACCGGATCCATAATTTTTGTTTGATTAACGCTGTTGGGATACGCTTCAGTTTTTGCATCACAGCTTCTAGAACTAAGTCCTGAGATGGGCGATCCCATGGGCGTTTCTTTCAGTTGTTGGTATACTTGCCCATCAAAGTAAAAATAAGTAGTCATGCAGAGTTGCAAGATTTCTCATTTGTTCTCCGGCTTGAGATTTCCTATTGTGTTCGGTTGATTTCGAAGTAATTCCATCATGATTTCTTTTGCAAGTTTGTTACCGATCGACGTGAAGAGTGCGGTGACATCAAACGACAGCATGATTTCATCTTCCTCTATTGTAACACATTTCAGTTTTTTGAGGAATTAGTCATCATTGATTATGCTTTGTTCAGATCTGACAATTAGATGTTTTACTTTCTTCCACATGCACTTTGCCGATTGGTACGATGGGGATCCTAGCAACGAGACGATTGGACGCAATGGGACTCCGTCTTTAGGTACCTTTCAAGGTTTGTATCCTCAGCTTTCATCTTCCATCGCTCCTGCTTGGTAGTCTCACTCGTTGCATGTAGTTTCTTAAATGCTGCGTTGATTTGAGTAATCATTTTCTTACTGGGGTCCTGATCTATAGGGCTATGGGTGGTCGTGTCGGAAAGGAATTATTTGGCCTTTGCAACGTAACCTGGTTTATGCATTATTACTGCCATGCGTCACTTGTCTGCTGGAAGGATTACAATATTATCTTCCTTTTGTAGCCTTCTGAACTGGTCACACCGGTCTCCAATCACTTTGATCAAAAACCATCAATACTTGTTCAGCGATTTAAATTCAATACCCGAATCCAGGGTGAGATTTATTTGCTTCCTTCGTTACGGAGCTTCGGAAGTTGACAGAATATTGCGATTTCGGTAAGTACCGAAACGACATGATCCAGGATCGTCTGGTGGTCGGTGTGAACAATGTTCGCATTCAGCGCTGCCTGTTGGTTGATAACGCATTGACATTGGAAAGTGCCTATGATGTTGCGGTGGGCACGGAGGCTGCTGAAAGTAATGCCCAGCTACTACAGAATTTGCAGCCCAATTCAAAGCCATGTGCTGAAGACGTCACGGAGGAAGTCAACAAAGTTGGTAAAAACATCACGCGCTCGTTCAACTGTTATCGCTGCTGCTTGCGGCACTGTCATTCCAAAGAATGCAAACATGCACAAACGGTTTATAACAAATGCAAAAACCGTGAACACTTGGCCCGTATGTGCCGGTCCAGTACAAACCCATGTTCCTCGGTAGTAAACAACCAACTTGTTGCTATTGAACCACAGGAATATATATTTAACACAACTACCCCAAGTGAACAACCACCATTTCGTGTGCAGCTTTGTGTTATCTAGATTCCGGTGCATTTCGAAATTGATACGGGTAGTGCAGTGCCGCTGTGCAACGAAAGAACGTGGTCACAGAGTTTGGCTCCAACAAGCAACACCAAACTGTGTAGGGCACCTCTGCGATTGCGTACATATACGGGTGGTGAAGTGAAACTGCTAGGGGTGCAGGACGTTGAGGTGTCATATGGAGGATCGACAACCCGAGGAAGCATTTACATCGCACTCAGAGATGGTCCAAACCTACTGGGCCGCGACTGGATCAGTCAGCTACCAGTTCTGCAGATAAACCATCTTCCTTTACCATCGGAGATCCAAACACTGTTCCAGCAATATGCACCAGTATATAAGACGCCGGAGAAAAGAAGATTCACTGGGGACCAAGGTAATACCTACATTTCACCTAGCACACAACCGCGATTTATCAAGGCTCGATCGCTGCCGTATATGATGCGATCGAAGGTAGAAGAAGAACTTGATCGCCTGCAGAAGAGCGACGTCATAGAGTCAGTACAGTGTTCGTATTGGGCTACACCAAATGTTCAGGTACTCAAACCTGATGGATCGATTCCTATATGTGGGGACTATAAAATTACTCTTAATTACAGTATTCCGGCTGAAAAATACCCGGATCCCGAAAATTGAGGAAGCTTACGCGCAGCTCGGTACCAGCAGGTATTTTTCAACCTTGGAGCTCGCAAACGCTTATCAGCAGCTCGAACTACACGAGGACGCTAAAACAATAAGGACGATCAGTACCCAACGCGGTTTGTTCAGGTACAACGGACTACCATTTGGCCTGCATTCGGCTCTGACCATTTGCCAGCGAACAATAGAGAGCATCATACATGACGCGGTTGCCTAAAGCTTTCGTATACCTAGACGTTATATTGGTTACGGAGGCGACAACTGACGAAGATCTACAAACGGCATTGTTCTGGACCGTCTGAAGGAGAATGGTTTGTGGCTGAAACGTGAAAAATGCGTATTCTTGTCTCTTCAAGTTGATTATTTGGGTTCCCCTATAACTGCTGAGGGACTGAAGATAATTGAGGAGAAAATCCGGCCTATCCTTGAGGCATCACAACCAGGAAATCAACACGAGTTGAGTTCGTCCTTGGGAATGTACAATTGCTGCTCAAGGTTTGTTCGGCAATCAGCCACAGTGTTAAACCCGTTGTATCGTTTGTTACGCAAAGGCACTCAGTGGGTGTGGTCTGAGACGGAGGAATTGGCTTTTCGTCAAGCTATAAGTGCATTGGCTAGTCCACTGGTTTTGACCCACTTTGACTCCGAAAAGTACATGATGCTGACATGTGATGTATCAGCGTACGGAGTCAGAGCCGTCCTGTTACAACCTGACGCGAACAGAGTAAACAAACCAGTTGCATCTGCCTCTCGGACCCTATCGCAAATCGAACGAAAATACGCCCAAAGTGACAAGGAGGGTTTGGCGGTCGTTTTCGGTTAGGTATTCGTGAAATCGCACATTACTGGGAATTCCGAGTGAATCAAAAACGATACCCCAAATGGCATCGCCCCGGATGCCTTACTGTGCTCTACCATTCGCTGGATATCATCATCAACTAAAGTTCTTCCCTTGAAGGTGAATCATTGTGTCGATGCCCTCAGCCGACTTCCATTAGGGTAGGCACCGAGCCACACGCCAGTCTTGAGACAAGTGGTACAATTAATTTCTTGGTCGGATGATTGGCCGGTGACAGCAACGGAAATAAACTCGAAAACAAGGAGTGACCAGGAGGTGCCGAAGGTGCGTGATTATATCCTAACAGGTTGGCTGGACCGAGTTGATGAAAGTCTAAGAGCATTTTGCACTAGAAGAGATGAATTAAACCTCGATGGCGGTTGCATACTTTGGGGCTTTCGAGTCATCGTCCGCAAAAACGGTATCGTCAAACAATCCTGCGAGAATTTCATATGGGTCACCAGGGAAATTCAAAGAAGGCATTAGCACGTAACTACATCTGGTGGCCTGGAGTCGATCAAGAGATAGAACAACTCGTACAATAATGTGCTAGCTGTCAAGAAAATAACTCGTCCCCATAACCTGTTCCAATGTCTCCAATACAATGGTCCTCGAGCCCGTGGGACAGAATACACATTGACTTCTGTAGACCCATGGACGGCCTCATGGTTCTGGTTGTAATGGACGTCCATTCCTAGTGGATCGAAGGTCGAGAAACCACATCCATGACTGGGTCAACCACCGGGCAAATCTTAAGAAACCTATTCGCTACACATGACGTACTATGTAGGGTTGTTTCACATAACGGCCCGACATTTACCGGCGACGAGTTTGCATAATTCCTAAGTCAAAATGGAATCGAGCATGTTCTCTTGGCACCATATCACCTTTCGTCCAATGGTGTGGCAGAGAGAGCGGTTGCGACAATCAAACGGGGTATTTCCAAATAACAGTCCGGAACTTCACAAACCCGCTTAGACAAATTCCTATTACAATAACGCATTACGTCACGCACTACCACGGATCATCCACCGTGTGAAGTTCTGATGGGATGACGTCTGCGCACTCGGTTGAATCTGATTAAACCCAATCTGTGATGAAGTAAACCCTACGAGATGAAAACGAAGGTCGTGTGTTTGAGGCGGGCGACAGAGTGTATGTTAAACTGAGGCTAATGGATAGAACTTGGATCCGAGGGATTACGAGTTCTACAAGAGGTAGTGCAATGGTAGCGGAATTGGAATATGGGTGAATACTTCAACGTCACTTGGACCAATTACGACAACAGCCTGTGAGTTCTGCAGGGGAACAAGCAAATTGCCCATCCCTTGCACCCCTGAGAATAGCGCCAGAAGCATTGCCAAATGAAGACCACGCTGAGCAACCTATACAGCCACGGCGATCACTTCGTGAGAAGCGCAGTGTAGAACATTCTGGATATTATCAATCTACCAGTGGAGGACGGTTGTGATTGGTTATCATGAGACACGGTCTGTCTGGTCATGCACATGACCCACGTGTATGAATAAACGTCCATGTTATCAAGCGAACCAGCGACTTGGTCGTGTGTACACATTACAACTGTGTCCTTTGTGTATCTGTGTTCTTACTACAATAGTATTCATCTCGAAAGGGGGGTTCTCCAGGGAGACCCCGTTTCCTCCTGCTTTTTATCCTGACACTAGATGAAGCGCTCCACGGAGTAGCAGACACTCCTTGGTTATCGCCAGCAGGTCCTGTCGACTACCTGGCTAATGCTGACTACGTCATCATTTTTGCCGAACATAGAATGGCCATTGTAGAACCACATACGTCGTCTTCAGCAGCGCCTACAACTACTCGGTATCTCTATTAAGTAACTAAAATTTGTTAATGTGAATATTGTGGTGGATGGTAAGAGAAAATTGACAATTCTTGACACGACCCCTTTAACTGTGGCATCTTTTTAATCCCATCGTTACGACCTGTTGAACATTTAACATCGCTTGGTCTTCCTTTTAATTGGAAAGGAAAATTGTCTCCATCCTCTTTGTATGAAGTTCGCCGACACCTGGAGGAGATAACTAAAGAGCCCCTGAGACCGTATCAACGATTGGATATTTCAGAGGAGTAGTAGGAGGAGTTGAATGGCATAGGTAGAAATTCGTCACGTCTAGACTCACTCAGACAGCTATCACCCGCCCGGAAAAGCACTGTACGCGCGTTTCGTCATTTCGGTAATCGGCAACAGTGCGCATTCCATCGGACCCTGGTAGGGCTCGAACTCGCAACTCGACTGTTGCCAGTCCGTGGTTACGAATACTGAGCTACGGGGGACGGTAACGACCATCGTGAAGTAGGTAATAGATGTGATATAGCGCTGCTCACTATCCACTGACTTGCACGTTACTGCCGTGCAGAGGACAGGGTAGCCCCCTCACGCAAGTTTTTAATTCCTCACCATATTCATACCCTCTGTCTCTCTGTGGCACACCGGAAAACGTTGAAGACATGGATACTGGTTAGAGTCTATGTCCGTAAATGGTTACGCTTACCAGCGGATAATTCAATAGCGTATTTGCACACCTAAATCGGGAGTTTTGGACTTGGCATTCCATCCTTAACAACTAACATACCGCAACTGCGGAAAACACGGCTGGTGAAGCATCTTGCAAATGCCCATCCCATTACTAGTTGGGCGATTCGAGATCCGGGGGCCGCTATTATCCATCGACTTGTAAACTTACCTGCTTACGTCGACAATCATGTCGTCATGGATAAAATCTCAGCGGCGGCAGCTGAGAATGAAGCTCACTTGAGGTTATCCAATGGGTGTACATTACGTGGGACACAGACAACCTCAGCTTCTCATCATTACATGAAGGAACCAGCGAAGATTTTTTCACGACTTTTTATCCGAGGCCATCAGGTACTTTGAGTCACCTTTCCACTAAGACTCGTAGAATTAGAGGTCACCCTCCTCCAGACACCCCTACTCGTAGTTGTTACGGAAATTGCTGGAATAGGAAACACTTTCACACGAATTGCAATCGTACAAAATAAATCAAGACGCTAGCTGTAAAATGCATAATGTTATAGCGCGAAAGCCTGTCGAAGTACCGCAAAAAGAGATACTCACGTTATCCCAGGACCACGGATATTAATCCCCACGTATTGTATCAAGCCGGATATCGTAGATCTCAAAGATTCCATTCCAAAAGTGCTGGATATAGCAATCTGCGACGTCGATCGTTTGGGGCGTACATACCAGAGTAAAATGGATAAATACAGGGCGATAAGTTACCGATGGAGTAGCTGCATCCAGAACTGTCGCTCGATTTGGAGCACACATGTAGACACCGACCATGCACTTGTATGTGTTGACCTGCAGATGCGTTTTGGCGGATGCCCACGACGACGCTGTGAGCGCACTGACACAACCCAAATGGCGAAACCAGCTGTTCTGAATGCCTATCAAAGTACGCTGTCATGCGAGTCGAGTATGCGCTCACTAGATGCAATTGAAACTCACTGGTCTCATATTCGCCAGTCCTTACTAGCAGCAGGCAAATCCTCATCTAGTAAGTCTAATCGCCAAGATGGACATTGGGTCTTTTCGCAGTCTCTGGAACTTATCGATGCTTGCCGGCAAATTCCGGCTGGAAGCGAACACAATGAAACTCGCAAAGAGCTCTGGGCAAAAGTCCGTGCTAGCCTGAAGATCAACCGCGAATCCTGGTGATCTCATCGTGCTTCCGAGATAGAAATGGTCGCTGCCCTTGGTAACCATTATCATCATCATCATCATACACGTTAGCTAGAGGTGGGGAACACCTCAGCTACTGTGCCGCAATACATAAAAAAGGAGAAAAAAACTGCAACTGGTGCAAGCTGGCTGAGCAACCGGCAACGTATGGGCATCGTTCCGGTAAGCTACCAGCCGGCTGCTGTGCACCAAAAAAAATTACTATGCAAAATTACATAAGGCTAAATAATGAGATGGTGGTGGGAGGGGGAGGCTAAGAGGGATGGGGTGGGACAAAGAAACTCACAGCACGAACGCCACTGAGGTCGACTCCTAGCCATATCAGGAAGTGTGTCCAACTAATCGTGTTCAACGCCTCTTGGACTGCTTGGTAACCATTCTAAGTTGTTCCATCTGATACGGGAAACGGGCAACAGAAGAGCTGGTGTTAGTGAAACTAAACGGGACGGGAGTGGACAGCTCATCCACAACTTGTCAAAACGCTTGGAGCTTTGGGCTGAGCAATTTGGAACGCAATTTAATCGGTTGGAATGGTTAGATTTCTCGGCGGCCACTAACCGCCCAGCTCCGTGTACTGTCCCTTTCGATCCACCCTCTCGCTCATATATCGAACGTGAGGTCAGACTGTTGAAATTAAACAAAGCCGCGGGACCAGATTATCTTCCTCCATCCCTCTTCAAATTCGGGGGACCTGCTCTTGTGGATGATGTATATGAATTCCTAGTGAAACTGCGGGAGCAGGAAACTGCTCCAACCGACTGGAGCCGCTCCGTCATAGCCCTATTTTCAAGGGAGGTTCACGATCGGAATGCGGCAACCATAGAGGAATCAGTCTGATCTCTATCGCCTCCAAATCGCTTGCCTCTGTCATCCTTCACAGACTGACTGGCAATCGTGAAATCCATATTCATGAAGAGCAAGCCGGGTTTCGTCGAGGTCGTTGCTGAATTGACCACATCATCACTTTGCGTCAGTTGTTGGAGCACCGTCACATATATTGGCGGTCCACCGTTGTCGTGTTCCTCGATATCAAGGACGCATTCGATTCGGTAGATAGACGTGCATTTTGGGACTGTCTACTCAGGAAAGATGTACCCGAGAAATATGTAAATATTATCCGATCGTCATACGCGCGTAGTACAGGCAGAGTGAGGGCTTGCGGCAAGCTGTCATCGCTCTTCAATATCTCCAGCGGTGTGAGAAAAGGATGTCCGCTGTCACTTTTCCTCTTCAACTTTGCTATTGACGAAGTCATGGAAAATACATTCACAGGACATGATTTAGAAGGTGTGGGTCTTCTCCCAGGAGAAGGGCTTCTTGATTAGGAGTATGCTGACGACATTGCCCTAATCTGTGACAGCTCCCAGAAGTACCAAGCCGCACTGGACAGGTTAGCACTGGCTGTCCGTCACTTCGGGCTTTGCTTCGCACTTTCGAAGTGCAAATCATTCCTCCAGGATTGGCCTGGACCACCTCCTTCGCTGGCCCTTGGTGGGCATCAGCTGGAAGTTGTTCAGATATTCAACTACCGGAAGTAGTATCAGCGCACGTGGGATTGAAATGAGATGACGAACCGTAAAGCGAAAGCCCAAGTGCCATTTGGCCTCCTCCTGTAGCTGGCCAGCAATGGACCCAAATTGACCACATAACTATAAGTTACAGGTGGCGTGGTTCCATCCTGGATTGCCGCTCGTACTGGAATACCTGCGTCGAATCTGATCATGCCTTAGTACGCTGTTGTTTTTCCATGAACTTTACCGGAAGGCGCACCAAATGTCTCCTCCGACTGGCAACTGAGAAATTGTCTCAGCCCTCGGTCAGGCAAGCCTATCAAGACACACTGCGTAGCGAACTTTCATTATCTTGTCCTAATGACACTGAGCTTCAGTGGAATAGGATTTCGGACGCCATGCATGACGCAGGAGCATCTGCTTGTGACACTATCCATAGTTATCACACCAGTAACTGTATATTCGAGAGGTCGGTGAACCTGTTGGAATCCAGAAGAAACCTCCCGGCTGGCTCTGTGCACAATGTGACCAGACAAGCTATTAGGCGCATAGCTTACGTGCTGACAAGGAAGCTTGACACTGACTCAAGAAATAGAGGAGGCAGGAGCAGTAGGCAATTAACGCAAACAATTCCAGCTGACCCGCACCACTGGTCCCAGGAAACCAGGCGTCAGTGAGACCATCAGCGACAGCACGAGTGCACTGATGCACAATAAGGAGCGCCGTATAGCTCGTTGAGCGGAACACATTCAAAATCAGTTCAGCTAACCCCCTGCTCCCAGATCTCTTCATACTCTGGTGATGCAAGACGAACCATGGACGGTTAGTTTAGAGCCTGTGTCGGAGGACGAGGTCTGCAACGCGATCACAGCCGTCAAACACTTTCGTGCCGCTGGCCCGGATTCCCTCTCACCTGCACTATTTAAGGATGGAGGTGAGGTCCTAAGCAAAGCACTAATCTCCCTATTCCAACGTAGCTAGAAGGAAGGGAGTGTCCCGGCTAATCGGAGCGAATCCATTACAGTGACAATGTATAAGAAGGGCAGTCGCGCAGACCGTTCTAGCCACAGGGGTATGAGCCTATCGCCAGCTGTGACAAAATTACTGGCCTCGATTCTCGTTCCTCACCTCACTGTGGAACGGGAATCTCGGAGTAGGGAAGAGCAGGCCGGTTTCCGCTCAGGGCGTGGCTATATAGACCATATATTCACTTTGCGGCAGGTGCTAGAGCAGCGCCACGCGTACCGCAGACCAACACTAGGTGCGCTCCATTATTTCAAGACTGCGTTCGATTCAGTCGATCGATTGATGCTGTTTGAAATACTTTCGCGGAAAGGTGTTCCCACGAATGATGTGGACATCCTACGTGCTCTATACCCGAACACTACAGGTCGCGTCAGGGTCTACGGTGGCCTATCGGATAGCTTTCCAACCACAAGTGGCGTTCGTCAGATTGTCCGATTTCCCCATTTTCGTTCTATTTCGTCGTGGATGCTATCACGAAGTGTTCCCCTGCGGAATCTCACGATGTAGACGTTCAAGTACTTCCTGGTGAAAGATTAGTTGATTTTGATTATGCGGACGGTATCGTCTTGTTTTGCGACTATTTTGTGAAGGCACAATCAATCCTGAATAGCCTGTCTAGAGCGATCCCATTATTTGGTATGCACTCCGCACCTTCTAAGCGCATTGTGTTGCTGCAGGACCACCAGCCACTTGATGACCCCTTGACGCTTGCTAACGAGAAACTCGAGGTGGTTGGTCAATTCACTTATCTTGGCAGTTGCATCAGCAACGATGGGCGCATAGAAACTGACGTCAGTTCACGCATTGCAAAGGCCTGAGCTGCCTTCTTGAACCTGCGGCATCTTTGGCGACAGAAGGGAATTTCCCTCCGTCTGAAAGGCGGCGTATACAAGGCCACAGTGAGGGCCGTTCTGCTGTATGGTAGTGAGACTTTGCCCCTTCGGTCTGAATATCTGAGACGCCTTCACGTCTTTGATCATCATTGTCTGCGAAGCATTGCTGGTGTCGGATGGCACTAGTGTGTCCTTAACGATGTGCGTAGGCGAATACTAGGTACTGATAATAATGCTAGCTCCCTAGAACAACTGATAGCACTGGATAATTTACCTTGGTTGGGGCACATGTTACGTATGCCTGGTGACTGCTTACCTGCTTACCTGCACAACTTACACGAAGGCGTGGATTCTGCTAGTCAACTGCGGTGCGTTCCCTCTGTTCCTTACTGATTCGTCCAATTTTCTGGTTTCACTTTCTCACTATTAACAGTTAGCAATCACGCGCAGAGCCATTTTTTCTTTTTGTTATCGTGAAACTTACGTTTGGTTTTCTCTCATGTCTGCAGTAAGGACACGCGCGATGAGAAAAGTCGTGTTGTAAACAAGGATGTCCCCATCTTAGTTCAGAAGCTCAGCGAACAAACCAAGGTACCACGCAAAACATCCGGCGGTAGTAGCAACAAAAGCACCCGAAAGAGTGTAGGCGCTGTGACAGATGGTTGTGCATTTCTTCCTGACCTGAAAAAGACACCTGAAAAATGTCCCTTTGTAGCTGAAACTGCGTACGCTGCGCTATCATTAAAAGTTGACACGCTCACATCTATGCTGCAGCCCATGCATAGTCTGTTTGCCTTATTTGAATCGCCCTCAGATATTGGTAAAATGCCTGTCACGAAATGTAGCTCGCTGATTGACTCAATTTTGACCGGAGTACAGAATCGAGTACGTTGCTCACGCAATGCTGTGGTTTTTAATGTACCTGACAAGCTACCTATGAAAACTATTCAGAGAGTTCTACTGTCTGCGTGCGGCATGCAAACTTGTTGGTCCAGCTGCAATAGGCTACGTAAAAAGGTTATACGCTATGACTGTCCCATACTATTCCAGTTTGAAAATGAACTAATTTCTAGACAATTCATTCGAAATTGCAATTTGGTTCAGCATAATACGACTTTCAAACGTCTGAAAATAATGGAGGACAAAACCCCCTTACAGCGAGAGCTTAGAAGACGACAGCTAGAAGCAAACCCGACTGCTAAACCCCATTCTGAAAATGTTTCTGTTGGTGGCAGCGACAAGTTTGGCATTTGTTCCACGCCTGCTGCAGTTACGGATAACGTGGCGAATAACGAAATCAACTCTGGTACCCCAATTAGATCGCTTGATCACACAGATCAGTCTAGCCCGTTATCTGCTGTGTCTAGGAGTACGCCCAGTTTCGGCGATTCGACTATGCCAGCCACAAAATTGATCACCGGCTCACATCCACCAGAACGAAATTTCACGGTTAAGCGTGATAAGCCGACCAAACACAAAATGCCTGCAAACCCCAGCGCTGCGGTTGTGCACGGTGCTGTCTCTCAAAAAGCCAGTTCCGATAATTCTAAAAGCTTCTTCAATGCTGTTTCATGCCAGAAAAGAGGAAACAATGCGGTTCAGACAAAACCAGCTGCAGTACCCGTTGAATCCCATATTCAATCACAGCCACAAACTTCAGCCTGTGTTATCCCGCCAAAAGTCTACCCTGGCCAGTATATAGGATCATGTAAGACATCTAAGGACTCAGGAAAATGGATCGATTGTATGATGACGGTTGACTTGGATTTATCGAGAATGTCACCGGATAAATCCATAGCATCGCCTAGCCTGAATAGCCATCCAGCCATTGATCAACGTCATGAAGGCACACAAGGTGCCACAACATCTTTGCAGATTAAACGCGATTTATCTGTCTATCACCAAAATCTGGACTCATGTTTAAAATACACGATGTATTCTGTTCGAGCTGCATGGATTGACACTAGTGTGCCTCCACCGCTTATAGTGAAGCCTTACGACTCCAGCGCACCTAAGCAGGTTACATTCCACGATGAAAATGACGATTGCGTATTTACTCACTTCACCAATCTATACAATCAACAACCTATTAGTGCCACGACGCAGGCGACACAGCCTCGAAATTTAGCGTCCACTAGCGAGTTCCATGGAAGCTCGCTCTGTAATCCTCCTGCTCTCATGAGCTGCTATGCCAACCATGGACCCGCCCTCGTATCCCATTTTCTACAGGGCCATACTCAGTCACAACCCCCTCCCCTGTGGCTACCTCCCAATCCCTCTTCAACGAAGGTGTCAATCCACGCCTTGTTTCACCAATTTTTAGCATGGGCACAGACACAAAGCTATCAGACCCAATGTTCATAAAGCAGCATAAACAACGTTCTTCTCATCTCGCATCTATGTTAATATTTTTGATTAATATTCGTTCGCTTCATTTCAAGATCCACATATTACGCTCATTTGTTGCTGTGGCCGATCCTGACATAATATTTATAACTGAGTCGTGGTGCCATGACGACATATCTAACACCCAGCTAACCATTTTCGGATATGATATGTTTATGAGAAATCGGCAGTGTCGTCGAGGAGGAGGATGAGTACTTTACGCGAAACAATCACTGGCAGCAACGACATTCGAGAATCCAGTGCTGAATAATGTGCAAGAGTCACTTTGGCTTACGATAACGATCAGACACCAGCAACTGCTTGTTGGTTGTATATACAGCACGCCAAACTGTAGCCAAGAGGACATAGTAGTTTTGACGTCTGCATTTGAATGTGCCGCAAGCCTTCCGTTTAAACACAAGATTATCGGTGGCGATTTTAATCTGCCATCGATTTCATGGTCTGCAGGAACTGCTCCTCTGAAATTTCATAATCTTATCTCTTGTATTCATATGAATGGTTGGCAACAACATATCTCCAAACCTACCAGAGGAAACAGCATCCTTGATCTCATTTTCTCGTTGGGCATACCTGCTATTAATGTAACGGTCCTTAATGAATTCCCTGGGAGCGACCGTCGGGTGGTCAAATGCTGTTTAAGATTACACATGGCCAATGAACCACACCCACTGCACTATCGTTTATTCAACTCCGTCAACTGGAACACGTTTAAAGATATGGTTCGTTCGATGAACTGGGGTGATTTCTTCCTCTCTCCATGTCCTCGAAAAGCAGCAGACGTGTTCTATGATATCATCGATTTTTGCATTGATTCATTAGTGCCTCTAAAGTGTGCCCGCCTAAGAAAACAAAAACCCGATCGCAAAGTGTTAGGTATCACACGCAAGCTTCATAAGATCCGGCGGAAATTCAGATTAACAGCAGACTTTGCGCTAATACTGCAGCAGGCAAAGATCATCGAGGAACTCGGGCATCTAAATGTTCGCAATCTCATATTAGAAGAATACAAAGCTTTGAATGGCCCGAATAAAACCACGGAACTGTCCAAACTGTTTCGTGCCAGTGGTTTGCGTCGCAGTAATTCCATCAATTTTATCATTATGCCGGATGGCACATACCTTGATGCTCCGAGTGAAATTTGTGAGGCTTTCAGCAAATATTTTGTCGAATCAATGGTTGATGAACCGCTAGCCACACCAGCGCTTGTCACACCACACATTGCTGAAAGTTTATGCACAATGGAATTCACTATTGCACAAATCTCCGGTCAAGTCTCCCGCTTGTCTTCCTCGACTTACCCAGGACCTGATGGAATTCCTCCTTGTTTGTTAAAAAGCGGTGGGAGCGACTTGCCTCTTCTATTGCTCAACATTTTTACGCTCTCCTTTAACAGTGCAGTATATCCTAAGCACTGGAAGACTTCCGTTGTTATCCCGCGGCATAAGAATGGAAACGTTCACGAAATTAAAAGCTATCGCCCCATCAATCACACACCTGTAATATCTAGAATTATGGAAAGGATAGTGAAAGATGAATTACTTATTTTCTTGTATAAGATAAACGTCATCAACAATTCACAACACGGTTTTTTGCAGGGCAGATCTTGTGCGACATGCCAGACAGACTTCTTAAACCACACAACGGCTGACATAGACAAAGGCAACAGTGTTATTGTCCTGTTCTTAGACATGCAAAAAGCATTCGACAGAGTGCCGCATCAAAGACTACTCCTCAAACTGAAGGAAATAGGTATTGGAGAACCAATGTTTTCTTGGTTGTCGTCATACCTAGCTGACAGATATCAGGTGGTGCGTATTGGGGACCGTGTCTCTAAACCGAAAGCAGTCACCAGTGGAGTAATTCAGGGAAGTGTACTTGGTTCACTTCTTTTTCTCCTCTACGTCAACGATGTATTTCATAGAATAAGACATGGTGCTACTTTTCTGTTTGCTGATGACATTAAAATCGTCTACTCACCAGAACGTGCAGATACCCGCGCAGCCTTGTGCCACATTCAGGAAGATCTATCGGCATTTGAATCCTGGAGCAAACTGTGGCAGATGTCCTTTTCCGTGGACAAGTGTAATATTCTGTCGTACAAATGCGAAGTTCCACCAGACAGTCTATTATTACAAGGCACGTTGATATCACAGTGCAAAGTGATTCGCGACTTGGGTGTGCGGTATTCCACTACCTTCAAATTTTCGGAACATTGTGACTTCCAAGTTTCGAAAGCCATGAAGACTATTGGCTATATCTGTCATAAATTTCAACTCACAGAATCTCATATCTGGCTTTACAAAACATATGTGTTACCTGGCATGGAATACTGCTCACTACTACAGTCGAATCTGCGGAAATCTGACCAGCATGCTCTTGAGAGGGTACAGCGACGCTTTACAAAGAAGCTGTGCGGATATTCCTCCAAGATGACCTACAGAGAGCGCAGTGAAAAACTTGGACTTGACCCACTTAGGCTACGGATAATGAAGATGAACTTGTGTTTCCTGTACAGAATAATTCACCATCACATGCACAATTATGCTAACTGTGTCCATATGGCCGTTAACACTAGGTACGAGCTACGAAATAAGGAGACAACGATCATGATTCCAAAGTGCAATACGCGAATTAGGGAGCGTTTCTTCTTAATACACTGCTCAAAGCTTTGGAACAAACTTCCAAGAGCTATCAGAACTTGTTGCACATTGCGTTTGTTTAAGCTTTCGATAAAAGATCATTTAACCGTTCAAAATGTGATAATAATGTTTCGAGCAGCACAGTCTTTAGATAACGCTTTTGAGAACGGAGTTAATGGTGCCTGAAAATGCATGTGGTCAAGTGCACAAGTGGTTATATTTTGTTGGCCCGCAGCGCTTTATTCTCCTTTTTTTCTCGTGTGCGATCAACTCTCATGTGACTGCTAAAAACTTGTCAGACGATAGAACAAGAGGAATGTAAATATATTGGACCGCTTCGCGCCACACAAATTTTCATTCTGTGCTCACATTTTTTAAATTTATTATACCATGATATGAAAATGCTGTACCATTATTTGATCCGTCCCTTCTGGGAACGGCTTCTCGCATCGTCGAGCCATATACAATTTATTTATTTATTTATTTATTTAGTCTGCCAGGTGTAGGGTGGCGCAAGGCTCGAGGTGGACAGAAGTTGACTTGGCAGCTGGAAATGAAGGCACTGACTACCAAACTGGGTGCCGTTGGTTCGTCTCGCCTTCCGGGATGGAGTCCACGTGACTCACCTTATGCTTGGCTTGAGACTTTACAGGACATGGCTCGCAACTGACAGCACTGGCGCGTCTGCTGCCGTCACCTAATTGGATTGCCTGTTTAAAGTGTGTTTGGTGCTGAGTTATCTGCTGGGCAATGGCTGATTATGACGCGTGGCATTGAAAGCCGCAAGGAAGTTGTCTTGCCAATGCCGTCTTATCTTTGCACGAAAGGCAGCTGTTTGTGACGGTATTTGTCTGCACAAGGTGTAGGCGCCTTGGTCCTGAATGTTTGCTTAAGGCGTTAAGCTTTTCTGGTAAGTCCCCCTTATTTCCGTCTTATTATTCTTTATTTCATAAGTCCTCATGGATGTATGGCAGCGAAGCATCAGTTCAAATGGCTGATGTACTGCTGTGCTTATGGTTGATGACTGTGACAAAGGCAACCGTTCCGCTCCAAGTGCCACCATGTTTATTTTGACAGTTGTTTCCTATTCCGCCGAGACGTTTATCCCATCTTGGCGTATCGCTCTATTGCTCGTTTCTAGAGCCATGCATGCCATCGCCAAAAATAAATGTTCATGGCTGGATTGGGACGAATACCTCTCTTGCAAATAGGAGTAATCATCCCGTGTTTCCAAGTGTTGGGAATGTACATTTTGTCAAAACAGTGTTGGAAGTATGGAGCCAAAGACTCAGCTAAACGCTTTCCTACCGCTGCTAGAGATTACGTGTGTGTATTATTAACTCCAAGAGAGCTGTGCTTACGTATACTGACCAGATTTTTAGTACAGTTTCTGTCGTGAAGGATATGTATCGGTTTTGGGGGTGAAACATAGTCACAGGTTTCTGCGTCCAGTGGTCGCACTGAAATTTCGCAGCATATTGCAGGCGCAGGTTATTTGCCGCCTCCTTCGGTGTCCGTGTGGCTTCGTCCGCCATTTGAAGAGGAGGAATTCCCCGTTTTACCATGCCAAGACTGATGACGTGTTGATAAAAAAGCTTGTGATTTGAGGCCATACGCATTACCAACTTCAGCTAGTAGGCCACTATATCCTCGCGAACAAGCTGATTACAGTTGAGTTGCATGGGCCACCCAGGTTTAGGTGCTCGGAGTGAATTTATAGGTATCTCAGACTGTTTCGCATCGCTATACACTTACGTGTCCTGTTTCGCAGAAAGAAGACCACGTTTCTCGGGCAAAAGGTCTTAGTCGCTTCTTCTTCGGCAATCAGAGAGTTAGACTGTCTGATGAGATGTTCCCATGCACTAACTGGTGCCTCGTCTGCCAGAAAGGTGCTGTTCATTCTCTCACTTAATCGAGCAAACTTGTGTTAGCACAAAATCGTTTTTGTTGCATCGGCAATTTCCACGGCAGATACTGCATAGCAAATGTATTCGAACAGTAAGACTATATGGTCGCAGCGGCCCAAGCGGACCTCGACGATCATCCTCTCGACCATTAGTTGATCGCTGGTGAATATCCGATTCAGTATCGAAGGCTTATGATTTTCTCGAAATCGGTTGGGAATGGTGATGTGGCCATAGAGCATGTAATTAGAGACCATCTCTCACAGATCGGCCTTAAACTGTTCTCCGGGAGTTGCTTGGGATCCCCGAGTTTGGATGCCGAAATCGCCAGTAATGCGAATGTGACTGTTAGTTCTGATTATCATCCTCCTTAGTGCAAATGCCAGATACAAAGAACAATGAAAGATGATTTATCACCGGATAAAAGCAAGTGCTTGACAACTCCCGTAGGATGGTTGGAGTGAATATGATGAAATCAAAATATATGTGGGTCATCTAGCGGACGTCTGCCGAGATGAACACATTGATAAATAACATCAGCGTAAAATGCAAAAAAATGCAGCGTAAACGTTCAGAAACACAATGGGGTGCAGTGATAGTTGATATAAGGCGTGAGAAAAGTAAAATAAGGTCGATCACTTGGATCCATTTGATACATGAATCCTGTTGAAAAGCATGCTCGGCGTAATCCAGACTAGATGAGTTTAGGTAACAAAATGCTGAGAGCCAAGAGCAAGATCTAATCATTTTTCGAAAACGGCTAGCTAGGAGAGGATGCGACTGAGCCTCGGACTGCATTCCAGGGTTGGCAAATCCAAAGGGAAAAGTAATTACGTCGACACTAGACGGATACATTGTTCTTTCAATTTCAAGCAGTTACCATTGAGATGCGTGCTGTGGCTAAGTTTCAACAAGTGGCGGCGTACATGGTTGGGGTCACTCAATATCTGATACGATAATATGAGATCGCGGCACAGCCTTCGATAGCGTCCACTGAAAATTCCCAGCAGCTTCAGCCTTCGGTGGTAACAGTGATGGCGCAGGCCTTTTACATTCTTTGTTGCTCTTCGTTGTGCTGACTTTAACTCCTCTAGGTCGAGCTTCAACCGAGGTTTCCAAGTTTGGAAATCGTATTCTACATGCGAGGGCACGTAGGAATTGTGCATCATTGGGAAGATTGAGGGGTCAAATCTTCCAAATGCCCTTCGCAGCACGCCGAAGAGCTGGTTGCCTCTTTTCACAGCTATCACAACCTGTTTTGAAAAGTTTTAGGTCACTCTGTACGAGCACACCGAGGTCACGTTCTTGGGAGTTGGTCTGCAATCCGTTTGTCCCAAGCAAATAGGTGTAGTTATGTATAGGGGGTAATTGTACAACGCAACATTTGTCTACGTTGATTGGCAGGGTGTTTCGAACTGATCAGTTAAACATCGTGTTAAGATCGCACTGGAGTCATTCGTAGTCGTCTGGTTCTCTGATTCTTCGCCATATCTTGATATCATCATCGAAAAATAGGAAGTCGGAAGTAATTGACCTCGCCAAATCGTTAATGAACACCAAGAATAAACAAGGCTTAAGCACGAGCCTTGTGGTACGACACACACCACATCAATTGCATCGGACAATGATTCTCGGACTTTCACCGCTAGCCGTCGTTCGTGTAGAAAATTGCTAATCCAACTCGGTATTTGGTCGGCAATGCCGTAGTTCCGAAGCTTATGAAGGAGAACTCTATGGTTTAAGCGACCAACGCTTTTGAAAGTTCCAGGTAGATGACATCGACTCCTGCTTTATCATCAACAGCTTCAGTCTAGCTATTACATGCAATTAATAGGTTAGTATTGCATGATCGCATTTGACGAAAGCTATGTTGTTCTGGGGCTGTTAACTTGTGGCTTTCCAGATACTGCATCAGCGCAACTGTAATGATTGATTTCATCAATTTGCATAATAGAGGAAGTAGTGTTATTGGACGGTAGTTGGTAGGGTCAGTGCGGCTACCTCCTTTGTGGAGAGGAGTGATGACCCCACACTTCCATATTGGTGGAATATGGTTCTCCTCTAAATATCGCTGACAGAAAACAGCCAGTGGTTTTGCTATAGCACTGGCTACCGCCTGTAGAGTTTTTGACCGGATGTTGTCTACTGCAAGCGAACTGTGGATATGCCAGGATAACAACCTCTTCAACGCAGCTTCCGCAGTGGTGATGTTGTCCAAATCCGACGGTGGACTAATAGAAACGACGCGAATATATGGGCTCGTTACTTGCTGGAAAGTTTGGGAGTAATGAGGCCGTAGGAGATCAGCTGCTTCCATTGCTGATCGCGTGCACCCATCAGTCATCTATCCGTGACTAGCGCTGGAATCCTCCGCTTCACCTTTCGTAGGCCGTTAACGTGCTGTACAGAAGTTTGCGGTTCGTGCAGAATCGCTTCATTAACTCCTGCTGATGCGTGACCTTGTCTTCGCGGATGCATTTCACACAAAAGTTACGATGTGTCACGTATGAAGTCCAGGTTACGGCATTCGAGCAGTCCTGGTGATCTCGCCATGCCAAAATCCTCCGGGACATGCATTTACGTGTTCTGCTCCTCAGAGTTGACTTATGTTTGTTTTGGGGATGGAAGGACTTCCGATGCGTGCGCTACCAGTGTGCCAAACCACATTGTGAACGTTACCCAGGCGACCTCTGCATGGTATCCGATTAAGAAAGTCCAAGGTGTATCCTTAACAGGCTTAGTTTAAACGTTGTGGTGCGAGAGAGCATGCACTTTTTCATCCTCCTTTTCATGGTAGTTCGCATAGCGTATATAGCCAAAGAGTAGATTAACATGATCACTACGACCCAGCGGTGTGCTTGTAACTATCCTGTCAACCATGAGTTTTTTGTTAATGGGCACAAGAGCGAGTATCGACGGCTTGTTAGCAGTCCGAAATCTGGTGGGAGAGGTTACGTGCTTTTACAGTGGGTGGCTAGCAATTAGCTCTTGCATGCAGGATATAAACTGCTTACCTTTGGCGGCCGGCGTTTCTATGTCCCGCACGTTAAAGTCTCCAGCAATAAGAATGTGGGTGTAGGACATGTTCAAAGCAAACTGAAAGACGTGATTCAGTTTGGAGTCCATTTCCGAGGTTGAGTTTGGTGTACGGTAAATCACGTGTGGTAAACATGTGTCATTGTTTCTCAACCATAGGAGGCACCAAAGCGAATCAGGATCTCGGAGTTCCGGGTAATCGATAACTTCACACCGGAGGTTTGTATGATAGTGAAGGTTCACACCGTTGTTGCTTCCGGTTCTATCTTTCCGAAGCAGCGACATACGGTGTAAATTGACCTCAGAATCGGTAGTCTCAGGGTTTACCCCGGTCTGTGTAATCATGACAAGGTCCTGCGGTTGTGAGGCATGTAGCTCACAAAGTTCAGCAAACTTACTTAGAATGCCTTTGGCGTTTATGTATATGCAAGCTAAGGCTTTCGTTGTTAGTAGTGCGCTGATGGATGTCAACTTTGAGTTACTTTTTAAGCCGGCTGTTAGGTGGTCGGCCATTAATCGTCTTTTGGTTTATGAATCTCAGGCAAGTTGCATGGCATTATTGAGCGTTCCTGAACAGAAGTTTCACTCAACAACAATGAACAACGATGAATTTATACGGGTTAAGAAGCGTTGCTTTACAAGCCCCGTTGGATAGTTGGTGGGGATATCAACATAATAATTA
>OX104063.1:213689695-213709034 GCA_944474145.2 Dicrocoelium dendriticum | reverse complement strand
CGCGGGATTTTCCTACTGTTCCGGTCCCAATTGAACTTGAACTTGAACTTGAACTTGACCCAAAGGTGTGCGACAAAATGCTGCTGAGCCGCAGTGAAAAAACCATGAGTGAACAAGTGAGCGATTTGCACGCACATTCGCTCAAGGTCAGTTCCATAAGCAGTGGTTGGCGGCAGACGTGATTGGAGCTCGTTAGAATCTGGTAGGCTATCAATAGATCGCCACGGAGGAGCCGATACTGACTTCTGTACCATATAAGCCTGAGTTGATATGGAAGATGGAACAACCCGTTGACGTACTGGGTTGACCTTTGCAGTGGAGTCCTCAACACTGCAATATGTTGCTTTTGCCGGAACGGCCAGGTCCGGATTACACATTTCGCATGAAATTGCATGTATGTATTAATAATCTGCGGTCTGGCAAACGGATCAAACTGCCCTAATGCTCATCGCGACATGCCAACATGTTGTTTTCCAGTCTTTGACGCCTTCCCAGATTGTTCTGAGCAGCCCAGATCTGCTTGGATTAATATCACAAAATAAAGGTTTTGGACATCGCTTCCAATCTTGTGTGTGAAATCGAGCTGGTGATGAAAGATGATCATCTTGCAAATTAGACGAATTGACCTGATGCAGAATGTGGAAAGACAATCCAAACGCTCTGTTCTTGTCTGGTTCAAAAGCATCGTGATCTCCTTGGTGGGTGATCGGCCACCACCTCAACATAACCAACGAATAACAAAAAATCCGAGGAGAGCAGATTAATACGAGAAAGAGATGCGGTCCTAGAACTGATGCTACTGAAACTACACTTTCGACATGAATGGGACCCGACGGTGTGATCAGAACTAGGACCTGCAGTTTCCGATTCTGCAGGAAAGTACTGATGTACCTAAATTCATGATCCCAACTCCGCAGTATTCCAGCCTGTGAAACAAAATGCAATGGACCGGGTGGTCGAAAGTGTTGGAGCAGTCGACGTAATGATATCGCTACCACTAGTTTTTCGACCACTTCCGTCAAACTACTGCGTGCAATTAGTTAGCTGGTTGCGTATGATATGTGTTAGTAGAAAGCATGCTGCTCCGGTGCAATGCTGTCGTAACATTCGATATGGTCGAATGAAGCGTCAGAGATGATTGTCTCCAGCATTTCTGAAAGTATGATGATGACTACCAATAGGAGACCGATAGTGGATGACGAAAGACTACCACTTTTCAAAATTGGTTGAACAATGTAGCAAAGAACGTGCCACTGACAACTCACAAACCAGTATACATTTGGCCTGTGTTTCCTTCCCACGACACAACGTGGATGCGGATTTGTGTGACGGGCCATTTCAGGTGCCCACGAGGTGGGCTTCGAGAAAACCCATCCAACTTTCCATCCCGTATCACCGCTTCGCTACATCCGGTGCTGGTCAGCCATGAATCGTTCTGAAGTTAGCAATTCGCTCTCCCGTTGCTGCATCACTCGACCCGTGTTCACTCCTGTGGGCTTCGCTAGCTGCGTATTTGTCTGATTCATTGCGTTCGCGACAAATACCTACACAAAACATCCTCCATTTTTACCAGATGCCGCCCATGATTCGGTATCAAATCGAGTCGCTACAATATGACCACGTTTCACATGGTAAGCACAATATGTTTATCTAAGCAAGTTTGAGAGAAATGAGTTAATGACTTCCCATGTTAACGTTGTGCGCAAATTCAATTCCACTTCTGTCGTTTACGCATCAGTGCAATTAAATCGGTAAACGCTTAAACTGACGAATCACTTACACTTTGATCATTTTCGTTTTCACTCCAACCATCCTACGGGACTTGTTAAGCGCCTACATTTTACCCGGGATAAAGCATTGACCGTTGTCCATTGCTACTTTCGGCGCCATCGAGCGCGTACTATCAATTCCGGGAGAACTCTAGGTGCACAGTGAGAGCAATTTATTTTAACTGTTGTGGCAGTAAACGCGATACTGATAAAGGTTTATATTGGGGTTGAGGGCGTGAGTATGTAGCAGTGGCAGACACTTCCTTGGAAGCTGGGGACATACTACATCCGTAGGGCGTTAGGTACTGCTTCAGCTGTCCGTGCTACTGCTATCTATCCTAACCGAAGCGCTTGTTGCAGGTGACAGTTAATACATAAAACCGGTACGAGGATCCCGAATATTGAGTGCTCAATACCGTCCGCGGTCACGAAAGCGGATTTCAGTTACATCATGAATAGAGTGTTCACAAATATATTTTCAGATTGATCCGCACCGCCTGCGAAGCCGTACGAATGTACTTACACTTTCCATGCTCAATGGGGAGTATCCTAAACACTGGAAACAATCAACTATAATACCACGACACAAAAGTGGATCCATGTAAGATGTGAAAAATTACCTCCCAACCCACCACACATCTATTATCTCCAGAATCATGGAGAGGTTACTTAAAGAACGCATAATAGAATATTTGAATTCTGTGAGCTTACTCAGTAAACATCAGCACGGTTTTTTGAAAGGTAGGTCGTGTATTACCTGTCAGTTAGATTACCTTGATTATGTGACTAGAGCAAGAGACACCGGAATTGCCATCATCGTAATATTTCTTAACATCCAAAAAGCTGTTGACCGTGTCCCACACAGTTTATTGTTGCTGAAGCTTATGTCCTATGGTTACACAAATTCGCTTCTAGCTTGGTTGTCTTTCTACCTCGAGGATAGAAAGCAAGTATCCAAAATCGATAGCTATACATCTGAAGCCACCACAATCTCTAGTGAACTGACCCAAGGTAGCGTACTAGGTCCGCTTTTATTCTCAATCTATTGCAACGATCTCCTTGATGAAATCTCGTACGGGAAGCCATTCCTTTTCGCTGATGATGCTAAAATTGTCTATTGTTCCCCCCTTGGGCAATGTAGTCTTAATTTAGTCTGTATTCAGTCTGACTTGTCCGCACTAGAGCACCGGAGTAACACCTGGAAGTTGCACTTTTCCACTGATAAGAGTAATCTATTTTTCCACGGCTGTGGCCCCTCTCTGAACATACTTACATTAAACGATACCCCTATTCCTGTGTGTGGCGCAGTCCCAGACCTTGGTCTCAGATATTCTGCCTCATGTAATTATTTAGAGTATGTATTCTTGCAGGCTTCTGCCAGAAAAGTGATCCCCTACATAACTCGAACTCTTATTTTGAGGGATTCCAGACTTAAAGCCTTTAAAATATGTGTTAGGCCGAAGCTTGAGTACTGTACAACAGTGCATAGTAATCTGCGAAAAGTGGACATCATAGCATTAGAAAACATTCAACGATCATACACAAAGAGGTTTTTGAACATACTTAATACTATGACATACCGTGAGTGTTGCGAGACGCTAGCTCTGAAGCCGCTATGGCTACGCAAACTCCAAGGTAATCTGTGTCTTCTAAACCGTTCACTATCCACATTAAGTTTCACTGCCCAGCCAAAACTCTAGAAACAGCGAGCGCATAGTGAAAATTCAAAAGTCTCGCACAAAGCTCTACTCAAATTTTTTTCCGTAAAATATGCACTAATATGGAACAAACTTCCGTCGAGTCTTAGAGACTGCACTCCCTAACCGCAATTCAGACGGATGATTAATACTCACCTGACTGTTGCAAAGATCTGGTCAACACTAAACCAAACGGTGACTCTAGATGATTTGTATGAGAAAGGTCCTGGATACATATGAAAATCGCCATGTCCTCTATTCGTTTCAATATTATAAGATTGCCTACATATTGTTAAACTCTTGGGTATGTATTTGTAAACGATCTTACTCCTATCACTGTCTAACCAACTCTGTTTTCTCCTTTGACGCCCTGGTTCGTAGCTACACTACACCTTTCAAGCTGATGTCTCTGTACCATCGTCGTCACTCGCCAAGATTTTCCATCAAATTGTGATTGGCTTATCGGCAAGCGTTTGTATTCATCATTATTTTTTAATTCCTCATATTTCAGCTTCTTTATTTCATTGTCGGTCATGACTGGGCTGAACTCTTGTGGTGACGGACTACAGCTTCTAAAATAAAAAGTATACCCATGCAAATCATATTGTTACTGACTCGCTGGATTAAAACAAAAGTGCCACACTTGTTTGCTCCGCATGACGGAACGGACTGAGGCTTCATCGCCTATAATGTATGCATAAAACAGCCCTTAAAACACATTTGATACCCAGTCTGCTGGCCGATTTACTATTTTGCCACACTGGCACAGAGCCAATTGGAGCATGGAAGTGCGGGTGAAATTCATCGTGGGATACCCTGAATGGGGACAGTTCCATGGATGACCGCATTACTTTACTTGAACTTTCCGTGAAATGTACACTTATTATTGTTCCCAGTTTCTTAATTCTACTAGTTTCAAACTGCTAATCACCTTAAAAACCCATTTGGGAACCATTGAACGAAACACATAAAATTAACTATATTGCGCGGTCATGTCGTACATATCGATAAGGCCACTCAATTGGTCTGTGCCACGCACTTTCGAGAAATAAAACGTTTATTTATTTGTTTAATATCGAAATAGACTGCTGCGATCCTTTCATACTATAATAAGTGGGAAGTGTGCTTATGTCCTACTACCCACGCTCGTTCCACCGATCGTTCTTCACAGCACCAAACTTCAAATCCGAACTTGTGATTTCATCCCGGTCATGTAGTGAATTGGTCACGTGCACTTGTAGAAAGATCACTTGTACAACCTGGAACACGAATGCATAGCTGAAGGGGTCTGCAACGACAATAGTCGGTATTATATCTCAAATGGGCTGTATCTATTTCCAGCACCTTGACAACCGAGTGGTTCACGTAGGTCACCCAAACTCGTCACAGTAGACAAGCGTAAATTTGCTCTCTTGCCACATTACAAGGGGACACCATTGTTCCATGGAATCGCGGCCCTGTTCGGCACCCATGGCCCTTCGAAGTCCAAGCGCCATATGGATGTCGAGATGAACACAAGGACCGAATAATATAATTGCGAAAGTGTGGTTGACACAGACCATTTATTGCATGAAACACCGGTCAAGGGCCGTTCTAAGCGCGGCACGGTCTGGATTGAAAGTGACTTGCTTATTCCGGCACTAGCGAACACACACGACCTCGAAGTGAGGCACACCGAAACAATGCACGCCTGTAGTCCGGTCGTCCGTTGTGGTTGTTTTGCTTTTTCAGAACGCGCTGTTTCACTTTCGTGGCCCTTTCATCAGACTACCGTCTTGGTTTCAGGACGAGCTCGAGCTATACAAGCGCATTGTGAACACGCTCCGTGTGGCATACACCGTTTCGAACTTGTCGCGATAAACCGTCATGGCGTAGGACCCGCACATTTTCGTTAAATTTCCGATTTGCCACTGTGGTATCGTCATTCGTGTGTTCCAAGCATGAATTAATCATATTAGATAATTAATCAAAAATACCGGTGAAGGAAACGACAGCCGCTGTAAAATAAAAGCTTAGGAATGATTCTTGGGAATTTGCGGATGATGCAGCCACAATGGGACTTAGGCATGTAGTACTTTCAATGCATCCACTTGGTAAGATTGAGCAGCGTATCCGGTATATATGTGGCTCCTATAAATGTGGAATGGCAGAGGACAGCCTCCGTTGTTTCGAAATTGATCCTCCAAATTGTGTTACTTCGGGGATAATACTGATATTCACGGATACGATGAGCGCATGTCATCGACATCTACTTTGAATTCCTTGCTCCTACTTCAAGACTCTTTTCTATGTGTTCTATTTGAACTTGTGTCCTGTCTCCCGGTCTTCCGTAGTCCTTGCTTCTCCACCGCTCCTTTGATTGCCTGTTGGCTGCAAAGCTTGTTTCTAGGAAGACAAACGAGCGCTATTGTTGTGTGAGACGATCTTTCCGTTGCTCAGTGCTAGAGCTCACGAAGCATTGTGTCCATAGATGTGGTAATAGCTATTCGCTTGAGCAAAGCTGAAGTGCCGGTCTTAACTATGCGGGCTAATCACCGGCTTCGACTGCAATTGCGTCCGACGAGTATGATACGGTGTAGCCGCAGGAGCGAAGGTCAGGTGGGGGCACATGGCAAATCGACGAAATAAGTGCAAGCATCAACAAGCCAGAGAAATGAATCGCGGTTTGCTCATTGGCAGGTCGGTTTAGGCGGGCCATTCACAGGCAGAAAAAGTAGGCACAACAGATCAGACATAAGAAGCGGAGCTGCTGTACCCAGCCTTGGCTCAAGGCGAACTAATCAAGGTGGAGCAGAAGCCGACGGAGCCAAGCCGTGTGTGGGACCAATGGACGCAAAGTACCACAAAAATCTCAGAGGCTAATGCCGACAGACAACCATCCCTCATTTGTGTACAATATTAAACGATACCCTGATTCTTCAATAACTGAGTTTGATGTTGCTCAGAATCATTTTACCATGGACGGACGCTACTTAACAATCGTCTACTATGAGAAGGGAACTGAATTGTGTAAGTGCACTGAATATAAACCGATATTCACGATACCAATTTTGACTTAACAGTAGGTAGAAACGGTAGCATTACTCAAAGCTTGAGTTGATTCAGGCCATGTGAGACGGTACACAATTGGAGTAGCATTTACGGCGAATTATGTTGCATATCGCGAACGGCGAGACCCATCAGTGAATAGTCATACTTGCAGTCCAAACGGCATCACAAGCATGCATATTCCCAAATAGTCCACAATCACACGTAAAGAGTTTGCTCATGTTGGTCATGATACTGATGATAAGTGTACGACGTTCGCTCCCTAGCTTGACTCGGTAAACCGACCCCCTTCAAATGTGTCGATATAATACATACTATAGCAAGAATGACGCAGCAATGAAGCACAACCTTTATTGACTCGATCACAAGCTAACCGACCACCCGCGCAGGCGCACAAACAAGCGTCACGTTTTCTTGCCGAGACGCACCATCTCTCCTGGCGTCCACCCGTAGCACGTCAATGTACTTTCGGGACAAACACATTTCACACTCCGTACCTATGCTTCTATGCCTGTGGTGCGCTGAGGCTGGTGATAGCTAGATCCTGACAGATGATCTACCCACTGCTGCTACTGTTGTGCCATTTGCTCATATCCTGGACGCCTTCTCGTGGCGACTGCTGGGTAGGAGCTTGCTTACTCCATTCTCCCTGCTAAGATCCAGGACACCAATCCGCATCAGTCAGTGAACTAACCATGTGCTAGACCCGTTGCTTCTCCGGTGTTCATTGAATCGAAGGCTTTGGCTGAGGACCCGAGTCGTTCTCCGGTCAGGTGTTAGCGCACTGCCAGTATGCTAGTCCATCCTCTTCGGAGGTTAGGAAGTGGTCGATGGCCCCCTTCCCGTAAAACCTAAACATGGGAGACAACAGGTCTACGGGTTATAAGCTCACAGCTCGATTGGCGTAGAGCACGAGCGCCACGCATTTTCTCTGACGGTGGGAGGGTACCTCCGGTGTGTTCATTGGCTTGCTACTGCCCGCCTCAAGACAGGCAGCGTCTCGTCAAATTGGTGCAAACCCCACCAAAACCCACATGCGTCTGGTCGTGATCACAGGGGCGTATCCTACTATGGTCGCAAAACATTTACAAATCCTTTCAGTACCACATAGGCTGCGTGTGACGACCGTCGCGCAGATCCCAATCTGTCTCTGCAATAACATTCCCGAGTTGGGTATGCTCCCCACTGCCTTGTGGGTCAGGGTATTGCGCCAAAGGCTCCGGGCGGAGTCCTTCACCCAAAACTCCAAACCACCCACTGCCTTGTGGGTCTGGCTATTGAACCAAAGGCTCCGGATGGAGTCCCTCAAACAAACCTTCGAAGCACAACGACCACCTCGCGTGCGATTGTCCACCAATGCAATCGTATGCCTGCGCGCAAAGCACTTAGTATCGGGTGCTGGATCGTGTGCACACTACTGCACCGGAATTCGAGTGAACGCCCCGAACGACGCACCGCACTCGTCGCAATGGAACTGGCGCGCTACCACGTCATTATTGAGGCGCTCAGTGAAACCCGGCTCGCTGAGCAAGGTAAGTTTCATGAAGCAGGTGCTGGCTACACATGCTACTGGGTGGGCAACGCCGCCTCAGCACCACGTGAACATGGGGTTGGATTTGCTACATCCGATTGCCTCCATGGCCAGCTCGTGGGAGAACCACAGGCACCAGCGCGCGACTGATGACTGTTCGCCTAAGACTCGGAAGAGGTAAGTTTGCCACATTTATAAACACGTACGGTCCTATCATGTGTTTTCCTGATGACACGCGTGATCAATTCTACACTCAGCTGTCCTCCGTGATACGTTGTGTACCGAGGAGCGACCGACTATTTCTGCTGGGTGATTTCAACGCGTGCGCTGGGCGTGATGAATCGATGTGAACAGATGTCAACGGTTGCATGATATTGGTTCAGCGAATGCGAACGGTGACAGGCTGCTGTCACCGTGTGTCACTCACGGCGAGACGATCACGAGCACTCGGTTTGCACCGAGTGCGAGTAATAAAGCAACTTGGACGCACCCAAGGAACGGTCACGCTCACCTGCTCGAATATGTCATCGTACGTCAGCGAGATATGCGTTAATTGCGCATGACATGTGCACTGCGTGGAACTGAGTGTGGCACTGATCATAAATTAGTGCGGACCAAACTGTACATATATTTTCGTAAACCTATCTATTGCACACGTGCTGTGTATCGGAGGCGCAAATATAATATTCTCTCCGTCGGTACTGTAGCGAAACGTATTGAGCTGTAGAAGGTGATGGCTGCAAGCCTTTGTGAGGTGGACTGCATAGCCACCGTAGGCGACCTGTGGCAGCACATTCGTGACCAGGTGATAGCTGTTGCCGTGGAGACCATCGGGCGCGCAAACTGTAAGCGGCCTGATCGGTTTGATGAGAACAATGCGACGATTGGCGCATTTGTGTCGGGGAAGAATGCAGCACTTGCTGCACATGTCGCAGACCCAGTGACTTGGGGAAGAATAGTCAGTTTCGCAAAAATCGACGGTGACTGACCCAAGCGTTCCGGTGCATTAAAAATGCATGGTGGACGTAAAAGGCGAGGCAGATGGAATGCTAAGCCGAATGCCGCCAACTCGAGAAATTCTTTGACTCCTTGAACGCGGTGTTTTGACCGAGATTGGAGCCGCTGGGGACGCTGATCGATGGTAGTTCAGGCGCTAGTTGCACACAGACTGCAGCCATTATGCAGATCTGGCGAAGACACTTTGACTGTCTCTTGAACAACCGTTCAGAGATCAGCTGGCCTATATTGAACTGCCTGAAGCAGCACGACATGAAGGCGAGTCTAACAGACAGGCCGACACCTGATGAGACGTAGAGAGCACTTGTTCAGTTGCGAAACGGCAAGTGTGTCGGGACCGACAGGATCCAGCCTGAAGCATTGAAACACGGCGGACCCGCGTTGTTGACTGCGCTGCACCAATTGGTTCAACCTGCATGGATTGAGGAGGAGGTGCCTCCTGAACTGAAGGATGCCCTTGGGCTACCACTGTATAAGGGTAAAGGGAGCAAGCAACGTTGCATGAATTATCGTGGCATCAATTAGCTGCGTCGTGTGGGCAAGATGCTTGCCCGAATCCTGCTCAACCGCATCGTCAGTCAGGTTGTGGAACCGAAAGTTGCGGAAGAGCAATGTGGATTCCATTCGGGTCACAGCACTAAAGATATGGTGTTTGCAGTTCGTCCGTTGCAGAAGAAGTGCAGAAAACGACATCAGCCATTGTACTCGCTGTTTGTTGATTTCACTAAGGCATTTGATGCAGTGAACCGCGACGCATTGTGGCTGATGTTGGGTAAGTTTGGTTGTCCGAGTAAGTTTGTAAGTTTAATTGAATATCTGTACACTGGTATGCGGGCGGAGGTGCAGCTGAGTAGAGAGACCTCGAATGACTTTGCATTTGTCCCTGGTGTGAAGTAAGGCTGTGTTTTAGCTCCTCTCCTGTTTAATATTTATCTTCATGCAATGACGTCCTCTGCTTCTGTTGTGGCTTGTGTTTACGGTGTTTATGTAAAACACCGTATTGATGGTGGGTTTCTGAACATCCGTCGTTTCCGTTCGAGAACACTAGTCTGTGAGACAACTATCCGTATGTTGCTGTTTGCTGACGACTGTGCGTTGTTTGCACAAAGCGCAACTAAGTTGCAGCACATGGCTAGTGCTCTGGCTTCGACAGCGGCCAAATTCGGGCTCACCATCAACACAAGCAAATGTGTTTGTATATTTCAGCTTTCACCGGAGGTGCAATCTGCAATGGTGCGGCGAATCAGCATTGGTGCTGAAGTATTGGAAACCACCTCCAGCTTTCTCTACCTTGCGAGTGTGATGTCGACTGACCAGCAGCTACACAGTGCGTTGCGTATCCGCGTCTCAAAGGCAGCGGCAGCGTCCGGGAAGATTGAGTGCCGAATTTGGAACAACCATCAGCTTACCGCTGGCACGAATCTGATGGTGTACAAATCCGTGCTGCTCTCCGTCCTATACGGCAGCGAAACATGGACGATGTACCGGCAGGATGTGTGATATCTCGAGCGGTTCCATCAACAGTGCTTGCGACAGATTTTGCGCATCGGTTGCTGACACGGAAGTGTTACGTCCAAATGGAATGTATGCTGTGAACTGCGTGCTTTTGCTGAGACACCTGAGGTGGCTCAGTCATGTGAGTTGTTTGGATTCGACGCGGATACCGAAGCAGCTATTATATGGTCAAATGAGTGTCGGGAATCGGCATGCGGGGAAATCGCAACTTCGTTACCAGGACATGACCAAAGTAAGCGTCTCACATTCTAATCTTGCTCGCAGGTCATGGGAATCAGTGGACAATGATTTATGACGAGTAAAAATGCAGGTGCTTGACATGTCCCATAGGGTAGATAGCGTGACAAAAAAGATAGCAAAAGGATAATGTTGTCAGTTCGGGCGCTTACAGATGTAACGGCATTTTCGTATAATGTGGGTTCGAAACGAGAATGTACGCACACAAAGTAACAGGAGAGTGGTTATTGTTCACATCGTAGGCGAGAAAAATTAAAAAAAACGATAGCAAGGACAACGCTTACTTGTGTGCGATAACCGTCGGTTGACAGGATACAGAAATCCAGTGTCTATAGTAGTAGCGTTTATCAAATTTTGTGAAAGGCGTTTGGAGTGACTCATTCTTGAGTAGGGTTATGGCCCTATCCCCTGTCTGTTGTGCATTAGTGCCAGCATCTGGTGGTCATGAGGTATAGCACGTAGTGTAAATGTGACAGGGTATCGTCAAGGCGTTTTTTGAAAAGGGATAGGGTGGGTGCATTAATTACATGTTCCGGGAGGGCGTTCCAAGGCTGTGCCACTCGAAGGGAGAAATAGTTTCGCCGACATTCCAGGCGGCTGTACTGCGTGACTAACTTAAACTGGTAACCTCTTAGCGAGGTGTTTTGACTGAGTGTTAGAAGGAATGGCATGCATGGTTGGGGTTCTCAGGATTAGGTACACCATTATGAGATCGCCCCTTAGACGCCGATAACGTCCACTGTATATTTTGAGGGTCTTCAGCCTGAGTGGGTAGGGGATGCTAGTCAAACCTCTGACGTTCTTCGTTGCCCTACGTTGTGCAGTATCGAGCGCGGTGAGATGGTGCATGAGCAACGGTTGCCAAGCTTGAAGAGCGTATTCCGTGTGCGCACTAAGCATTTTTGGAAAGATCGAAGGGTCAAACTTCCCGAAGGCTCTGCAAAGAAGGCCGAGGTATTGGTTTGCTTTCTTAGCTTCCTTTTCAGTCTGCCTCGAACAACCGAGGTCATCTTGAACTATCACGCCGTGATCGCACTCTTGAGAAGCCCGCTGCAGAATTTGTGATCCTAGGCGGTAGCAGTACAAACTCTTGTGCCGTATACTGAGAACCTTGCACTTGGTGACGTTGAAATGCAGCATGTTCCCAATGGATCATGTGTACGCTTTGTCTAGGTCCTCTTGTAACACTGTGTGATCCTCCAATGCAGCTATAGTGCGCCATACCTATAGGTCATCAGCAAATAGTAAGCAGTTAGAAGACAGCATACTCGCGAGATCATTTATGAAGACTAGGAACAGGCCGGGTCCAAGTACCGAGCCTTGAGGTACGCCGCACTGAACTTCGATGTATTCTGATAGGTTGCTTCGAACCCTTACATTCAGGTGACGTTGAACGAGAAAGTCTCCTATCCAGCCCAGAACAGGATCAATGATTCCATATTTCTGGAGTTTGTGGAGGAGAATGCGATGGTCTACGCGGTCCATTGCCTTTGAGAAATCCAAGTAGGTTGCGTCGATACCAACACCAGCGTCCACAGATTCCGTCCAGTGTGCAGGAGCAACCAAGATATTAGTTGTACAGGAGCGATTGCTGTGGAATCCATGCTGTTCCGGAACGAGAATTTGGTTGTTCTCCAGGTACCCCATTAAAGCCTCAGCTACAATGGACACCATAACCTTGGAGATCACAGGTGTTGTTATCGGGCGATAATTTGCTGGATCAGCACGACTGCCACTTTTGTAGATAGGCGTGATGCTTCCGTGCTTCCACATCGTGGGGACGTACATCTCGTTCATACATCGTTGAAAGAAAATTGCTAGTGGTCCTGCCAAACTCATGGCAGCAACTTTCAACGCCTTCGGTCGAATGCCGTCCGCACCCGGGGAGCTGAACTCGCGCAGAGACATCAGCCTCTTCAGTACAGCTGCGGAGGTAAACGATATGTGATTAAGCCCTGATGGCGGCGTTATCTGCTTAGGCAGTGTTACGTGTTCAACCAACGATCACTCACTATGACCGTGAACCTGATTGGCCCTACACACACACGTAGATACGCACGCACACACGCACTCAAGGACACACTCCAACGTTCCGTGTTCACATGTAAACCGTGAAGTGTTCAGTACACTGTGCGCCAGACTGATGCGTCTTCTTGCTTATTCGCTACGACTTGAAATACGTACTTGCGGTTAGAGTCCAGCTGTGATAGGCAGGATGTACGGTGATTGCTCGCTTTGGAAGGTACGGCCAAATTGTTGTCCAAGGACGTTGGCTGCCTCTTGTGAGGTTTGGGCTGAGCCGCATGCTGTGTGCAGAGCAGGAATACCGCGCTTAACACGGCGCAATTTGTTTACGTGTCTGTATAGCAGCTTGGGATTGGAGCTAAACTTTTCCGCCAGACTTTGTTGGTTCTTAAGTTTATCCTCTCGAACGAGTTTGACACAGTGGTTCCTGTGTATTGTGTAGACAACCCAGGTATGATCGTTCGGGGAGGCAATATTGGTGTGCCATGCCGAGTCCCTTAATGACATGCACTTACGTGTCCTGCTCCTTATGAAAGACCTCATCCTTTTGGTCTGGTAGCGTTTGGTTTCAGATGTCCGTGCCACGAGTTTGGTGAATATGTAGACGAATTCACCGCAGGCCACCTCAGGCGTTAATTCAGCTAAGAACGACCAGCTGGTTGCATCAATTAGGTCGGACAGGTCTTCATAGTTGGTTACGACACGATATTCCTCGGCATGCGCTTTAGGATAATCTGCGTAGCACATGTAATGAAACAATAGTGTCGCATGATCACTGCGGCCCAAAGGAGTATCGTTTATCACTCTCTCGACCATTAATTCTTCATTGGTGAATATTCGGTCCAAATTGGATGGCCTGTCAGTTCACCTGAATCTGGTGGGCGGAGTGATGTATCCATAAAGAGGATAGTCTGAAACCAGATATTGCAAATCTGCTTTGAATTGCTCTCCTGGTGTAGCCTGGGATTCGAGGTAATGTAAGTTGAAGTCACCGGTGACTAGAATGTGACTGTACTTCCTGTTTATCACGTGTTTCAACGCAGCCATCAAATTGCAGTCCATCTCAGTAGACGATGGTGGGCGGTAAACAAAAATCAATAGGCCAAGATGGTTCCCTCTCAGTCGGAAATTACACCAAATTGCGTCAGGTAAGTCGGTTTCGAATCTTTTATGCGTTCGCACTGCATGTTGTTACGAAAATAAAGGGCTACCCCACCACCTCTGATGGTTCGATCCTTCCGGATAACGGACATGCTCGTTAGTGCAATTTCAGCATCGGTTATCTTGCAGCGCAATCACGTTTCGGTGACAGCGATAAGGTCCCAAGCTGCAGACGCGTGTCGAAGTCTTAATTCAGCTAATTTGCTGAGTAGACCTTGGGCATTTGTGTTCATGCATGAGAGATTCTCGGAGACCAAAAGTGTGTTAGATTGGATGGATGAAGCAAATGAGTTTACGACGACCAATAAAGGGTCGGCGGCTAATCGTTTTTTGGTTGGGTTGCATACTCTCGAGAAGTATTTGATATATAAGCAGGTATCAGGTGCTCCGAATCCCGTTGTTTGCTCGTGCTCTGCTGCGCCCCTCCGGATTTTATGGCTACTCTTGAAACCGTCCCCGAGTCTGGTCCTGCAGTTGGCGCTTTCACTAAGTGTTGTTCATCTACTGAATAGTCATTAAAAGGTGTTGGTGTTCCTGCTGCTTTCAGCCGAATTTCTGTTGGCAATCTGCAACGGAATTTAACCCAGTTCGCCAGTAGGGTTTGTGCCATTAGTTCTGACTGTACCACAAGTTTTAAGAGCTTGGAACCGCACCCTTTATAGTTTGGTGATATGGGGATCCTTGTCATCGAGGTGACCACCACATTTTCGAGAGAAAGAGCCTCCCGGATGTAGTGTCATTGCTCGCAGTCGTGCGTCTGGTCATCGTCGGAAAAGGAGTCAGTAAGCTCAGGAACACCGTGAGCAATCACTGTTTTCTTATTTTGACTTATTATGTACCTCTCTCTGTTAGCTGGATCCCCTGAACGTTGTTTCCACTTGATTTCGGGTAGTTTGCGCACTCCACTTGTGTCGTTGCGGAGACGATTCGCGGACAGCAGAACGGCCTCAGTCTCATCCGCCGAGTTTAGTGTTACCCGAAGTAACCGGGGTTCGTCGTAGTGCAACGCGTTTGGGTGGCGCGAGATTCTTCCTAATGTCGTGGGATTAGCATAGACACCGATCGACGTACAGATGGAACCCCACTGATTTCGATCGTCCGTCAACTTACCCTTAATTGTATTGGATTTGGATTCGGGGACATTAGTGCATACAATGTTTAGGGCACCATGGTTGCGCCTGGTGGCTACTGGTTTTGGATTTGGAGGCTTAGTATCTGGTGTTTTTGTTGAATTTGTGAAAGGCATTGGTGTGTGCCATCCGTGCTGCGCAACTTTAGTTATATCTAGTCCGGGCACAAAGGTTACCGGTGCTCTTTCCGGTGTTTGCTTGGCGGCAACCGATGCGTACTTTCCGGGTTGTTCACTATTGCTGGTTGACTGTAGCTTACAGTCTCGAGTGTAGCAAACAGACTACTAGGTGCAGCACACAGTACAGAAGTTGAGGCAGGCGCGCTGCAGGCAATGTTTTTACTTATAGGAGGGAGAGAGAATGGAGTTGATACTGCTGGAGGCTGAGTCGTTGGGGTTGGGTTGGGACGCCTGGCTCGCTTCTTCGGCCTGAATAGGGATTTCGAGGTGTTATTTTCCCTCACTAGTGTAGGCCTGTTCCCTCCCATGGGTGTAACTCTGGCGCTCACCAGTTGCTCGACCGCTTCGGTTAGTCTTTCACACATCTTCAGTAGCACAGATCGACAGCTAACAAATGGAATGGACTTGCATACTTGGCAGAACCAAGGCGACTCTGTGGTGTTTGCTTTCGTCGACTCCTTCCCAAGGCAGGTAGTGTGATATGTTTTCAAACACTTGGTACACACCAGACCAATTTTTACCACTTTAGCACATGATTCGCATTTGCTCTTCAAACGAGATATGTTCTCAGTAGGGGTTGGAATAGGATGGAGATACTGACGCACCGTTGCGTGGCGATCGGCGCTGGTTTGAGGTCAGCAGATCCAGGCGTGTCGAGGCCAGATGAATCACGCGTTCGCTGGGGTGGATGTGTGTGCTATCGATCCAGACGGTAGAGGGTAGGCAGTGGTGCGACGTAGGACTGAGGCAAAGCAAGGTGCCTTGAAAAATACTGTCTAATGACGATAGTGGCAGTTCAAAGGGTGGATCAAATTGACGACTATCGCTTTGTAGAGCGACTTGAAGGAATGGTAGTAAGCTGATCGGGTGACTCTCAAAAAGATCTTTAAAATAAGACCACAAGAGTTCTTATGCGACGAGAGGAAAAATAAAACATCCGATAAACTTCAAATACGGTTGACTTCGAAGTTGCAAGAGCACAGTTTACTGGTGATCCGTGAATGATAGATCCAATAGATGAACAGTGGTAGGAGGAGCTCGCGTAGCCAAATCGAATGATGGCACGTAGGTCTCTGTGAGTATAAATCCAAAGATTTGGAGGCGGATAACGCAGGAGGACAGTTTTTTGCGGCCGCACGTGACAGCGTCTCGCCAAGGAGACTGATCTGCGTGCATGGCATGATCTGATCACAAAGCCGTTGTCGAGGTACGAGAGAAATCCCACTTTCATGCAGCGAAGAAGCGGAAATTGCGGAAGCGACAGGCGCCGATGGGTTTTACTCCATGGACATCGAGCGCATGGTGCTGTAACACATGAGGTCGCGAGTGCCTGAGTGAGGCGGGCCTAGTGAGCCATGAGCGAATCCACTCTTGGCCAACACCGAAACTACGACTAGTCCTGCAGAGAACGTAGGCAGAACCGGCGCAGTGTTTTTAGGTACGCTGCATTCGCTTTACTAACCGCTTGCTCGCAGGCTAAGTCACTATATTTCAGGTGGTGGGTTTTCAATTTTCAATTAATTTCTACCTGAACTATCTTCTGTAAACTTGCACACATCCCTGAAGCTAAATGTAGTTAATTTCGATAATATTTTTGCGTTTGTGGCGTTTCCTTAAGATATTTTTTTATGACATCTTGAACCTATCGCGGATTCGTTCGTAACCAATTCATTTTATACGCCCATTTATTGAAAAGTTATGCCGCCGTATCTGTATGCATTATCCGACTTATTTTATTTCATCTTGTCGTTTCAGTTGATTGGCTATTGCTTGATATCCCCGGTGTGGCTGCGCTTGATTTACATGTTGACAAGGTGCCTACCTGTCTATTACCCATTACCTCGTCTATGCTGACTCTAGGAGACAGTTTGTCGTTTCTATAGGGGACAGGGTACACGGTCCTTGTGGCAGTGTTAGGATCAAACAATGGTTGCATGCACTCAGTGTGGAGCGGAATACGGTCCAGCCACCGGCTTGTGTGAGCCTGCTTTCCCAAATACAGAGTGCTTGTGTTTGCCTATAAAAGGAATGTGGGCCGGCTCCGTTGAAGTAACGTGGCTCCCTTGTACATGCTTCCTAGTCTTATTCCTAGGGGTTTTCACTGGATATGGGGTGTGTGGTTTGATCTGTGCATGGTGCAGTGCAAGCCACCCCTGTTCCCTCTGTGGGCGCAGGCGTCCTGTGGCTGGCCACAGTAGCAGGCAAATCCGAGACCGGGTGTCGCCAACCATGCGTTCAATTCTGATCAACCCAGAGTTGTCCGGAAGTCCATGACTTGCTTAATTGTGGATGCATCACTCTGCTTGGGGTCGGTCTTGGAGGTTGCAGTAACAGCGCTTTTGTCTGGTTTATTGGGTTTTCGACGAATACCCCCTCTGTTCTGCTTTCCTCGGACTCACTACCGGTCGTGGCTCTTGACCCGTTTCCGAATTGTTCCGTCAGGCCAGCGTGGCTCCTTCTGCTCTCCCTCATTGCGCCTGTTCTCATTTTCGTATGTACCCGTTTTGTGGTCTTTCAGTCCTCCGGGCAATCACTGCCTTCCGGTCCCCTACAATACTGGGTGAGGTAGTCAAATCTGTTGCGAGATTTACCATACATTAGACTAGTTGTCACTGCGTACTTTGTCCTGTTCGGTCGACAATGGAACAATGACACTGGTGTTTTTTCGGGTAAAAACAGTGCTTAACAAGTCCCGCGAGACTGAAACTCTTAATGAAACAGATTTCATGCTTAAATGTTATGTGTCTTGGTGGACTCACCAGTGTTCATATGTAGACATGCGTAAAAGCGCCGAGATATTCAGAATCTAAAAGTATGCATCTGCTGGTGGAAATTTGGAAACACCGTTTTCTTTCGTTATGTAGCCTCCTGGCTAACTCAAGTTATAAAATAAAATGCGAGCAGGACTAGGTTTCGTCAATTTGTTTTTTATAATATCGCTTGATTTAGAGCAGCGACAAAGTAATTTTGGAGAGTGTTTCACGGCTGAATCAGGAGGAATATGAAGAGATTTCATTTCACTCGGCTATTCTGCATTGTCAACTTCCAAGGATGGCTTCTTAGGTTGGTGTTGAGCTGCAGTTTCGGCAGCAGACGGTAAATGTGGTTCGGGTATTTTAGGATCTGGTCAGCCATTATGATGTACACACCGCAAACGCCGATCTCGACTGCTTTACATTCCTAGGGACTTCAGTCTAAGCTGATACTACAGAGTCAAGAGGCCCTATGTTTTTTGCTTGCCTGAGTTGAAGTGTCTCGAGAGCAAAGAACTCTTTCCTCTCCAATGAGCGCCGCACCTGGATGGTGTATGCCACATGGGGCCACAAGTAGGCTTTAAGCATTATGGGGTCATACCGACCGAACGCTTTGCGAACAATGTCAAAGTGTTGATTACCGGTTCCTTAAGCCATCTCTGCTTGTTTTGAACATCTGAGATCGCTCTGTACTTGCACACCCAAGTTACGCTCCTGAAAGGTATTCCGTAGTGTGCGATCTCCAAGCTTCTAATCGATCACTGGATGATTAATTTGGGGAGCTCCTTGCACTTTTCTATGTGGAATTGGAGTTTTTCTCTTTAACGATCTATAAACGTAATTCGATTCATGTTGGAGGGAATCGTGAGCCTCCTTAAAACTAATCGCTCGACATGATTCAACATCATCGGCAAAAAGCAGGAAATCGGGGAGATAACTCTAACCAAGTTATTGGTAAACACCAGGAATAAGCGCGGCTCGAGAACTGATGTCTGTGGAACACCTTATTCCACCTAAATCGGGTTAGAGAGTGACACCCTAACCCGCAATTTATGCCTCCGTTGTAGAAGAAAGTTAGCAATACAACCAAGGATATGAACCCGGATTACATAGCTCTGTGGCCTTTGAAGTAGGTTGCAGGGAACCAGGCGGTCGAAATCTCTGGGCAAGTCCAGTTTGAAGACGTCGATTTTGAATCCGTCATCTGCCACTTCCATCCACTTCCCATACTATTCCAGTTTGAAAATGAACTAATTGCTAGACAATTCATTCGAAAC
>OX104063.1:213663467-213689197 GCA_944474145.2 Dicrocoelium dendriticum | reverse complement strand
GCATTCATTAAACAGAGACACGTATGGCGTTGTCGTGATGTCAGTCTCCAGCTCAAGGGAAGGGTGTGCTAGGCTTCTGTCCGTTCAGTACTCTCGTACGGTTGAGACTTGGCCTATTCGCTCGGAAGACATGAAGCGACTGTCAGTCTTCGACAATCGCTGTCTAGGAAGGATTGCTCGGGTGTGGTGGCAACACCACCTAAGCAACGCAGAAGTGCAAGACCGAGTGCTTGGGGCAAGCAGTGACAGTCTTCAGAACGTTATTCTCCGACGTCGCATACGTTGGCTCGGGCACGTTTTGCGCATGCGAGCCCATTGCCTTCCACGTCGAGCGCTATTTGCACTCCCAGGGAGCGACTGGAAAAAGTGGCACGGTGGACAGCCAATGAGGTGGAGAAGGAGCATGAAGAAGACCACCTCAAGTTTGGTGGCAGTCGGATCAGTCCTTCTACCAGATTGGGAACTACGAGATGCTGAATCACACTGGTTGGAAACATTTGACGTCATGGACCTCAATAGACATCAGTGGCGTGAACTTTGTTCTGCTATTATATTCTTCTTGATACACCCAAAACTCACAAAACAAAAACGAAAAAACAAAATGGCGTGTGTAAAACCTAGAAAATCGTTTCCCTTTATTTAATCCCAGTTGGTGTTTCTATCTTTCCACCTTTCTCTTCTGCCACGGTTCTGCTGGCACAACGTCCTTTAACTGATTATATATATATATGGTTGGCAGCATCCGGTTTCGGATTTGCCTGTCACTGTGGCCAGCCACAGGACGCCTGTGCCTATAGAGGGACCATGGATGGCTTACGCTGCACCACCCACAGCTCCATCCACACACCCCATATCCAGTGGAAATCAGAAGGAATAAGACCGGGAGGCATGTGGATGGGAACCACGTTTCATCAACGGAGCCGGCCCACACTCCTTCACAGCAAACACAAGCACGCTGTATGTGGGGAATCAATCACACACAAGGCGGTGGCTGGACCGTAGTCCGCTCCACACTGAGTGCATGGAACCACTCTTTGATCCTAACACGGCCACAAGGACCGTCCACCCCGTCCCCTCCAGCAACGACCAACTGTCTCCTGGAGCCTGTATGGAAGAGGTAGTGGGTAATAGACAGGTAGGCACCTTGTCAACATGCACATCAAGCGCAGCCACACCGGGGATATCAAACAACAGCCAATCACTTGAGAGAAAGATAACCAAGAAAATAAATCGTGTAATGCATAAGGAAACGGTGACAGAAATCCTAAATTAATGAGCATATGAAATAAGTTGTCTACAAACGAATACGAGGTAAGTTCACGAGGTCAGGAAGTTTATTTTACGGAGATGATGCAAACACGAAAATGTTATCGAAATAATTACAAGTGGCTTAAGCGACGTGTGCAAGTGTATAGAAGAGGGTATAAGTAGGCATTTATATGGGAAAGAAATGCATTAGGACAAAATTGAAAACCCACCACCTGAAATAAAGCGACTTAGCATGCAAGCACGCGGTTAGTAAATCGACTGTAGCGTACCTACAAACGCTGCGCCGGTTCTGCCTACGTTCTCTGCAGGACCCGTCGTCGCTTCGGTAGTGGTCCCGAGTGGCCTCACTCATGGCTCACTAGGCCAGACTGACTCAGGCACTCGCGACCGCATATGCTACAGCACCATGCGCTTGATGTCGATGGAGTACAATCCATCGGTGCTTGCCGCTTCCACACCTGCCGCTTCTTCTCTGCATGCATGAGGTCTTCCTCCCGCACTTCGGCAACTACCTTCGTGATTAGATCGCGCCATGTACGCCGATCAACCGCCTTTGATTCCCATGACATGCAATCAAGATTAGATCGTGAGAGGCTCACTTTGATCATGTCCTGGTAACGTAAATTTGGTTTCCCCACATGCCGCTTCCCAATACTCAGCTGACCGTATAAGAGTTGTTTCGGTATGCGTGTCGAATCCATACGGCTCACATGACTTAGCCACCTAAGGTGTCTCAGCAAAAGTATGCAGACCACTGCACACATCCCACTTTGGCGCAACACTTCCGTGTCTGCAACTCTGTCGAACCAAATGATGCGCAAAAACCGTCGCAAAGTCTGTTAACGGAACTGCTCGAGATATCGCACATCCCGACGGTACATCGTCCACGTTTCACTGCCGTATAGAAGAACGGACAGTACCATGGATTTGTACACCATAAGCTTCGTGCCAATGCTAAGCTGATGGTTGTGCCACACTCAGTATTCAAGCTTCCCGAATGCCACCACCGCTTTCGAAACACGCATAGGCACCTCACTGTGAAGCTGCTGGTCAGTCGACATCACACTCCCAAGGTAGCAGAAGCGGGAGGTGGCTCCACGACTTGGGCACCAGTGCTGATTCGCGGCAATATTGAAGATTGCAGCCCCGGTGAAAGATGAAAGAGTGAGACATTTTGCCTTGTGTAGATGGTGAGCCCGAATTTGGCCGCTGTCGAAACCAGAGCACTAGTCATGTGCTGCAACTCATCCGCGCTGTGTGAAAACAACGCACAGTCGTCAGCAAACAGCAACATACGGATAATTATATCACAGAATAGAGTTCTCGCACCGAAACGGCGGATGTTCAGCAACCCACCATCAATACGGGGCTCCACACGAACACCGTAAGCACAAGCGGCATCAAAACCACAGGACAACATTGCATGAAGATATATATTAAACAGGGCAGGAGCTAACACACAGCCTTGCTTCACACCAGAGACAACTGCAAAGTCATCCGAGGTCTCCACTCAGCTGCACCCTCGCTCGCATACCACTGTGCAGACATTCAAGTAACTTGTCAAATTTATTCGGACAACCAAACTTACCCAACACAAGCCACAATGCCTCGCGGTTCACCGTAACAAATGTTTTGGTGAAATCAACAAACAGTGTGTACAATGGCTGGTGTCGTTCTCTGCACTTCCCCTGCAACTAACAAGCCACAAACATCATATCTATAGTGTTGCGACCCGAACGGAATCCACACTGCTCTTCCGCCACGTTAGGTTCCACAACCTGAATGACGAGGCGGTTGAGCAGGATTCGGGCAATCACCTTGCCCACACAACTCAGCGAGTTGACGTCATGAAAATTCGTGCAACATTGCTTGCTCAATTGCCATTGTACAGTGGTAGCACAATGGCATCCTTCGGTTCAGGAGGCACCTCCTCCTCAATCCATATGAGTTGCACCAAGTGGTGCAGCGCAGTCACCAATGCCAGCTCGCCAGGTTTCAATATTTCTGTGGGATCCCGTCGGCACCGGCACAAGTGCCGTTTCACAACAGAACAACTGTTATCTACATCTCATCCAGTGTCGGCATGTCCACCAGACTCAACTTCACATCGTGCTGCTTCAGGCCGTTCAATGTAGGCTAGTGGATTTCTGAACGGTTGTTCAAGAGGCGCTCAAAGGGATTTCGCCAGATCTGCATTATGTCTGCAGTCTGTGTGCAGGTAGCGCCTGAACTACCAATCATCAGCGTCCTCAGCGGCTCCAATCTCGATCCATACACCGCCTTCAAGGAGTTGAAGAATTTCTCGAGTTAGCAACGTTCAGCGTACCGTCCCATCTCCTACGCTTTCCCCGTCCATCATGCATTTTAATACGACGGTGCTCTCGGGTAAGTCGCCGTCGAAGTTTGCGAAACTGACTATTCTTCCCCAAGTCACTGGGGTCTGCGACATGTGCAGCAAATGCTGCATTCTTCTCCGACACCAATGGGCAAATCGTCGCACTGTTCTCATCAAACAAATCAGGCCGTTTACAGTTTGCGCGCCCGATGGTTTCCTCGGCAGCAGCTGTCACCTGGTCGCGAATGTGGTGCCACAGATTACCCACTGTGGTTATGCATTCCACATCACACAGGCGTACAGCCATCGCCTTCTCCAGCTCAATACATCTCGCTACAGTTCCGAGGAAGAGAATGTCAAATTTGCACCTTCGATTCACGGCGGGAGTGCAATACATAGATTTACGAAAAGGCATGTACGGTTTGGTCCACACCAATCTGTGATCAGTGCCATACTCAGCTCCACACAGTACACGTGTCATGCGCACTTCACGCATATCATGCTGATGCACGTACATAGTCGAGCAGGTGAGCGTGACCACTCCGTGGGTGAATCCAAGTTGCTATATCACTCTCACTCAGTGCAAACCGAGTGTTCTTGATCGTCAGACCGTGAGTGGCACACAGTGAGAGCAGCCTGTCACCGTTCGCATACGCTGAACAAATGCCATGCACACCGATGACATCTGTCCACACCGATGCATCACCCTCAACGCGCGCGTTGAAATCACCCAGCAGAAATAGTCGGTCGCTCCTCGGAACAGACCGTATCGCGGAGGATAGCTCAGTGTAGAAGTGATCACGCGTGTCATCCGGAAAACACATGGTCGGACCGTACGTGCTGATAAAAGTGGCAAACTGACCCCTTCCGAGTCGTATGCGAATAGTCATCAGTCGCGCGCTGATGCCTGTTGGTTCACTCATCACCTGGTCATCTAGGCTATCGGATATCGCAAATCCCACCCCATGATCACATGGTGTTGAGGCTGCGTTGCCCACCCAGTAGAATGTGTAGCCAGCACATGCTTCATGCAACTTACCTTGCTCAGCGAGCCGGGTTTCACTGAGCGCCGCAATATCGATGTGGTAGCGCGTCAGTTCCATCGCGACGAGTGCAGTGCGTCGCACGGGGCGCTTACTTGAGTTCCGGTGCAGTAGTGTGCGCATGTTCCAGCACCTAACCTTGAGTGCTTTGCACGTTGGCATACCATTGCATTGGTGGACAATCGCACCCAAATTGTCGTTTTTGTTTCAAATTTTGCTTGAGGGACTCCGTCTGGAGGCTTCGGCTTAATAGCTTGACGCACAAGGCAGTGGGAAGCAGATCTAGCTCCGGAATTTGATTCCAGGGACAGATTGGGATCTGCTTTAGGTCCGTCACACTCAGTCTTTGAAGATCTGTAACCATACATATTTGTTTTGGAACCATCATTCTGGCTGTACCCACGGACGCCGCGGAATTTTCTGCTACCACGCGCTGGATCCTGCTTTTTCTCTGGAATTACTGTATTTTACGTGTGTTGCTGTGTTAGTTGTGCACCAAACTTTTTAGTTTCGTGTGTTCATCAATCCGTGAAAGTTTCGTGGAATTCCGCTTGATATCTTCGGAGATCTCAGTGATTTACGGCTGTGCCCGTCATTTTGGAATTTGTGATCGACATCTTGCTTGTCCTCGTGCTTGAAAAAATACAACAACTATGCCGAATATCATGCAACGACGTATCTGCGCTTCAGCTAATTGCGGCAAAGCCCTTAAAATGGGTATAACGTGCCGAAACTGCAGTGGCTCGTTCCACCCGAGCTGTATAGGAAAGTCCGCCCAAGAAGCAAGACAAATAAACAAGGCAGCTGACGCATTTTGGTTTTGTCCAACTTGCCAGTTAACTCCAGTGGTCGGTTGTTTATGTGAACTCATGGAAAGGTGCGATACTTTGAATGCGACAATCGCTTATTTGTTGAACGCCAGGCTTGCACCACCGGCCGCGAATATGGCCATGATTGTACCACAGTCGGTCAAAGAAAGCTCCACCTCGAGGCCGAAAAAAAGAGCTAGACGCTCAAGCCGCGCTGCAGCCTCAGTTTCTCCAAATCCCCTGCCTCATTCAACTCCCAAAAGCGGACGAACATCCAGAGTACTGATGTCCACACCTTTGAGTCACACGCCCCACCTCCATTCAACAGCAACCGCGGAAGCTCCGGGGCAAACCTCTTCCGCCGTAGAGAAAAGTCGGGCGTCGTACGCCTCAGTCGCCTCAATGCATACACCGGCTAAATTACCTCCGACTCCGGTGGCCTCACCAAGCAACAGTAAGTTGACCAGACTCCAACAACCAAACAATCCGTTTAACACCGTGTCTTTAAGTCATGGCAAATCTGCATCCAACGCAAGGAGCCAAGGCGCGTTAACCGTTGTGTGTACAAATGTTCCTGAATCACAGGCGAGTACAATAAAGGGGAAGCTGTTGGATGATCGTAATCAGTGGAAGTCTATATGTACTGCGATTGGCATTTCGGTTGAACCTGCAATGCTGAGACGAGTCACACGTCATCCAAATTCAGCGCACTACGGTGAACCCCGACTTCTACGGGTGATACTAAACTCCACCAAGGACACAGAGGCAGTTCTACTATCGTCCAACAGGCTTCGTCATTCATCACTCGAGGCGCGCATACTTCCTGATATCCCCTGGAACGAACGTCCGAAAAAGATGAGCAACCGTGAGGAAGTTCGTAAAGCCGAGGCGAAACGGACGATAATTGTGTACGGGGTTCCTGAGCTCCAAAACTCAACCTCTGATGCAGCGGATGCACATGACCGGGAGCAATGGAGTTACATCCGCCACGAAATCTCCCTCAATAATATCATCGCTAAGCGATTGACCAGGATTCCATTTTCACCCAACTACAAAGGGAACGGTCCCAGACTTATGAAGGTGGTGCTTCAATCTGAGTTTATGTTACCGCTCGCCTTGGAAAACTGGTCCAAATTCCGCGTGAAGCTGCCAGCGGAAATTCGGTTAAAGGCATCAGGTACGCTGCCACGGATTACCAACGACTCACGGGGAGCGATCAAATTGTTGAACCATCCACTCATGCAACTTTGTGAAGGCATGGATTTATCGACAACCGCAATATCCCACGAAACACGGCTGAACACGGGGGACCAGCAGGGCCCGGAAGGCCGCGATCAGTCGTCTAACCGAAAGCAAACTCAAAGGCAAACGTCACCACAAAAAACGGTTAATGGCCGACCCGTTAACGGTCGGCACAAACTCCATTTCTACCACAACCTGTGCTAGCTCACTCTTGGTTACAAAAGCACTATCCTGCATGTATACTAATGCACAAGGCCTCATAAGTAAGTTGGTAGAACTCCGTCACCGTTTGGCTTCGGAGCCTCGAGACATCATAATGATCGCCGAAACCTGGCTGAGCGGCGAAATCACAGACGCTGAGATTGCCATACCGGGTATGTCACTTCTCCGGAACGACAGAACGGGCAAGGGCGGTGGCGTGCTCATTTATTTCCGAACGAACCTTCGTTGTGAGCTCATAGACGATCCCCAGACTTGTGTCACCGACGTCCTTTGGTGCAAACTGTGGTTGGAACGCAACGACGTATGCCTTCTCTCTGTGGTTTACCGACCACCGAAATCCACTCCGGAAAGGGACAACAGACTTATCTCCGCTTTTCGCTCCGTGCTTAATCAGAAGTACAGCCACATCCTCGTTGCAGGAGATTTCAACACCCATGACTTGGAAAATCCAGCATCCGAGACAGAAGTGTTCAAGGCATATTTGCAAGAGCTACTCTCTAGCACCTTCTTGTATAACCACGTCACCGTTCCAACCAGGTTCAGAACAGGAAACAACCCATCGATATTAGATCTAGTGCTCACTAACGAAGAGCTCATGGTCGATGGACTAAAGGTGTGCAGTCCTTTGGGCCGTAGCGATCACGTGACTTTGCAGTTCGATTACATCTGCTACGCCGAATATCCAGCTGCGGAGCTCGAAACGAGGCAATCTGTTATCCATTACCACGTTCTGTCTGCTCTAGTTGAGAATACCAGTTGGACGTTTCTAGCTAACTGCACCCCAGAACTAGCCTGGGAGACATTTGCGAACACCATCACGTCACTAGTCATAGAAGCCTCAACACCAAAAGTTTCCCAACATCCCCGCACAGCGAAATCATTCTTGCGAAGCCGGACGCGAAAATGCATGACTCTAAGGGATCGGGCATGGCGCACGTATAAAAGCAACCCCAGCGCAGAAAACTGGACGGAATACGTTTCGCATCGCAACTACTGTGTGCTTTTGGTTCGCGAAGACAAGAGAACGCATCAGCAGGAGCTAGCCAAACGATTCTGTTCGAACAAAAAGCTTCTTTACAAACATGTGAATGGACTTCGCAAGGTGCAACGGGGAATCCCACCACTTAATACGACCAATGGGTATACACATACTGCGAAGGAGGCGGCCAACGCATTACGGGCCCAGTACTCCCCAATCTTCCAAGGTGTACAAGCCTCGACGTATATTCCGCCACTAGTTACCCCACCGTCCGTTTTATCCAACGTCACGTTCACTGCAGAAATGGTGCTGCAAAAGCTGCTATCCTTGCGTCCACACAGCTCTCCCGGGGCCGATAACATTCACCCGAAAACATTACAGGTAGCTGCCATCCACTTGGCCGAACCACTAGCTGCATTTTTTCAGCGCTGTTTCGATGAGAACATCGTACCTTCGAGGTGGAAACAAGGTGTAATAACGCCCATATACAAGGCAGGAAGTCGGTCGGATCCTGCCAATTACCGCCCCGTAACGCTTCTGCCTGTGATCGCCAAAGTCATGGAAGCGGTGATAGCAGATGCGTTAATGGGATACTTGGAAAACTACGGCATAATTGCGCCAGAACAGCATGGGTTTCGTCAACATCGTTCATGTACGACGAATCTGCTGATAGCTCGTGACAACTGGACCGAGACTGTCGATGAGGGAACAGGAGTCGATGTTGCATTCTTGGACTTTTCGAAAGCCTTCGATCGCCTAGATCATCGAATCCTGCTCATTAAACTCCAACAGTACGGTATCGGAGACCCGTTGTTAGGATGGATCGGTAACTTTCTCTCTGAACGGCAGTTAGAAGTTAGAGTTCGATCATCCTTTTCCGATCCGATTCGAGTGGGATGCGGCGTACCGCAGGGTTCGGTACTTGGACCTCGTTTGTTCCTGCTTTTCATTAACGATCTAGTAAGAGTTATTACGTCGAAATTCTTACTCTTCGCGGACGACCTCAAGGTTTGGCGGGCGATAAAACGATCGGACGACCATGAAGTCCTACAGCGTGACTTGAATGAGGCCTGGAATTGGTCGGTGAGAAACGCCCTGCCGTTTAATGTGAACAAATGTCGCGTTGTTCATATCCGCCATCGACAAGTCCACGTCTACAAGCTTGGGACACACGATCTGAAGACCACCACTCAGGAACGCGACTTGGGTGTGCTGGTACAGGAAGACCTCGGGTGTTCCAAACAGTCAGATTCCGCTTCTAAAAGGGGCAACCAGCACGTTGGACTCCTGCGAAGAGCATTCGGAATTTTGGATCCATCCATCTTCTCTTTGATGCTGAATGCCTACGTGCGTCCTCACGTCGAATATGCAATCCAGGCCTGGCAACCCTGGCTAAAACGTGACCTTGCAGCGCTTGAGACCCCACAGCGTCGAGCAACGAAAATCGTCAAGGGCTTGCGCCACACTCCTTACCAGGAACGACTGGAGATTCTCGGAGTGTTCAGCGGACGGTACCGGCGACTTCGTGGAGACCTCATACTAGTGTACCAGATATTGAGCGATCCCAGTCACGTATGCCGCCACCTCTTGAAGCTCAGCCCGAACACTAACCTTCGCGGTAACAGTTTAAAGCTGAGCCAACAGTACAGTCGTCTAGACTGTCGGAGAACCTATTTCTCCCTCCGGGTCTGCGGGCCCTGGAACGCCCTTCCAAACTCAGTTGTTTGTGCCCCCACATTAGATACGTTTAAAAAACGATTGGACGTCACACTCAGCGCCCTGCGCTTTGTTTTATAAACGAAAACGCTTGTATATATTTAGGCTGACCAGCCTCTTTGGATTTATACCCCAAATTCACGGTCGTAAATCTGTGCGAACCGGTGAGTACTCCATTTTTATTTGCTACCATCACCAACGATAACAATTTCTTAGCCAGTTTTGCGTCGTACCACTTTATCCCCCTAAAACTGTTATACTTCTACCTATTATCTCACTGACACTCCTTACTTCAACCACTTATGTGGTTTGCCAATTTGTTAGTATTTCTATTGCCAACCTGCGGGACTCGTTAAGTGTATGCTTTTTTACCCGTCATATACCATTGTTCCATTGTTCCATAGTTATGCACTTGCGACCACTGCAAGGAGCAGGTGGGTTTAGGTGGTTTTGCACCAATTTGACCAGGGGCTGCCTAGTTTGATGCGGGCAGTAGCAAATTGTTGAGCAACCGAAGGTATCCTCCCATCATCAGAGACAATGAATTTCGCTCATGCACTACGCCAGTCTAGCTGTGAGCTTATAACCCGTGGACCTGTTGTCTCCCATGGATAGGTTTTCTGGGAAGCGGGCCATATAGCATTTCGTAACCTCGGAAGAGGATGGACTAGGATACTGGCAGGGCGCCTACGCCTGACAGGAGAACGACTCGGGTCTTCAGCCAGTGTGGAGGTGTAGCGCATAAAGTATGGTGAGGTACTTTGCCGGAACTCCATTCTTCAGCAGGAGGTTCCATAAACCAGGTCGATCTAGCGAGACGAACACAGCGCGAATATCTAGGAAAGTGACAACGGTGGGTCTGTGTTAGATGTGACCATGCTCCAGGATTTGTCAAAGAGTAAAAATTTGCTTCACACATCCTCGACCGGGGCAAAAATTAACCTGCTCCTCCCTGTAGTGTGACTCAGGAGTGATGGATAACCTGCGGAGCATGATGGAGGCAACGGAAATCCGACTAACGTCCTTGTACTTGGCACACGAAATGCGAGCACCTTTCTCGAACAATCAACACTGAAAAATGATTTATCGCGGATAAAAAAGCATGTGCTTGACAAGTCCCGTCGGATGGTTAGAGTAAAAATTAAAATTTAAGCAATCATCGAATGAGTAATTCGTTAATTTTAGCGTCTACCCATTTAAATGCACTGCTACATAACGACAGTTGGAAGTAGGAATGGGATGTGCACAAACAAAATAGCATAACGTGCCTTTACAGTTCTGTAAATGCTTGAGAAAGAAAAAAGGAAACGACCACACTCACTCGTAATGCAACTTAGAAAGCGTTTCAGCAAGGCGTTTTTTGATTGGCGTTAAGTTAGGGGCAAAGATAACGTGAGTCGGAAGGATATTCCAGGCACGGGACACACGGAGGGAGAAATGGTTTCGTCGACAATCAAGCCGACTGAAGTGCGTAACTAGTTTGAGCTGGTGACCTCCCAGGTTGGTATTTTGCCTCAGCTACAGCAGATTGCGGCATGAGTGTGTTGGTTTCGTCAGTATTACATAAACCATGAGTAGGTCTCCTCGCTGACTTCGATATTCACGACTGTATAGTCGCAAGGACTGCAGTCTGTGCTGGTAGGAGAGATGAAACAATCATCTAGCTAGTTTGGTCGCTCTACGTTGTGGAGCTTCAAGTGCATCGACGTCGCGCTTGCGCCAGCGACGCCAGGCCTAGATCGCATATTCCACGTGAGGCGTCAAGTAGGTGTTCAGCCCTTGCGGAAAGATTGATGACTCGAAATTTCCGAAAGCCCTCCATAAAAGTCCAAAATCTTGACTGGCTCATTACCATGCCTTTTCAGCCTGTCTTGAGCAGCCAAGATCCTACCGCACGATCATCCCGAGGTCGTAGATAAGCTGATGGCATATGCTTACGACTTTGCACTTTGCCACGTTGAACTGGAGCAGGTTATCGGATAACCACGCATAAGTCCTGTCGAGATCTCTCTCCAATACCATGTGATCAACCGATGTCGTGATCTCGTGCCGAACTTTGAGATCATTTGCAAATAGTATGAAATTCGATTGCAGAACACTAGCAAGATCGTTAATGAATGCGAGGAATAAACGTGGCCCCAGTGCCGAACATTGGGGCACGCCACGCTTGACGTCAGTTGTGTCGGAAATGGATTTGCGGACTCTCATATTCAGGCTACCTTGAGCGAGGAACTTACCGATCCAACCGAGTATAGTGTCACCGATTCCATAAGTTCGAAGCTAGTGAAGGAGAATGCGGTGGTCCAAACGAGAAGTCCAGGTAGACGATGCCGATTCCCACTCTGGCATCGGCTGACTCTGTCCCGCTTGCTCGGGTTAGCAGCAACTTTGTAGTGCAGGGTCCATTTCGGCGGAATCTATGTTGCTGTGACACGAGGATGTTCTTGCTCTCAAGATATCTCATAAGCGCCCCTGCAATTATGTGTTCCATTATTTTGCATAAAACTGGTAGGATAGTGCTTGGACGGTAATTCGAGGACTCCGAACGATATTTACTCGTTGCGTCCGCGGGGAAAATATGATTGACTACCCCCAGCAAGAGGGGATCATTTCTTCCTGCCAGCTCTTCAGAAACAGAGACGTTGGCTGTTTGACAAGATGTCTAACCTAAGGCTGGGATGAGACCGATACGGTATTCCACTGGAATCGGCAGCAATGCAGGCAAATGCAAAAGCGATTTGAAATGGAGAACGACACGAACGTGTGCCGGTCTATGTAAACAATTGCTTACAGTCGAACACAAGGAGACGCTTTAGATGCCTTGAGTACAGCTTGAAAATATTACAGAAGGAGTTTACCATCGTACCTCAAACAAACTGGGGAATTGGCGGGCGATTACAAACATGAATGTGGTGGGCGATCCTCACAGCAACCTCTTTGTTTGGTTTCCGTGCAACGTCATTATAAGTAATGGGCGTGTGGGATCATTGCCATCCTTCGTGTATCAAAAAGTCGCCCAGTGCACTGCCATTCATTTGCGATTCATCTGTTGCTAATAATTTCCAAGATGCAGCGGATTTTTCTCTTGCACACACGGATGCCGGCTGTGACCATACGGTACGGTCTGATGTAATCAATCCAGGCTAATTGTTCAAGTATACTCATACGTACGGCCTTAATTATTTAGAAGATGAAAAGGCAGATTTGACTCTTCTATCGACATCATTTGGCTGCATTTGTAAAATGCATACTGAATGGAAATTTCGCTTAGCGCCGAACTCTATACTACTTCATAGGCCGTTCGAACTTTAGTGCCTAGATCCAGTCGTAAAATATCTGGTTACCCCGTCCTTGCTACCGTACACAACCTGCCCCGCATACATAGATAGCAACGAACTGATTGGCTCCACTTAAAAACGGCATTGTTTGCCCATGTTCCTTTCGTTAGATTTAAGAGATTACAGAGTTCCTGTGAGAAGTTGTGGTTATCCGAGTAGTTGTACAACGCGGTCATTTTCAGGTAAACCGCGCTAACCATTCGTGTCAAGACGGCCCCAGCCCTCTTCCAGTGAACGACGGAGGCGAGGATCTCTGGGAATTCTGCGTACGGTGGCTTTCCTAGATGATCTTACTGTTGGTCGAAACTTAGAAGAACTGCGCGAGCGCCTGTTCGCTGCATTCCGACGTATCCAAGAATACGATTTCCGTCTGAGGGCCGAAAAATGTAAGTTTTCCTTCGGTTGAGCAAGTAGTTCGAGATTAACGGATGCGAATAGTCGTTATTCTGACCCCGAAAACTTCCGAGCCATTTCCCAGATGCCGTCTACCGAAGATGTCGCTCAGTGGCAGTATTTTCTTGGACAAAATCAGCTACTACTGTGCCTTCCAGCCACAGCTACACAGTGTACAAGTCCCGCTCATTCGTTTGCTGCAGAATAAACTCACGTAGCACTAGACCCCACGCTTTTGTGCGTGTCAAATCAAAGCTGAGTTTCGACCTATCCCTGATGCATTAACACTCGATCTAGTCAATATTCTTCGCGGCTGATGTTTCTAAATAAGAAAAATCAGAGCAGTCCCCTTTCACCGTTCGTGAGATGGTTTTGGGAAAGCTATTATGCACATCTCACGCACGCTGACGTCCGCAGAGAATATCTACAGTCAGATCAAAAAGAAGGCCCTGGAGATCGTCCTTACCTTCAGTGTCGGCATTTCACCTTGCAACAAATGAAAATATTGTTACCTTATGTTGGGTGGTGAAATACTGATTTGTTCACCGAGCTGGGCAATGCGACTGCAGACATTTCGTCACAATGCGAGGTAGTGGTGATGGTGGTGGCGGTGGTGGTAGTACTAGTAGTAGTAGTAGTAGTAGTAGTAGTAGTAGTAGTAGTAGTAGTAGTAGTAGGAACAGTAGCAGTAACTTCGATAACCTGTTACTCTTCACACAAATCTAGATTTGTGAGAAGAAGCAGAACAACGCGACATAACCATCCAAATGAACTCAAAAGAAGCGTTCTACATCCATGTGACAAAAGTTTCAGTAAGGTACACTAATATTGCGGATACACAACGAAAAAGCATCAGTGGAAAAGATTCACGATACTGAAAAGATAAAAGTTGTTCATTTTCAATAAAATTAACTGTCTCGCAAGTGGCGTAGCATTATGATGGATCCAGTAACAGAACAGTATATATGTATATATATATATATATATATATATATATATATATATATATATATATATATATATATATATATATATATAATGTCCTGGACGCCTCCTCGTGGCGACCGCTAGGTGGGAGTTGGGTTTCGCCCTTCTCCCTGCTAAGATCCAGGACACCAATATGCATGAGTCAGTGAAGTGACCATGTGCTAGACCCGCTGCCTTTCGGGTGTTCACTTAATCGAAAGCTTTGGCAGAGGACCCGAGTCGTTCTCCTGTCAGGCGCAGGCGCCCTGCCAGTATCCTAGTCCATCCTCTTCCGAGGTTAGGAAGTGGTCGATGACCCTCTTCCCGTAAAACCTAGCCATGGGAGACAACAGGTCTACGGGTTATAAGCTCACAGCTCGATTGGCGTAGAGCACGAGCGCCAGGCATTTTCTCTGACGGTGGGAGGGCACCTCCGGGTGTTCAATGGTTTGCTACTGCCCACGTCAAGCCAGGCAGCCCTTGGTCAAATTGGTGTAAACCTGCCAAAACCCACCTGCGTCTGGCCGTGGTCGCAGGTGTCTCATACTACGGTCGCAAAATTTAAATGAATCGTTCCAGTACCTCCAAGGCTGCATGTTACGGCCGTCAAGCAGATCCCAATCTGTCTCTGCAATAACATTCCCGAGCTGGGTATACTTTCCACTGCCTTGTGGGTCAGGCTCTTGAGCTAATGGCTCTGGGCGGAGTCCATCAAGCAAACCTCCGAAGCACAACGACCATCTCGCGTGCGATTGCCCACCAATGCAATCGTAGGCCTGCACGCAAAGCACTCAGCATCAAAGCCTGCAACGTGCGCACACTACTGCACCGGAACTCAAGTAAGCGCCCCGAGCGACGCACTGCACTCGTCGCGATGGAACTGGCGCGCTACCACATCGATATTGCGGCGCTCAGTGAAACCCGGCTCGCTGAGCAAGGTAAGTTGCATGAAGCATGTGCTGGCTACACATTCTACTGGGTGGGCAACGCAGCCTCAACACCATGTGATCATGGGGTGGGATTTGCGATATCCGATAGCCTAGATGACCAGGTGATGAGTGAACCAACAGGCATCAGCGCGCGACTGATGACTATTCGCATACGACTCGGAAGGGGTCAGTTTGCCACTTTTATCAGCACGTACGGTCCGACCATGTGTTTTCCGGATGACACGCGTGATCACTTCTACACTGAGCTATCCTCCGCGATACGGTCTGTTCCGAGGAGCGACCGACTATTTCTGCTGGGTGATTTCAACGCGCGCGTTGAGGGTGATGCATCGGTGTGGACAGATGTCATCGGTGTGCATGGCATTTGTTCAGCGAATGCGAACGGTGACAGGCTGCTCTCACTGTGTGCCACTCACGGTCTGACGATCAAGAACACTCGGTTTGCACTGAGTGAGAGTGATATAGCAACTTGGATTCACCCACGGAGTGGTCACGCTCACCTGCTCGACTATGTACGTGCATCAGCATGATATGCGTGAAGTGCGCATGACACGTGTACTGTGTGGAGCTGAGTATGGCACTGATCACAGATTGGTGTGGACCAAACCGTACATGCCTTTTCGTAAATCTATGTATTGCACTCCCGCCGTGAATCGAAGGTGCAAATTTGACATTCTCTTCCTCGGAACTGTAGCAAGATGTATTGAGCTGGAGAAGGCGATGGCTGTACGCCTGTGTGATGTGGAATGCATAACCACAGTGGGTAATCTGTGGCACCACATTCGCGACCAGGTGACAGCTGCTGCCGAGGAAACCATTGGGCGCGCAAACTGTAAGCGGCCTGATTTGTTTGATGAGAACAGTGCGACGATTTGCCCATTGGTGTCGGAGAAGAATGCAGCATTTGCTGCACATGTCGCAGACCCCAGTGACTTGGGGAAGAATAGTCAGTTTCGCAAACTTCGACGGCGACTTACCCGAGAGCACCGTCGTATTAAAATGCATGATGGACGGGGAAAGCGTAGGAGATGGGACGGTACGCTGAACGTTGCTAACTCGAGAAATTCTTCAACTCCTTGAAGGCGGTGTATGGATCGAGATTGGAGCCGCTGAGGACGCTGATGATTGGTAGTTCAGGCGCTACCTGCACACAGACTGCAGACATAATGCAGATCTGGCGAAATCCCTTTGAGCGCCTCTTGAACAACCGTTCAGAAACCCACTAGCCTACATTGAACGGCCTGAAGCAGCACGATGTGAAGTTGAGTCTGGTGGACATGTCGACACTGGATGAGATGTAGATAACAGTTGCTCTGTTGTGAAACGGCAATTGTGCCGGTGCCGACGGGATCCCACAGAAATATTGAAACCTGGCGAGCTGGCATTGGTGACTGCGCTGCACCACTTGGTGCAACTCATATGGATTGAGGAGGAGGTGCCTCCTGAACCGAAGGATGCCATTGTGCTACCACTGTACAATGGCAATTGAGCAAGCAATGTTGCACGAATTTTCATGACGTCAACTCGCTGAGTTGTGTGGGCAAGGTTATTGGACGAATCCTGCTCAACCGCCTCGTCAGTCAGGTTGTGGAACCTAACGTGGCGGAAGTGAAGTGCGGATTCCGTTCGGGTTGCAGCACTACAGATATGATGTTTGTGGCTTGTTAGTTGCAGGGGAAGTGCAGAGAACGACACCAGCCATTGTACACACTGTTTGTTGATTTCACCAAAACATTTGTTACGGTGAACCGCGAGGCATTGTGGCTTGTGTTGGGTAAGTTTGGTTGTCCGAATAAATTTGACAAGTTACTTGAATGTCTGCACAGTGGTATGCGAGCGAGGGTGCAGCTGAGTGGAGACCTCGGATGACTTTGCAGTTGTCTCTGGTGTGAAGCAAGGCTGTGTGTTAGCTCCTGCCCTGTTTAATATATATCTTCATGCAATGTTGTCCTGTGGTTTTGATGCCGCTTGTGCTTACGGTGTTCGTGTGGAGCCCTGTATTGATGGTGGGTTGCTGAACATCCGCCGTTTCGTTGCGAGAACACTAGTCTGTGAGACAACTATCCATATGTTGCTGTTTGCTGACGACTGTGCGTTGTTTTCACACAGCGCGGATGAGTTGCAGCACATGACTAGTGCTCTGGCTTCGACAGCGGCCAAATTCGGGCTCACCATCTACACAAGGTATAAGGTCTGTCGCTTTCATCTTTCACCGGAAGTGCAATGTAGAATTTTGCTGCGAATCAGCATTATTGCTGAAGTACTGGAATCCACCTCTATAGGACGTACTAACTTGTTTTTTATTCATGGGAATCGAAGGCCGAAGGTGGGCGTGCATAGCACGACCTGATCACCGGGGGCCGTTGCCGATGTGCACGAGAAAGTCCTCATGCATGCAGAGAACAAGCGGGAAGTGCGGAAGTGACGGGCTTCAATAGGCTGTACCCCATCTACTCCGGGCGCATGGTGTTGTAGCAAATGCGGTTGCGAATGCTTGAGTCAGGCAGATTTGGTAAGCCACGTGCGAGGCCATTCAATTCCGGCATCGAAACGACGACGAGTTCTGTAGAGGACGTAAGCAGAACCGGCGCAGCGTTTGTAGGTTCACTGCTTGTTTGTATGCTGAGTCTCCATTTTCAAATTATGTGTTTGCTACCTTGTCTCAGTGTTATTTTCTTACCTCATTTAATGTGCACTTGAATAATCCATTAAACTGCACATCTCTCTTAAACTAAAGGTGGTTAACTTCGCTTATCTTTTTCTCCTTCTTACCTATGTGTCTAGATGCCTTTTTCTGCCATCCTGAATCTATCACGGCTATTTTGATAATCCTTTTATTTCATATGCATATTTAGCGACATATCGTATGGTAAATTCGATCTATTTTATTCAGTATTTCATTCCATGTGGTTGGCTGTTGTTTGACATCCCCGGTGTGGCCACGCTTGATGTGCATGTTGACAAGGTGCCTACCAGTCTACTCACTACCTCGATTATGCTGTCTCCAGGACACAATTGATCGTTACTGGAATAGACGAGGTGCACGATCATTGAGATCGTGCTAGGCACGAAGACTGATTCCATGCAAACAGTGTGGAGCGGACTAAGGTCCAGCCACCGCCTTGTGTGCGCTTGATTCCCCAAATACAGCGTGCTTGTGTTTGCCTGTGAAGGAGTGTGGGCCGGCTCCGTTGATGAAACGTGGCTCCCATCCACCTGCCTCCCGGTCTTATTCCTTCGGGTTTACACTGGATATGGGGTGTGTGGTTGGAGCTGTGTGTGGTGCAGCACAATTCACCCATGATCGCTCTATGGGCGTTGGTGTTCTGTGGCTGTCCCCCTGGAGGCCACAGTGACTGGCAAATCCGGATACGGATGCCGCCAACCATACAGACAGGCTATCTAAATAAACTATCTTGTTGCATATCTTTGGGGGTTCTGAGTTACCAACAGAGTTGTGGTGATTGGTTTTCTTCTGCGTTTCAATCTAGGGGTAACCCTCTCCTTGTCACTACAGCCTGATGCTCGCTAACTATACGCTGAACCGTGAACTTACTGGAAAGTGATGCCAAATCAACTTAATACTTTGGTTTATGCAGGACAAGCTGGTGTATATGCAACCAGAAAGTATGACAAATGGCAGTACAATTATAGTTACCTGGGCCCATCTAAAAGATCATTAAAACGAGCGCCTAATTCCTCTGCTGTTATTAATTGACACAAAAATGAAGTTCGAATAACTCTTATAAAGGCAGTACCCAATCATGATGCATGCAAAGATACTTCACAGTGACTGGCTTACTTGTGGTGCAAAATTCGTTCTCCCGTTTAAACCAGTCGTCCATATACGCTTCCCCTACATCTTCCACTAGAGGAATGTCTTCCCGCAGTAGGTTTCTCAACTCGTTGGTTATCAAGTAAGTGAAGTCGGATGATGATGCAACTTCATCTACACGGACGGGTTCTAATTTTCGTGGGTCACGAATCCACGTGTGGGACCGCCATACGACTATAATAGTGAAAGAGCAAATTAATAAGACCACCCGTCTTATCCTCCGGTGGTATAGCAGCCAACAGAAGCGCATTCGTATTGTAGCGAAATTGGGCAGGCGAATCTTTTAGCCACTTCGCCCACAGCTTGCCAGTGTTTGGGCGACTTGTTCACATGATTCCCAGCCAATTGGATGCAAGTAAGAGACGCATAGTGGAAAATCGATACACGGTCTATCGAATCCATAGGTGGTTTCGTCGTTGGCCATCGAGAAGCAGACAGGTGCCTAGTTCATCTTGCAGTCGCCAGTATCTTGTGCAATTTGTCGAGATGCAAAGCGCCCCAGCAAGGCTCCGTACAGTAGCAAATAGTATCAGTAGTTGCAAGCTCTACTCGATTGGCGAGTAGTTTAGAACGACCGTTTTCACTGACCAATGACAGATGATATTTAGGGTGAATGAAGTAGGCGTCAGTGCAACGTACAATCAGTTGTCACTCGATGACTGAAGTTCATTCAAGTAACATATGCATTTCTCTACAACCGTGCATGGATTCCGTGCCGGAAGACAATGGGGGATTGGTCATAGACTCTGCATTTAACGTCGACAAGATCCTACGAGAGTTGGTTCATCCCAGCGGGCTTTGGCAATGGGGCATTGTTCTCCTTCTTATGTTCAGTTGCACTTCCGTAATGACATTCCCCGTTTACGCAAATTCAAGTCCTCCACATCGCTGTCGAATGGAATCAAGTGTGGAACTATTCATACGAGAACGAAACCTGTCTTTTGAGGAGGTTTCGTCTGGTATAGGGCCTTGGAATCTGGATCCACCTTATACCTCAGAGGGAGGGCGAGGATGCTTTCGTTATAAACTGAACTGGACTACAATTGATTTAGAGAAGGTGTTTCAGCCAAGACATAATGAAACACTGACGAAAGAATTAGAACCATGTGTGCTTGGGTACGTTCAGGAAGAAAATCCCCACTACTATCCAGGAAATGTGGTAATCGAATTCGAAACATTTTGCGACCGCGCGTGGCTCGTTCCCCTGGGGACTTCGTTATACATGTGCGGGGCGGCTGCTGGAAGTCTGCTAGCTGGATGGTGGGCAGGGCGGTATGGTAGAAAATTCGCATTGCTCTTACTTTCCCTGATTGAAGTTATTAGCGGCATTTGGTCGTCATGTGCAAGAGATTACACTAGCTACGTGCTATCTCGATTTATTATCAACCTTGGAAGCACGGGCAAAGCAAATATTGCAGGCGTTCTACTGCTGGAACTGACTTTAGCTCAGTACAGGTCCACATTTCGCGCTATGCTATCACTTGGAATCGCCTTCATGTATCGGGCCCTCATGGCCTTGTGTGCCTTCTATATCCCAAACTGGAGGTGGCTCAACATTGCTGTCGTAAGCCCAGGATTATTGAGCATATTATACTTCTTCCTTCTTCCTGAGTCCCCAAGATGGTTGTTTTCCCAAAAGCGGTACAAAGATGGCATGAAAGTGTTGTACACCGCCTATCGTGTGAATCACTTTAAAAGAAATAAGGATAATTGGCAAAAACTGCAGCAACTCATGGTTTGGGCTGAGATGACAGATAAACCGGTCATGGAAGCGAAGGCAAATGGCGAGCTTCGGGACACGCGACTCACGCGTCGCTTGTGTAGCTGCTCCACGCTCAACTCCATCACCAGTCGACATCTGGTCAAAGAAACCATCTTGGGAACTATGATTCTGACTTGCATTACAATGTGTCTTCCTGGCTTACTGTTCTACGCTAGAGCGGTGCGACATTACGTTTATGCAGTGGGCTTCTTTAACGCTGCTACCGCTATTCCCGGTCTGATGGTATTTTTTCTTTTCTATAGATTTATTCGATCACGAAGGTGTCCATTTTTATCACTTATGTGCATGACAGCTGTTGTGCTTGCCGTAGGCTCTGTATACACTATGAGTTGGTACCAATCCTCAGAGGTGGTGCTGATTGTGTGCTCTAACATCGGGCTACTTCTTTTACAAGCGACCGCGAATATGTGCCTACTGTATATCCCGGAATTGTACCCATCCGACTTACGATCCCAAGGATTCGGACTAATTCTGTGTGTATCAAAAATCGGCGGTATTATATGCAGTTTTGTGAACACAGCTGGTGAAAACCTGTGGCATGGATTCCCAGTTCTCATCTACTCTGTGGTAATGCTGCTAGCAGTGTTCTCCACTATGTTCCTTCGAGACACAAGCGGAGAGAATCTTCCGGATAATTAGCTCCGTCTACCCACACGCTATGCGTTTGCGCCACCGGCTAACTTCTGGTTGTCGGCTGAATGACATCCTTTTTCCATTTCGGCCAAAATTTCAATAATTATCTGATACACCCTTAATCCTTGTACACTTTTCGTAGTCGTATATAATACAGAGTATGGATACAATGTTCCCTACTTCTGGAAGGTAAGTGTGACAACTAGGGTGAAAAACGCGTCACGCCATTCGTTATGACCACATTTCGCTGAGTTTATGTACAGTCGCATGAGGTTCCGGTCCGCGTCAAACCTGGGAAAGTTATACATTTTCACAGCAGTGTTTATTGAACTGTATATCAGATCGCAATTGGTCCCAAATATCTGTATTTGTTTTCAGGTGTATTGTCTGTCGCTATGGGAACTAAAGACTTTTCTTTCTTTCTGTCAGCTCTCTCCAATATCCACTTGGTGAGGTATACCCAGTTCTTCATCCACAGTTTACAAAACGAATAAAACTTATTTCTCGATGGTGCGAGAATGTTCCTACGTAGGTAGAGATCAAATGTTACACATGTGTTTCACAGATGGTCTCATCCAAGAGAAGATTAAAGAGTGATCAATTCGGCTTGTGGAATTGGTATATATGTCAGTATGTATGTGCGGTACCTCATTGCTGATCTATATAGTAAGTTCATATAGATATCACGTTCATTGCTTTAAGGGATTGAAACAGTTGTGTATACTTAGGATAACTGGAAGAGTGGTTCCTCGTATTCATCTAAAAGCTTCCATAGATCTGCCTTCATCAGTTACTCGTTGTGGTTTTTCCGTAGTAAATCCCTTTGGCTTTTGCTTGTCGCAAGCATCGCCGGTTCGAATTCGCGTGAATGCAGGAGACCTCGCAGTATACTCAGCCCAAGCACGACCGTAGGTGGTCATGTGGCAACGAAGCGTCGGTTCGATGGGCCGATATAGTCTTGATGCCATTTTTAGTTGTTGTGGATCATTTACAATCTGATATCGTGTGTATTATTGGTTGTTTTCATAAAGCCACGTACGCAAGGCAACTAAAAACACCTACTACTCCAGATCTGTGTTTCACGAAATGTACTGCCACGTGAAACTCGGGTGCTGCGGTGACTTGTTTGGTAATGTAGCCGGTGGTGATTTCACTTTCAACGGCACTGGCGCATCCGTCGGCGCAATACAGGTGGCTCAATGAGCTATCAAGGCGGGGTGACCAGGAAATATTTTGGCATCAGTTCGAGCTTTGTATTGCTCAAACCGAGATGGTGTGAACACATCAAATTATGCGAATGGTCGGACCAGCTTACTATCAGTTGGCCACTTCCGTCCTGTTTTGCGCGGACGGAATGATGTCGAGAAGCCGGATAAGCTAAGAAGGATACAGTGCTGAGCTGGTTGGAGGATGTATCAGGCTTTTCATATTAGAGTTCAGCTACAATATCTTTTTAAGAAAATACCCTATATTACCGACTAAAAGCCCGTGCATAGATGAGCCGTCAGTATAAGGTTGCAGCATCAAATTTATCCAGTCGTAAGTCCCTGTACTAGCCGACCCCACAAAAGCCAGCAAAAGAAAAATGAAAATGTCTCGCCACGATTTTGCCATCATTACCTGCTCTCACTTGAGTGTGTTCACGTGAAACCTGATCCACTATTGGTCAGTTGTGGTGACCACGATTTTATAATCGCAGTCAATGGGGCGTAGGGCTGTCAGAAAAGAGTTTCACCACACCGGACGGTGAACTGACCAGATGTTAAGTAACATGAAACAGGTAAGGCTGCCGACAATATAGCGTAAGCTGAGAGGTAGGCCTCTTGCATGTGAACAAAACTATAGAGCATTGGGTGAGAGCAAAGTTCACTGTCAGAGAACTGTGACGACGTACTTCTAAGACACCGGATCGCCTGTCATAACATAATGTTAAATGCTTTTGATTCGCTACTGTCATCCCTCGCGAACGTCAAATGTGCAGTACACCAAGAATTTTCGACAAAACCAGCGTGTCGATTTATAGGCTAGCTTTGGGCGCCTCTGAACAACGGCTAGTACCAATGCTGATCAACGCGTGTATTCGTCCTCACGTTGAATATGTAATTCAGGCCGGGTGTCCATCGTCAAAACGACACATTCGCCTGCTGGAGCGACCCTAAAGTAGAGCAACAAGGACAGCGCGTGAACTATGCGGTATCAGTCACGAACTGCGTCTTAGTGTACTCGGTGTGTTCTCCTCAGACTACGGACGACCTGGCGGAAATCGCATCCTCACATACCGGATACCAACTGAAACGAGCATTGGTGTACATCACTGCTGACCCTAGCCCCTTAGAGACAAAGTCGAGGCAACTACCTGAAACTAATGACGCAACACTCCCGTTTGAACTGTAGAAAGTATTTTTACTCACATAGTATCTGATCCCGCTGGAATGCGTTACAAATATATGTGGTGAACACACTAGACATCACGACATTCGAAAGACTATTAGACTTTTATCGGTGATAAATGCTACACAACAGTTTGATTAAGGGCAAAGTAACCACTGATATTCCATGTTCCACGTTGGAACATTGTGCTTTTAATTTTCTTTTGCATATCCATCCTATAGGGCTTGTGAAGTTATTCTTTTTCTCCTATCATATACTATTAAATTAGTAAAAATCTTTGTTCGTCGCAATCAGCCGACAATTCAGATATGCCGATCAGCTGTCCGGAAAAGCACCAGACGGCCGTTTCGCCCTATTGGGGCTCACCAGTGGTGCGCATCCTTCGGTCCTCTATGGAGGATCGAACCCATGACTGCTAGTGGCTCTTGCCAACTAGCCCGCAGCTTATGCAACTGCGCCATGGAGGACGGTACCTGACTATCGTGAATTGTTAGCTAAATGCGATATAGCCCGACGCATCCTCCACTGCCATGCAGGCACCGGACAGCTGATCGACATATCTGAATTGTCGGCTGATTGCGACGAACAAAAATACCCACCAAAATCCTTCCATTCACAAGTAAAAATCTTGCCTAGAAAACCGTCCGTCAGTAGCAGATGGTGCTAGGTTGAGGTAAGTACTGGTGGGTAGTGAACTCCTGGATGCATTTTGCATGCAACTTTTCTTCAAATTCATTATAGCCATTTTATAAGCCGACCCCTCTCTACAGAAAAAAAATGGTCCAGAAATTATCGGCTTATATTCGTTAGTATACGGTAGTTGTAGATATCATTGTTCTACCTTGTATCCAATAAAGAAGCTCGCTTTCAAAAGTAGTAACAAAGATGCAATAAAGAGTCAGTTCCCTTCTATGCTTTAAAGCAGTACTTACACCGGTGGTTTGTAGACCAGTAAAAACTACTTTTCACAGAAAACAAGACCTGAAGACCGGAATTGCGCATAAAATGGGTTCCTTGCCAACATCGCCTTACGATAGGCGCCAAAAAGCTGTCCAATTGACATAAGTTTCTGACACTCAGAAGATTTTCCCCAGCAATCCGCCATTCGTTCTTCCGAATCACTATCCGGTCTACCATCAGTTTCGAGTCGTGCTCATCAGTAATCTCCACTAACTCTCACATTTGTTTTCGTTAAGGCCAAAATCGTTAACAAGCGAATAAAATAAAAGTGACTAAAAGGTTGCGATGGTCGTATACTGGGTCCGGGAGTGGTACCTTCGAGCTTCTGCAGAAGGTCTCGTGCTCTTGGTTGCGCTGTATCCTGCGGGAATTTGGTTGAGGATTACACTTTCGGTACGTCCATTGAATTTTGCGCGGAACTTCATCTGTATGGGAGGTTATTTCAAGTAAGTGTGTAGTAACCCATTATATCACTTGCCACGGTGCCCCTAAATGTGTTGCTTAGCATGAATACCTTGCCAATTCACTTGAGGTGCCAGCGCATTTGTCATAAGCGTCTGAAGGATGTCGAGCATGTTATCGAACAGCGATTTGCCACTAAGTTGTGCAAAGTTGACAATCTGAAAAAAGGATTATACTAATTTGCTTATTACCATCTCCATGTTGTCCCGGTTTGCAAGCTTTGTGTCCCATGCGATGAGCTTCTCGTCGGATTACATCTGTAAAGTTACTGGACAAACTGTAGCTACCCTATCACTTATCAGGTAACGGTATACGGAGTTTATTATAAAATCCACGGTACGAATGTGTTCTCACATGTGAACAAACTCATGTATTAAGTGTTCTAGCCTGACTAGGGCCGCATA
>OX104063.1:213646945-213662971 GCA_944474145.2 Dicrocoelium dendriticum | reverse complement strand
ACAATTTTTGTGACTCGTTCTGAAGTAGGAACAATGGAACAATGGTATATGACGGGTAAAACAGCATACACTTAACAAGTCCCGCAGGTTGGTAATAGAAATACTAACAGATTGGCAAACCACATAAGTGGTTGAAGTAAGGAGCGTCAGTGAGATAAAAGGTAGAAGTATAACGGTTTTAGGGGGATAAAGTGGTACGAAGCAAAACTGGCTAAGAAATTGTTATCGTTGGTGATGGTAGCAAATAAAAATGGAGTACTCACCGGTTCGCACAGATTTACGACCGTGAATTTGGGGTATAAATCCAAAGAGGCTGGTCAGCCTAAATATATACAAGCGTTTTCGTTCATAAAACAAAGCGCAGGGCGCTCAGTGCGACGTCCAATCGTTTTTTAAACGTATCTAATGTGGGAGTGATCATCAGACTCTTGTTTTCAATATCAGAGTTGGAAATAGCTGTGGCAAGTGGGCAAGCCTCAAACATGCCTGCGTCCACTTCTCCAACCATAGACACTTCACTTGGAGATTCAGCCATGACACCGATAGCTCACAGCCGAAGGAAATCCGGTGCAGATAACAAGCAGGTAACGTACGCATCGATTGCATCGACAAACACATCGGGAGCGACACACATAAGTTCATCTTCAGTACCGGGCATGCTTGGCGCAAAGCAGCTTTCATTGTCAACTCCAGTGGTGCCCTCTAAACAACCTGAATTGCCGGCAAAAAGTATAAAGCCAACACTCGCTAGACAAAACCACGCTGCGCTAACTCTCATGTGCACCAATGTTCCCGAATCCCAATCTGGCACAATAAAAGGCAAGTTGCAAGACGATCGCAACCAGTGGAGTTCCATCTGCGAGGCGATTAACATTCGGGTTGAGCCTGCAATGCTGCAACGCGTAGCACGTCACCCGACCTCAGTGCACTCTGGTGAACCTCGAATACTTTGAGTAACACTAAACTCAGCAGATGAGACAGAGGCTGTCCTGCTCTCAGCAGTTCGTCTTCGCAACTCACCGAGCGGATTGCGCATATTACCTGATCTACCTTGGATAGACCGCGCAAAAGAAGCAGTGGAGCAACGCGGTATTGCTACTAGGGATAGCAAGAAAACAATATTTGTTCATGGTGTTCCCGAGCTCCTGCATGCTTTTGATCACGATGCACAAACACATGACCGAGAGCAGTGGTGCTACATCCGCGAAGCACTCTCCGTTAACAATGTTATTGCCAAATCCCTAACAAGAGTTCCGTTATCACCTAACTACAAGGGCTGCGGTCCAAGGCTAATGAAAGTAATACTACACTCCGAGGGAATGACGCAAGTTCAGTTGAATAGCTGGTTAAAGTTTCGAGCTAGGTTGCCAACAGAACTACGGCTAAAGGCAGCAGGCGAACGTCCAAAAGTCGGAAGAAATTCGATGAAACTTGCAAACGCTGCAAATTCTTTATTCGCACAGTCCTTCGGAGAGATCGACACAACAGCGCCCACGTCACACAGGAGGACCGAGCACAGCACGATTGAACCATCAGTTTAGGAACGCTCAATAATGTCATGTAACACGAATGAAATACACAAACCAAAAAACGATTAATTGCCGGCCACCTAACGGCCGGCTTAAAAACGAACACAAACTTGACATCCACCAATGAACTCCTAACCACAAAAGCCCTATCTTGCATGTACACAAACGCATAAGGCCTTCGAAGCAAGTTGGCCGAACTTAGAGAATTCCATGCCTCCCAACCGCGGGACCTCGTCATGATTACAGAGACATGGTTAAACCCTGAGATAACCGACTGTGAGATCAAGTTACCCGGTATGTCGCTGCTTCGGACCGATAGAACCGGAATGGGTGGCGGTGTGATTTCTTCTATAATACAAGACTCCGATGTGAAGTTATCGATCACCCGGAAATCCGAGCTCCCGATTCGCTTTGGTGCCGCCTTTGGTCGCTAAACAAGGACACATGTCTACTAGCCGTGGTTTATCGCCCGCCAAACTCAACGTCGGAAATGGACTACAAACTGTACCACGTTTTTCAGTTTGCTTTGAACAAGTCCTACACCCACATTCTTATCGCGGGAGACTTTAACGTGCACGACCTAGAAACGCCGGCAACCGACGGTACGCAGTTTAAAGCCTGTTTGCAAGAACTTATTGCTAGCCACCCTCTTTACAACCACGTAACCTCTCCCACCAGATTTCGAACTGCTAACAAGCCGTCGATACTGGATCTTGTGCCAACTAACGAAGAACTCATGGTTGGCGGGATAGTTACAAGCACACCACTGGGTCGTAGTGATCATGTCACTCTACTCTTTGATTATATATGCTATGCCGAGTACCTGGAAAAGGAGGAGGATAAAGTGCACACTGTCACGCACTACAATGTGTTGTCCAAGCTTGTTAAGGATACATCTTGGACTTTCTTAATCGAATGCCCCCCAGATCTGGCCTGGGATATGTTTACAAGGACTTTGAGCACACTGGTAGCGCAAGCATCGGAACAGAAGTCCTTCCAACCCAAAACCAGAGTAAGTCATTTCTGAGGAGCAGAACACGTAAATGTATGTCCCGGAGGGATTTGGAATGACGAAATCACCAGGGTTGCCCGAATGCCGAAACCTGGACTGCATACGTGACACATCGTAACTTCTGTGTGAAACTGATCCGCGAAGACAAGGTCACGAATCAGCAGAACTTAATGAAGCGATTCTGCACTAACCGCAAACTCCTGTACAGGCACGTTAACGGCCTTCGAAAGGTAAAGCGAGGGGTTCTAGCGCCAGTCACGGCTGATGGGTGCACGCCATCAGCAATGGAAGCAGCTGATCTCCTACGGCTTCATTACTCTCAAACGTTCCAACAAGTGTCGAGCCCAAACATTCACCTCATTTCTAATACTCCACCATCTGGTTTAGAAAACATCACCTTCACTACGGAAGCTGTGTTGAAGAAGTTGTTATGCTTGCGTATCCACAGTTCTCCCGGAGCTGATAACATCCGACCAAAGGCTCTACAGGCAGTAGCTAGTGATCCAGCAGAACCACTGGCTGTTTTCTATCAGCGATGTCTAGAGGAAAACCTTATTCCACCAATATGGAAGCAAGGGGTCATCACTCCTATCCATAGAGGAGGTAGCCGCACTGATCCTGCAAACTACCGTCCAATAACACTACTTTCCTTACTATCCAAAGTGATGGAATCAATCTTGGCAGACGTGCTGATGCAATATTTGGAAAGCCACAATTTAATAGCCCCAGAGCAACTTGGCTTTCGTCAAAAGCATTCGTGTAGTACTAACCTATTAATTGCACGTAATAGCTGGACTGAAGCTGTTGATGATGGAGTTGGAGTAGATGTCATCTACCTGGACTTTTCAAAAGCGTTTGATCGTTTAGACCATCGAGTTCTCCTTCAGAAGCTTCGGAACTACGGCATTGGCGATCCAATCCTGAGTTGGATTAGCAATTTGCTACAAGAACGACGGCTAGTGGTGAGAGTCCGAGAATCATTTTCTCATGCAATCGACGTGACGTGTGGAGTACCACAAGGCTCGGTTCTTGGACCTCGTCTATTCTTGGTGTTCATTAACGATTTGGCGAGATCAATTACTTCCGATTTCTTATTTTTCGCTGATGATATCAAGATATGGCGAAGGATCAGAGGACCGGAAGACCATGAACGGCTCCAGCACGATCTTAACACAGTGTCGAACTGGTCAGTTCAAAACGCTCTACCGTTCAACGTAGACAAATGTCGCGTAGTACAATTACGCCATAGACATAACTACACCTACATACTTGGGACAAACGAACTGCAGAGTAGCTCCCAGGAACGTGATCTTGGTGTGATCGTACAGAGCGACCTCAACTGTTCAAAACAGGCTGAGGTAGCTGCCAAAAGAGGCAACCAGCACGTCGGCATGCTGCGAAGGGCATTCGGGAGATTTGACCCATCAATCTTCCCAATGATGCACAATTCCTACGTGCGCCCGCATGTTGAGTACGCAATCCAAGCTTGGCAACCTTGGTTGAAACGCGACCTAGATGCGATAGAGGCACCACAACGAAGAGCAACAAAAAATGTAAATGGCCTGCGCTATCACTCTTACCACCGAAGGCTGAAGTTGCTGGGAATTTTCAGCGGACGTTATCGAAGGCTGCGCGGCGATCTCATATTAGCGTATCAGATATTGAGTGACCCCAACCACGTATACCGCCATTTGCTGAAACTTAGCCACAACACGCAGCTCAGGGGTAACTGCTTAAAGTTGAAGGAACAATATAGCCGTCTAGAGTGTCGACGGAATTACTTTTCCCTTCGGGTTTGCAAACCATGGAACGCACTCCCAGACTCAGTAGTATCCTCTCCTACCCTGGATGTTTTAAAAAACGATTAGATGTTGCTCTCAGCTCCCAACATTTTGTTACCTAAGCTCCTCTGTTGTGGATTACGCCAAGCATGTTTTCAACAGGACTAATGAATCAAATGGACCTAAGTGAGCGACCATATTTTACTGTTCTCACGTCTTATTTCAACGATCACTGCACCCCAGTGTCTTTCTGAATGTTTACGCGCGATATTTCTTTTTCATTTTACACTGATGTTAATTATCAAAGTATTCATCTCGGCAGACGTTCGATAGATTACCCAGGCATATTTTAATTTCATCATATTCACCGCTACCATCCTACGGGACGTGTCAAGCAGTTGTTTTTATCCCGTGATAAATCATTGTTCATTGTTCATTGCACGAATTATCGTGGCATCAACTTGCTGTGTTGTGTGGGCAATGTGATTGCCCGAATCCTGCTCAGTCAGGTTGTGGAACCCAACGTGGCGGAAGATCAATGTGGATTCCGTTCGGGTCGCAGCACTATAGTTATGGTGTTTGCGGCTCGTCAGTTGCAAGAGAAGTGCAGAGAAAGACACCAGCCATTGTACTCGCTTTTTGTTGATTGCACCAAGGCATTTGATACGATGAACCGCGAGGCATTGTGGCTGGTGTTGGGTAAGTTTGGTTGTCCGCTTAAGTTTGTAAGTTTAATTTAATGTCTGCACAGTGGTATGCGAGCGAGGGTGCAGCTGAGTGGAGAGACCTCGGAGGACTTTGCAGTTGTCTCTGGTGTGAAGCAAGGCTGTGTCTTAGCTCATGCTCTGTTTAATATATATCTTCATGCAATGTTGTCTTGTGCTTTTGATGCGGCTTGTGCTTACGGTGTTCGTGTGGAGCACCGTATTGATGGTGGCTTGCTGAACATCCGTCGTTTCGGTGCGAGAACTCTAGTCTGTGAGACAACTATCCGTATGTTGTTGTTTGCTGACGACTGTGCGTTGTTTGCACGCAGCGCGGATGAGTTGCAGCACATGGCTAGTGCTCTGGCTTCGACAGCGGCCAAATTCGGGCTCACCATCAACACAAGCAAAACTGTCTGTCTCTTTCAGCCTTCACCGGAGGTGCAATCTTTAATATTGCCGCAAATCAGCATTGGTGCTGAAGTATTGGAAACCACCTCCCGCTTTTTCTACCTTGGGAGTGTGATGTCGACTGACCAGCAGCTACACCTTGAGTTGCGTACTCGCGTGTCGAATGCGGCAGCGGCATTCGGGAAACTTGAGTACCGAGTGTAGAACAACCATCAGCTTACCATTGGCACAAAGCTGATGGTGTACAAATCCATGGTACTGTCCGTTCTTCTATACGGCAGTGAAACTTGGACGATGTACCGTCGGGATGTGCGATATCTCGAGCGGTTCCATCAGCAGTGTCTGGGGCGGATTTTGCGGATCGGCTGGGGCGACAGAGTTACAGACACGGAAGTTTTGCGCCGAAGTGGGATGTATGCAGTGGACTGCATACTTTTACTGCGACACCTGAGATGGCTCGGTCATGTGAGCCGTATGGATTCGACGCGGATACCGAAACAACTTTTATACGGTCAGCTGAGTATAGGGAAGCGGCATGCTGGGAAGCCAAAGTTACGTTACCAGGACATGATTAAAGTGAGCCTCACACGTTCTAATCTTGATTGCAGATCATGGGAATCGAAGGCGGTTGATGGTGGTGCATGACGCGATCTAATCATGAAGGCAGTTGCTGAAGTGCGAGAGAAAGCCCTCATGTATGCAGAGAAGAAGCGGCAAGTGCGGAAGCGGCAAGCACCAATGAATTGTACTCCATCGACATCGAGCGCATGGTGCTGTAGAACATGCGGTCACGAGTGCCTTTATCAGGCATGCCTAGTGAGCCATGAGAGAGGTCACTCGGGACCACTGCCGAAGCGACGACGGGTCCCGCAATGAACGTAGGCAGCACCGGCGCAGCGTTTATAGGCACGCTGCATTCGATTTACTAACCGCATGCTTGCATGCTAAGTCTCTTTATTTCAGGTGGTGGGTTTTCGGTTCTGTCCTAATGCCTTTCTTTCTCATATAAACGTCTAGTGGGCCTTGAGCTAGGCCCGTTGGGGCCACTACAGAAGCGACGACGGGTCCTGCAGAGAATTACGGCGAGCCGGCGCAGCGTTTGTAGGCACGCTGAATTCGATTTACTAAACGCATGCTTGCATGCTAAGTCTCTTTATTTCAGGTGGTGGGTTTTCAATTTTGCCTAAATGCTTTTCTTTCTCAAATAAAGGTCTACTTGTACTCTATTCCATTAACTTGCACACTTCGCTTAAGCCAATTGTAGTCGATTTCCATAGCATTTTTGTGTTCGAGGTATTCCGTAAAGTATACTTGCTGACCTCGCGAACTTATCTAGGATTCGTTTGTAAACAACTTATTACATATGCTCATTAAATTAAGGTTTTTGTCACCGTTTCCTTATGCATTAATCGAGTTATTTTATTTGTCTCTCCCTCTCTCTCAAATGATTGGCTGTTGTTTGATTTCCCCGGTGTGGCTGCTCTTGATGTGCATGTTGACAAGGTGCCTACCTGTCTATTACCCACTATCTCGTCCATACTGGCTCCAGGATACAGTTGGTTGTTGCTGGAGAGGAGAGGGTGCACGGTTCTCGTCGCCGTGTTAGGTTTAAAGAGTGGTTGCATGCAGTCAGTGTGGAGCGGACTACGGTCCAGCCACCGCCTTGTGTGCGCTTGCTTCCCAAATACAGTGTGCTTGTGTTTGCCTGTGAAGGAGTGTGGGCCGGCTCCGTTGATGAAACGTGGTTCCCATCCGCATGCCTCCCGGTCTTATTCCTTCGGGTTTACACTGGATATGGGGTATGTGGTTGGAGCTGTGGGTGGTGCAGCGCAAGCCATCCATGGTCGCTCTGTAGGCGCAGGCGTCCTGTGGCTTGCCACAGTGAAAGGCAAATCCGAAACCGGATGCCGCCAACCATAGATGGGAATCAAGCGCACACAAGGCGGTGGCTGGACCGTACTCCGCTCCACACTGAGTGCATGGAATCACTCTTTGATCCTAACACGGCCACAAGAACCATGCACCCAGTCCCCTTTAGCAACGACCAAGTGTATCCTCGAGCCTGTATGGACGAGGTAGTGGGTAATAGACAGGTAGGCACCTTGTCAACATGCACATCAAGCGCAGCCACCGCGGGGATTTCAAGCTACGGCTAAACAGTTGAGGCGAAGATAAACCGATTAATGCATAGAGAGACGGTGTCATAACACTTCAATAAACGAGTGCATGGAATAAATTGTTTGCGAACAAATCCGCGATAAGTTCAAGACTTCATAAAATATATTTTAAGAAAATGTCACAAACGAGAAAATGAGATCGAAGAGTTAAGCTAGACATTAAAATGAGATAAAAAAGCAATAATGAGACAATATAGCAAACCCTGCCACCTGAAATAAAGAGACTTAGCATGCAAGCACGCGGTTAGTAAATCGAATGCAGTGTACCTACAAACGCTGCGCCGATTATGCCTACCTTCTCTGCAGGAACCGTCGCCGGTTCGGTAGTGGTCCCGAGTGGCCTCGCTAATGGCTCACTATGACTGCATGACTCAAGCACTCGCGACCGCATGTGCTGCAGCACCATGCGATTGATGTTGATGGAGAACAACCCATCGGCGCTTGCCGCTTCCGCACTTATCTCTTCTTCATTGCATGCATGAGGTCTTTCTCCTGCACCTCGGCAACTGGCTTCTTGATCAGATCACGCCATGCACGCCATGCACGTCAGTCAACCCATGACATGCAATCAAGAGTAGAAGGTGAGCGGCTCCCTTTGATCTTGTCTTGGTAACGTAACCTCGGTTTCCCCGTATGCCGATTCCCAATACTCAGCTGACCGTATTATAGCTGCTTCGGTATCCGTGTCGAATCCATACGTCACACATGACCGAGCCACCTCAGGTGTCTCAGCAAAGGTCTGCAGTCCACTGCATGCATTCCACTTTGTCACAACACTTCCGTGTCCGCAACTCTGTCGAACCAACCGATGCGTAGAATCGGTCGCAAAGTTTGTTAACGGAACTGCTCAAGATATCGTACATCCCGCCGGTATATAGTCCAAGTTTCACTGCTGTATAGAAGAACGGAGAACACCATGGATTTGTACACCATCAGCTTCGTGCCAATGGTACGCTGCTGGCCGTTTCACACTACGTACCCTAGCTTCCCGAATACTGACGCTACCTTAGAGACGCAAAAAAACAGCTCATTGTGTATCTGCTGATCAGTCGACGTCACTCTCCCAAGGTAGCAGAAACGGGAGGTGGTTTCTAATACTTCAGCACCTTTGCTCTTTTGCGACAATATTGAAGCTTGCACCTCCGGTGAAGGCTGAAAGATACGGTTTTGCTTGTGTTCATAGTGAGGGGGAATTTGGTCGCTGTCGAAGCCAGAGCACTAGTCATGTGCTGCAACTCATCCGCACTGTGTGCAAACAACGCACAGTCGTCAGCAAACAGCAACCTACGTAGAGTCGTCTCGCAGGCTAGGGTTCTCGCACCGAAACGACGGATGTTCAGCAACCCGCCATCATTACGATGCTCCACACGAACACCGTAAGCACAAGCGGCATCAAAAGCACAAGACATAATTGCATGAAGATAAATAGTAAACAGGGCAGGAGCTAAAACAGCTTTGATTCACACCAGTGACAACTACAAAGTCACCAGAGGTCGCTCCACTCAGCTGCACCCGTGCCCGCATACCACTGTGCAGACATTCAAATAACTTGTCAAATTTACTCGCACAACCAAACTTACCCAACACCAGCCACAATGCCTCGCGGTTCACCGTATCAAATGCCTTGGTAAAATCAACAAACATAATCTATAAAGGCTAGTTTCGTTCTTTGCACTTCTCCTGCAACTGAAGAGTCGCAAACACCATATCGATGGTGCTGCTACCAGAACGGAACCCATATTGTTCTTCCGCTACGTTCGGTTTTACAAGCTGACTGACGAGGCGATGATCAGAATTCACCTTGCCCACATAACAGCAAGTTGATGTCACAAAAATTTGTGCAACATTGCTTGCTCCCTTTCGCTTGTACACTGTTAGCACAAGTAAATCCGTCAGCTCATGAGGCACCTCCTCCTCAATCCCTACGCGTTGCACTGACTTATGCAGCGCAGTCACCAAGGCGGGTCCGCTGTATTTCAATAGTTCAAATGGGATCCCGTCGACACTTACACACATGCTGTTTTGCAGCTGAGCAAGTACTCTCTGCGCCTCGGCCAGTGTCGGCGTGTACGCTAGACTCACCTTCATATCCTGCTGCTTCAGACTGTTCAAGGTAGGCCAGTCAATCTCTGAACGGTTGTTCAAAAGGCAGTCAAAGTGTCTAGCCAGATCTGCATTATGTCTACAGTCAGAGCGCAGGTAGCGCCTGAACTACCAACGCTTAGCGTCCTCAGCGGTTCCAATCTCGGTCCATACACAGCCTTCAAGGAGTCAAAGAATTCCTCGAGTTGGCAGTGTTCGGCTTAGCAATCCATCTGCTTTGCCTTCTTCGTCTATCATGCATTTATAATGTGACGGAGCTCTCGGGTCAGTCACCGTCGAAGTTTACGAAACTGACTATTCTTCCCCAAGTCACTGGAGTCTGCCACATGTGCAGCAAATGTTGCATTCTTCTCCGACACCAATGCGCAAATTGTCGCACTGTTTTCATCAGACAAATCAGGCCGCTTACAGTTTGCGCGCCCGATGATCTCCTCGGCAGCAGCTGTTACCTGGTCGCGAATGTGGTAACACAGATCACCCACTGTGGCGATACAGTTCACATCACAGGCTTACAGCCATCGCCTTCTCCAGCTCAATACGTTTCGCCACAGTTCTGAGGGAGGGAATGTTAAATTTACGCCTGTGATTCACGGTGGGAGCGCAATATATAAATTTACGAAAATATATGTACAGTTTGGTCCGCATCAATTTGTGATCAGTGCCATACTCAGCTCCACACAGTACACGTGTCACGCGCACTTCACCTATGTCACGCAGAGGTACGATGACATCTTCGAGGAGGTGGGCATGACCACTCCGTGGGTGCGTCCAAGTTGCTATATCACTCTCACTCAGTGCAAACCGATTGTTCGTGATCGTCAGACCCTGAGTGGCACACTGTCACCATTCGCATTCACTGAACCACTGCCTTGTGGACCGATGACATCTGTCCACACCGATGCGTCACGCCCAAAGCGCGTGTCGAAACCATCCAGCAGAAACAGTCAATCGCTCCTCGGCACAGACCGTATCACAGAGGATAGCTGATTGTAGAATTGATCACGCGTGTCATCAGGATTGGCCATGGTCGGAACGTACGTGTAGGTGACACGTTAAATCCAACCTCCGTGGTTGATGTGATGACTTTTCATCGATCGATGGACCCAGTAATTTGAGGAACTTGTAGTGCTTTCGATACGTCAGACTAGTTAAGGTGTGTGGGAAGGCAGTTACCGAACTTTAGCACATACAACAGACAGTTAAATTTCAACGGTTTAGTTACAGATAGGGACGAATTAGGGAGATAGCAGTCGTAAATGTGTGTTGTAGACGTCAAATCGGCACATGCAAGAGGAAAAATACACAGACTGACACGATGGCTCAAGAATTCAGAAGCTATGTTATGTAAAGCATTGGTAAAACAAGTTCGCCAACCTTTGGTTGGCGCACATCAGGGAATCACTGGTAGTTCCTAGTTCAAAGGCGCTTGCTCAGCGCCAGCCAACAGGAAATAACCGGCTGATTTGTTTCAATTGATGAGTTTAACGTCAGTGTACCATCAAGCATGACATTAGAGCTACCATACAAAGCTGGCCTATCAACCGAGTGGAACAGTTTACCCGCTGCGTGTCACCGATCACAAATTTGTAGCGACATGCCTTTTGGTGGCCTGCATCGAATAATAGCGCTGAACAGATGAAGGGTTTACACAACTAGCGAATGATGATGCGAATTGAAATAGATTCACTAAACTGGACTAACGGTTCCAGACTCAATTAATCCGGTCACTGCAACGCAAGGTCAGATGTCGAGTGGAATCGAACACGATGTACGGTCATGCGACTTAGGGGGTTACACGGCGACCTACCTCCATCTGACACATGAATGGAATTAAGCTGTATAGAAATCGATGAAGTTAATATCTCGATAACGCGTCAGTCTTAAGAAAAACCGATCAGAGCCATTGGCCCAAACTGGAACTTGCCTCCGGTTGCAGCAACAAACTAATGCAAAATAATGAGAGTTGTAGACCAGTTACGACGGGAGATGTGATGCCCATTCAGCGTAAAGTGGTGTGCAATGTAGCCCGAAAGACCAAATAAATTCAGTAAAATAATGAAAAAATCTTTGTACGCGAAGTCACGATGGAAACCAATACGGATAAAAATACACTGCGTATAGCAAGCGCTGGCATGTATCCTACTTTGAGCTGGTCACCTTAAGCCGAGCTGAATAGTACACCCAGACGCATCTTTCTCGGCTATCTTCAACATAATTCAGACCGAAAAACTTAGCAGCATCATCCCTTAAAAAGGGTCACGGTGTGGTCTGCCGCTGGTTCACTATCAGCAATGTCTATCCGGAAGTGAAAGTCCCCGGAGGTCCTCAGTAACATGATACGACTACTTAAGTTGAATCGTACAGTCGAGATCTTGTCAAAGCGTACGTCAGTTCCACAGACACATAAAGGTGATGTCCACTGGACAAAGTTTCATCCAGTCTAACTAATGACCGCATGAAGCTTGTGTCAGTTCGCCATAAAGTTGTCTGAGTGGTACTACAGAAACTAGGTATTGCTCACACAGCTTGCTTAATTAGTTATAACAAACACCACATCAGGTCAATATAAAGCATGACAGTCGTTTTTGTCTTCGCCCATCACAACGACCGCAGATTGGGCGGAGCCCTTACCTATGCAAGAAGCAAAAGTGTCACAGCCGGTTACCGTGCTAAGAGGCAGAATTGTATTTCAGATTTCTATTGAGTATGATCAGTTTCCCCAATACATATTATTAGAGATTTCCGTGAGTGGGCAGTTATGGTAGGCACAATCCAGACAAGACACAACCAGGTCTGAACTGCTTCATTAAGTGGGCACAAGCTATCACATACACGACACTTTTGCTAACAAGTTTCGGAAGGTGAGTACGATTGCCACATTTGGCAGTTACGCTGATTGTCGGTAAAGTGGCTGAGTTGAAATGAACAATGTAAGTGAATCTGTGCAGATGGTTAAGAATATAAGCTGGCATAGAGAGCAGTAAGCAAAATAACATTGAAGTGGAAATGACATTGCAGGGAAGGAAGGCTAAGAAATGGAGCACAGATGGTGAAGGAAACCGGTTAACTGGTGTGAACCACAATGCCCACTAAGCCCAACTGACGTAGTATCAGACTCAACTGAGGAAGACCGCTAGGATTTAGGGATGGAACTGAGCTCGACAGTCGAATGCCACTCCCTTCCCGTTTGACAAGTTTGAGCACTAGCTAAGATCAACAGCCTCAATCGATTCGGTAATTTCATCTCATCGCCATGGTGTAGACATTTTTGGACACGAGGACATGATGCCAATATTTTTTCTAGTCGGCAATTCGCCACGACGGCCCATAGTATTTCTAGACGCAGTCATCAGATTGCGCATGTGAAGCGATTAGCGCTCTGCCTCAAATACTCCAACAAGCCTCTACACCATTTACCGGTCAAGTTATCCTCTTGGGCAACAGAAATAATCTGTGGGGGCGTTCAACATGAGTCTACTCAGTTACTTTGTTCCGTGTGTAGGAACTGAAGCGTCCCACCTGCACCCCTATGACTTAGTGCGTCTGAGGTCCAGTTGGCTGAAGGCGACGGGCTATACACACATACCTACACACCTGCACAAGTGACTGGCGTACGCAAGGAAAAAATTAATTGCGTAGACTCATGTTGAATCCCCCCTCAGATTATTTCTGTTGCCCAAGAGGACAACTTGGCCGGGAAATGGTATAGTGGTCGGTTCGACAGAACAGCAGTGTGTGACCTTCACTTCATGTAGCTACAATCTGCACGTCTCTACGAAAGGCGTTTCCCATGGCGGAGTAACCACACCACTTAGGCCGAATTCTATTAGAATCAGACCAAGAAACGCAATAATGTTTCGCGAAAACGAGGCAATTAAATGAGTTCGATTGATGAAGCACTAAGTTAACAATACCTGTGTATTAAGCTCACAGGGTTGAAACACTTAAACGAGCAAAGGTAATTGGCATGTACCTCATTCGATTAGTTACCTGCTTTCAAATTTATCGATGAACACGCTTGTGTGCCTGGGAAAAGTGGGGCAGTTGTATAAGGTTTCATTGGACAGCGGTAGAAGATCCACATCGTGAAAAGTGACGCAGTGGAAGGGAAACCAATTGACTGCGTGCACGAAGGCTGCGTTCATCAGAACTCCCTTGTTGAAAGGATGACTGTCGAGCTGAAAATTTATCAGCGTGGAAAGCACGGAAGTGAGAGATGTGTTGGGTGGTGCGCAAAACATAGTGTTAGTTACGGAACTCGACTCAGTGGGTTGTTAAAATGCACTTGCTTGTAAGACGAAAGGTGCAAAACTAGCAAAGGCGCAATACAGTGTTGCCACAAGAAATGGCGGTTTGCGCTTTGAGGTCTGGAAGGTATTCCACTGATATTTTGAAGTTTATCATTAGAAGAATAACGGTGACAAGTCTGATCCGTTTCGTTTTAGCGAGGTGAAATGTCGGTGCGTTCAAGCAAGCAACTGGCGGCAAACTAGACATTTCTGTGCTTTTCATCCCGGGGATCAGAAAACAGCATTAGCAATAAAATGAGCTCAATCTGCATAAAAATCATGTAGTAACTAGTTAGTTTTATTGTGTGTGTCGGGCTAAAAAGCATAACTTTACAGGACACACGGGATGGTAAACGCGAAAGAAAGTGAAATGGACAAATTGGGGTATGGAATGCGGATTATCAGTAGTCTAGACATTGCAGTTTATCATACCGTTGAGTAGAGTTTAGCATTTAAATGAAAATCTACTAGCTGTTCAAATGTGGCAGTATTTAGTGTGGTCACAACATGTCCTGGTAACGAAATCCCGGAAAGTAAAAAAACTTTACAATACAAATGGTGTGTTGATTTGCTAGGTTCGCGTCAAAGCCTTGGTACTGTAACAAGTAGGATCAGTATTGATTAACAAGCATACAAGTTTTCTGTTAGGATCTGGTATGTGAGAATGGGATCTCCGTGAAGCCGTCGGGATCTGGGGAGAACCTACCGATTAATCAAAACGCCGTTCATAATTGCAATTACATAGTCCATGTATTGCCATGGTGGCACTTCCTAGTGCTACTGCAAGTGACGAAGGTCCAGTTGCAGCCATGGTCACCAGGTCTGCATCGCATGCTCAACATGGGGAAGAATATACAAGTTAATCAGCAGGCATGATAGCCATCGCACCAAGCTACAGTGAGGTCGCTTCAAAAACCTAAAATTTGTGTTTGCCGCATTTGCTATCCTTGAGTATTGGAGCGAATCGACAATACTTTCTCGAACGACGCCACCTAAATCTCTTTCACCAGTCATGTGTTGTACAACTTGTTGCTGAAGCCGCTGTGCAACGTCAGCGTGTAGATGTTTGCAAGATCCAAGGGAGCTGGTTCATTTCTGCTTATTCTTAAACCCGGTCCAGATCGTTCTGGGACAGGCAAGGTCGTATGTTGCGCGAATATCTCTCCAGATCTTAGCATCATGTGCAAGTATTCGCATTTGGTATTGAACAATTTCCAGATTATTTATGTTGGATAAAAACAGAGGCGGCCCAACTACAGATCCCTGGGATACACCACTGCAGATACACAAAGTTTCTGATTAGGTGTCGACGATTTGTATCTTGATTGTTCTGTCGGATAGATAACGTTCTGACCTGGTGGGCAGGGAACCGTTGATACCAAGCTTCCAGAGGAGAACTGTGTGATTCGCTGCGGAATACTCTAGAAAAGTCTGAGTCGCTCACACCAAGAAGGACTCCTTCGTCCGCGGTCCTGCTCCATGAATCACAAGGAATAAGCATATTGATAAGGCGTGATCATCTGCGTCTGAAACCATGTTAAAGATTGGAACCGATTTGCGGAGTTTCAAAAGGCGGCGTCAATGCGTCAGACATTATCAACTCCAGCACTTTTGATAAAGCAGGAAGGAGAGCCAACAGTTAAAATGTTGGATTTTTGAGTACCTGCCAGGTGTCTTGGATTGCAACGCGCAATCTCAGTTGTGGTCTCGATTGACTTTGAAGGCAGCATCTGCCATTCCGATCACTGGGACCGTCACCGAAGTGGAGGTCTACATTGTTGCTCTCTCTTATCACTGCAGCATCCGATCATTTACCTCCTTTGCAGATCGGAGTGCCAATTGTACATTTTCACTCGAATGCGAGCGTAACGGAATTAAGCATACACTGGAAAATGGCTGTAACCTGTACTGCTATGGTGGGGGCAATGGTAGTGGTGAACCAGTCCATGACAACTCTATCTGCATCTATTTATTTACCTGTTCCTCTGAAGCAGGATACATTGGTCGTACGATTAGATAT
>OX104063.1:213572240-213646852 GCA_944474145.2 Dicrocoelium dendriticum | reverse complement strand
CGACGGTTCCTGCAGAGAAGGTAGGCATAATCGGCGCAGCGTTTGTAGGTACACTGCATTCGATTTACTAACCGCGTGCTTGCATGCTAAGTCTCTTTATTTCAGGTGGCAGGGTTTGCTATATTGTCTCATTATTGCTTTTTTATCTCATTTTAATGTCTAGCTTAACTCTTCGATCTCATTTTCTCGTTTGTGACATTTTCTTAAAATATATTTTATGAAGTCTTGAACTTATCGCGGATTTGTTCGCAAACAATTTATTCCATGCACTCGTTTATTGAAGTGTTATGACACCGTCTCTCTATGCATTAATCGGTTTATCTTCGCCTCAACTGTTTAGCCGTAGCTTGAAATCCCCGCGGTGGCTGCGCTTGATGTGCATGTTGACAAGGTGCCTACCTGTCTATTACCCACTACCTATTCCATACTGGCTCCAGGAGACAGTTGGTCGTTGCTGGAGGGGACGGGGTGCACGGTACTTGTGGCCGTGTTAGGATCAAAGAGTGGTTCCATACACTCAGTGTGGAGCGGACCACGGTCCAGCCACCGCGTTGTGTGCGCTTGATCCCAAATACAGCGTGCATGTGTTTGCCTCTGAAGGAGTGTGGGCTGGCTCTGTTGATGAAACGTGGCTCCCATCCACATTCCTCCCGGTCTTATTCCTTTGGGTTTACACTGGATATGGGGTGTGTGGTTGGAGCTGTGGGTGGTGCAGCGCAAGCCATCCATAGACCCTCTGTAAACGCAGGCGTCCTGTGGCTGGCCACAGTGACAATCAAATCCCAATCTGGATGACTGGTCGCTCCCTTCACTAAATAAATATTATTGTGATTTATGCTGAGACGTGATAATGATGAGATATTACGAAAAGCGTGCATTTGCCAGTGTTCGTCCTGTTACTGCGCTTTTCAGACACAGAAAATATCCATCAATTGCTTGCATTTATGTTCCGTTGAAGGTTCTGGAAAAAAATCATGCTTGATGTGGTATTGTTGCAAACGCGCTCGGATGATCCTGCTTAAATCGCCTACCGTAGCTGAACTTCTAACCCAGACACAGTGGTCTGCCTCGTACATTCGATATCGTACATGTTTGACAACAGAAACAAATTCACTCGGCTGGGTGCCTCGCCTGTTGCGAGTAAAATATCTACTGATTCAAAGAATACAGCCCTCCATCATCCCTTTGCTGAGTGATCATTTTGCTGGACGCACTCAGATTACCCGACTGTGGCAGGTGCGCATTTCCAATAGTCCCCAACTCGGGTGTCCTTCATGGAGCAATTATGCCGCTTTTTTTCTTTTCCACTTAGGCTGTCTCAAACTCAGTGTCAGAAGAAGAGTGTCTACTAAATATTCAGATGACATCCACCTGGGTACCAAACATCGAACCCCCGATGACTCAGTCAACTTGCAAGCTCTTCCAAACGATTTCCAAGTTTGGTCTAGAGCTCGTAAGCTGTTTCTTAAGGCATCAAACTCTCACGATGTTCTTTTTTTCGCTACACAGTGGAACTATGTAGGAACCGCCGCTCACGCATCGCTCCAAGATCCCTATTGACGACCGTAGACTACCCTGCTGCATCAGTGAACTACCTAGGTGTGGCAGTGCACTACGATTTACGCCTGTCAATTAAGAGCCTCCTCTATGCCTCGTGCTTTGATTCTTTGTATTGTCCATGCCTGTGTTCTTTCCCAGTGGGCGTACTACTATCCTGTAATTTTCTCAAACTTTTGGTTAATTGAACCGTACGGTCATTAAGACATCTCTCCTGATGTAGCGGCGTTCTGCTGTTGGCTTTTGTTAACATACTTCTGTCTACACCCATCAGTTTTTGAAAGAATCTGACGTCCAATATACTGGTTGATACAAGTCATCCCTTCAATAACGCTTTATCTTAATGCTTATCGACTTAGTCTACTAGACAGAAGTACAAATTGTTACACGCTCGCACACAGTTCTACAGCTCGTATATCATTCTTTAGTTATCACATATTTTACTAGACCCAAACTCTACCGTTCTATGCCTAACTAGCCGATTTGCAATATGACGGCATTTTGTCTATGCTTTATCAAACTGCTTCTTATGATACTATCTGGTAATTTAGTTGTCTTTTGGTACATTGCTAAGATCGTGTATATGTCAGTTAGCCACCCAGAGTGCATGACATGATTTCGCGACTTGAAAATGGTTCAACACTGTTGTTACAATCACACCAATCTCCATGGAATTCCATAGGCTACCGTATGTAGAACTCATTGGAGGTATCCTATCGCTACCGGTGAAAACATTTCTACGGGTCAATGGTTTCTCCAATCTGTACTGGGGATGGGGTGCTGAAGACGACGACATGTTTATCAGGTGAGTGCGATACATGTGGGTTGCAACGGCACTTGGATTTTTCAGATCATCTTGTCTTATGTTAGCGGACGCCTAAAGACCTGAAAGAAACTTGCTTGCTTCGATCTGTCTGCACTGTTGCTTGTGACCTTTCATTCTCAGTGGCCAATTACTGCATTTGCGATAATAGCTTTGCGTGTCGGTTTTGTGAAAATAGTGTAGTCGACAGTCATGAGAACACAACGATTCTGAGGCCTGCTCAATGATCTGAGAACTTTCTCCGTGAAACGGTGCGACAATTTTGACTGACTACTGAGTATTTCACCAACAACTGCAACCTCCTGGCCGGCGTGCGGAAGCCTGATCCAGTGAAGTATTTCGGTACATTTATCTCCCCCTCTCCTTGTTGTATGGTTCAGGATGATATGCTATCGGCCTGAACACACCCGAGAACGCCACCCATATTGGTGGGCATGTGACAAGTATATATCACCGAGAGCGCGGCACGTTGCATCCAGTTGTGTGGCTTGATAGCTAGACGAACGCATAGTTGCCCTTAATGATAACACCCAACCTCATTAATTTCAATCACGATGGAAGAGATACTGTCCTCCGGACGACTGAAAACTTTGCCTATTCGCATCCCAAATTGGAATGATAAAGTTCGCGCACACATGAATCCATCCGTCATATGGAGAGATGGAAACCCGATACCGTCTACAACTGCAAGCTCTGTAACCTAAGTCCGAAGACGGAACGTTACGAAGATGAAGCCTACGGGTATATTTATGGTGGTAACATTGCAGCTAGCCGGTCAGTGGATCACCACATATCCTTCTAGTAAGTAAACACTTAAGGACTTGAAATCGAATTCACCGTAACATGGGAAATTTGGATCTAGTACTGTTGTGTATTCTGTCAGCATTCTTGACGGCTAGTCGAAACAGACACGTGCACACAATCCCAGACGCACACACACACAAAGCGTCTAATTCTCTGCTTCCCTATTGGTTCATCCTTTTCCTTGCGACACCTTAATCTACTCACCCAGTTAGACATAAATCAGATTACAGCAGTTCGTTTACCAGAGTAACCTTTTAACTTGCTCGTGCATTTGACCATCCGTATACAACAAGTACTACAAATCTAGTTCGCTCGTTTCAACTCGGTTTGTGGTCAGCTGTAGGCTTCTCATGCCCTATTGCTTATTAGTATTAACTGGTCGAGAATCAACAGCTCCGTTTGTTTCATACGTCCAGGCTCTTCCGGAGGAGAGTAGAGACCGGACAAGATGCCACGTGGAGCTGACACATCTTGTACTCTGTTCTCTGCAAAGAAATATGTACAGCGGCCAAAAATCACTATTTCTATTGTTTCGACTGATTTCGGTTATGTGTATCGAAATGGATGCTTTTTATTTCTTGGTGCACCCGTTGGCAGGTTGACAGAAAACCGTATTCCAATCACGCGCGCCGATATAAACATATCTCGATTCCACATGCTTCCTCACAAACCGAGCCCGGCATTTCCCGAACACTTGCGGTGAGTGTCATCCGGTTTATGTACAATGCACGGTACTGTCCTTTTTGCTTACACGCCTGTGTCCCGGCACTCCCTGCCTCGACAACCGAGAGTTGTTTCCGGTTCTTTTCTCACTAATGATAATTGTTAGGTAGGAATCGGAGGCTTAGCAATTCAAAGGCGGGACGTTTAAGTCGACGTTCGTCTTTTCACTGAAACATCGTTTGTACTCCATGTGCGGCTTTAAAGGCTTTTACAACATAGTTTTGACACTTTCTTGGGTTAGAGTATTTACAGCCTCACTAATGCTGCTCTCTGTTGATATTCTGAAAAAGAACCTTGTGATGATGCGCGTAGTATACTTGTTGAATGCAGCCATGAACTCATAAACACATACAAAACTTATAAAAGTTATTTGTTTACTTGAGGAATCCTCGTGCCCGTTGGTAAACTGGGCTTCGACACTGTACCGTCAACACCAATGACGCACTTCAGCAATGTAAGACGTTACCTGCATACTATAGACTCCGTTCACGCAAGTAACGTTTCCATTTGTGGAGTTTTGAATTGTACCAGTTTACTTCATCCGAAGTGGATATTGTGAAATTCTGGAAATGAACTCACTCATGTGCATCAAGTGCACATGACTTGGCTTGACTCAACTGATTGAAGGACTTTAGTCAGGATGACTTGTGTGACTGCGTTCCAGAAATGTATGCAATTGTCCGCTTTAGTGATTAAGGGCTGCTATGTTAAAAGCGCCAAGTGGATAAGAATGGAAGCTTCAGTTGGCGGTTGCTAATGTGGGCCTGACTCAGGGACATACAGTGGTTAGTTAGTGCTTACTGAGGTGTTTGTTTAACCATTGTGCTGGCCCGATCAATACCTCAGATGATTTCGCAAAATAGACTAGAGAATTAGATCAGAAACCGCTAACGTCTTAGATGAGGACTCTTGATCGATCATTTTGGTCACAGGAATCCCTAAGCGAATGCCACAATCGCAACCTAAGTAATGTTCAAGTTTTCGGTCCTAAACGCACAATTATTATTTGTTGCATCGGACAAGTGCACCTGCTTTTGACAATTTTCCAGTAAGTTCTGTACTTGCTTCCCCACACGCTGTGTCACCGAATTAACTTAACCACGTTTGCGACAACTTATAACGACTGGATTCACCGTGTAAAAATCAAAATTACCAGGTCCAACGCACCTAGGTACTTTGATTCTGAGTGATAGAAGGGAATTTAGTTTCGGCTTGGACCGACTTGTCTGATGGTGAGGGCCAGATATGGATCGCTGTCAACTGGTTTTACCGTATCGGCATGGCAGTTGAGCCCACTTGATCCAGAGTTACGAACAGAACTAGTTGATCTGGTGTCCAAACCTTTCACAGAGAGTAACTCCTTAAACAAGCCAGGCCTTTTCATACATCGAACTATTTCTGTTTCAGAGCTCGGATCCTTTCACTCTCGAAGTCGCTATATCGGCTGGATGGCCTGAACAGTTTGAACTTCACTATAATCGAAGAAAAGATCTATTCATCCCAGCGTCCATTTACCGTCTCTCAGGCACATAACCCAGGTGCCACAACACAAGTACGTGCCGTAGTAACCGAGGCTATATATCCCGTGCTGCACTTAAGGATCGAGGTTGGAACCCCTCCAAACTGGCTGCGAGGCATTGAGGGAGCCGTGTGATCTGGATGACTTATCTTCGGTGACTACCCATCATTTGGAACGGGCTTGTGTGTGTGTCATGCCATTCAACTATAATTGTGTGCTGTACATGGCGCGAGTGCACCTCACTGTTATTGTGAAATACCACAGAACAAAATCAGTCAAAAGATGATACAGCACCGCTCGGAGTAGTATATCCTGTAGCGGATAGTTAAATTTGATGATGAGCAAAACAGGTTCATCATACTATTGGTACAGCATTTTCATGTCCGGTATGATGCACTCCGCTCGACTCATGCATGTCGACCAGCCAAGATAGCGGAACCCACAGCTCCTCCGTCTCCACTCGATACGCCAACTCAGAAAGTTGCTCCAGGACGACCGGCAGGTCGTCATTCACCAGTGTGCAGTCCCACAAATGCCCGTGTGTCACCTCGATACGGGATGCAATTTGGCTCATTTCACGAAGTTGTGTTTCCTACAGAGATAACAAACGAGTTTGAAAAGTGCGATGAACTCGTGATGCACCTCATGTTAGTTACGGCAAAGAGTGATGTGAAGGACAAAGTGACAAGCTGGGGACCTGCATTTTATGTTACATTTTGCTACGTCACGTAGTCAAAAGCTGGTTATTGGTTCTTACCAAACTTCCATTGTTAATCATTGTGATCAGTTTCGTTAAGCTTCATGAGAAGAATGGTCCATAAACCATCCTCAATCCCTAACTGCAGCTCTCTGTGACAATCACTTTCGCTAACGTGTATAATGATGAGGTGTTTCTCCATCAGGTGTATCATATGGAAGAAATTCACGTATCAGTGCACCTATCCATTTTGCTATTACAAGGATACATATTAGACCTCTAGCTGATAAGATTTTCGAGTCTTTAGAGATTATTACCAGTTCTCACGATTGTGCAAGTGCAACAGGTATCTTATTCCTCCGTGAGGCTGAACAAAATTGCACCAAATACTGCTGTACCTTGGTTAACCTACCTCAAGTTAACTTCTGCGCAATCTGTCATACAAACAATCCATCTGAATGAGAGAGAAAACCGGTTGCCTACTGAAATTTGGAAGAATGCAAACTGGGAAGTATGCCGGCTCGGGACCATTAAGCAGCCGGTTAATTATTACATGCGAAACTTTCTCAGGAATGCCTATCCTGTGTTCGATGTCGTTCGGGTACAAAACATACGACGGTCAAGACGTCCTCAACTATATAAAAGCACATTGAAAAGCAGCTTCGAAAGGTACCAAGTGGAATAACTATTTTTGGTTATTATTGCTGTTTACTTCGGAATTTCTATGCATTATGCATGTTCAAACAATACATTTTTACCCATGCCGATCGTTATTACCAACGTGCGGTAGCACTTGAATAATTGCGTTCCTGCGTGCATGGACAACTATGGGTTTTGATGTGTTTTGTTCCGTTTTCTTTTACTATTTCTGTACCTTCTTTTGAGTTCCATCTTTTCTGATGGCTCTATGTCTATTCGTAGACTGTTTCAATGTATATAGGCATGGGAAACATTGAGAAGTTAAACGTTTCCTACCGACCTGACGAAAAATGATAATAACAAGATAACAAAATACTTACGGTCAAGTTACTTCCTGAAAAGCGTCCTGTACTTTGATAATAGTCCATCGATTGGATGTGGTTTGCGTTCGAATTTCTCAGCTCCTCGTGTGACCGTCGTGCGGCTATTCTCGGAGTTGACTGAGCCGAAGGCCTTCTAGGTCGATCCAACCCAGCGTCATTGATCAATTTAGGGGCAGCGGGCATCGACCTGGCCGGTGAACATAAAACGCCAGCTCCGGAAGTTGACCCATTCATAGAATTTGGGCTACTAAAACGATTCAACTGTGATAGGCGTGTTTCTAAAAGGACGTCAATTGAGGGTGGACTGATGTACACGACAAATGGCTTCAGCAGAGATGACCGTATGTGTTCCAAGTTCTGTTAAACAGGTGAATGCGAAAAGTATATTGGTTTGCGTTTTTATACTGAATCGAAGAACCGTTGTAGTTTTTGAATCAATGGCATAATAACTGCTTTTACCGTCGCGGGAAGGTCGTACGATTTTCGCCCCTCCGGAAGTTGTAAGTCTGTAAACATTTACAATTGTGAACAACCCTTCAATATTTCGTTTCATAGCCAACAATCATAAACCTAGATTTAGAGTGCTGTTGTGAGTGCACGCATATGTATTATTACAAGATTCTTGTAAAAAAAATAAAAAGAGTTGTCGTGCTTTGCCTGGGGCGCTTGTGTCAGGCTATGGAACCATTTTCAATGATTTGGCTGCCGTACAACGCATTATGCGAGACAACACATTAGGTTCAAGAGTAACTGGGGCGATGTGTAACGGAACAGAGGTGACCAAAGGCGGAAAACAGCAGACGGTAGGCATGTGTGACAGATGGCTCGAATGTGTTTCTGGTTATCCAAAGCAATACTGCAGTATTCAATTATCGGTTCAGCTGGAAATCTCACCGTTTACACTTGGTATCCAACATTTATCTGTAATGAAAATGTCGCCCCTTGTCGAATGCCACCCGGGGCAGACCGGCACCCTCCGCCCCTTGTTGTGTCTCTGTTTTGGATGCCTCACGTCCATGCACATAGACCGTTCTTTGCAGCCAGTGGTAAAATCATTAACGCCGAGAATGTGTCACGTCATCATCTCTTTTAGGAGGACATGTGCCTAGGGATGGAGTGCTTGTGCGGTCGCTGGATCGTCACCTATCCCCCATGTGCATGGCAACACCTGGGTATGGAGGCGGCTTCTGTAGGGAGCGGATAGATCCGTTTGTGTAGTGGCCTCAGCGCACTATGAAGTTAACGCAAATCACTGACATCCCGGATCAATTGTTTTACACACTTGGGGGCAATCTGAGGACCTTTGCAAAACATACCAGCTTACTTGTTTATTTTCCGTTTCGATCACCTACGCTGTCTGTCATTGTACTCACATCTGATGATGGGTTTGAATTTCCACCGCCGTTCTAACACTCCGGCTCGATTAGTTAATCTAGCCAGTTACTGACAGTTTCGTGGACCGTACAGCGAGCGTATTCATCTAGTGGGAGGACCTCCCACTTCTCACATCAGGTGTCGTGCGCATGTCTGACTTATGTGGCATTTTTGTCTGACATGCGTCATCTGCTTGGTCTCTGAGTCGGACTGCACAGGAACTAGTTTATCGTAGCCACTTGCTTGGGAATGGCAAAATCCATCGTTATTCTAGAAGTCATTCTCCAAAACTTTTTTCCCTGAGTCTCGTGGCACCATCCTTAATATTCACACATTCCCTATTCGAACACCAAGTATACCGTAAAAGGTGTCGTTGATTGACCGATTGCTCAACTAGTTGGTCCGGGTAAGAAGGTAATCGGCATTCTGCTTGTTCCAAAACACACACCAGTGGATAGCTGAAACCCTGAAGCCGTGACGGGCTCAAACATTTGTTCGAAAATGGTCATGCATAAAAGTCGCTGCAAACTCACCCGGTAATCGGCCTCGAAAATAGCCACTTGACCAGCTTGAATGATTTCCAACACAGCATCCACGCATAGGCCAGTCATCTCCTCGGAAGTGAACGAGGATTGGTCGATAAGGCTGAAATATGCGATGGTTAGGTTTTTGTAGATGTGCTTCCAACAAGAGCTATGTGGGTTTTGAAACTTAATGCGAATTCTGATGTTTAGATGTTGAATAATAAGTTTGCACCGAAATCCGATATTATTTGGGAGTAGCGGTTTACCTTCAACTGAAAGGTGACGTGGCCGCATAATGGTGAGACAAAGTACGAGCACATGGTTGAGGACATTATGGCCACTTGAATGTGTTAGGTAATACTTTGTGTGGTGACCTTCTAAAGCAAGCACGGTGGTTGGTCGCTAAACTACTGAGTCAGATGTCGGTCAATCGACAAGAGGCGGACGCGCTGGTGGGCCCAGTTAGCATCGATGGACAACTCGATTGCTCTCTTTTCGTTGTAGGCCTTCCATGCATGGTTACTGGCTGAGGATCTCGCTGCTGCTCCCCTTTTTCAACCCATTTTACGCTGGCGTATGCTGTTAGAGTTCAATTGAATACCGGGATTTAATACCGTAAAATGAAACCCCCTTCGAGCAGCAGAACACATATCGTAGTTCACTGGACAAATGCTGAAATTTTGAGCTGCCTCCAGACCGGTTTAAGGATGCCCACCACTGTGTGCAACTCGGTCTAAATGATTCTTACATGTTTCACGGCCCATCAGACAGTGATCGTAGAGAACAGACTCCCACTCTTCAAGTTTACATTCGAAACCGATATCCACCCCACCATAAAACTTGAACACTAACTGAAAGATATTAGGCCACAATTAACGAGCATGAGCTTGAAGAAACGGCCCTATTCCTGAAATCATTTGGTGAGCCACTTTTGATAAGTGGGAACTAATGTTGAGCCTAAGATGCACCTTCTTCACTGCCTAATGCCTACCGCCGTCAGCGATATGACTGATCTAAAATAAAAGCTGGTTGTTATCAAAGGAGAGTAGTTTCAACAGTTACGGTTGGATTAGTTTGATTGTTATGAAGCTTACCTTTCCGCTTCGACGAATGTGTTGAACTCCTCAGGTGTGACAAATAAGTAGTGGATTCCGTGCACTTCTCCAGGACGGGGGTCGCGCGTGGTGACTACGGAGAACAATGGGACATTGGAGTCGTGGATGCATACTACACATTCAGCGAAAAAACTACCCAGTAAGTCTATTCTAGCTACATGAAGTAATGTGTGACAGGCAATAAGGAGGTTATCACCGATATATACATCTGTATTTGATAGCACACCAGCACATGTGCACCACAGTGAACCTCGGAATGGTCATCCCCTGACTGGATACAATCACAGCTGAGATTATCCATTTCGAATCAAGCACCATTAAAGTGCTCCAAACTCTTCAGCGCGAACTAAAAGGATCAGTTTGCTGACCCGAAAACCTAGGATGCCCTTACTCCAGAAGTTGGCTCAATATGGCCGACGCGTTCAAAAGTCTTGCAGACAAACTGGTTCTGGTTTAATGGTATTGCAACAACACAGAACATGACTGGTATAATAGAGGTGGATAAACTAGCCTCTTGTAGATAAAAATACATACACGATCAGTTGCGAGTGCTGTACATCATGGAGACATTGATCGGCGCAGTGTTCAATGATCTAACACTGACAGTGGCAGGTAATCGCGGCTTTTGTATCATCTGTTTGAAATTTCAAACTAGCTCTCATTCTATCGCCACAGACCAAACATTTTACGACTATCCTAGTGTATATGCGTATGTTGCCAATTTATCGTGCGATGGATTACGTCCCAGGCACCAGCTTTTGTGTCTTGCTTAGTGAAGGAGACAGCAAATGTCTTTTTCACGGCGGACTGGACTACTAGCGAAAGTGAGTAACGCGGGACGCATCACCGAAAACAGATTTGCACAGACCGGATAACTGACAAAATGGTCATCGTGGACTGAAGTAACATAATACACAATACTTGTAAGTAAAAATGATGTCTCTGGGAAAATAAGACGAAGAAAACGCGACGGTTGATGTCTACTTTTCGTTTCTTAACGGTCTCGGTGAAGACTGAAGTAAAAGAGATCTGAGTCAGAAAAGGAAATTGAATTATAAACGTCTTGATCTTACTGAAACATAGGCAAAACAGCGGACTAGTCGTCATCTGTGGATCTATGGCTCACCTGAGCCAAACGTAAACTTTATTGGTACTTTCGGTAATAGAATAAATGATATATGAATGTTTGCAATATATATATATATATATATATATGAACAAAACATTTTTACCAGATCCAATTCAACAGACAGTGCTGGCACTGGATGCCGGTACTACTTACATGCTTTTAGCAATAGCAAAAGGTAAGAAGCTTAATTACCAGCACAATTCCTTACTAACAACTAGCAATGCATTCTAAATATGGCTTCAAAATGATAAGTTCCTTAACGAATTGCATCTTAATAAACGACGATTTAAATGACTCATGCTTCAAGAGAGCTGACCGATGGAAATTACAGACAAGATTTGTGAGGTAAACAGAAACATCGTAGGGTGAATGGGTTTCATGCGTGAGAACTCAGATCAATTTTTCAACGATGTGGGATCACTGAGATTACAGTTGCAAGGCCTCACACCTAGCATCCATGAGCTAGTGTTTAAACAGTACACGATCACGGACAACACGACATGCAGTGTCAAATGTAAATTGCATCAGTCTCGTGTTCCAATTGCTTTACTAAGTAAATTCTTGTAAAGTCGGCGGGCCGGATGAACTGACGTCGCGGACAGTAGTTTGATGGCGCCTGGCTTAGTGTTTATAGAATTGGCCCAGATTATGAATACCAACTAGTCTCAGCGAGGGTAACAGTTCAAGCGTTATCCCAAACATTATGCACTTGTCGCTACGCATGATAAGGTCGTTTAGCATGTTGAGAACGGCAACAACAGCTATCCTATAAGAGTACCACTTGGATCTACCTGTTATCTGAAATGTCGTACATTTAGAAGACGGATTGTTGTCACGCCCCTGCTTTTATTGCGGTTACCACAACTAGCAATCGTTTAAAATAATCCGCATCCAGACCCCGCATATTAACCAGAACGATGCAAATAGACGGGTCACTCAAGCCTATTATATAGGTTTGGAATCCTTTTCGACTGACCAAAGCAACTACTTCCTGACACCATCGTCGAACTGAGTGTTACACAAGGAATAGGGATATAACAGTTCTCGTATGAACTCGAACACAGAAATTTACTACAGTCAAGTCAAAAAAGTCACGGACGACTGTTTCTTTGAGTGTAGTAGGGGGAGTTTAATGTTATTTTAGGTGGGATTCGTCTTATCCAGTTGCCAGATAGCTCTGCGAAAAATTAAAAAAGCGCTGAACAGCTGTTTCGTGAAAAGTAGCGTCACTAAGTGGCCTTGGGATAGTGGTTGCGCCCGACATCCCTTCGCTGCCGGATTCTGCTCATAGCTCTGCTATTTTGCTCTGATGCGTGTAAACGAGTGGAAAATTGATCATTAAGTTCAGTGTTGCGTGCTAGTAACACCTAGAAATCATCTACTACAGGTGCGGTCCCAGTAGTCGATGTGACCGGGGTTCACATCACAGTAAATCGAGGTTCAAATTAAGTTTGCGCGTCACGATCGGTTCACACAACGAGTGTTTAGAAATGACCCCCTCAATGACCCTCGAGAAAGCATAGTGTGACCGGTTTGGGAGTAGTAATCTCTCAGCACATAAATAAGTGGGTCTTAATGCTTTTGACCAGATTATTTAGGGGACGTGATCAAGCGTTTTCACCCCAACTGTTATTTGCAAAGCGGCGCATAAAAACAGATAGCGCTACAAAGTTAAGCGGGAGATTCGCTGTCTAGGAAAACTTAACACTTTTGGCGTGAATTAAGTGGCAAATTTGCAGCTCATATCAAGACGGTCGTTTAATAGGGGCCACACGAGTTCCAGCGCGAGCTTGCTCTGCTCGGTGTGTACTAGAACAAACCGGCTCACAAATGGACTGCTTTTGCGCTGGTAACACCTAATATCCAAATGCGCCTGGTACCTATTACGTAACACAACTTTCAAGCATAGTTGTGGGGTCCCAGAAACCTACCCACCACACTGAGTGAGACAATACACGAACCAGATTGAACTAGTCGGTGGTTTTCATGGGCGGTAATTTAGGGAAGTTGATATCTCCGGATTCTTAAAGTCTGCATGTTCGAAACAAACGCAAGTTTGCGAAGGTAGTAACGGCTCGTAGCCGAACCACACAAGGACAACAGGACACCGAGCTGGCATCACGCAACGTGTATTATGTCAAGAAGCGGTACCAAGTATCAATCAAGTAGCTGAGACCGAGCCAATAGTATGTGCGTAATCAATAAACAGACATACACGCGCCCATGTAGGGGCACTCAATGCTGGGTGTGAATATCTGACTGGCAGTACTGACACATATTCCTTCTCGCTTTAATTGGAACTTCCCCAGACAGCCTAATAAAGATCAACTGGATGGAGTATTACAGCCGAGCGACGTATTGCTTGGGCTTCTGGCTGGCTTGGATTCTGCGTATCCTTTGCGACTGTTGATTCGGTTGACGGGATTGACAATATGTCCTCTAGCCCGATTGAAAAAGTACGATGGCCGACGTGCTCCATAGGATGAGCAACAACTCTGCCGCCCGGTAGTGCAATCTCCGCTCTCTGACCTACAATTTCGCGTAACGCTGCACGTTGTCGAATGGGTTCGTGGAGAAATTTCATGTAATCTGTCTCGTCCTCGTGAAGTTGTTGATCCGATACCATTCGATGGTACCTCTCTGTAGATTTCTCTTGCTACATCACGATGCGTAGTCTCTGCTCGGAAAAGAGTTAGTCTGGCCACTTCCTAAGCCTTCAGCAGAATATCCGTCCGACTGGATTCTTGTCTGTCGTTTCACATGGTGTGGAGAGGTAAGCGAGTAGTACTTGGCCCAACTTTATTCGGTGTGGAGCGGCTAATTGTCTGCAACTCGATTTTACTGTCTGGGCTGCCTTTTCCGCTAGCCCATTTGCGGTTGGTTGGTATGCGGCAATTTTCACATGTTTGGTGCTGTTATTTTGGTATGGAACTCTTGAAACTGCTGAGTAGTGAATACAGAGCCCTTGTCTGTCACTAGTGCCTGTAAAATACCGAACGTGCTAATACATATCCATAAGTAGGAAACAGTTGTCTCCGAAGTAGTGTGTGTCAACGTAAATACCTCGACCCATTTGGAGTAGGTAAGGACTATAAGAAGAAACCTCTTCCAATTAAGCAGACCTAAGTAGCCTACATGTATGCGCTGCCATGGCTTGTCGGGCCACTTCTATGGACTAAGTGGGCTAAGTGTTTCTCTGTGTCTGATCAATTTTTCTATATCGCGATAAATGCCGGGCTACCACACATAAGATCGCACAAGCCCTTTCATTCTAGTGATACCTGGATGAGTTTCGTGCAGTTCCTCCAGCACCTTCTGTGGTAACCGAGGCGGGATAATAGCTCCGGATTCCTATAAGATGCATTCTTCCTCGAGACATGGTTCTGTACTTCGGGTGAAGGAAGGCAACCATTCCGGGTCACAGTTATCGAGCCAACCTTGGAAGACCAAACATGTAACCTTGAAGAGGACTACTTCACGTTCTGTCTCACAGTGGATATCCGCGTTAAAGCCGGCTTCCTGGGCAAGCGCTGCATTAAATGGACTAATTCGGTCCGTTCCAATTTGCAAGCAGGCAGGCGGGGCCTTCAAATACAGCCGTTGCTATTATCCTCGAAATATGTGTCTACACTACTCACTGCAGTTTCTTTGTGTTTACAGGAATTATTTGACCCTTTGTTTAAGTGCACTTATTCTATATTCACTATGTTCATTGAGGTTATTGCGTTGTAAAGGGCAGAGGGATGTCCCATGTCAGCCACATCACCTCCATTTCAGAAAAGGAGTATGTGTCATTGCAATCTCAGCCCTAGTGAGCTGGGGCAGTCTTAGGAGAACAATGGAATCCTGCTGCCTTACATAAGTGGAGACTAACAGCTACTTGAAATTTTCCTCAGACCGAGTACTGATAACGTTCTTCGGAAGACGATTCCAATCGTTTATGACCCTGGTGGAGAGGGCGGCAGTAGAATGAACACGGAGCCTCCTCAATTTAAGAAGATTCCAATGGTGACCTTTTGTCGAACCTCCTGTAAAAAGGTGGACAACTGTTGTAGTTCGTTTCCAAGTTCACCTCTTAGTATGCGCCTGGTGCAGATGAGATCCACGCGGCGTCGGCGGTAGTCCAGGGAGAGAAGGTCCATCTTTTAGAGCCGAAGAGGGTAGGAGAGGTTCCGAAGTCCGGATGTTTTCATACCCAGCTGCGGATTTGGGTTACCTTCGAGACAATGCGAAAATCGCCTCTTCTTGAGTTCGGACACAAAAAAACTTTCACAAGAATTATCAAGGAAGGCTTAGCGAAACGGAGAAACCTCGTGTTGGCTAGCAAGTAGGACCCAATCCCTGTCCTATTACCAAGGCGCAAATTCCGCTTATGCTATGCAGCAACATACGATCACTTAACCGGAAGGTTGATAGTGCACGCAGACCAGGAAGGTAAGTCATATTAACTCGATTGTAAAATCTAAAGGAGCTGCCATAACCGATGGCGCGATCATACGTTTGATCTTCAATGATGACTTTATGTCCATCTATGGCACTAATGCGTGAGAGGAACCTCAAGTCAAGCTAAGAAACAAAACAGTGATACAGTCCAAACTGTTGAATTCAAACTTGCTGGTATATGTCGCCAAATTAGATAAGTTCGGCCGTCATGCTCACCAGATCCTGACAACACCCCGTCAATTCTAGTCAAACAAGGAGGCACAGACATACCCCCGTTTCTCCTTGTTGTGTTTATGCATTCCATAATCAAAGGAGAGTATCGTATGCACGGAGAACAATTGATTATAATACCACGACATAAAAGTGGTTCTATGCACAATGTAAAATATTACCGCCCAATCCACCATGCACCCATCATCTCCAGAATCATGGAGAGGTTATTCAAAGAATGCATAATAGAATACTTGAATTCAATGGGCTATCCCATTAAACAACAGCAGGGATTTTAACTAGGTCACTCACTGCCTGTCACTTATAAATTTGATTACGTAACTACGGCTAGTGGAGTCGGAAGTATTATCGTTATAATATTTCTTGAAATCCAAGAGGTCTTTGCTCTTGTTCCACACAAATTACAATTGCAGAAGTTTATGTCTTATGGTGCCATAAATTTCCTTCTAAATTGATTGTCTTCCTATCTCGAGAGTAGAAAGTAAGTAGTTAAAATTGGTAACTTTACATCCGAATCCACTTCAATATCTAGCGGAGTGATTAAAGGGAGCGTGCTGAGTCCGAATTTATTCTTGATCTACTTCAACGATCTACTTGTGGAAATTATGTTTGGGAAGCCATTCATCTTCGCATATGATAAAATTGTGTATTATTCCGCCCCTGTTCAAGGTAGCCCCAAGTTAGCTTGTATTCAGCCTGACTTGTTAGTATTAAAGCAGTGGAGTATGTCCATGGAAGCCGTACTTCGCCACTGACAAGTGTAATCTATTGTACTGCGGCTGTGACCCTTCACCGAAAATCCTAAGCTTAAACAACACGCCTGTCCCTGTTTGTGTCCCTTTCCGAGACCATGGTCTAAGATATTCTGCCTCATATAATTTTTGAAGCAAGCTATATTATTGCATGCTTCCGCCAGAAAGACGATCGCTTACATAAGCCGAACTCATGCCTTGAGGAATTCCAGACTTCAAGCCTTTGAAATATACGTTAGGCCCAAGCTTGAATACTGTACAATGGCGTACGGAAACCTGAGAAAAGTGGACATAATAGCACTGGAAAGTATCCAACGATCTTTCACAAAGACATTTTTGAACATGCCTAACAGTATGCCTTACCATGAGAGTTGCGATGCTCTATAACTACAGCCGCTGTGGCTGCGCAGATTTAAGTTTAATCCGTGCCTTCTCTACCGCTGATTATTCGGATTAAGCTTTACAGCTCAGCAACAACTCGAGTTTTAGACTCCTGAGTGCTTTGAAATAAGAAACAGCGAGCGCAGACTGCATATTCAAAAGTTAGGTACAAAGCGTCGCTCAAATTTTTCTCAGCAAAATATGCGTTGATATGGCACAAAGTTTCATTGAATATCAGAAAATGCTCTATCTATCTGCACTTCAAACGGATGCTCAATGTTCACCTGTTCGTTTTCAATATCTTGTCGACACTTAGCCAAAGGATGACTCTGGATGATTTTATGAGAAAGGTCCTGGATACACTTAAACCTTGTAATATCCCCCAATTGTCACAATATTATAATGTTATTTACACATGGATGAACCCCTTAGTAAATATTTACAAACCTTATTCCCATCACTTCTGCACTCTTGTTTAAGCAATACCGCTTCTTCTCATTTGGTGTACTGTTTCAGAGGTGAATTACACCTCACAAGCTGAAATATTTGTAAGATCGTCGTTGTTCATCATGACCTTTTAGCAAATTGTGTTTAACCCAACAGCAAACGATCATAAATATTACTGTGTTGGTAATTCCTCATAAATAATATTCTCCATTATTTCACTGTTGTTTATCTCTTGTGGTGACGGAGTACAGCTTCCAAGATAAAAATTATACCCATGCAAAGCATACTGCCAGTGCGTCGTTGGCATATAACAGAAAGGGCCATGAAAGATTCGCATAGCGGAACGGGCTGGAGTTTGATCGCCCATAATGAATGCTAAAAACAGCCCTTATATTAAAAACAAAGTTGTCTAGCAGGTGATGGCTTATTTGCTATTTTGCCACACCGACACACAGACCGTTGAAGCATGGAAGTGCTGGCGAATCCATCATGGGAATACCCTGCATGGAAGCAGGTCCCATGAGGACGGTTCCTTGGATGGCCGTATAACTGTAACTGGAATTGTGGTTAAATCTACATTTTGTATTTTCCCCAGTTTCTTAATCTCTCTAATATTCTCAAACTGCCAGTCACTTCAAAAACTCATTTGGGATCCGCTGTAAAAAAAACATGAACAATCAACTACTTTGTGTGCTCACGGTGTGCGAATTGATAAGTCCACTCAGTTGGACTGTGCTTCGCACCGTCGAGGAATAAAACGTTTGTTTATTTATTTATTTATTTATTTATTAACGCAGGTTTAGTGATGTTGCAGAAATTTTGTTCACTCTCTTATATCTCTTTAATCTCTTTAATCCCAGTAGGTAAAGCCACATTATATCCGACAGTCCATGAGACCCCCAATATCATGGAGCTGCCCACACTTACCTTAACGAAGATTAGTGTATCACCGTCTCAAAACGCAGAGTACCCCACAACTTCAGTAGGCTGTCATTTATTGGAGTGAAAATCAAAGTTTTTGGGCGGTTTTGTAACTCCCGTATTTGGGAATGTGTGCATAGCTCCGGACACAACGTTGTTCGAGCTGCAAAAGTTTACAGGCCACCTTACCATGGAGTTGTAATCAAAAGTAGGATGTTCCATCTGCGTTCCAGTAGGCAACTTCACTAGAAGTAACATAACTTTTATTAACACCATGAGTTTAGCCAATTTGGTGGAATGCCATACCAGACGCGAGGCGCATCTAGATTTAGTTTTTACTAACAAACACGAAGTATTTTCTACACAAAAGCGTGCGTCTCTTGGCAACTCGGCCATTGCATAGTATAGCTAGACCCCAAGTTATACAGCAACGCCATCCATGTTACGCTGACAAAAGGCCATTCAGAAGTGTTAACTGACGCAACTGCTCAACAAATAACATCAAAAATCTCAAATCCACACGCTGCTCAACTGCTTTTTCATTTTTAACAACTGATGTCTTGTCAGCCCAACGCAAGATCCCATAAACTACATAAACTTCTATTTTGAGCTAGGTTGCACCGTTGAGACAATTTATTTGCGAAATGACCGATTTTATCTCCTTGTTCAAGCAACTGAGAAGGAAAAAAGCACCGACTTTCAACATAAGCTAACCGCCAGTGTTAACCTGTCAATAACCATAAAAGCTGAGATCAAAAGATTAAGCCCTCTGTACATTCAGATCGTTTTAGGCAACCACAATTGTCGTGACCTATGGAGGCTTCTCGGAGAACTTTCCAGAAATAATTATTTCAGAGCACGTATCACTGAGAATGTAGATATACTCAACGCTGAGTTCAGCTCCTCATCACCTAACACACACACCATGGGTTCTTTAATCAGTACTGAGCCTCCTACTGTATTTGCTTCCACAAGAATTTACAAGGAGCTCGCGAGACTAAAGCTAAACAAGGCCAGTGTGCCGGATGCGCTAGCAGCAGTCGCTCTGAAACAATGAGCAGATACTTAAACAACACTTCTGACAAAGATTATGAATCAGTGCTTAACGAGTGGTACCATCCCCGACATTTGGAAATCAGCCAGAATAACACTAGTGCCTTAAAGAGAATCTCTGAAATGTCAGCCAATTGCATACACGTCCGTGCTGCGAAAGGTACTGGAAAAACCGCTGATCTCCTGCATTTTCACAGACAATCATACAGATGATGTCAAACAGATTGTCTATAAACCAGGGTGCTCTCTACACTGGATGCGGTTTCCTACCTGGTGCATTCCATTGTGTTAACAATGGATAATAGATGCAAGAGCCTACGGCTCTGCTGCTTGATTACACCAAAGCTTTTGAAAGACTTGACATTATTGTTTAACAGTTTGTCCAAACATGGTGTCCCACTACATGTGTGTAGTGTACTGTGTGATTACTCCACAAACCACACTCACTTCGAGCAGTTGTGCAGCAGAAAGTCTTCCGTACTCACAGCCACTTTTGGTGTTGAGCAGGGAACCTTCTTGTCCCCTTTTCTATTCACCGCCTACGTTGTAAGTCACCCCATTCCCCCAGACTTCATAGGCTGTGAATATGCGGACGTCCTGGGTTGAATAACCCAACCATCGAGGACTCTAAAATTCCAACGAGGGTTAGACAAACTAGTGAATTCTTCCAAATTTTGTGGTGTAATTTTCGGTTTGCTACATCCCAACAGACTGCATTCCGTTGTGCATGTTTCTCCTCCCATGATGGTATGTGACCAAGGCATGCCTCGAACATCTACTGTAAACTGTCTCGGACTTTTTCTATCTCACAATTCATCTTGGTCTACATATGTTCTTGAAACATATAAAAAGTTAAGAGCCTCTTTGTTTACGCCCGCAGACTTAAAATTCTTTCCATTCCCCGTGCTTTGATGCTAAGGTTTGTAACTGTATGTATTCTCCCTCACTGATTATACCGTTTCCCTGTTGTTTTCCTAGGACCACTTCAAAAAGCTTATGTCCTTCTGCTTTCACTGAAATTTATTTCTCGCTATTACGATTTCGGGAAGGAAACTCTCATAGATTTCGTGGTCAATAAATAGTTCGAGGCATGCAGCAAATTTTCACCGAAGATTTTAAATGGCACCACATATTCTCTAAACGCTATCCTATCCAATACTATTTATATTTCGTTCATACTGTTCAAATTTTAGGTGTTATACTCACATACCTCGTCGCATCGAAACTCTATCCTGGTTTTCCATCACATTAATCGACGCAACAGGAATGTAACGCCGCTTTCATAACCGTATGCTTGTGTGAAGTTGCAAATTTCTGTTTACTGTTGTCGAGTGTTTTCTTCGCATTGACACCTTGTTTTATTATATTCCGCGGTGTAGTTGTGAAAATGCTGAAAATGCACCCATACTGGTGGATAAACTTAATTTGACTTGCCTTGCCTTGACTTGATTCGACGGCAATCGGCTCCAAGCATTCACAATGTCGTTTTCCTTTCCAGAGACATAAGAGGTAGAGTAATTATAAGCCGATAGCAGTAAAGCCCAACGTTGCATACGGGGAGATGCCATTTGGCTCATGCCTTTGTGTTCATTAATCAAGGTTAATAGGGGTTCATGATCAATAACGATCTCGAAACTTCTTCCCCAGAGATATTGGTGAAATCTATTAAGGCTAAATACAACTGCCTAAGGCTCCTTGTCAAGTTGTAAACAATTCTGGTCTTCATGTGCTAAGCTCCTAGATGCAAAGGCGATGGGTCTTTCAGTCTGATCATCCATCTTGTGGGACAGTACTGCGTGGAACCCTGACGCTGAAGCGTCGCATCGGAGAGTGATGCGTCTCCTGGAAACGTAATGTACTAGCAGATTAGCCTTATCCATGTCTGCCTCGACAGCATCGAAAGACATTTGTTCTGCAGCTGACGACTGCCGTTTGGTGTCTTTTAGTAATAAAGCATAAAGGAGTGCCATTGTTGCGGTCAAAGCAGGTAGAAAGCGACTATGGTGTGTTAACATACGAAGAAGTGATTGCAACCCACTGATATTGCCTGGTCTGGGAGAGCCGAGGCTGGGCTGAATTTTTTCCTTAGTGGGTGCAAAACATGTTTAGTTAAACGAAATCCAAGCTACTGAACACTGTCGGTGAAAAATACACTTCCAGATTTCTTCAGTTCGAGTATACTATTTTCGAGACATCTCAAGACCGTCGCAAGCGATGTCATGTGGTGCGATCCGTGCGACCAGCAACTAGAATGTCGTCTAGATAAGCGCATACACCAGGTATTCCTTTTACCAAATTGTCAATAACAGGGTGCAACGTCATTTTTATAACAGAAATGAGATAAGATGTTTCTATTAGTACCAAGTGAGCTGATTAGGAATATAAAAATCAACTTTTTCTATCACACCAATCTTCTTTTTAACTTCAATTTAGTTTCAGCTTAGCAGTGCATTCCATGCATCGAATACTCACGTGTGATTGTTCCGTTGGCTCTCTGTAATCGTGGAAATGAAATCCTGTTGACCACGGTATCCACCTGATACTGAGAGTAGATGGAGAGCTATGTTTATTTACTTGATATCTGGATCATGACTGAAAGACGTTGCTGTGTCATTGACTGAAATCCTTTTTGTTACGTCTGTATACTGTTTCCTACAAAGCCGCAGTGTAGACATACTTCTTCACTACTGAAGTCCGCCTACCACGCAGATTTCGTGATGAAACTGGGAGATTAGGATAAGAAGCGGACGCCGCATATTGTCTTGTGTGTCGGGCAATCTTCAGCTGACTAAGTGGCTCAAGGGCAAAGGCAAGATGCCATTTGCAATCCCAAAGGTGTGAAGGGAGCCGAAGGGTCACACTACAGACTGCCATTTTGTCTTGCCACTGTTAATAGAATCACTAACCGAAACAAAGAAAAAATCCATTACTTCGATCTTCCATCAGCTATTCGACCTTTTCCTCATGATTGCACCTTACCCATGCCAGTGCCTCCAACGAACATGTCACTGATGATGAGTAGTGATTCCGCATCGTCAACATCACCTAATTCAGATATATGAAAAATTTGAAGCGAATGTTTTCAACCGACCTCTTGTTGAACAAGCGGAGCTGAATGACTGTACGTGACCTAGGCTTGCGTAAAGACGAGGCCTAGTTGCTGGTATCTCGGCTGAAGCAGGGGCGCTTATTTGCTACAAAAACTGAGGTTACTGTATACAGAAGGCGAAGCGTTAATTTGTCCGGTTTCTATGACATCAAAGAAACCATTTGTTACTGTTCCGATGTGGAAGGAATGATGAAAGGTCTTGGCGTGAGGCATATCAGTGATGAATGATGTTTGTTCATTGACTCGTCCAAGAGTAGTCTTAAGGCCATACTGCTCCACGGTGGGAATGTGTACTCAACTGTGCCTCTGTTGTATGTTGCCAAAATGAAGGAGAGTTACGAAAGTATGCAACAGACACTCGCTGCGCTGAACTATGCTAAGTGCAGTTGAAACATCTGTGCTGACTTCAAACTCATTGCACTCTTAATGGGTGTGCAAGAAACTTCATAAAATATTACTGTTTCCTGTCCTTATGGGACGTTACAGCAATTCAACAGTACTACACAACGGAAAAGTGGCCAGAGAGGACGGAATGTGCTGCATAGAAAATGAGTGTAAATCATATGCCTTTTTTACGACCTGATCGTATCTATCTACCACCCCTGCACATCAAGCTTTGTTTGATTATAAACTTCGTCATAGCTTTCAAGAGAGACGGTTTTGCCTTCCAGTAACTGCAACAAGTGTTTCCGAAGATCAGTGATGCGATGCTCAATAAAGGTACATGTTGTGATTCAATACATTTACATATTATTCGAACGACGTAGTCATGGCATTACTGAAATTAATCGTTTCTTGTAAAAATGTAGCCTGGCGTGCTAGGTAAAATCGGAATACATTTCTATGATCAGTGGAGTGTATTCTATAAGGTAGGGACATTGGCATTTCTGCTATAGAAAACGAATTTTTTGTTGCACAGTGAAATCATCTGAAATTTTTCCCTTGCGGAATGTATTCCAACTGAAAGTCTATTGTAGTGGAGCAGACCCATGTGGGTATTGATGGCTGTAAAGAAGTATGGATCGGCTCCGTTGATGAAACTTGGCTCCCATCCACACTCCACTCGGTCTTATTACTTCGGATTTGCACTGGATATGGGATGTGTGGATGGAGCTGTGGGTGGTGCAGCGCAACCCACCCACGGTCCTTCTGTAGGCGCAGGCGTCCTGTAGGTGTCCTATTGAGGCCGCACTGACAAGTAAATCCGGAACCGCATGCCGCCAAACATTTCTCACTGGCGCGGTTTAAATCAAGTCTGGAGTACTGCTGACCACCTGACAGAATTACGTATATATCATCTATCCAAAGAACAGAGCAGTGTGCTCATGTTTCCGCTTGAATAGCAGTCAGTTTGTAGTCACCACAACTACGGACGGTGCCGTCGGGATTTTGTACTGGAACAATTGACGAGGCCCAAGATGAGTGGTGTACTGGTGATAATATTTCATCTTTTTGGAGGCATACCAGCTCTAGTTCAACTTTATGACGGATAGCGAAAGGCAACCCTTCTTTTGATAAACTTAGGTTGGACGTTCTGTCTGATATTGAAAGAAACTTTGAAATCACACTGTTTACTCGGGAAATTTGCTTCAAACACATAACCGTACATTTACAACAATTAAGGAACGTCTGTAAACTGTCCTAATCTTGAACGGCTTGCAGTAGTTCCGGAATTTATTTGAGCTGGTTTCGACCAAATAAGTTCGGGATATCTGTGTTAACAGTAATTAAAGGAAGAGTAAGAGTGTCTGCCCAAGGAGTAACTCTCACTTCACACAACATCAGTACGTCAAGCGATTCACAAGTATAAGAAGATAAAGTAGAGTGGGTAAGGACCGTCGGTAGTTTGGGCAGTCTAGTTTGTTGACTAACGTAACCGAGGTTCCCATATCGATTTCGTAGCGTACAGGCTGGTCTTCATTCTCCATTTCTATAGTGTATTGCGGTATTCCGCACACATGCGATGTGACTGTATGTGAATTCAAGTAAGATATAGACTTGTCGGAATTCTCTACTATCTGTACAGTATTTGGGGTAGAGTGAGCTACACGACGTGGTAGTATTGTTGAACAGCAAAAGCGTGCAAGGTGTTTTCAACCTTGTCACACTTTTAGAAAGTGGACTGTTTGTACCTACAATCAGTTGCTCTTTCATGTCTTTCATCGCAGCGGTAGCACATACAGATGCGTTCGTTGTTTCGTGACCATCAAGGGTTGACCTTGTGGATTCCATCTGTGGGATGATCGTGTTGGTAGTAAATTAATTGCTGATTCACATTTTATCCCAAACTCACCAACATGCATGCAGCTTTTCAAGTAAGTTTGCTTTCGTCTTTCAACTGCAGACCTTCTCTGGCCTTGTTGTCACGAATGCCAACAGGAAGACATTGGATAGCCATGACCACTTTAAATTTCATGCACGGAATCTCATTATAACGGCGATCCGGGAGGGAGTATTGTATGTGGGTTATAAATTCGCTACTACTTTCTTCTTCTTCTTCACTCTACCACAGTTGGGAAAAGTCTAGTTGTGCAGTAAATACATGTCGTTGTAAGCACCCAAGACTATCCAGTGATTGCAGACAGTCTGACAGGAAAGTGTTTTCGTACAACCGTAGAATATCAAACTACCTCCGATCCTCTGCGTCTAGATGTTATCTTAACAGTCTAACATATTGATGTTCAGTAACAGTGATATTTGTTACTTCAAAGAGTTCAAAATTGTCACATAATGTTATCTTCCACCGAGTCCAAACTGCAAAGGATGGTTTGCAAGCCGCTTCGTTTCAAAATGGATCAGGTGAATTAAGACGATTAATAACGAATTACTGCAGGTATAGACTCTGTCACTACTGTTAAAGTCTACACCTCCAAAACTAAGACAAGCCTGCGAACGCATTAATGGCTCGTAGCCGAACGACGCCATGACAACAGAGTACACCGAGCTGGTAACACACCACGTGTATTCTGGCAAGAACATGTACAGGACTCCGGTCGAGTAGCTGCGACCAAGCCACTAGTGGGTGGGTGCTCGATAGACATTCACACGCGCACATGTGGGGACGCGCAATGCTGAGTGTGAACATTTGACTAGTGATATTAAATCATCAGTAACACAGATGTTCGCAGAACAGCGGGCATAGAGACCTGTTTGGTGCAGTCCTCATCTACCGTGCAGTGGATATGATCGGTGGGAGAGAAGCATTCCCAGTGATTCGCGCATTGTGTACCGAAACTCCGTCAAAGTGAAGATCAAGGTACACATGTTCGTGGCAGAATAGGAACTAATGTCGCAATTTATCACACCTTGTGGGATAAATCGTACGGTGTATACAATCGTTATGTTGTGTCACACATCAGCAATGGCAACTATCCCAATTGACGTGTTCTAATGAATCCCTGCCTAACGCCGTCAGTTTTCGTCAGATCACGTTGTGATCCAGTTCCTCGAGATGACACCAACGCCCATTTATTTTCAGAAACGACATCACACACCATCGTTGCTTTCTAGCTGGAAATCCAATTGCGTTGCAATCATAATGGCAGCTTATCGCGCTGCACTTTTAGTCTATATGCAGCATCAATCGCTCAGCTGGCACAAAATAGAGAGAAAATGGTATCGTAGATGCCTGTTAACTTTGCGTAGACCTAATAAACGGCTACAAATGTAAAATGACCAGACAAATGGATACTTCACTGCATGCGCAAAACATACTACGAATGGGCTCCCGAAAGTGGTTGGGATCTGTGTTTATCAGCTGTAGGACCAATTCCGTCTTTCCAACTCCGGGGGGACCTGCAAGACAAATACATAAAGCGGAAGGACAAAGGTCGTAGGAAGCGAATCCAATTTTAAAATGCGAAGTAACACCAATAATCATATGTTCGAGCTTTCGGAAAGTTAAGGCAGACACAGATCATCCTCGGAAGCCTGGTGTTTGTATAACCTTGCCTTACCATCCATAAATTTTTGAACCCCTTGTTTTTTCTAACTTACTCCACCTCATTTTATCGCAAGTCACTGGATCTATGCTTATTCCTCTGGAACTAACAAGCAACACTTCGTGAAACCACAGTTATCTGATTGTTATATGCTTCTGTGTGTTTGAATTCGTGGCAAACATGATCAAGGATAAATTCTTAGACAGCCGGAAACAGTAGGACTTCATGTGCCAGTTAATTGGGGTTCAACCTAAAGTGGCGTGACGCACATCGTCCGTCATCCACACTAGGTGACATAGGTGAATCACGGCTGCTTTAACTAACGCTTCAGTCAGATGACAACGCAGAGACCATTCGGTTGTCAGCTCACTTTTCCGTCCTACCCCGTGCACTGTTCTCATTATTCCGTATGTTATTTACAGCGAACGACAAAAACACAAATACAATCCGGAAGACTAGCGTAAACCAAAGGACGCCAATTCCTTTTGTTCACAGTGTCATCAAGCTTCAGACTTCAGACGAGCTAGGGGTTAAATCAATCGAATGGGATGAATGGTACTACATCCGTGAAGTGCTCTCTCCCTCTCTCGAAAACTTAATCGCCCAATCGATTTCAAGGCCACCAAAATTAACAACCGACATGGAATGTGGTCTACGAGCGATGAAGGTCACATCGCAATTCAAGCCGATGGCAGAAAAGTCGTTGGAAATGTGGCACTAAGCGCGCAAAATGCTGCCATCCTAAAAAAGTAGAATGACAACAGGCACCAGGCGCAAAGTGACAAGACGTCATTCAACATGCAGGGCTCATGTGATCCCGTCAGCATGCTACTTCAAACTGGGACGCTGTCATAACACGTCGATAGTTGAAGGAGATCTAGGCCACCATCCATCTACTGGCACTGAGCACTCTACGCAACAACCGGCATCGGTCCCCGGGGCCTGTATCAGTGGTTCAAAAAATAACGACTAACAGACAATCCAAAAGGTTTACCATAAGCTCTACCCTGAAATCCGCATCCACAAATACGCTTCTTATCTCTGAGGCCATCGCCTGCTTTTATTTCAATGCACAAGCTATTTTCAGCAAGTAAACAGAGGTTCGAACTCGTCAGATTTCAATGCCTTGGGATATTGTCATGGTAACCGAAACGTGGCTGAATATTAAGATCACCACTATTAAGATATCTGTGAGCAAGATGATTCCCCTACGAAACGATCGAACTTGCATAGGATGCGGGGTAATCTCGTAGTGCTGCTCTGACCTGCATATCGATATTACCGACGATTTAGAAATTCAAGTGCTCGACTGTAGTTGACGTTCTCTGCACATAAAACTTGGTGATTTCGGTTTATTTGCACTAACTCACCGTCCTCGAACATCCACGTCACAAATGCACAACAAACTAGTTTCTGCTACAAAGGGAGTCCTGACGCGGTCATACAGCCGTGTGCTTCTTGCGAGAGACTTCAAATTGCGCACTCTGAAAGTCCCAAGGCGAACCTGTATGAAGTAACCGCCGATTTAACACTATACAGCCATGTCACCTCCTCTACAAGATTTATAACGGGTGATGTTTGTTGTATTCCAGTGGTAACTGTTTAAAATTGAAGGAACAATGTAGCCGTCTAGAGTGTCGAAGGAATTACTTTTCTTTTCGGGTTTACCAACCTTGGAACGCACGCCCAGATTCGGTAGTATGCTCCCAAACCTTAGACTTTTTCTTAAAAGGATTAGATGTTGCTCTTGGCTCCCAGAATTTGTTATCTAAACTCTTAAATCGTGGATTACGCTGAGCATGCTTTTCTACAGGGGTTATGTATCAAATGCACCTAAGTGAACGATCATATTTTACTTTTCTCACGCCTTATATCAACTACCACTGCACCCGGTGTGGTTCAGAACATTTACGCTCGATTCTTTAAGTTTACAGTGAAGCAATTTATCAGTTTTCATCTAGGTAGACGTTCGTTAGATGACCCACATATATTTTGATTACATCATATTCACCCCAAGCATCCGACGGGACGTGTCAATCACTTGCTTTTATCCCATGATAAATCATTGTTCATTGTTTTTTTATTGTTCAATTGTTTCAGTGAACAGCGTTGACGGTTTGATCCGCGTGGTTCGCATTAGATCGATGAATGGCATTAGATTAAGGGCGACCATGGCACTTGGACCCAGCAGTGCTGGACTATTTTCCGAATCCACATATATAGCGACGTCGGATGTAACCGAGTACAGACTACATTTTGTCACCGTACATCCGCGAATGTGTACTCGGCCTGTTGTGTATGAGTCAAATTTTACGACGTTGGATGTCATGCAAATAATTGTCGTAAACGCTAGATGGGATAATGGTTATGGGCGATGCAGAATCTAATTCCATAGGGACTAGCACAGTTGTCTGGCGACTATGCAGCGTTATTGTACGGAAGTCAGGGGAAGGGAGCTGGCCTCTATTCGAAAAGTCTGCCATGTTGCTGATTGCAGTAGCTTTTGAATGAAAATATATTTCCAGCAATCGATGTACAAGGAGCATCACTCTGTTTACGGTCAACAAGCTACCCAGCGAAAGCGACAGCATCGGACAAAATGGCCCTGCTTACCACAGTTTTTGCGATCCACTGTGCGAACCGGACACGTTTGACAGTACGCTTTGTAGCGAAAAGTTCCACACCGACAACAAAACATTCAGCATTTGAGAATGGGTGGAAGCCTTATATTGAAGTTCCCTAACTTCAAGTGTTCCACTTGTGCTGAACACGCGCGACTGTTCGAAGGTAGCTTTATTGAAGCTGATAACCTCTATGGCTTCTTCCCAGGAAAGCTACGAATGAGCTTCGGAAAATGAAGATTCTCGTATGCGATGATCCGTGATGCCTAATATTAACTGTTGGGTCAGCATAAATCCCTAAAAACTAGTTTTTGGAATGCTGACGAAATCACAGGATTGAACGGCACAGATCAAACGGGCAAATAAGTGATGCAATGGATTTGGAAACACTTGCAATAACCGGTAGAATATAAAACGAACTACAAAAAAATCAAGTCGGGCAGGATAACAAACATCATGCATTACTAAGCGCGCATGGCCTTCGCAATTCCCATCCGTCACAGCAGATCTGGCCGTCATTGAATAAAAGGTGACAACATATTGTCAAAATATAATACCCGTTCCAAGAAGCAATGAAAAATGAACAACGATTTATCACGGATAAAACAGCACGTGCTTGACAAGGCCCGTAGGATGTTCGGAGTAAAATTTTAACTTGGAAGGATCGACGAATAAGTAAATCGTCATTGCAATCATCTACCGATTTAAATGCAATACGGTGTAACAATAGTTTGGTATGGTAATGTGATGTGCACACACAAAATAGTATAGCGAGCTGTTATAGTTCAGTAAATGTTTGGGAAATACAAAAGGAAACGACAACAATCACACGTATGTTGCGTCATTTGACATATGTGCTATGTTACTCCAGTTTGGATACATCCAATTTACTCACGAGGACACTTCTGCATGCATCCTCAACGCCACGTTGCGGAGAGGGTCGTTAAGCACATGGTTTGATTCGCGTTATCTCGTCCTTCAAGTGGAACGGATTATATCAAGTAATGCAAGTTTGGAAGCATTTCATCAACGCGTTTTTGATTGGTGTTAAGGTCAAGGATGATGTGAATCAGAAGGGCATTCCAGGCATGGGACACACGGAGGTAGAAAACGTTTCGTCAATATTCAAGCTGACTGTTTTGCGTAGCCAGTTTGAGCTGATGGCCTCGCAGATTGGTATTTTGGCACAGATGCAACCGATTGCCTCCATATTCACCACTATTGGCTTATCCGTTGACGTGTTTCGAAAATCTCTCGACATCCGACACCGTTTTTTTCAAATTCTATGTGATAAATGTCGCGGTCCAAGAAATCAGAATACGCAGAGACCACCTGATGAGATGAAATTACATCGAAACGCGTCGTGGCTGTGCAGTGTTTTCGGGTGGGCAATACCCAATTTCCATCTACTTTGAATACGGTCCCAGTGATCGCGGTGACTAAGGTTCATTTCAATGTGAATCACAGTCCATTAAACTGAGGTTGCGTGTCGCAATCCAATCACACAACGTGTAATCCAAACTTGACCCTCCATATGCCATCAGCTTAGCTATGAATATCGACTTGGGGACCAACAGTTACAACGTGCTTCCCAGGACAACGACCTCGGGGTGATCGTGCAGTACAATATTGGTTGCTCGAGACAGGATGAAAAGTCATCGAAATGCGCCAGTCAACATCTTGGACTCTTACAGAGGGCTTTCGGGAATTATGAGCCATCAATATTTCCGCAAATGCTGAACACCTACATGAGGCCTCACGTGGAATATGCGATCCAGGCCTGGCGTCCCTGGCGCAAACGCGACGTCTATGCACTTGAATCTCCACGACGTAGATCAACCAAACTAGTAAGAGGATTGTTACTCCTATCCTACCAGCGCAGTCTGTAGTCTCTGAGATCGTAGAGTGGTGAATATCGAGGCAATCAGTTGCACCTGAGCCAAAATACCAATCTGTGAGGCCATCAGGTCAAACTGGCTACGCACTACAGTCGGCTTGAATATCGACAAAACGTTTTCTACCTCCGTGTGTCCCGTGCCTGGAATGCCCTTCTGACTCACATCATTCTTGATCTTACCTTAACGCCAATCAAAAACGCGTTGATGAAATGCTTCCAAACTTGCATTACTTGACATAATCCGTTCCACTTGAAGGACGAAATAACGCGAATCAGACCATGTGCTTAACGACCTTCTCCGCAACGTGGCGTTGGGGATACATGCAGAAGTGTCCTCGTGAGTAGATTGGATGTATCCAAACTGGAGTAACATACCACATCTGTCAAATGACGCAACATACATGTGATCGTTGTCGTTTCCATTTGTATTTCTCATGCATTTACAGAACTATAACAGCTCGCTATACTATTTTGTGTGTGCACATCCGATTACCATATCAAACTATTATTATATCGTAGTGCATTTAAATCGGTAGATGATTGCAATGACGATTTGCTTATTCGTCGATCCTTCCAAGTTAAAATTTTACTCCGAACATCCTACGGGCCTTGTCAAGCACATGCTGTTTTATCCGTGATAAATCTTGTTCCTCCTTCATCTCTTTTCACTGTTTCAACCACTGTTTCATCTTTTGTCAGCACTAGGTCCACAAGAGTGTGTGTAACACGCGTTTGGTATCGAGTTGAATCAATAACATGGTTGTTTGGAGGTATACCGGCAAGCACTTTTATCAATTTTGTCTTTATTTTTGCTGTGTAATGCTGGGATTTCGATTGAGTGCAAATGGATAACCCTCACTAGAATGACGTGACTGTTTGGTCTTGTCAGGACCTACTTCCTCGCAGAAGTTAGGCACTGTTCATTTTCCATCTTGGACATTTTGGGCGGTAAACTATTGCTGGTAAACCCACACCACCGCGCCTTAGGTGCATACTGCACCAAAAAGCGTCGACGACTAGCGCTTCTGCGTCCTTAATGATATCAACGTACATGTCGGATGATAATACAGGGACACTTCATTTCCTCCGCTAAGTCGATATTTGCGTATAGATGTCATGCCGGATAGAGCAATCTCAGCATCAGTGACCTCCGTGTTCAACCGTGTCTCAGTGACCATAACTAGGTCCCAAGGTGTGGTAATCTGACGAATACGAAGTTCGGTTAGCTTGCTGAGAAGACCTTGCGCATTGCGATACAAGCAGGTGAAGGCATCGGTGGTCAGAATCGTGTTTGTGAATGCTGATTTCCGGTGAGGGTCTATGCCGACCCTTGTGGGGTCGGCTGCCGGCCGCTTTTTGTAGGACCGATGGTGCAGATCTTAGGGCCAGCTTAGGTTGTTGTATGAAGTCCTTAGCGCCAGCTAGAGGGTGACTATCCTGTGTTCCTTCAGCTGCCGGCGTATTTTGGTATTGTCTCCGTTCTGAGACACGGTGACGGAATTGTATTGATAAATTACGTTCACAGGGGTACCTTATCTACTTTGGCCCGGTGCCTATCCTCTTTATGCGTATTTCAGATGGCAGCATTTTACGCTTTTCGTGCAACATACTGATCACAAGTTCTGCCATCAGTTAAGAGTACAATAATTCTTTCATCACTCGGGGACCATACCCTTTGTAGTTAGGCGATAGTGGTAACCTTGATGTGGAATTAGCGATAACGTTTCCAGTGAGAGCACTTCACGAATAAAACGCCATTCATCCTAGTCATGGGCTTTGACCTCTAGCTAGCTCAATGTCTGGGGCTGGGGGACAACGCTAACAAAGAGAGATTTTACAGCTTGTTGTTTACCGGAGTCACTCGGATTTTGATAACGTTTCTGGCGTTCACTCCAGAGAACATCTGGAAAAGTTCGTACAGTGCATGTGGTGGTACGGAGGCGAGTGGCTGACAAGCGAACTGCCTCTGCATCATTACCTGACTGAAGTGTTATTTGGAGTAACCGCAGTTCACCGTAGTGTACGGAGTTTGGGTGACGGACGAGGCAAGTCATATTGACTGGTTTAGCTTGAACCCCTATTCGTTGACACAGGGAGTCCCACTGTTTCCTGTCATCTAGTTGCATATATTTTGTGGAGTTCGCCCCTTATTCAGTCAGAGAATTACGGTATTGTTTCATGTTCTCCTTTTTGGAAGGACCAATGGCTGCTTTCTTCGGCTGGACAGCTGATGGGATCGTGAGTCTCGTGGTGGTGTTGGTCGTATTAAGTAGTTGGCAGCTGTCGGGGTTACGATAGGTACTAAAAACGGAGGCGTTTGTTGTCGGCACTTTAACAGTTTTCGATGTGGCGAGTGGTTCTGGTGAAAAATGTGTGAAGAACGCATCTTTTTGAGCAGCCGCTAGTGTTGGGGTGGATAACTCTGGATCGTTACTATTATTTTCGGCTGGGCTACACTGTTCTGGATTGGAGTTTACTGTTGAGCATCGAGTTCGAGGCAGCTACGTGTCTGGTTTCTGTGAGACAGCTTTCACGGCTGCTGCTCGCTCTACAACTTTGGTCAGCCCCTCGCACTTCTGTGCAAACACAGGTATACATCTGACGAATGGAATAGACGTCCACTCTGTGCAGAACCAGAGGGAATCAGTCGTACTAATGTTTTTTATATGGCTGAGAGTAAGGCGAGCACAGCGAGGATGAAAATATTTTCGAAAATTTCTGCAGTCTATCCCAAAGCGCACAAGTTTAACACAGTTGTCTGCGCCACAGCTAACGTCAATTTCGGAAGTTTTGAACTTAGATTTTCGTGGGCAAGCAGTACGCGTCATTGTGACTGTCTGTTCTGCGGATCTCCTTAGCTGCAACATCGACACTAGTAGGCTGAATCCAAACGACGTCGGTCAAGCTGGTGGTCTGACTAACACAGGTTAGATCGCTGTAGAACAAATCCAAGATGGCGGACACAGACGGCGGTTGGGCCAATCAGTGAGACATCCGAAATTACCCAGAGAATATCCACCAAACTTGCACAGATGGAAAAAGGTACCAAAGGAAACGTATTGGTGCACAATGCACATAGAGGCACCAACTTATAACACAGTAATCCTGACGCAAAAGTAGAATCCAGCAGGCTAAAGCAAAATTTCGTGGCAGTAGTAAATCCAAGCAATTCGTAAAAGATGTTTGCTACTGAGCTCAGTCACTTTCAGTAGGCTTAGCACTGGCACCAGAAAGCGTCCGGAGGTGGTAGATGAAATGCCATTGTAGTGGTTAGTAGCCGCGGTGCCAACGTTGTGCCCCAATTTACGCAATGAGCCTAGCCAGAACCCGACCTCAGTAGTAGTACCCCGAACACGTACGAACGGCAACCTGAACAAAAGCATGACGCAATCGGAACCCTTGCATTTTGCTGAATGACGCTTTAGAGGCTTGCTCAGTATTAGCGATCCATCGATAAACGCACAACCAATCAATCGCGAGGTGGTCGCACGTGCGCACGTAGAACCATCAGTTAGCCCACACAGCAACATCGTGCTCAAAAACGATGAACGGATGTCCGATTCCGTAAACATAGGTGCATCGCTTGTTCGTAGCGACCTTGTGACGCTGCTCTTTCGTTACATCTGCTACGCGAAATATATCAATGGAAGCACAGAGCAAGCCCATGTGGTCACACACCACAACTTCTGTCTGACTTCGTTTAAGCAAGCAACTGGTCACTCCTAGCCGTACAGCCTCCCGATGTCAGCTGGAGTGAGCATATCACCCAATTCACTGAGCTGGTGGCAAATGCGTTTAACACCAAACGCAAACGAAGGAAACGAAATTCTTCCTGAGCAGATGGACTCAAAGCTGCATAACCTTAAGGAATTCAGCCTAGCGGGCTTATAATTCCTGCCCGAGTGTGCACGCTTCAGACGCCTACATAACAGCGACAGTAATGTGTCAAACGGGTGCTCAAAAATCAAACTCAAGAGCCAACGAGATTTAGCGATAAAATTCACACGCTGTACAGCCACACTAGCCAGCACTGCAAAGTGCAGCGAGGTATCTCAGTTCCACCTACAGCAGATAATCTGGCCTTAATTACACAAGTGGCTGCCAACGCGCTTCGGCAACAATTCAGCCACGAATTTCAGTGACTCATCACCTTACCTGACTTTACCACAACTAAGCCCGCACTCAGAATCCAGCCATGGATCCTTTAAGGTAGTGAATGTGAGGCGAAATGCATGACTTTTCGTGTGCACCGCACTCCTTGCGTGGACGACATAAAACCGAAGGCACTAATTATAGATCACCGAAACTTGGCTGTACCCACGGACGCAGCGGATCTTTGAAGTACCGAGTCCTGGATTATACGTTCGCTTCCGGATTATTGACTTATAAATGTTTTCTGTGGGAATTGTACACCAATAACCTTCCTTTAATGTGTTTGTGAATCTGTGCTAATTTGTTAGACATTCTCCGGTTACTTTCGGAGATCGCGGTGGTTGGCGCAACTACTTTGTGAGTTCGCCATCTTGGATTTGTTTTTGGCCTTGTCAGTTGACGCAACTGTACACCCGTGGGACCGATGCGCAGCCAAATCAACTCCATCTACCGCTCACTTGACCTTTACAACTTTAATGTTCGCTTGACCGCTGCATACAGCCGCGGAAATCGGAAATGTCTTCAGTCCGATCATTGCCTCAGGTAACGGCACCAGGCCGAACGGCAAATATCGTGTAAGTGCACACCCAAAAGGGCTCCAAGCTAAGGGGGTTTGCAGGTCAGGAGAATACAATCGATTAGTCAGACTCGGTTTAGTGCATTGTTCCAAGTGGTACCATCCAAAAGCTGCTAGCTTATCCCAAGAGGAGGTACGAGCGATGGAAAGCTCACAAGTTGTCCTTTGGTTCTGTACTACCTATTCTACCATCCCATTTGTCAAGCGTATGCTTGTCCTAGTCCGGCAATGCAACCAGTTGGAGCAGAAGACGCGCAGCGAATGAGCGCTTAGATCAACTCATTGGAAGAAAGTCTGAACCAGTTAAATCCAGGGACATTTAACCAAGGGAATGGTACACAAGTTGTTGCTCTTGGGCTACGCTCAACCAGGTCCCGGTCGCTGTTGTCTTCCCCAGCTTTGGCAGGACACCAGGCGAAAATTGACCGTAACTTCGAGAGGCAAACAGTGTCTGTTACAACTAAAAGCAGGCACCAACCGAACCGTGTGAGTAATTAAGTCCCACCAGTCTTGACGACATTTGTACGTATAAAGGACAAAGCAGCTGAACAGCAGCCCACAGCCTTCACATCTCTGGGGTCTATTGTCGAGCCAAAATCCCCTAGCGCATCAGTTATATAATCCGCGATTACTGCAAACTTCACCCGGCAGGCCACCCTTACAGTCAGTTCTGTTACAACCACCATCAACTTGAATAGCGAGACAAGCACTAACAATCATCATTTGGTAACAAGTCAGGACAAACAATCCCCCAACCTTACAGCTCAAAGAAAAAGGATCTAAAAATAGTGCTCTGACTGTTGTGTATTGAAACGTAAGAATCATTTGTCACTAGAACTCTGCACACTTTGGCGAGCACAGACTTTTTAGAGTAACACCAGAATCCCCAACTGATGTGGAAACCTTCTGCTCTCCGCAAACGAGCTGCAACCCTAGATCGTGTGGGATACGTAACTACCTGATGTTCCGTAGAACATGCGACAGTCGTAAAAGGACACAACAAGCCTGATCGCCTAAAGACTATCTTCATCCATGGTGTGCCAGAGCTTCTTTCACAGGATAGTCAAGGGGCCGGAAATCACGGTTTGGAACAATGGCGATTTATTCGTGAAACCCTTTCCTTGGATAATGTTGTGGCGAGATCGCTGAAAAGGTTACCTTTCTCACCAAATTATAGAGGATGCGGCGCAAAAATTTTAAACCTCGTGATTTAATCCGAGTAAGCAGCGTTGGATGTTACATACTTGGCGCAGAAATCCAAAACGCCTTCCATCGGAAATTCGGTTAATGGCTGCAGATGCTTTGCAAAGTCCACTTACGGAATAAGCTGAAAAAGCAAACGTACCGGCGAGGATTGCCCCGTTACCCGATACTGACGTGGATCTAGATGAGGGTTGGGACGCGCTTTGGCGAAAGCAAGATACGGAAGTAGTATCAGTGGTTCCGCAAAAAAGGCGATTGAGGGCCGACCTCATATCGGTCTGCCCTCCCACACACCTGACTTCCTTGACCCTGTGTGATCTACTAGAGACTAGATAAACTAGCCTGCTTGTACACGAATGCTCACGGCCTCTTAAATAAGCTGGCCTAACTGAAAGATCGCCAAGTTTCCTAGAAATATGGTATCACCGGAATCACGGAGATGTGGTTAAACGCTGAAATGACGGATTCTGAAATTTCACTACTTGGCATGTCACCCATTCGGAACGACAGATTGACAAAACGAGGAGATGTATTGCTATCTTACCGAAGCGACTTACAGTGCGAGGTCATGCAGGATTTAGATTCACTGATTCGCTGATTCTCTTTGACGCCCCTTACAGGTAAGAGGCAGAGATACTTGCCTTATAGCCTGGGTGTACCGTCCCCCTAACTCTACATCTGAAACAGACTACCAAATTGTAACTGTCCTGCGGCGAACTCTAAAAGGAAGATATACACACATCTTGACCATGGATGATATCATTGTACATTGTTTAGAAACTCATGCAACGAGCGGAGAATAATTTAAAGCCGATCTGTAAGAGCTTGTAACCAATGTTCCGCTTTATAGTCATGTCACTTCGCCCACTCGGTTCAGAACAGGTAATAGGCCATCTGTACTTGATCTTGTACTTACCAACGAAAAACATAAGATCGATGCAATTGTTGTAGACTGCCCGTTAGGTCCCATTGATCATATGGATATTAGTTTAAAGTTTCTCTGCTATGTAGAATGCCGAGCTGCGGACAGAGAGACGGCGCGAACCATCACATGCTACGACCGATTAGCCCAGCTCGTCAGTGCAACAACCTGGTCGTTCCTCGCCGAAGGCCCCCGGATGTCGCTTGGCTCGAGTTCGTAAACAAATTCAATCGGCTGGTTACGGATGCTTCAGAGACAAAAGTTTGCAAACGGTTTGAAACAGTTACCTACCTAAAGAGCATAACTCGAAAATGGCTGGCAGTAGGCAACGCAACGTGGCGAGCATATAGCTTATCCCCAACACCAGAAAACTGGGATAACTACTTAGCCCAACGAAACCACTGCACTCAACTGCTCAGAGAGGACAAAGCTGCGCATCAGCAGAACATGGCACAACCTTCAGCACCAATCACAAACTGCTGTATAAACACGTCAGTGGTCTACGGAAGGTATGACAAGGAGTTCTTCCACTCACGACGGTTAATGACCCAACACGAACGGCTAAGGAAGCAGCAAACGCGCTGCAGATGCAATATGCCCCCATCTTTCCGACGGTATTACCATCAGTAGATCCTCCAGCTTTTATCGCCCCGCCGCCGGGACTCACTCACGTTTCCTTTACAACCGAAGCTGTCTTGCAGAAGCTGACCACGCTACGCAATCAAAAATGCCCAGGTGTCGACACTATGCGCCCAGAGGCACTATGAGCAGCAGCAAGTCAACTGGTAGAGCCACTGGCTCAGTTCTTCCAGCGCTGCTTAGACCAGAACCAAGTTCCTGCCATGAAGAACCCTGGAATAATAACGTCCATTAAAAAGGTGGAAGAAAAACGGTGGCTTCAAACTACCGTCCTGTTCCTCTTCTCCTTATACTGTCCAAGGTGATGGAATCCATCATGGCCGACGTGTTGGTGGCCTATTTGGAAAACAAACATTATTATTTCTGAGCAGCACCGTTTCCATCGAAATCAATTGTTCACAAGGAATTTCCTAATAGCACAGAGTAGCTGGATCCAGCCAGCTGACACTGGAGAGGTTGTTGTTGTGATACACTTGGATTTCTCGAAAGCATTCGACCGTCTAGATCCTCGGATACTACTTTCCAAGCTACAGGGTTACTGGATCAGTGACCCTCTTCTAAGCTGGATCACCAACTATCTCCTTCAGCGGCAATAGGTGGTCAGAGTGCGAAGCTCCCTCTCTGACTTCATACAATTTGAATCTGGTGTTCCTCTAGGCTCGGTCTCCGACTGTTTTTGGTATTTATCCATGACCTCACACAGGCAAGTGCATGTAACTTACTGCTGTTTGCCGACGACGTCAGGATTTGGCACAAGATTCAGGGGAATACTGACCGGCAACTGCTTCAGAGTGATCTTGGCATGGAACATTAGTGGTTTATCCAAAATTCACTGCAATTCAATGTCAGTTAATGTAAAGTGCTCTCCAAATGACTCTAGATCAACCACTGTTACATGCTTGGAACGCATGTGCCGCAGGGAGCTGCCACTGAACTCGATTTTGGCCTACTGGTTCAGGATGATCTGGGTTGTTCCGGGAAATCCGCGAAAGCCTCCAAAACTGGTACCCAACATGTGGGCCTGTTACGACGAGTGTTAGGACAAATAGATTGCTCTATTTTCCGGCAGATGCTTAGTGCGTATGTTCGTCCTCGTGTCGAATATGCAAGTCAAACTTGGCACCCATGGATAAAACAGGACCTTAGTGTATTGGAGCAGCCCCAACGTCGAGCATTATAAGATGTTATTGGAAGGCACCATCTCCCATACGAGGAGAGGCTGGAATGATTGGGGGTATCCGGCAGACGTTACTGCTACTTACTAGGTGACTTGGTAATGGTGTACTTAATTCTGCACGATTTACATCGTGTGTGCCGCTCTTTACTACAACTCAACAGTAATACCAGCTTGAGTGGTCACTCACTAAAACTGGCAGAACAGTACAGCCGCCTGGATTGCCGCATGAACTTCTTTTCCGTCCGCGTGTGTCACCCGTGGAATGCTCTTTCAGAATCGGTCATTTCTACACCAACGCAATCCATAGTTAAAAGACGTTTGGATGACTCACATACTCAACTACACTTTGTTACCTAGTACTACATCTCCATCCCACTTCTGGAATAAATTTGGGATTTATTTGCTGTTACATGTTTGTGCTGTGAAACTACTCCGATCGTATGACCAGAGCGAAACAAATGATAGGCCCATCTTTTAAACGTAAATAACCCATTACTTTTATTTTTCCGTAACCCCGCAAAACCATCCAAAGGGACAAGTAAAGCATTGCTTCTTAACCTGTATAAATTCATTGTTAATTGTATCATCATAATCATCATCAACATCGACAGCAGCGCATTAGTCATCTGGAATGATGCTTCGCTGCAGTACAACAATGGTGACCTAAGGAGCTAAGAATAATAACGGGGAGAGAAGGCGGATCTAGCGTAAAAGCTTAAAGCCTTATTCAAACCTTCAGGGTCATGGTGCCTACACCTTGTCAACAACGTGTCGTCACAAACAGCTGGCTATCGTGGAAACATTATAGCGTTGCTCATACCAACACGGCCATCCCAAGACCGCGGTTTCGTCCAGGTTGGGACTGATCAGTTGGAGATAGCCGGAGGTTGGGGTGCCCGTGTTGGGATGAGCAACACTATAATGTTTCCATTTTACTTACGGTCTTTGTGATCGGAATGACCGAGGTCCAACTCAAGTGAACCAAGGTCTCAATAGAGGTTGCTTGTAGCAACCCAACCACCAGCGGATTCTCCAAGCCCAACTTTGCCTTCGTTTCCGCTGGACCAAGCGTTGCTCGTGAGTCTCAGTGGCATAGTGCTTATGGCTTCAACCATAAGCCACTAAACTCTGAGTTCCAGCCCAACTCAGGCTATCTCCAACTGATGAGTCCCAACAGGACGAAACCGCGGTCTTGGAGTGCCAGTGTTGGGATGAGCAACACTATAATGTTTCCATTTTACTTACGGTCTTTGTGATCGGAATGACCGAGGTCCACCTCAAGTGAACCGAGGTCTCAATAGAGGTTGCTTGTAGCATCCCAACCACCAACGGATTCTCTAAGTCCAACTTTGAACTGGCTGTCGTGTAAGAATAAAGCGACATCGACGAGACAGCTTCTTTGTGGCTTTTATTTTCCCGCGTCATAATCAGCCATTAACCCGTAGAAATCTCTATATCAAAAGCACATTAAAAAGACCGTCCGACTGCGAGACAGCAGCAGACGCGCCTCTGGTGCCAACTGCAAGTCATGTCCTGTAACAACTCGAGCCAAGCACAAGGCGGATCATGTAGACTCTAGTCCAGAAGGCGAAATGGACCAACGGCGCTAATTTTTGTAGTCAGTTAACTTATTTCTCTCTGCCAAGTCAACGTTTGCTCACCTCGAGCTTTGTGTTAGACTACAATTGGCAAACAAAACAAGAATCTCCTCGGTAAGCAGTAACCAGCCATACGAAGTGCGTGTCCAAACCAAAGCAGCTTATTTAATACGGTCTGTTGATCTAAAGAGATAAACTACTTATCACTGCCTGGCACTCGCCCACACACAACAGCGTTACGGACAAGCTGGTGTCATTCGACACAAGCAATGATTTGCAGGCAGCGATGAGCAAAAACTTACAAGAGGTTCATATCCTCATATCGAAAGGGCCAGGTCTCGCTCCAATACGGTGGGTAAGCCATCACTGGCATTGTAAACGCAGCCTTTTAGACCTTTCTGACACCACAGATGTCGTGGATTCAACAAGGCATTTGTAGCTTTTGAAATAGATGAATTGACTTTAATGGTTATGCACACATCGATGCTGTTGCAGCTGCCAAGCTACGTGAACTGATCAACCACCACGAATTCCTCATTATCAAAAGTCAAAGGGTCGTCAAATGGATGGTAGTCCCGCTACACCTTGAAGCTGCGAAGTGCATATCAAATGGTGACACCAGATTAGACAGTTTATTCAACTTTGACTGAGCCCAGCCAACACCGTTAAAAACTGGAAAATATCGTTCGCATTATCAAGGTCAACTAGCCCCTAACGTGGCAGCATTTCAGCTCCTGCATCGTGAGATCCCGCAAGGGAATACTCCATGATGGAGTTCATGAAGAAATTAAGCAAAAATGGGAAATTTGACAACTCTGACGAACGCCACTCGTTATGGGAAATATATCCGATAAGTACACCCTGACGCGGCCTGGAGTGTTCGAGTACAGGAGGCGTAAATGCTCACATATTTCCTCAGACAACTTTCCGCACAAGTATTTCGAACAGAATATATCGATCGACCGAGACGAACGCAATTTGAAGTCGCGGAACACAGCTATTTTCGGTCTGCGGTACGTGTGGCGCTGCTCTAGCACTTGCGGCAGAGTGAATATATGGTTTATACAGCACCGTCCTGAACAGAAACATTCCTGCTCTTCCCTACTCCGAGATTCCCGTTCCAAAGCGAATTGACGAAAGAGAATTTAGGCAAGTAATTTTGGCACAACGATGTAAGGCTGATATTCCTGTGGTTAACAAAGTTGTAGCGAATGACGTTGTTGTAGCTCGCCACCAAAATAGATTCACAACAGTTAGTTGGGAGCATCTCTTCTTTTCAGATATGGTAGAGCAGTGAGGTCAGTGCTTTGAAGAGAAACTCACAACCAACCTTATATAGTGAATTTGTGTGGGAATCCGGGCCAGCAGCTGAAAAGCGATTATTAGCTGTGATGGCGTTTCGGACCTCAGCATCCGAGGGAGTCTCTAAACTAACCGGCCATAGCGTAGTCCGCACCGTCTCAGCAGGAAGAGATCAAAAACAGGAGAACAACTGAATTGCTTTCGAAAGTGCTTTGCCCAACAAGCCACACAGAGTTCCTCATTGCGAATCAGGACACATGAGTTGCCTCTGATTATCTCGCTGACTCCTGGTTCTCAGTGCCCAGTGGTGTGCATCAATTGGCAGAGTTCACGATAATTGCCAACTACTCCTGCTTTCTTCATTTCCTGGGCCCTAATGGTCCGACAGTCTTCCTTGTCCTCATGTAGGCTCGGCTTTGGTTCGCGTCCAATATCCCGTCTGGTCACATTGTCCTCAGAACCAGGCGGGGCTTTTCTGCTGGATTCCAACAGTTTCAGTCGTCTTGGATATCCAGTGACTGGTGCGGTGCCGATCGATAGTCTTGCAAGCAGATGCTCCCGCGTCATGCACGGCGACTTCGATCCTATTCCACTGATGCCCAGCGTCAGTAGGATGATTACGTGACACAGCGTAAATACTATGTGAAATTGATCCACAAAGCAAATGTGACGCATCAACTGGAGTTAATTAAGCGCTTCTGCACGAACCGTCAAGTCCTATACAGGCACGCTAATGGCCTTGGTAAAGTGAAGCGCAGAATTCCAGCTCTGGTCATAGCTAATGGGTGCATACGGCAAGCAATGGAAGCAGCCTAGCTCTTACGGTTTCATTAGTCTCATACGTTCCACCAGGTAACGAGCCCCAATATTCTCCTCGTTTCTATCACTTAACCGCCAGGTTTATTCAACACTTCCTAGACTGCAGAAGTTGTGTTGTTATCCCTGAGTAGCTGCAGTTCACCTGCAGTCGACAAGAATCAACCGAGGGCTCTACAGACAATAGTCAGTAAGCTATCAAAACCACTGGCCGTTTTCTATCAGCGCTATCTAGAGAACCAAATTCCACCAGTATGGAAGCGCGGGGTCATCACTCCTATTCATAAGGGTTGTATCCGCGCTGACCCTACCAACTCTCGTCCGACAAAGCTACTTCCTGTATTTCCAAAACTTGTAGTGTCAATCATCGCAGATGCGCTAAGTGGAAGATCGTAGCATAATGGTCCCGGAGCAACATAGCTTCCGTCAAAAGCGCTCTTATACTACTAATATATTAACTGCACGCATAATCTGAACTGAAGCAGTTGAGGGTGGAGCAGGAGTCGATTTCATCTACCTGGATTTCTCAAAAGCGTGGGACCGTTTAGACCATCGAGTTCTCCTTCATAAGATCCGGAACTGCAGCGTTGACGACCATCACAATGAGGCTGGACCTTACCGTGGTGCGATCGTATACGTGATTTACAGATCTATTGAGCTATGCTGTGTGGTTTTTTTGCACCTTCAGAGCCACTCATACCAGATTGGTCAACCGCTAGAGGCCAGACAAACTCAGCCTCCTGGTCCTTCAGGTTGGGGGTTGGAATGGGGGTGGCTCCTTATTCCTTAAAACGCACTCCTTGTAGTCAACGCCAAACCCGCTGCCTTGCGGTCAGGTTTTTGGACCAAAGGCTTTGGTTGAGAACCCTAATCGTTCTCCTGTCTAGGCCTGGACAACCTGACATAATCCTGCCCATGCAATGCAATGAATTTCTCTTCAAACAATTTTCTTGATGCTCTGGTCACCACAGAGGATAATCAACGGTGCCCTATCTGCTGCATCGAGCAGGGTGGATAGGTGTTTGGACGATACTTCTCAAGCCTACCCATCTTCCTATTTCCCTTCTTACGCTTTTTCTCTCTTACCGTCCCGTTCCAGCTACACTTTTATCCCTGTTTTTAACCCCCAATTCTTGGCCCTCCCCCACCTTGCTTGTCTAGGCTTTTACCTTCTAGTTTCAACTTACATGTGAACGTGGAGCGTCATTCCTTCGCTGTCAACAAGCCCATGTCCAAGCAAGCGGTCCATTCCAGTTCATCGGCTTCTATTTGGAGCCCTTGATCATCCTTCAGGTTGGCATGCCTCAATGTACGCACATTGCTACAGATCGGTCAACAGGCAGCACTTGCCCGAACATTAGAGACCCTCTCGATCGATGTTTGCTGGTTATCGGATACGCCTGCAAGACTAGAGCTCTGTGCCAAGTTTGCAATCCCCTTTAGGTGACACCAGCAGCACTTTCTCCTGACGCATATCTGGCGACGATGCAGATTCAAGCACCAGCCAAGCCGGTATTGGCATTGCCCTAAGTCCCCGGGCTGAAGCTGCTCTGGTCGATTGGATTCCAATCTAGCCGGTTGTGTGCGGTCCGATTGGCTGGCTCATACAAAGCTTCGAGGTCACGCGGGACTAACAGATTTCGATTCGTTATCGCTGCCTACGCGCCCATAAACTCTAGGGATGATACGATAAAGAACGACTTCTACCGCCAACTGACCGAGCTACTTCGCCACAGAAGAAGCTCGGACAATGTGCTGGCTGGGGATCTGAACTCTCAAGTTGGAAACTTATCCACTGATGTACTGCATCTGGGCGGCCAACATGGTGGAGGCTCCCGTAATGATAACTGTGAGCGGTTACTTCATTTGTGTGAAGATGCTCGCTTATTTCTTGCGAGCACTAATTTCCGACACAGTATCCGCCGGAGGGTGACTTGGTGTCCACCAACCTCGAACTAGCTTTGGACGCAAATCGATCACATTGCGATAGGTTACCGATGGAGTGGCTGCTTCCAGAACTGTCGCTCGATTTGGAGCACATGTGTGGACACCGACCATGCACTTGTAAGTGTTGACCCGCGGATACGTTTTGGCGGATGTCCACGACGACGTTGTGAGCGCATTGACACCAGCCAACTGGCGAAGCCAGCTGTTCTGAATGCCTATCAAAGTACGCTGTCATGCGAATTAAGTAAGTGCTGGCTGGATGCAATTGAAGCTTACTGGCCTCATATTCACCAGTCTTTACTAGCAGCAGGCGGATCCTGATGTGTTAAGTCTAATCGTCACATGGACATTGGGCCTCTTCACAGTCTCTGGAACTTATCGATGCTCGCCGGCATATTTCGGTTGGAAGCAAAAAAACTGAAACTCGCAAAGAGCGCCAGGCAAAACTCCGTGCCAGGCTGAAGAGAAACCGCGAATCCTGGTGGTCTCCTCGTGCATCAGAGATGGAAATTGCCCCTGCCCTTAGTAACCATCCTAACTTATTCCGTCTGATACGGGAAACGGGCAACAGAAGACTTGGTGTTAGTGAAACTATACATGACGAGAGTGGACAGCTTATCCACAACTTGTCAAAATGCTTGGAGTGTTGGGATGAGCACTTTGAAAGGCAATTTAATCGGTCAGAATCGTTAGATTTCTCGGGTGCCACTGATCACCACCCATGCGCTGTCCTCTGGGATCCATCCTCTCGCTCAGAAGTGGAACGTGAGATCGAACTGTTGAAGTTAAGTATGGCTGCGGGACCAGACGGTTTTCCTCCAGCCCTCCTCGAATTCGGGGGACCTGCTCTGTTGAATGATTCATAAAAGTTACTAATGAAACAGTGGGAACAGGAAAGTGTCCCAACTGACTGGAGCCGCTCCGTCATAGTCCCAATTTTTAAGGAAGACTCACGATCGGAATGCGGCAACCATAGAGGAACCAGTCTGATCTCCATCGCCTCCACATTGCTTATCTCTGTCATCCTTCACAGATTCACTGCCACTTGTGAAAGCCATATTCACGAAGCGCAAGCCGGTTTCGTCGAGGTCGTGGCTGCTTTGACCACATCTTCACTTTGCGTCAGTTGTTGGAGCACCGTCACATATATTGGCGGCCCACCATTGTCGTGTTCCTGGATAGCAAAGGTGTATTCGATTCGGTAGATAGACAGGCACCTTGGGACTGCCTACGCAGGAAAGGTGTACCTGAGAAATATATAAATATTATCCGATCATTATACGCGCGTAGCTCAGGCAGTGTGAGACAAGGATGCTCGCTGTCACTTTTCCTCTTCAACTTCGCTATTGACGAAGTAATAGAAATCGCGTTCACAGGACACGACTTCGAGGGTGTGGATCTGCTCTTAAGTGAACGACTTCTTGACTTGGAGTATGCTGACGACATTACCGTAATCTGTGACAGCCCGCAAACGTGCCAAGCGGCACTGGACAGATTAGCACTGGCTGCCCGTCACTTCGGGCTTTGCTTCGTACCCTCGAAGTGCAAAGCGTTCTTCGAAGATTGGTCTGGACCGCTTCCTTCGCTGACCCTTGGTGGGGATCAGCTAGAAGTCCTCCAGAAATTCAACTACCTGGGAAGTTGTATCAGTGGGATTGAAGATGAGATCACGAACCGTATAACAAAAGCTCAACGCGCCACTTATGGCGCCGGCGCGACAACACTCTCGCCCTGAAGGTTAAAGTGCACAATGTAGCAATACGATCCACCCTATTGTACGGTTGTGAAACCTGGCCCCTTAGAGCAGCGGACATAAAGAGGCTAGTTAAGTTCGACCACCGGTGCCTTCGCAATTTAGCCCACATCTGGTGGGAACACCACGTGAGCAACGAGCGTGTTCGACTCCTTGTTTACGGCACAGGAAAAGGAAATGAACCGCTCAGCACCGTTATTTCTCGCACTAGGCTCCGACGGCTTGGTCATGTGTTGCGCATGCCAGCCCACCGACTTCCGCGACGTGCGTTGTTTGCGCTCCTGTGGTGTGGATGGAAGAAGAGGAGAGGGGGCCAAACGATGACTTGGGTGAGAGGAATGAAGGCCCTCATTTCGAAGCTGGCCTCGGTTGGAGCGTCTCGGCTCCCTGGTTAGGGTCCGAAAGACAATGAACCCGTTGGGCTGGATACACTTGCTGATATGACTCGTAGTCGACGGCAGTGGTGTTCGTGCTGTGAGTTTCTTTGTCCTACTCCATTCCCCTTAGCCTCCCCTCCAACCACGATCTCATCATTTAGCATTTTATAATTTTGCATACTGAATTATTTTTTTGCTGCATAGTCACCGGCTAGTAGCTTACCGGAACGACGCCCATCCATTACCAGTAGCTCAGATGGCTTACACCTGTTGCATTTTTTCCCTTTTTTCTTTTATTTATTGCGGCACAGCAGCTGAGGTGTTTCCCACATCTAGTTAACGTGTATAATTGTGATGATGATTGGGGACCAAATCCTGCGTTAGACAAACCATGTTCTACACGAACGTCGGTTGGAGGTTACAGTCCGGGAACTTTTGTCCGATGCAATTTATGTGAGGTGTGGTGATCTATCGAGGTTAATTGGTTCCAATTTTTTATTCTTCGCAGATGCATTTCAGATATGGCAAACGAGCAAAAAGCTGAACGACGACGGAGGGCTGCAGTGCGATCTGAACATGAATTCGGACTGGTCAGTTCGGGATGCCCTACCATTCAATGCAGCCATATGTTACGTTGTTTATCTATGCTATAGACATGAGTACAGGTATTTATTTGGGGCACACAGATTGCAAACCAGCTCCCAGGAACATCAACTTGGTTTACCCTTACAGGGTGACGTCAACTATTCAAAACAGCCTGAGGCCGCTGCGAAAAGAGGCTACCAGCACATCGGCCTGCTGCGAAGCGCAGTAGGGGGATTTGACCCAACAATCTTTCCAATGATGCACAACTCGCTTTGAAAGAATGTGCCAGTGCACCTCTGACAGAGATTTTCAACCGTTGTTTACCGACTGGCAAAATCCCCGATAGCTGGAAAGAAGCCAGCATAACCACGGTGCTTAAGAAGGGATCACAGAAGTATCGACCAAAAGCGTGTACCCCGTGATGCTGAAGGTCATTGAAAAACTACTAATACTCAGAATCTTTAAAAGTAACCATAAGACTGATAGTAAACAGTTTGCATACAAGTCAGGACACTCCACCCTGGATGCCGATTCGCATCGTGTACATTCCATTTCATCAGCCTTGAATAAAAGATGCAAGACTGTGCGGCTTCTATTCCTTGATTCTACGAATGCCTTTGGAAGCCTTGGCAAATCAATACTACTCAACATTTTGTACGAAAACGTCCTTCCCCCACACAAATTTAATGTGATGGGTGCCTATTTTACGAATCGCACACACTTCCCGCAGTTATGTGGCAGAAGATCTACCTCAATCCCATCAAATTCTGGGGTCTTACTTGGATCCATTCTATCCCCTTTTCTGTTTTCCCTCTATGTTAAGTCTCTGCCTATACCAACCAATTTCATCGGGTGTAAATATGCTGATGACGTCGCCCTAGGGGCACAACCCCAGTAGTTGATAGTCTTCGAAACTCCAACGAGAATTAGACTAACTCTTGACTTGGTCAAGCTTAGGTTTTCTCGCCCTTAAGCCTTCTAAATGTTGTGATATATCATTCTCTCTTCTCCGCTCCGACAGACTGCGTTCTTTTTAAACGTCTCTCATCTTTTGGTTGTGAGTGACCAAAGCATCTCTATTTCATATTCTGCAAAATATCTCGGTGTTTTCTTGTCCTATAATTTATCCTGGTCGACGCATATTCTTGAAACTTTGCGAAGATTAGAAGACTATCATTTTACGGTCTAAGGGTCAAAATACTCTCCGTACCGCGCGTTCTAATTCCAAGGTTTGTAAATGCATGGATTCGCCCCTATTGGCTGCACTGTTCTCCTGTTATTTCCCCGGACTACTTCAAAAGGATTATACTCTTCTTGTGAGATCACTGAAATTTATTTCCCAATGTTCTGGATTAAGCAGAGAAACCATCGTTGAGTTTGTGGTCAGCAAGCATTTTGACACATGCTTTAACTTCTCATCCAAGATTCTAAAAGACCCCTCTCACCCTCAACACGCCTTTTTAGCTAATCCGGGATCCATTTCTTCAACGCCGTCGAAAGTTAGTATTTTGTTTCCCCGTACCTCTTCGTATAGCAACCCCATTTTACTGTATCTGCCTCGCTCGTTAGTCGACTCAGGAGTGATGATGCAACAATTGAGCGAACGTTTTGCTTGATTAAAAAGGTACACTTTTTGTTATTCGTGTCAATTCACATCATTTCCCCACCGATTTTATGTTCTACTAAGTCCGCAGTGTTAGTGCAAATGGTTGGAAATGCTCCCACACGGGTGTCTAAAGCTTAGCTTGACTTGTATTGAACTCTTACGTGCGCACACACGTTGAATATGGTATCCAAGCTTGTCAAGGTTGGTTGAAGCGCAATCTGGAGGTGCTAGCGGCACCACGACGCAGTGCAACAAAGCATATCAATGGTCTGCGCAATCACTCTCACCACCGAAGCCTGAAGTTGCTGGGAGTTTTTCTGCGGATGATACCGAAGGCTACGATGCAACCACAGTATCGTCCCAAATCTTGTGTGACCCAACCATGTATGCCGCCAAATGCAGAATCTTAGCCGCAACACACAGCTCAGACGTAACTGTTTGAAATTGTGTGAACAACATAGCCGTCTAGTGTCGACGGAATTACTTTTATTTGTAGGTTTTCCAACCATGGAACTCTCTCCCAAACTAACTTGTATCGTTCGCTAGTTTGGATATTCTCAAAAAAGGTTAGCTTTCGCTCTTAGGTCCAAGGACTCCGTCACATAAATTGCGCTATTGTGGATTGCGTTAACCAAGCCCTTCTGCCGGATTTATGTATTACATGGACCCAAGGTGACGGCACACGAGGGAGCGACCATCACTTTTATCAGGCTTTACATCAACCAGCGACGTACACCGTTTTCTTTTGTTTACTTGCATACGATTTTTGTTTTGCGCTAACGCTATTTACCCAGGTATTTAACTTTGTAGACGCTCCGTAGATGACTCACATACCTTTTGCTTCTATAGTCTTCACCCCAAACATCCTACGGGACTTATTAAGCATTTGTTTTTTAACCCATGATAATTGTCCTTTATTTTTCATTGTTCAGTCGCGTCGCAGAGGGAACTCCATTGGTTTCGACTGTCCATCAACTTGCTCTTTACTGTGCCAGATGTGAACTCGAAAAGTTTAGTGCACACGACAGTCAACGCATTGTGGCAATTTCTAGCAAACGTCACTTTTTAGAGTTCTGGTTGGTGATTTGAATTGTTTAGCAGGCGTTGGAGACGGTCGTGAAAGCTGCGTCGTATCGGTCGTGCTAAGTACTTAAGATGGGGATGCGATTATCACTTCGGGCGTTTTTATCGAGACGAATGTTATGTATGTTGTCCGGCTCTGATCTGTCGATGTCCTGACCGACACTGTAGGAGTAGCTCCCAGGACTGGGCTAAAATCAGTCACGAGTGTGACTTGTTCGTTTAAGGAGTCTGGATGTGTCAGAGTAACTGACGCAGATACCGTGCAGTAGTTAGCAAGACTGACTTTATTCTTTGGTTTTGCAGTGTTGTGTCGATCTTGCGACTGCTTCCACCTCCTGGTGCTATTGAGAGCACGAGAGAGCAGCAACAGCGTTCATGGTTCTTGTAATGGGGAAACGGCAATGGTTATATAGTGCGACACACAAGTGTCAAAATCAACCAGAGCAGTGAAGACGCGCTACCAAACAAGGCCAATGAGGACCGAGTAAATAAGGAGCCACTCGGATGCATACAACCAGAAGGAAAAAGCAGCGTGGAACTGTGATTGGCTAGCAAAGACAACGATGCTAAATAGCCAATGAGGCTAGAGAAATGTCACATTAAAACAAGCGTCAGTGATTAAAGGTGGCGAAACGAAAGTGCATAAGTCCACCTGAATTCTATCGCTACCTTAACATGAACCAAGGCTCTTTCTTCCTCGAGCGATTTGAGATTCGCAAAACCTCAAATGCGTCTGCGTTCTCCGGTATACATGCAACGTCTTTAGGACTTACCTACCAAAACGATAGGTCTGTAAGTGCCCTCTTCGGGAAGATATCGCCCAACCTCTTCATAAGAAGACGGATCTGAAGAAAGAACAAGCGGAAACAAATGCGGTATCCGTAGAAGCCTGGCTCAGTGATCCGTTAGTGCATAAGAAGGGACAAGCTATTTAAGAGCGTATATCGGTTCATGCGGGATGAGGTTGGAATTCGATGTGATGGTTACGACCATGTGTTGGCTGGGACATCTAAATCTGCGTAGAGGAATCATAATTCACAACTAATCTTTTGGCTCGTATGCCATGTAATGCATGTCCGTGACAATCAGGGTATGGGAGTACAAGTGATATATCAATAGTGATGTAAAAAACGCAGACATGAACTCCTCGAAATTGAAACGATGATTTATTTGGAAATCTAATCCCATGACTAACTCATGCGGAGTGCTTTAAAACCGAGTACCGTTCTAACCTTTCGAACCTAAAAGTGAAGCAGAGGCTGTAAAATGAAAAGTAGTTTCATAATGATCATAAATGTTGATGCAACGCCTGGATTCAGATATGTCGACAGTCTGTAAAGTGGAACAACAATCACAACATGGCGTACTCATTCGATGTGTTCGGATCTCTCAGTTGCGCCTTTATGCAAGACAATTAAAGGTCATCCAATCCGGCGAACAAACCGCTCATAGCGACTGTGTAGCAACTAACAAATACTGTGGGAAATGTTACCAAATCTGTCATCATTTACTCTTGAAAGGCATTGTAGTCTAATATCAACAATGTAAAGCCCAATGCATTCGGTGTCTTTGGCAAGTATTGACACTGCGATCACCAAACACAGCACTACGTTCCGCTCAGGGCAGCCGCGACGAAGACCGCATCATAGGTTGAGACGCAATGCGGAGAAAACACTATTGTGTTTTTACTCGAGGGTGATACCGCAACGTTGGGTTTCATTATGCTCAACCGAGAAGAGCGACAACGTCCCTTATGTTGTAACAATTAGTTCTTGATTATGAAGCCTATTGTGTTGATGTGACACGGTCACAGACAGTCACCCCTTTGACCAAGTCTATAGTATGTAGTCTATCTGGCCACTACTGTCCCCATACATCCCTTGTACTCTAATCATACGCTCTAAATATGAGCCCCACACATACCACATGGCACTTTGGAAAACAGGTTGGTTTCCGTGAGGACTTTGGAACCGGTGTCCACAGCCACCGTTCCACCCCGCTGTTGTGCTCTTAATGCATTAGTGCACTGGATCGCAAGCGATCACTTCCTCGAGTAAGTCGGTATGGCGCAGCTTTCCTAACGTGACCCCAGGGCTGTGCGTCCAGTCTTTGTTGACGACTGGTTCCGAAGTTCAACTCGTCCCGCACTTCGGCGTGTAATGGGTAGATAAGCTTGGGGCAAGTAGGGTGGAGAAATTGTTGAAGCAGTTTGAAAGACCTGTTCACTTGTTTCAGTGACAATCGATTCCGAACATAAGCCCCTGTCAAGCGATATGTATGAATGAAGCATTGAAATGAATAGAATAGGTTCACTCGCTATTCCGACGGTGCCTATTTGCGTAAATAACCCCGAAGAAATCCCTGGCTCTCCTAGGACCGAAGTGGTCAATCCCAGGCACAGGCACATCAACGACCTACTGTTTCCTTTTCGAACCCGTCACCGAAATTTAGAAGGCTTCTTCATGAGGACAGTTAAGGTTAAAGCTAATCTTACCCTAATAAAATGAAGGGTTCAGCGAACTCGAAGCTAAAGGTTACTGTGCAAAAGAAGAAGAGAACAAGCAGCAGGTTCAGAATTGACTAAGCAACTGACTACAGGCGGGTATGTATATAGTTGGAATGTTCCTAGCAAACGCATGGGAATTGTGTTTATTTTGTAGAGTAAACCGTTACTGTCTTCACCTGGCCCATGAACACAGCAACGGCGAAACTTTTGCTCCATGCCTAATTACACATGTTTCATCTGTCGACTGTAGTGCGCTTTTGCTGTCTGCCTTGCTTGCCCAAGTTATTTTGTCCGGTATGGTGTCCCCTTCACTAAGGCGTCTTACTTGACGAGCATGATGTGTTCTAACGTACAGCAATGCACAGTTAGTGACCTACGGGGAACCCGCCTAACTCGACTCACCCCTAAGGTCACGACAGCGACCAATGGGTGAGAGTCAGGCAAAGCTTTTCTTCCACCTACGAGACAGGACACAACCGTGTCGGCCCACAGCTGGCGACGGATGTCTTCCCACGTGGGAGCACGCTATACCAAGGGTTTTGGCCGGAGACCCCGGTCGCTTTGGACTACCTAGAAAAATGCACATCTTGGTACCGGAACAGCATGGTTTCCGTCAACATCGGTCATGCACCACCAATCTACTGATTGCACAAGGTAGTTGGACGGAAGTGGCCGATGATGGAGCGGAGCGACGTCACTTCCTTCTCCAAAGCTTTCGACCGCCTTGATCACCGCATCCTACTTCAACGGCTTCAGAGTTACGGAACCGGTTGGATTGGCAATTCCTTTACCAACGGAGCTTCAAATACGTGTTAGGGGATCACTCTCTACTCAATTGAGGAGAGTCATCTCCAAATTTCCTGCTTTTCGCTGATGACTTCAAGATATGGCGGGCGATTAGTAACAAGGCAGATCAGGATCTGCTCCAACATGACTTAGATTGCATTTACGAATGATCAAAAAGGAACAAGCTTCAATTGAACATGGCTAAGTGCAAAGTGATGCATCTGCGTCACCAGCCGGTGAACGCTTACAAAATTGGAGACCACACCTTAGCGATGGTTTCTCAGGAGCGTGACCTGGGTGTACTGGTATAGGAAGATCTCGGGTGTTCAAAACAATCAGAGAATGCGACGAGAACCAGCAATCAACACTTCGGCTTTCTTTGCAGAGCCTTCGGTCGGTTTGAACCATCAATATTTCCCCAAATGCTTAACGCTTACGTGCGACCTCACATGGATTGTGCTATTCAGGCGTGGCAGCCGTGGCAGAAACAGGATCTCGTTGCTCTCGAGACTCCTCAACGAAGGGCAACCGAGAACGTCAGGGGCCCTATCAGCTTACACTGAAATCTCTACGAATGCACAGCAGTCGATATCGGCTTTTGCGGGGGGATCTCATAATGGTTTACCAGATTCTGAAGAACCCAAACTACATTTGCCGTCCGCTGCTGGAATTGAACCACGACACTAAACTATGAGATCACCCTTTGAAACTGACAATTCAGTATCGCCGGCTTGAATGTCGTAGAAATTTCTTTTCTCTCCGCGTGTGCCAGCCTTGGTACGCCATCCCTAATTATGTCGTCTCTGCTCCCATTCTGGCGATATTTAAAAAACGTGTTGACGATGCATTGTCTCATTTACATTTCATTTTATAACTTGTTAGCCAGGGGCTACAAAACGCAATCAAATGGTGTCTTGCCAAACGCCTAACCAATGGATTTATGGATTTATACGATTAATACGTGAACGTATTCCTAATCGGCTTGTTAAGCGATGTTTTTTTACCCGTAATAAACCATTGTTTCATTGTTCAGGTGTGGGCGTCCTGGAAGTGGATGAGTTTAGCATTCAATTATGATCCACAAAACTCCACACGCTTATGTTGGATCGGTATTTGTGCAGTCTGAAAATTTTCCTCATATTTACTGCTTTCGGCGGAGCGGATTAGCAAGAGAAAATTCACCGGTGACATCTTCCTTCTTCCTCACCAACTTCACATTACCCATCACATTACTCATTTCTCTTGAACTACCTTACCAACCGCAACCTCAATCTCTCACATATCTACGGGCTACGTCGGTTGCCAACTGCAATTGTTTGTCACCGTAGAGAGCATGATAGGACGTGCGCTCACATCTGGAGCGGAACACAAGTGTGCGTCCATCATGACACGCCGCGGTGGATACAGTGCAGGTGCGTCGCATGGCCTTGATAATGCGGAGATCAGTGCGGCAAAGATGGTTAAACGAATTAGGCTGCAAGTGGCTGGTTCTGGCCACATATTCTACTGAATTGGGGCATTACTACAGCACACCGTGAATACTGCCACGAGTTTCGTATATAACAGTGCCTGAATAGAAATCTGATAGGAGAGAAGAGTGGTATCGCTCCAATGTTTATTTTACTAAGCCTAAACTTCGGACGGATTAGACCTACCTCGTTTATCCACACGCATGAAACCGTGTTATACTGTTAACACAAAGATTTGTTTTACTCTGTTATCCACCGTGATACGGTCAGTCTCCAGGACACACCCCCACCGAACGTGGTGCTGCTGGCCGCATGATATTGGCCTAGCCAATGGGAAATCCGACCGATTGCTCTCACTGTGTACCACCCGTGGTCTCATGATCACGAGCACCTAGTTCTCACTGAACTCCCACGGAACGGCTATGAGTACCTACTTGACAACATCATCATACGCCAGCGTGATATGTGTGAAATGTGCATGACGTGATTGTCGGGTATTGCAGCACCCGTTGTGTGCCTTGGATTGCGACACGCAATCGCAATAGTGGTCTCGGTTGACTTTGTAGTCAGTCTCTGCCATGTCAATCGCTGGGACCAAATTCGAAGTACATCATTTGTGTTCAGCGTGAAGTTGTGTAGCCGAATGCCAGTCGGCGTGTATCATCCCTCTGTCATGAACCGGCGGAAATTTGCTGTTCGTTCTCTTGATAGTGCTATGAAAGCCCCGAGATGTTGATTGCGACGACTGCTTATCTCGGGGATATCTACTCTCTTGGTTCAGTCAGCGATATGCCACCAGCCGAAGTAGTGGGGAACGATCAGGTACGCCACCTATAAGCTGACCACTTAGTCCAATAACAGAAGCGGGATGACTGGTGTATTGGCTCAAGCTAGAATGCCGCATGCGCGGCGCTTGCGGACGACCCCAAAAATGCGGCTCAGGACCTCCGACGCAACAAAAAACGCATGGCGAGTAGGGAAAAAGTAGATAGAATGTTTTATCGAACACTCCGGTGTGAGGAGTTCGATGATGCCTTGGAAACGATATAAGGACTCACTTCGCAACAAATAAGGGTCCTGATAGATATACCATCCACGCTGCAGCTGCACCCAGCCTGCAGACATATCGCAGCTGGGAACAAAATAGTGAGTCAGCTGCATGGTGTAACGGCGCTTCGTTGCCATGCGACCACCACCAGTCGCATGCGGGATGAGTATACCGCTAGGACGCCCACCCCTACGCTGATTAGAACCCGCGTCGCAAGATTACGAGACAAGCTCGTTAACTCTAGGCTACGGGTTGCAGCAACATCACGTAAAGAACTTGCTGATACTCCAGGAATAAATGAAACATATAATCCACCTGATCAGATGGGAATTGGTAATCATATCGCTACTGATAGTGTACAGTAGAAAGCACTGTAGTTTGGCGAACTTTCAATGGCCTGCGTGTTCCACTGCATAGTGGACGTCAGCGGGAAGCAAACCGGCATCAACTGAGTTTTAATTGTTAACATTTGACAAAGCACGCTGAAATCTGATTGTATATAGGTGTAATCGAAATATACCACGCTTTGCATGCAAAGGCTTGATGAGAATGCGCGAAATGCATAGTGAACGGTAACACACATTACTATTTCTTGGTTACCGGGATAAGTTCTACACTGCTACCATTTTTCGGGCCAGCGTTTTTCTGTGTAAGTATTTTCTGTGTGGGTACTCTTTCGTGTGGGGAACGCCTTCTTTGCAAAGGTAACTGTGAATGAGTCTCGGTTGTTTACAAGTGAGATGAATGAGCAGTCGCGAACAATTAGCGGACGCATCCCAGCGAGTGCAGAGTTCTGGTTTGGTCTACTGGGTCCTCAGTAAATACCACAAAAGCTCGTAAGACGATGGGTCAAAGCCACACAATTATACGACCAGAAATGATTATACAACAAAGAGTGGATGAACAATCGCGATGACCGCAGGCTTCGATGAAGGCGTATGAACCACCTAGCTGTTAACGACCTTCTTGCTCGTCGACGAGTTCGGTGATCCAGGAAATTAATCCAGGCCTCCGCGCTGGTTCACTCGAACTCTTTGGGCGTCCCGAGTAGTTTGTCCTTACTAGAAACCTGTGTTATCTTCACCTTGGTAAACGAGTCCAAACAGTTTTTGATAAACATCAATCGCTTTACTGCCTTGCGAATCAGGTGTTTATGACCCAAATCTCCGGGTGGCGTCCCCTAACTTAACCTTTTCCCTCGACCTGAGCAACCTAGAAGCTGTGTGACCACACAACTTTTGGACCAATGTATCAGCGACTCCTCGTTCGCTTTCTCTTTGTCTCGCTCTGCTCTCTGGAAGTGCTATCTTCGACCGAGATGCTGGCTGTAGAATACAATACATCGCGCGCAATCGTACCGCCGTCCAGTTACCTTAGTCCACATTCGTTCCTCTCCCCTATCCTTGGTAAGCCCCCTCTATTTCCGAGTCCCCAACACCGTGCCGTCTGGTGCGATTGTTCTCGCCATACGGATCAGGAACTTAGGCCAGAGAGTGCGCCACCAAGTATGATTGGCATGCTCTTTCTAGCGCATGTTCTAAATTTATGCTGGCAAAATTTGATGTTGGGATGCTGATGCAGCTCGGATCGTAGGCCGTCATGGCACGCATGCTTGAGACTAGCGCCATTGATGGCAACTGTCCCACTTAAACTCGATTACTGAACTACAGCACGACGCTACGACTGGTTTCACCTTCTGCAAGTTCCACTGGCATTTTCACATTGCGTTTATCTGGAGACGCAATCGTCGAAGCCACTGGTCTCGCCGGCGTAAGGATTGCGCTGAGTACACCTGCTGAGGCCGCACTGCTAGACTGGATCCCTGTCAACAGTTGACTCCGCGTGATCCGAGTTGAGATCTCAGTGTGACTTTCCAGTCCCGGGACTAGCAGACGTTGCTTGTTCGTTGTAGCAGCGTACGCTCCCACAGACTGCAACCAGGAATCAGTTGAGGACGAGTTGTACTGTCGGTTCTCCATTGATATTTGGCAAGCGCCACCTCGTGGAATTTCCAAAAACTCCTCATTCTGATCAGATCAATTGGCGATATAAAGCCGACTTTGAACGAACTTTTGTGTGAAACCAATGGCGAGCCAATGCACCGTCAAAAATGCTGAACTGTGCATTGGACTAAGTATTTTGAACAGCAGTATAACTGGTCAGCAGCACCGGTGAGTACTCACTCAGGAATGAACTGTGTCGCTCGGTGTGTGGACGCTTCATCGGCAACTGAGGCTAAGTTTGCACATGATTTTCGCATCCTAAAAGCCACAAAGCTCCCGCCCAGCCGAATTCCCTCCGGCTCCTTTCAAAGATGGAGGGCCATCTTTTGTTCAGGAGTTAATTACCCTACCCTAAGAGATTTAGTTCACTGAAGCAATCCCGTCGGACTGAAGAGTAGTGTAGATCGTGCCTGCCTTCATAAGGGTACGCGGACAGACTGAGCTAACCACAGATGGATTAGCCTCATCTGCGTTGCATCCAAAGTGCACGCCGCTCCGCCCTTACGATGAGTAAGCCTGATAGGCGATCAGAACACATTCGAGGAGCAAGCTGGGTTGCGCACTAGCCGGAGTTGTATCGGTCACATCTACACTCCAACAGATACTGAGTATCGTCTTCTTAGAAACATGAGCTGCGACTGACTCAACTGATCGAGCTGTTCACTGGTACTGTCTATTGAGGAGAGGGGTGCCTGAGAATACGACAACATTCTTCGAGCCGTTTACTTTCGAACCTCGGGCCGAGCGCGGGGGTATGGCGAAGTTGCAACCAGTTAACAGGACGGCCCAGCATCAATCTTCCTGTGCAATTTCACTATAGATGAGGTCTTATCGATCACGCTGGACAACTGTGGGCCCAGCGGCGTTGAGCTGCTTCCGGGGGAGCGATTTCGTGATTTGGAGTACAAGGACGATATCGCCACAATTTGAGATTCCCCACAGCCCGCCCAAAATATGCTGTGCAGGTTGGAGGTGTCTGTCTCCCAATTTGTATTGACCATTGCCTCTTCGAACTGTAGGGTCTTCGTACAGGACTGACTATGTTCTGCTCCCACCTTTCCCTTTCAGTTAATTCTGTGATATTTGTTGACAAGTTCGTTTACCTTGGAAGCTGCATCAACGCTAACGGTTTAACGGATGAGGTCTCTCTGCACGTTCCTAAGGCCTGGTTTGCATTTGTTGATCTTCAAATTCTCTGGCTTCTACGCGACCTGAGTCTGTCCGAGTCTGACCGAGTCCACAATATCACGGTGGAAGCGGTCTTGCTTTATGGCTGCGAGACTTGACCTTTTCGTGAAAAGGGCGGTCACAGGCTGTCTGATTTTGAGAACCCCTGCTTTCAGAACATTGCTGATATACGAAGGTAAGATCACATTAGTGATGAGGATGTTCGTCGAAGTATTTCCGGATCAGACAGACTTTGCGGGCGGTTGAGCCGCATAATTTCACTGTACAGGATTTAGTGGCTTGGGTGCATAATTTGCATGCCTACGGTGCCTTAACCTCGCGCTGCACTTTTCGCGCGCGCAGTAGTCGGCTGGAAGCGAAAGCAAGGTGACCAATAATTGACTTGGGCCAAAAGCATGAATGTGTTGACCACAAAATTGGCCGCGGTTGGGTGCTCTCAACTCCCTAGCATAGTCCGCAAGGATCACCTACTCACACGGCCAAAACACGTCTCGGACCTGGTAGAAAACCGTCCACAATGGCGAACATGTGACATTCTACTCCCGTGACTTAAGTTTTAAACATTTTCGCTTCACTGTCGTTGTATTTATCAACCTACTGTGGCACACTGTCAATTTTTATATCGGTCAAGTGTTCACTACACATATATATATATATATATATATATATATATATGGTTGGCTGCATCCGGTTTCGGATTTGCCTGTCACTGTGGCAAGCCACAGGACGCCTGCGCCTACAGAGGGACCATGGGTGGCTTGCGCTGCACCACCCACAGCTCCAACCACACACCCCCATATCCAGTGTAAACCCGAAGGAATAAGACCGGGAGGCATGTGGATGGGAGCCACGTTTCATCAACGGAGCCGGCCCACACTCCTTCACAGGCAAACACAAGCACGCTGTATTTGGGGAATCAAGCGCACACAAGGCGGTGGCTGGACCGTAGTCCGCTCCACACTGAGTGCATGGAACCACTCTTCGAGCCTAGCACGACCACAAGGACCGTGCATCCCGTCCCCTCCAGCAACGACCAACTGTCTCCTGAAGCCAGTATGGACGAGGTAGTGGGTAATAGACAGGTAGGCACCTTGTCAACATGCACATCAAGCGCAGCCACACCGGGGATATCAAGCAACAGCCAATCACCTGGAACGACAAGATGAAATAAAACAAATCCAATAATGCATACAGATACGGTGGCATAACACTTCGCTAAATTAGCATATGAAGTAAGTTGGTTAGCAACGAATCCGCGATAAGGAAAAAATATCCACAAGTTACTTAAAAAATGCTACAAACGCAACAAAGTTACCGAAGATAAGCGCAATTAGTGTAAGCAACGTGGCCAGTTAATAGAAGATTATTCAGGTAGGCAGAACAAACCAAATAAAGTGGAATGAAATGTAGCCAGCTTAAAAAGACCTAGTTTAAGTGTAAGTTGGTTTAGCCCAACTGCGGTGAAGAAGCATCAAGAATGCAACATCAGCCTCAGCATTTATATATATATATATATATATATATATATATATATATATATATATATATATATATATTCGGTACTGGGGCGAAACGTACTGAGCCGGAGAATGCGATGGCTGCACGCCTGTGTGATGTGGACTGCATAGCCACAGTGGGCGACCTGTAGCAACACATTCGCGACAAGATGACAGCTGCTGACGAGGAGACCATCGGGCGTGCAAACTGTAAGTGGCCTGATTGGTTTGATGAGAACAATGCGGCGATTGGAGCACTGGTGTCGGGGAAGAATGCAGCATTTGCTGCACATGTCGCAGACCTCAGTGACTTAGGGAAGAAGAGTCAGTTTCGCAAACTTCAATGGAGACTGACCCGAGAGCTCCGTCGCATAAAAAATACATGGTGGATGGAGAAGGTGAAGCAGATGGAATGCTACCCCGAACGCCGCCAACACAAGGAATTCTTTGACTCCTTGAAGGCGGTGTATGGACCGAGATTGGAGCCTCTGAGGACACTGATCGATGGTAGTTCAGGCGCTACCTGCACACAGACTGCAGACATAATGCAGATTTGGCGAAAACACTTTGACTGTCTATTGAACAACCATTCAGAGATCGACTGGCCTACATTGAACTGCCTGAAGCAGCACGATGTGGAGGCGAATCTAGCGGACATGTCGACACTGGATGAGAGGCAGAGAGCACTTGCTCAGCTGCGAAACGGCAAACGTACCGGAGCCGACGGGATCTCGCCTGAATTATTGAAACACGGTGGACCCGCGTTGGTGACTGCGCTGCACCACTTGGTGCAACGCATATGGATTGAGGAGGAGATGCCTCCTGAGCTAAAGGATGCCCTTGTGCATCCACTGTACAAGGGAAAGAGAGCAAGCAGTTTTGTACGAAGTATCGTGACATCAACTTGCTGCTTTGTGTATGCAAGGTGATTGCCGGAATCCTGGTCAATCGCCTCGTCAGTCAGGTTGTGGAACCTAACGTGGCGGAAGAGCAATGTGGATTTCGTCCGGGTCGAAGCACAATCGATTTGATGTTTGCGGCTCGTCAGTCGCAGGAGAAATGCAGAGAACGACACCAACCATTGTAGTCCCTTTTTGTTGATTTCACCAAAGCATTTGATACGGTGAACCGCGAGGCATTGTGGCTGGTGTTGGGTAAGCTTTAAAGTTATTTCAATGTCTGCACAGTGGTATGCGAGCGAGGGTGCAACTGAGTTGAGAGACCTAGTATGACTTTCCCATTGTCTCTGATGTGCAGCAAGGCTGTGTCTTAGCTCCTGCCCTGTTTAATGTTTATCTTTAGGCAATGACGTCTTGTGCTTTTGATGCGACTTGTGCTTACGGTGTTCGTGTGGAGTACCGTATTGATGGTGGGTTACTGAACATCCGTCGTTTCGGTGCGAGAACTCTAGTCTGTGAGACAACTATCCGTATGTTGCTGTTTGCTGACGACTGTGCGTTGTTTTCACACAGCGCGGATGAGTTGCAGTACATGACTAGTGCTCTGGCTTCGACAGCGGCAAAATTTGGGCTCACCATCAACACAAACAAAACTGTCTGTCTCTTTCAGCCTTCTCCGGAGGTGCAATCTTCAATATTGTCACAAATCAGCATTGGTACTGAAGTATTAGAAACCATATCCTGCTTCTGCTACTTTTGGAATGTTATATCGACTGACTAGCAGCTTTACAGTTAGCTGAGTATCCGCGTCTGTAAGACAGCGTGCGGCATTCGGGAAGCTAGAGTACCAAGTGTGGAACAACCATCAGCTTACTATTTGCACGATGATGATGGTGTACAAATTCATGCTCTCCGTTTTTCTATTCAGCAGCGAAGCTTGGACGACCTTCGACGTAATTTAAGATCTCTCGAGCGGTTCCATCAACATTGCTGGCGACGGATTCTGCGCATCGGTCGGTGCGACAGCGTTGCGAACACGGATGGGTTGCGTCGAAGTGGAATTTATGCAGTGTACTGCATACTTTTACTGAGACACCTGAGGTGGTGCGGTCATGTGAGCCGTGTGGATTCAACGCGGCTACCGAAACAACTCTTATATGGTCAGCTGAGTATTGGGAAGCGGTAGGCGGGGAAACCAAAGTTACGTTAACAGGACATGATCAAAGTGGGCCTCTCACGTTCCAATCTTGCTTGCAGGTCATGGGAATTGAAAGCTGTTGATCGGCGTGCATGCCCCGATCTGATCACGAAGGCCGTTGCCGAAGTGCAGGAGAAGGCCCTTGTGCATGCAGAGAAGCGGCAATTGCGGAATCGACAGGCGCTAATGGATTGTACTCCATCGACATCGAGCGCATGGTGCTGTAGCATATGCGGTCGTGAGTGCCTGAGTCAGGCAGGCCTAGTGAGCCATGTGGGCGGTCACTCGGGACCACTACCGAAGCGACGACGGGCTGGCTAGCCGAACAACTTCCTCGTGGTGCCAGCTGGGTGGTTCGGGTTTAACCCGTTCCAGCAAATAGTTCGGCGGCAGTGTTCCAGGACGTGGTGGGTTTTCGCCCGGCAAGCGTTCTCCCTCTAAAAAGCCACAAATGCCTGCTTACCAACACTGTGACGTGGCGGATGTGACTCGCCACAAAATAAAGTCACTGGCCCGTGGACATCCGGAGAATGGTATCCAACCTACGGACGTCAATCGCCTATTCTCACTCCTACCGATAACAAACAATCAAAAATTCTGCGGCACATTCAAAAATACAAGCTGCATTCATAGACAATTGCATACATATATACACCCATACACTTACATTCACCGTTATGCCAAACATGTACTCTTTGTACATTTTGATCACACTATGTTAGCTAAACATGATCATGCCTGTACAGGTGTGCCTCGCATTGTCGAGAATGAAAGTTTATTTATTTATTTATTTATTTATTTAACCGGCGCAGCGTTTGTAAGTACACTTCATTCGATATACTAACCGCGTGCTTGCAAGTGAGTCCATTTATTCCAGGTGGTGGGTGTGCTATATTGTCCTAATGCCTTTTTATCTCATATTAATGTCTACCTAAGCTATCTACTATAAACTTGCACACGTCCCTTAAACTAATTTGTTTATCTAAGATAACATTTTCGTGTTTTATTCCATTTTCAAAAAATATATTCTGTGACGTCTTGAACTTGTTGTGGACGTTTTGCAACCAACTTATTTCATACGCTCATTTAGTAAAGAGTTATGTCATGCGATTGATTCCTAAGTACGGCGTGCTTGTGTTTGCCTGTGAAGGAGTGTGGGCCGGCTCTGTTGATGAACCGTGGCTCCCAACCACATGCCACCCGGTCTTATTCCTTTGGGTTTACACTGGATATAGGATGTGTGCATGGAGCTGTGGGTGGTGCAGCGCAAGCCACTCATGGTCCCTCTGTAGTCGCAGGCGTCCTATGGCAGTCCCCATGGAGGTCACCGTGACAGGCAAATCCAGATACGGATGCCGCTAAATCATTCGTATATGTACGTATTGTTCCATGCTGAGGCTGATGATGCATACACCATGCTTCCTCACCGCAGTTCGGCTACACCGCGTTACCTATGACCATTCACCAATGACCTGATTATGTCGATTTCATTTACTTTGAATTGCTCAGTACTCTCTCCGCCGCACATGCTACTACGTTCTCAGTCGTATTCCTAATCGCGACATATTGTTGATCCAGTGCAATGTGATGGCAATGGGGCTCTCAATGGCCGGGAATGCTGCAGAATTTCTAGGACGCTCAAAGTCAGTGTTTTGTATGTCGTGACAGATGGATAGAACGAATGAATTTAGGCCTATTTGTGTGGACCCAAAAAGACGCCAGTGTGAGCCAGACGGAAGGCAGGTATTGTTGGGCATTTTCCATAAGTCATCATTTATTGCACGCTAAACTATTAGACTCGCAGCTGCTCGTAGCGTGAAAACTTTGGATGTTATACTTACCTCCAACCCGAAGTCCTAAATGTTCCCATTATTACGGTGCAAGTGGATATTCCGCAGTTGTTAATGGCTCAGGCGGACTACAGCTTCCATAACCAGAGGCAAGAATGTAGGTTACCATGCGCTTTAGGAGTTTCCATCCCTAGGTGCCAGTATCCACACAGTGACCTGCGCTTAAAAGCATGGGAACACGTTCGTCGTGTAGTATAACAGTGCTTGTAGTCGCACTCACCGGAGCTACACAACCCATGCAGACCTAGTGTCCGACCAGAGTGCCACTCGTACTGCGAGTGACCACGAACTATCTTCAAATGTCTATGTAAATGTTGCTCATTGTGAATGTCAGCAACAAATGGGCCCTTCAGTTAGTCTTCCTCCGTATGCACTGTTGCAAGGCCACAAACGCTCGTGTGTTTGTGTTAGTGTGTGACGGATTCGCAGGAACACGAGTGAATCCCATAGACTGGTTTCCTATCCTCAAGCATTCTCATCCTAAAAGCCCGCTGCAGTGATGACGCCACTAGCGTGAATGAGCCGCGTTAACTCTTGGCTACCAAGCGCTTGCTGCTTACCATATTTCACATTCATTCGTGTATTCGACTGAAGAAATTAGGTGTAGTGCTTAACAATTATCCCTGGAGCCCAAGTACTTTACAACGTTTCCTCTCATTGAAATGCAGTTTGGAAATTCGGTGTTCAAGGCCCAAACATTTTTGTTGCAAGCGCCTACACGTTGACTCGTCTGTGTGTAAACTGATTAATCCCGGTAAGTAACTGACTAGCGATTAACATGCTGATGTTTATACCATATGTTCTGTTTCACATATTGGTCACGAGACTGAGTGTACCTATACGTCCCGCTGTTCATCTGTCATACTGAACTTAGGTGCGCTTAGGAAAAGGCAACAATAATCTAGATTAGTGGCGGAAGGGCAAAGGTGCCCGCTACAATTTGCATTATAAATGACCAATCATATGGATTGACTTAGAAGTAGGTTAGTTTAACTGTAGTGGTACGGTAGTGTTTAAGTAAATATTGTAATGAAAATTAAGTCCACGCACAGAAACAATTGAATTGTAGCACAGAATAGCTGCAACCGAGATATATGATGATAGACGGTTAATAAATTGTAAGTGGCAAAATTACGAAGAGAACCGCAGGCTGCTTAAGAATATTATACGTTTAGCTAACCACATTATCTATGCCATCTGCCGAGGCTCTTGATACCCATTATGTGTTTACCCTCATGCGATTAGCTATGTAATGATCAATGTTTTCATTGCAAATCGCACCAAGGGATATATAGATTTGTTCGACATAATCTAAGTGGTTCCAGTCCAACCCCCGCTGTTAGATCCGTTCGTGCCCATACTGTGTAACATGCCTAGGTGTCCAACCACATACGCAGTTGAGATATTTTCTAAACACAAAGGGTCATCACCCGTGTTATTCCCCCTTTGGCCCGGAGACACACCATAGTCACCATCCTATGCGTTGTGAAGCAAAGCAATTATGTAGGGTTGTTGGACCCATTTAAAGCTAATTTGCCTTATTTCTGCGCATTGCGAAGACTCGATTCTACTAGGACTGAGGTATGCACATATTGCACTTGAGTTGTATTTTGTTTAATTGTACCGTAGTTATCGTCTCGGCTTACCTTCTTGGTTGGACCAGGAAGTTTTTATTTGTCACTCGAGCCTCACAACGAGTCTATCGTTTACATAAATAGCTTATCTCCACAGTTGAGTATAAAGCCACCTTTTCCAACCGTTGGGTAATTGGATGTTATGCAAGCTACTTCTTGTAAATTTGTTAAAACAGTTTGGGCACTTTTTACAAAGGCGCAGCGGGATTTAGTAGATATATGCTTCCTGTGATCGTGTTAAAACGATTATCAGAGAATATGTGATAGTAGCGAGTTCTAACGCATATAGCAGACGATATCTACAGCCTACACTAACGATAAGACATCACTGTTTTACTGTGCTTCTTATTTGTACATCATTCCACCCGGTAACCATATTGGTGGCATATGCTACCCTATTCCTATCTCTGTCTCTAGCTATTGTTGATGTTCACACTCACGACTAATTTTTTGACTACCATTTAGGTTCACGTTTAAATGTTAACTAAACACCGACAATGGTATTGGTTGCTTGTACTTTTACAATCCATCTTCTAACAAGAGAGGAATATGGTTGTTACCCTTATATTCGATTCATACTCATGCACGTTCGTAGTGTTATTGCTCAGGAGGGTTATTGTTTCTCCATCCAATGTGTGTTAGTGCAAATACAAGTGTGAACAAATGCCCGCTTGCAACACTGCAGTTTGAACCAGAGATCTTTGATATGTCGAATGATATCTCTTGTTGAATTACTAACTGGAAGCCAGTTAGAAACACTTGTAAGAGCCACGCTTCAGCTTGACAGATTGATCGCATTTTCACTCGCGTGACACCATTATCTGCTGTCGCAACGAGACTGGACCTTAACGTGGTGCGACGGTTTGCGTACCTCATTGACCCATTGAGCTATACCGCTTGATGTCCTCCGGGGACCTTGAGAGCTACTCCTACCAGGTTGGTCAATGGTGAGAGATCAGACGAGCTCAGTCTCCTGGTCCTCCAGGTTGGTGGTTTGAAATGGGATGGCGTCCATTTCTGTAAAACTAAGCCACTGCCATATCCCCTCTGCCTTGTGAGACAGGCTTTTGAGCCAAAGGCTTTGGATGAGGACCCTAATCGTCCTCTTGTCTAGGTCTGAGCGCCTTGGCAGTGTCTCAGCCCAAATACAACCATGAGTTTTCTAAAACTCTAACTTTATCTTGCATTGGCTGTCGCGCAGCTTATCAAGACCAGCCTTATCTGCTGCATACAGCAGGGCGGATAAGCAAACACATGCTACAGCTTGCGCCTCCCTTCTTTCTTTTGCTCTTCTTTTCTTACTCCCAACCCGACACCATTACTAACCATCCTTCTGTAATTCCTAGCTTACTTGACGTTTTTTTTAGTGCTACTGGAGTAGAACCATCTGCATCCACCATCCCACAGCACCTATCGGACGCCTATCGGCAAAAGTCCCTTATAAGGCTACGCAGTCCAGTTTCCATGGCTACATTCAACGTCTGCACTCTAAGACAATCAGGTCTACAGGCTTGCACTCGCACGCACCTTGGACACACTGGGTGTTGATGTGTGTTGTGTGTCCGAAACTAGGATCAATGACCCTAAAGTGGTTTTGAATTAACTGCACCCGGCTTATCCTCTCGTTATTGGTTGCACGCATCCGGAGACGCCGATGCGGCATTCACGGGTCAAGCTGGTGTAGGTAGCATTCTAAGCTCCAAGGCTGAACCATCGTTGGTTGATTGGATTCCGGTGAACAGCCGTTTATGTGCAGCCCGTTTGACGACAACAGCTAAGGTTGATTCACGAAGTAATACAAAACGTTGTTTGTTTGTGATTTCCTCTTATGCTCCCACCGACTGCAGTTCTAATGCTGTCAAGGACACATTCTATCACGAACTGAACGCGCTAGTAGGCAGTGCTACTAGTTCAGATATTATAGTACTTGCAGGGGATATGAACGCACAAGTAGGGCGTCTGAGCTCTTCAGAAGCTCAGCTGGATGGTAATTGTGGACTTAACGTCGAACTGACTGACAATGTTAAGCGTCTGCTGCAACTGTGTACGGAGCACCAATTGTTTCTTAGTAGCACTGCTTTTAGACACAGTGGGCGCCGAAGTGCCACTTGCCGTCCTCCTGTAGCTGGCCAGCGATGGACCCAAATTGACCACATAGTCATAAGTTACGGTTGGCGTGGTTCCATCCTAGATTGCCGCTCTTACTGGAGTACCTGCGTCGACCCTGATCATTCCTTGGTACGCTGTCGCTTCCTTATGAACTTTACCGGAAGCGCACAAAGCGTCTCCCCCGATTGGCAACGGAGAAATTGTCTCAGTCCTCGGTCAGGCAAGCCTATCAAGAAGCACTGCATACCGAACTCTCGCTGTCTTGTCCTAATGATATTGAACTTCAGTGGAATGGGATCTCGGCCGCCATGCACGACGCAGGGGCATCTGCTTGTGGCACTATCCATCGTCATCGCACCAGTCACTGGATATCCGAGAGGTCGGTGAACCTGTTGGAATCTAGAATACAACTCCTGGCTAGCTCTGATCACAATGTGACCAGACGGGCTATCAGGCGTGAACTAAAGCAGAGCGTACGTGCTGACAAGGAAACCTGGTGGACCAGTGGGGCTCAAGAAATGGAGGAGGCAGAAGCAGTAGACAATTACCGCTAGATCTTCCAGCTAATCCGCACTACTGGTCCCAGAATACCAGGCGTCAATGAGACAATCAGAGACAGCGTGGGTGCACTGATACACAATAAGGAGCGCCGTATGGTTCGTTGGGCGGAACACTTTCAAGATCAGTTCAGCTGGCCCCCTACTCCCGGACCTCTTCCTACGCAGGTGATTCAGGACTAGCCATGGACGGTTAGTTTAGAGCCTTCGTCGGAGGCCGAGGTCCGAAACGCGATCACAGCCCTTAATCGTTTTCGTGCGGCTGGCCCGGATTCCCTCCCACTTGAACTATTTAAGGATGGAGGTGAGGTCCTCTGCAAAGCACTGTCCTGCTTATTCGAATGTATCTGGAGGGAAGAGAGTGTCCCGGCTAATTGGAGCGAATCGATTATAGTGGCAATATACAAGAAGGGCAGTCGCACAGACTGTGCGAACCACAGGGGTATTAGCCTAACGCCAGTTGTGACAAAACTACTGGCTTCGATTCTCGTTCGTCGCCTCACTGCAGAACGGGAATCTCGGGTTAGGGAAGAGTAGGCCGGTTTCCGCCCAGGACGTGGCTGTATAGACCATATATTCACTTTGCGGCAGGTGCTAGCGCAGCGCCACGCATACCGCAGACCGACAATAGCTGTGTTCCTCGATTTCAAGAGTACGTTCGACTCAGTCGATCGATCGATTCTGTTCGAAATACTTGCGCGGAAAGGTGTTCCCACGAAATATGTGAACATCCTTCGTGCTCTATACTCGAACACTAGAGGCCGCGTCAGGGTCTACGTTGTCCTATCGGATAGCTTTCCGACCACAAGTGGCGTTCGTCAGGGTTGTCCGATTTCCCCATTTTTGTTCAATTTCCTTGTGGATTCTATCATGGAGTGTTCCCTTGCGGAATCTCACGATGTAGGCGTTGATGTGCTTCCTGGTGAAAGGCTAGTTGATCTAGATTATGAGGACGATATCGTCTTGCTTTTCGACAATGTTGGGGTGGCACAATCAACCCTGAATAGCCTGTCCAGTGTGGTCCCATTATTTGGTATGCGCTTTGCACCTTCAAAGTGCAAAGTGTTGCTGCAAGACCACCAGCCACTTGATGACCCCTTGACCCTTGCTAACGAGGAACTCGAGGTGGTTGATCAATTCACTTATCTTGGCAGCTGCATCAGCGTTGATGGGCGCATAGAAACTGACGTCAGCTCACGCATTGCAAAAGCCAGAGCTGCCTTCTTGAACCTTCGTCATCTTTGGCGGCAGAAGGGAGTTTCCCTTCGTCTGAAAGGCCGTGTATACAAGGCCACAGTGAGGGCCGTTCTGCTCTATGGTAATGAGAACTCCTCCCTTCGGTCTGAAGATCTGAGGCGCCTTCAAGTCTTTGATCAACGTTATCTGCGAAGCATTGCCGTTGTCGATGACACCGGCGTGTCTGCAACGATGATGTGTGTAGGCGAGTACTAGGTAGTGATAATCATGCTAGCTCCTTAGAACAACAGATAGCACTGAATAAGTTGCGTTGGCTCGGGCACGTGCTACGTATGCCTTGTCACCGCTTACCTAGGAGGGCCTTGTTTAGTCTACCAGGTGTAGGGTGGCGCAAGGCTCGAGGTGGACAGAAGTTGACTTGGCAATGGGAAATGAAGTCACTGACGACCAAATTGGGTGCCGTTGGTCCGTCTCGCCTTCCGGGCTGGAGTCCACATGACTCACCTTGTGCTTGGCTCGAGACTTTACTGGACATGGCTCGCAATCGACACCAGTGGCGCGTCTGCTGCCGTCTCCTAATCGGATTGTCTGTTTAAAGTGTGTTTGGTGCTGAGTTATCTGCGGGGTAATGGCTGATTATGACGCGTGGCAGTGAAAGCCGCAAGGAAGCTGTCTCGCCGAGGCCGCCTTATCTTTGCACGATAGCCAGCTGTTTTGTGCTAGGTATGGTTGTCTTCTAGCAAAGGTGCATACGCCTTGACCCTGAGTGTTTGCTTAGGCACTTCCAGGTTTTTCCGGTACGGTCCCCCTTCTCGTCCCTCTTTCACTATCTTCTTTACATTTCCATCGGTCCCTCATATGTTGTATGGCCAGCGCCAGTATCCGTTAATCACATGGCTTGATGTACTGCTGTTTGATGACTGGCTGGCATATCTCTGCTGGCTAGACGTCTAAATGGGGCTCGCCCAAATTACAAGTCGCACTAACATCTGTTCCTGTCTCGCTAACTTCTCACTTGGCAGGTGGGTATTATTACATTTCTTTTCATGTGACACCGGGACTTATTACGGGTCGCAATATGAGGTCAATGTATCCCATCTCAAGTGCCTCTAAACGCCCCATTGTACTTCTGCCGCCTTCAGGTGAACGCGGTGAGATTCAGACACGTCATTAAGGTTGAATCCGGAACAGTGGCAACACGATGGGACATGCGAATCGAAATGTTTGGGTACAGGTAACATTCTAAGTACTGATGAATTGGTCGAGATATGCCAGCCGTCAGAATGAATGACAAGGAGGAAATAAATAGTAACACAAGACGGATTGCCTGGTGGTTCCACATACCTATTAATACTCGCTCTCCTCGGACAAATGACGATCATAACCTGCTCGGGTTAGCCTTCCGACACGGATAGTCTGCAGTTAAGATAGGAAACGGCGTTCACAGCACACATCAATAATAAGTCATCACAGTTCAGCTATGCTTCTATTTATTCCTTAACTTGAGCATAGCTATATTTCCAGTTCTTTCACCGCGCAATTTGACTTAGCTGAGTTTATAAAAATAGCTGGCCTTTATCCCACCGTTTCCCTGCTGACTTGTAAAGATGGTTACTACATCTTCGTCACCTTCTTTGTGTCATCTTTAGTCCATCGCGCATGTAAGTCGCGCATGGGTACGGTTTCACTCTAGAACGATTAACTACTGACTTGGTGCAATGTAGTATGGTTATTGCGTTTGCCTAGAAAGCATGAGCCGCATCTAACACCTTTATAGGGATTACCTAAGTCGGTTGTATTTCGCGGTTATTCCACGCGTTGTCCACTACACTGTTGTACTCATCATGATCTATGATACTCTTGCCACCTTCTTAAGTGGAGTCTAGTACGGTAAGATACCGAGACGGTTAGTTACGGCATCTTTCCTCTTCGTATTATTATTCGGCCGCGATTCATATCACTATGTAGACTCTATGGTATTGATCAGCAGACTATGCTGACTACATTCCGTTTCTTGAAATCGATTTGTAGATTACATGACCCTAGCTTGACCAGCAGTCCAATGCTAACTAGCAGGACGCTTAGAGAGTCGATGTATTGCAGGATAAGGTTTCAGTCCATCCACGTGCTCATTCGTATCTGACGTGCGCGCAGAGTTTCCGAGTAAAGTATGCTGTTGCTACGGATCAATGCTAGGGTGGCAAATTATTGAGTCTGTTTCCAATTCGGTAGATACCTGTGAACGCAAGGATTATCAGCGCTTGGCCGCTCACAGTACGTACAACGTGTTCAGTTTGCCATCTGGAACACGCAATACTCAAAAATTGTCCCTCGTATGACCACGAAAAGAATTTAACCCGGGGAAAATCCGTGGCAAATGAACAAGCCCAGCAATGAATGATGACAGTGAGCATAGCCTTATTTCCCGTTCTTCATCAGCCATACTGAATTTACCGGGGATTGTGAAAACGCAAATACCAAACGGATTGAAGACGGAGCCCAGTGACGCTAACTAGAGGTGGAATTGGACATGGCCAATCCTCTGCATCGACTACGAAAAAGGTAATGCCAATGGTAGTGGTACAACAGTGTCTTAGTATATTACGTCGGAAATGAATCGGCTCATAGCTATAATCGTTTTAGGAGCACGGAATGGCTGTACCCGAGAAGTACGATTAAGATCGTTATCAAATAGCTTATGGCCACAGCAGAGTACACAGCGGTATGTACAAACGGTTGAGAACTTGGATGACAGCCATGCAAAGTCTTGAACATTTGCAAAACGGTGCGCACACTGTTTAGAAAGCCGCATGTTTGACGGTGAGCAGCCGTACTTAGTTAATGTAGAATGGCGGTAGTTGCCTCTCTAATGAGGCCGTAATCGGCGAATATGTGGTATTGACACCTGTCAACGCTTAAGGTTGCGCAGCAATCGTACCTCGGGCAGGCGATGATCAGACCGATAGGAGACATGGAGTGATTGAAGTGAATCCTCAATCGCATTCTCACGTTGTGCGATCTCCCATATCAGGTACGCAAACTAGATTGTGCATATAGAAGGCAACACCTAAGTACACACTATTATAGTACCTACTAACCGTACTGATGGTAATTGCTTTCCTATTCCTATATCAGTTCCGTTCAAATATGGATGCCCAAGGTTTAAGGCTGTCACGTCCAAATGTTGAAGAAAACATCAACAGTTCGTGGGCACAAGAGATGCAATTCAGCTCCTCGGTGTGAAGGTGAAGGGCACCTTTCAGGATGCTTTCTTCTATTACTTTACATGAAACCGAGGTTAAACAAATCGGGCGGTAACTAACTGGATACTGACGGATCCCACCTTTGTATATAGGTTTGACAATGCTTACCTTATAGGCACTCGGAAGTCGTGCAGACTCAGAGGGGCGACAGAAGACCTGACAGACATGAGTATAAATTTGTTCGACCACAGTTTTGAGGAACAATGGGTGTATACTGTCAGGGCCAGGTAAGGAAAACGGATCTAAATGAAGCAAAAGTTTTAATATAATGTCACTGTTAATAGCTACGTGTTCCAGCGTGGCGGGAGGAGAGGACACAATGCTGAATGGGCAAGGCGTTTTCTTCGAGTAGACAGAAGCATACTGTTGGGCAAGGAGACTGGCGTTTTCGTCGTCTTCGTGGATTAGAGCGGCATGCTCACAGGAATCTGAGGCAGGGATACCACTGCCGGCTCTGTTGCTACGTTTGAGGTATGAGAACAGCGTCTTGGGTTCGTTCTAGGGATCGCAGCAAGTGACAGTTCATGTTGTCGTCGCTGCTCGCTTTTCTTTAGGGTACACGCATTCCTGACCGTTTTGTATTGCTAAT
>OX104063.1:213544629-213571741 GCA_944474145.2 Dicrocoelium dendriticum | reverse complement strand
CAATACTTTGCCACCCTAGCATTGATCCGTATCAAGCACACAATTTGCTGGGAAACACCGCGCGCACGTCAAATACGAATGAGCTCATGGATGGACTGAACCATTATTCTGCGATGCACCGGCTCTCTAAGCGTCGTGCTAGTTAGCATTGGGCAGCTGGTCAAGCTACGGTTGTGTAATTAACAAATCAATTTCAAGGAGCAGAATGTAGATAGCATAGTCTGGTGAGTAATACCATGGAGCTTACATATTAATGTGAATCGCGGCCGAATAATAATACGAAGAGGAAGATGCCCTAACTCACCGTCTCGATATGTCACCCTACTAGACTCCACTTGAGAAGGCTGCGAGAATAGCATAGGTCATGATGAGTATAAAATTGTAATGGGCAACACGTGAATTCCTCGCGAAATACAACCAAGTTAAAAAAAGCCCAATAAAAGTAGGCTAGACGTGGCTCATCCGCCCTATACAGGTGAAACAACCATATTACATTGCACCAAGTCAGTAGTTAATCATTTTAGAATGTAACTGTACCCAAGCGCGACTTACATGCGGGATATAGAATAAGGATGACAGAAAATGACGGAGATGGAGTAAGCAACTTTTCAGCTTAGCAGGGAAATGGTGCGATTATGTCCACTGCAGTCCGGTGCTTTCGTCTCTTGTCCGAGGTCAGCGAGAATCAACAGGGATGTAGAACAACCAGACAGTCCTTCGTGTCTTACTACTTATTTCCCCCTGGTCATTCGTTCTGACCGCTAGCATATATCTACCAATTCATCAGTGCTTAGAATGCTACCTGTGCCCAACCATTTTGATTTGGATGTCACATCGTTTTGCCGCTGTTCCGGTATCAACCCTGATGACTTGCCTAAATCTTAGTGCGTTTACCTGTAGGCGGCAGTAGTACAAGGGGACGTATAGAGACACTTGAGATGGGATACATTGACCTCATATTGCAACCCGCAATAAGTCACGGTGTCACACGAGAAGAAATGTAGTAAGATCCATCTGTCAAGTGGGAATGTGTCGAGACACGAAGAGATGTTACTGGGACTTGTAATTTAGGCGAGCATCATTTAGACATCGAGCCAGCAGACAATGGTGTCACGCGAGTAAAAGTCAGTCTGTCAGACTGAAGTGTGGCACTTGCAAGTATTTCTAAATAGCTTCCACTTAGTCATTCAACATGAGATATCAGGTGACATACCAACGGTCCCTGGTTCGAGTTGCATTGTTGTGAACGGGCATTTGTTCACACTTGTCTATGGAGAAATAACAACCCTCCTGAGCCGTAACACTACAAACGTGCGCGAGTATGGATTGGATGTAAGCATAATAGCCATATTCCACCAGTGTTAGAAGATATTACGTAGAATTACCAGCAACCAATACGACTGTCGTTGGTTAGTTAACATTTAAATGTCAACCTAAATAGGAGCGCTAAATTCAGCCAGAAGTGTGGGCCTCAATCATAGATAGATACAGGCACAGGAATAGGGAATCAAATACTACCACTACGGTCACCAGGTGTAATGATGAACAAATAAGTGGTACAATAAAACTGTGATGTCTTTTCGTCAGTGTGCGCTGCATATGCTGTCCCCTATATGGCTTAGATAGCGGTAATATCATAGATTCTCTGGTAATAGCAATGACGCGCTCATAAGAAAACCACAGTTAGTAAATCCCGCTGCTTCCTGTCCTACATTCGGCTTCCGAAAACTGCTCAAACTGTTTTACCCAATTTACAAGAAGTAGCCTGCATAACATCCAATTACCCAACCCTGGGCAACCGTGGCTGTATCCTCAACTGTAGCGACAAGCTACTTATGTAGGCGACAGACTCGTCGTGAGGCCCATGACACATAAAAACTCCCTGGTCCAAACAAGAAAGGAAGCCGAAGCCTTAACTACGATGCAAGTAAACCAATAGAATGCAAGAACAATATGTACATACCTCATTTTTAGTACACCGGATCTTTGCAATGCGTAGCACTAGGGCAAATCAGCTCTTTTACTAGATCCAACAACCGTACGCTATTGATCGGTTTCACAACATATACGGTGGTGGGTGTAGTGTGTCTCCGGACCAATGTGGATTGAAGGGATAAACACGCAGGATGACATCCTGTCAAGTGAAAATCTCAAGTGCGGATGTAGTTGGGCACTTAAGCCTGTTACCCAGTAGGGGCAGGAACGTATCTGACAGCGGGGGTTGGAATGGAATCACTTAGATTCTCTCGAACAAACCTCTATATCCGTAGTGTGAGTTGCAATGAACACATTGAGCATTGCATATTTAATCGCATGGGGTAGACAAATAATGAGTAGCAAGAGCCCCGGCAGCTGGCGCAGATAAAGTGGTTAGCTGCACGTATGATATTTCCATGCAGCCTGCGGTTCACATCGTTGTATTGCTGCTCAGTCTGCAGTTATTCCGCGCTACAATTCAATTGTTTCTGTACGTGGATTTATTTTTCAATGCAATATTTACTTAAACACTACCGTACCACTACAGTTAAACTAACCTACTTCTAAGTCAATCCATATGATTGGCCGTTTCTAATTCAAATTGTAGCAAGCACCTTTTCCCTTCCGCCGCTTATCTGGATAATAGGTGCCTTTTCCTAAGCGCACCTAAGTTCAGTATGACGGATGAACAGCGGGAAATATAGCTACACTCAGTCTCGTGACTAATATGTGGAACAGAACATGTGGTATCAACATCAGCATGTTAATCGCTAGTCAGTTACTTGCCGGGATTATTCAGTTTACACACGCACGAGCCAACATGTGGGCACTTGCAAAGAAAATTGTTGGGCCTTGGACACCGAATTTCCAAACTGCATTCCAAAGCGAGGAAGCATTGTAAAGTACTTGGGCTCCAGGGATCAGTGTTGTTCACTACACCCAATTTGTTCAATCGAATGCACGAACAAATGTGGAATATCGTAAGCAGCAAGCGCTTGGTAGCCAGGTGTTAACGCGGCCCATTCACGTTAGCGGCGTCATCACTACCGCGCATCATCAATTCATTCTCTCACTGAGGGGTTACATGCGCGCACTCTCATTAGTTATGGGACATTAGCGAATGGGACTCCCTGGATGTAAGCGCAGGGCTAGATGTATGTATCTGGAGGACAAGTATGCTCCCGAGTAGGTTGACATATTGGTGTTAACGGAAGCCAGACTGGGATGAGAGTGTCAGTGCTAGAGGTCACCAACAGTACGCCTGACTGTAGCTGGTCAACCTAGGATGAGGTGTTTGAACGTTCTCCCTCAGCACCCCTTTAACAGATCTTTTGTCAGAAAGAGTTACCATTGGTTCGTATTCCGACCCGGCCGGTAGCCGGTGTCTCTGTGCCGAATTTCCAGCGCTTGTCCGAGCAGTCCGTAACACATCGAGTGAACAATATGTGATCGGTCCAAGATGCACAGTAACAGTGGCACATTTGGGTCCGAGGTTAATATTGCCTCTGGACGAAACAATATACAGCATGAAGAAAAATGATGATAAGAATAATGGACATATTTCTCATCAAGTGAAAAGCTGTAACAATATTTGGCACGGAACATACACGCACAGCTGATGTCATGCTCTTGCAAGAGCAATATCAAATTATTTTCTTATATTCGTCTGCATTCCTGGCAACGTATTTGCCCCATATGTTTGTCTTATACGATGATAGGAGGCAAATTTGCAGTTTGAGTATGTTGTAGACACTGAGGACTAATTACATTGCGTGAAGCGGTGATATAACACACATCAGACCTTATCTGGACTTACATTGAATGGATGTTCAAGTGATCTTCCTCACGAAAAAGCGACATAATGGTGTCCAGTTCGAGGTAGCTTACCAACTTATTGCAAAAGAATTGCACAGTCTCACACGACGTAATGGTGAAAGGCAGACGATTCCCCAGAGACGCATATAAGGTGAGGGGAAAGTTAGAGAGCAAATTTGTCTTGCATAGTGTATAATCAGAGTAAGGTCTTTGCTACGTTGTTCTCGCGTGTAATTGCGCTTAATTGTTAACATGAATTGATCACATTGGGTATTGCAATGCGTCAGATTGTGCAGCAGTCTCCGGGTTTTTTTTAATCTTCACAGCAAAAGCAGATCGAGATGGAGTTGCTGACATCACTCCCGGGAGTTTATGATAGAATTTTTTCCCATTGGTTGGCGGCATCCGGTTTCGGATGTGCCTGTCACTGTGGCCAGCCACAGGACTCCTGAGCCTAAAGAGGGACCATGGGTGGCTTGCGCTGCACCACCCACAGCTCCAACCACACACCCCATATCTAGTGTAAACCCGAAGGAATAAGACCGGGAGGCATGTGGATGGGAACCACGTTTCATCAACGGAGCCGGCCCACACTCCTTCACAGGCAAACACAAGCACGCTGTATTTGGGGAATCAACCGCACACAAGGCGGTGGCTGGACCGTAGTCCGCTCCACACTGAGTGCATGGAACCGATCTTCGAGCCTAGCACGGCCACAAGGACCGTGCACCCCGTCCCCTCCAGCAACGACCAGCTGTCTCCTGGAGCCAGTATGAAGGACGTAGTGGGTAATAGACAGGTAGGCACCTTGTCAACATGCACATCAAGCGCAGCCACACCGGGGATATCAAGCAACAGCCATTCACTTTAAACGACAAGCTGAAATAAAATAAATGCAATAATGCATACAGATACGGTGGCATAACTCTTCGCTAAATTACCATATGAAGTAAGTTGGTTAGCAACAAATCCGTGATAAGTAAGAAATGTCCACAAGTTACTTAAAATGCTACAAACGCAACAAAATTACCGAAGATAAGCGCAATTAGTGTAAGCAACGTGGCCAGTTAATAGAAGATTATTCAGGTAGGCCGAACAAACCAAATAAAGTGGAATGAAATGTAGGCAGCTTAAAATGACCTAGTTTAAGTGTAAGCTGGTTTAGCCGAACTGCGGTGAAGAAGCATCAAGAATGCAACATCAGCCTCAGCATGCTTAGTAAATGACCCTTGAAGGCTTTCCATCGACGTTCTATATAATTTCCTCAGATTATGTTGCGATACTCCAGGATGGGACGATAAAGGATTCTAAATAGTTAACTGTAGCTGTGATTGTGTGCATGTTATGAGAGATGTTAGCGAAGGATTGTCTTGCTCGTGCTATTTGGTGCTCAATCTGTTCTAAGAATATGAAGGTACAAGAATATCTGATTCCAAGGTCACGGATAGACTGCTGCACACAGATGCGTTCGCTGTTACGTGTGATGGATACTTTGGGTGTCGAGCGACCGCGACATATGATACTTGACTTTTGTGCTTGAAACGTCATCATCCACTTGTTGCTTCAAGGGTCAAGCGAATGAATGTATTCTTGAATGAGTGGTAGTACATTCGGAAGCTCAACTCGTCGTTATTTGTGAACAAATGTTATATTATCAACAAATAAAAGCGGCACACCATGTTTGTGAACCAAACTGCTATCATTGACACAAGGAAGGGAGACTAATGTGACGAAGGTACATCCTTGTTTAACCCTGCTGGTAATTGGACGCGGGGAAGAGCAATAGTCGTCTAAGGTGCCTATTTTTACTGGACCGTTCATGTATGATGATAGCCAACCCATTAATACGTTATGGAACTCAAAGAAATCCATCTGAATCGGTAACCGTTTGTGAGGCATCCGATCGAATGTTTTCTGCATGTCCAAGCATAGAAATATTATTGCATATTTTGAGACAATGGAGTCTGGAATGTAGTTCAGGTAATTCAACTGCCAGAATGTGTACGATCGTTAGTAAAGGAAACCATTGTAGGACCTGTCTATAAGCTCCAGTGAGTTGATGAAATTCCTCACACTTTGTCTTACCAAGTTCACGAATAATCCGGCTATGATAGTAGTGTTACGACTCGGCCTGTAATGATCAATCCGTTTTGCGCAGCCCTTTTGGCGAGGGCTGATAAATGTAGTTTTCCACTGAGCTGAAAAGTACTTGGATCCCAGTGAAATGGCAAACGTATACAAAAGGAACAGTGATATATCAGGCCCTCCCAGTTTCATGGCGGATGGCGCATGCCATCAGCTTCCAGAATTGAGCACGATTGAATAGAATATCACTCCTAATCAGCAGGCTTAGGCTAGTCTGGAAAAGCACCAGACGCCGGCGTTTCGACTTTCTGGGTCTCGTCAGTGGTGCGCCTCCCAGCGGACCCCTACCGGGTTCCACCCCCATGACTTCTGGATGTCAGCAGCTAGTGCCACTTCGCCATGGGTGACAGCCGCGGACCTGCGTGATTGACAGTTGACTATGATATAGCCCGGCTCATCTTCCACTGCCATGCCAGTTACGAACTGTGCAGAGGACAGTGGCTAGCCTCACGAGCTAAGACTTTCCGCATAGTGCCTATGTACGACAGAACTTAGAAGCTATACGCACATATTTTATTATACTGCTGAGTAGTTGTGAAGATTTTGTTTTAATTCAGCTAATTCATCATTGTCACTCCCAATCAGCGCACCACTGACGAGACCCAGAAGGTCGAACCGCCGGCGTCTGGTGCTTTTCCATACTAGCCTAAGCCTCTTGATTGGGAGTGACAACGATGAATTAGCTGAATTATACCGAAATCCTCACTACCACTCATGTGAATAGAATATGTTGTTTGGTAGATATTGTGGAGAACAATAGCACTTTAGATAGTGCCTTAATATAATTATAACCTTACTCTCAAGGTTTATGTAGGTGGAGAAGAAGGAGCTAAGTGCTTCACAGGTGGCGCCTTGATATCGTCCACCAATTCCGTGATCAATGAAAAGCGTTTGTTGGTTCGACGGAGAAATCTGACCAGCTCTTTTGCTTTACATGTCATTCGTAGGGTTGCTTGATTTTCATGTGTTCTCCCCATCAATTGTAAGTGATTGATTTCAGAGATGAGTCGACGTATCCGTGGAATCCTTGTAAAATATCCTTTCCTATTTTAGCGCGCGATCGGTTTGTTGGATTCCTGACTCATCGAACGTTCGGCTGCATCTTCTTAAACGTCACTGATACGTTTTTCTTGTGCAGCAACGAGGGTTATGGCTTGCTGAATCTAATGATAGAAGTACTCCACAGCCGTGCATGCATTGTTAGAGAAAAAGGCATCACAATTGCAGGACCGGATTATTTGATGGAAGGGCTCACAGTTAATACTGCGGCTGGTGTAGTAAGAAGAAGGTACTCGCTTGGTGGCCATTTTAACGGTGAAGATTAAGGGTATCATGTTGCCGTCGCTACCAGAGATGTTCTCTGAAACGGCTTTTTGTACGCTGGCCATACCCAATGTAAACATTACGTCTAATTTGTTCGTCAAACTAGTTGGCATAGTAACCCACTGTGTCCAATCTACTTTGACAAAATAACTGAAGGCTCCGTGTATAGACAAGTAGGTCTCAGAAGACCAGTGTACCTACGGTATGTTCAAATCACTTATAAGTATCCTTAGTTTGTTTGTCAATTCCGATGCGAAATCGAAGGCTGAGGTGATACGGACAACATTCATGGTTGATTAATTTGGCGGGTTTCGGATAAATGCAGGTAAAGCGAGGCTCCTGAGACGGAGAAGTAGAGAAAAGGAGGGATATTTGCCAGCGGTGGATGTTCAAACAATTCATCTGTACATATGTGATTGAGTGACATGAAGCATCCTCCACCTTTTCTGTAACAGCGATCGTTACGAAAAAGGTTTTAAAGAGGGTAATTGGACTACAGTCTAATATATCAGGGGGTATCACGTTTCGGTAAGGAGGATTGGTTGCAGCTCGTTTAAATCTGCAAGCATGCATAGGAAATACTGTTTGTTGATAATCCATTTGGCGTTAAAAAAGTTAAGGAAAACATACTATAAATGGTGGAATCAGTGCTAGTGTCACTGTTACGAGAGTCTTTGTAATCGCGGATTATGTGCGCTAACCATGTGTAGGAGCATTGGGGACGAGTCCATTGCTAATAACCTTGTGCTGTCCGCCATCGCCGGTATACCTAGAGAAATGAGGGAGTTGACATAGCAAGGAGACATTGTGGTTGCCTAAGAGCTAAGCTAATCTGGTCATGTTAAAAGATATCAGAAAAACGGGTGCATATATTTGGTCTCTGCCGAGTATGTGGTTAGTTTGAAAGGCTGTAGTTCCTTTCAATATATATATATATATATATATATATATATATATATATATATATATTAACTGCTACTGTATTATCTTCTGGCACAACGTCATGATGTCAGCCACACGAGCGAGTTCCAACACCTAGTTTCGCAATGTCACTGTAGCAGTTTACATCAAGTATGAAACCGAAGACATGGAAAATGTGCTCCGATAAGCCTGCTGATCCTATACCCTACGTGCCTGCTCAATAGTGTTGCATTGCGTGTGAGCTGAAGCAAAGAAGAATAAAAGTGACTTCCTACACTCACATGGCTAGCACCACAGTTGTCTCGTGCTCTTTTAGTTCAAGGACGCTATGACTAGGACGGATTTTTAAAAAGTCGTGACGTATTGCTAAAAGTACTACCGTCCAAGCCTTGTACGTCGTGATAAACCAAACGCCCGTTCAAAGGGAATTCTGGCGTAGCGGAGTCTAACTGTCCCCTAATGAAATGAAAATAACAACGCATTTATTGGACACAGGTACTCCAGGCCGGTGACCCACACCAGTCTGGAAGTCACAAGCGGCCCTCAAAATGGGATCATTTAAATGATTATGAATGCAGATGAAACTTCTCTATTACATCCAGTGACTCGACTGCTAGCCTCAAGGCTTCGTCAATCGCATCACTCGACAACGAAACACATATCTGTGCTACAAAACCTGCTGTATTGCTAAATGCCACATCATCGCCGAAGCCAGCACAGTAGGGCTAATAAATAGTGGCGGCGCACGAAGTTCACTCGAGTAATTCAGGTAAATACGGAAACCAGCCAAACGCTGTTCTCTCATTTACCGACGTCCTTGCAGCTTCTTGTGAATAATTTGCAGCGAGATCCGCGCACGCTAACCCTGATATAAACAAATATTACAGGCAGCAAGCGGCCGTTTTTGCACGCAATGACATACCTTGCTGCCGACGTGCAACCTACACGGATACATGTTGTCACCAGAAAGCCGCGAGATCCTGAAGCGTCGTTGGACGATGACATTGGCTCCACAACACATGCTTACAATGCATTTACAGTGTTTGCAACAGCACAACACGCAAGCAGCGCCTATGGTGAAGCGCAAGTGTTTGGCATGTCCAGGGTGGAGTTAAACAGCAACTTCTTAACTTGATGCCAAACCACATGCTCAGCAGCGTACTAGCTATGTTATCGATTGACGGAGGCGAAATCTGAATCTCGTGCCATTTTAGTCTCCTTGGAATGGCATTGTTATGAACACCCTTTTTTAGGGACGTCGGGTACCCGTTCGTTCCCGGTTTTCGCGTTCCCGTTTGAGTGCTTTGCTAGGAACTTCTTTGGACGTCCATTTTTATATATGTAGGGGAGACGCTTTGCAGCCCACATGCAATCGCTTCCGCAGAGCATAGCTGGCGAGCAATCGCAAAGATGGTACGAACCGGAGCTCGTTTTTAATTTACAGGACACTAAATGTTAAGGTAGTGTACCATGTAGGTTTCTCTTAAGTGAACATCTAAAATTGGAAGGCGTTTTAAGATTCGTTCTCAACTGCAAATTCGATTGCGGGGTAACAGTTGCTTAGCGCCAACACTAGTTGTTCTGCTTGCTCGGCAATGTGCACAACGTCGAAAGGGTCAATCATGTGGAGACTATATGAATGAATGTGGTGTATATTACACCCTGATTATCTCAGTATGCAATCTATCCAACCGGTTAAGTGTATATAAAGGACTGACAATAATACGCGAAATAGCTGATTTCAGATTATCCTGTCGAAATGTTGTTCTTTCTTGCTCTTTTGACACTGGACAGTTGTTCATTGTGCTCGAAAATCTAACTCGAAATACTAACAGTCTTAGTCTAGTCTGGCAATAAATCTCTCCGCTTTCAACGGACTAACGAGATAGACAAGAGGAGAGGTAGTCACTGAATGCCAACCAGGATACATTTTGTGGTGTCGTAGGTGCGCAAAGTTTAATAAGCTTGATCTCAGAATGATTTGACAGAGAAAAAATGCATCGCAAGCAGCGCGCCAGATAGAAAAACAGAACCTCAGATAACGGAAACTTAATTGATGTAGTATTAAAAGGGGAAATCAACATTCCATGATATTTAAACTAACTAAGGATACCGGGATTAATCTATCTCAGAATCTTGTACTATGTATCTTGTTTTGTGGAGGAACTCTCTATTGTCTCAAAATTATAAATTCCTTGCACATGGGCATGTTCCAACTTAGGATTGTGCAAGCACGGCTGACGTTGTATGCGCAGTCGCCGAATTTGTAGCAGAGCCACCGTCAACCATCGTGGAAGGATGAAATCATCCTAACCGGTTCAGAATTACTTCGGCCAGTCTCCGCCTAGTACACTATGATTCCTAACTTAGCCCGGATCGCATAGTAGGATAACTGTGGGTGACACCAGTTGTGGACGAAATCTGTTTCACTGCACTCAGAGGACAACATAAGCAGGCAGCCACGGACGAGAATGACAAACGGAACGGTTCAAATCTTGTACGCTGCAACCGAGTAAACTAGGCTTGACTGTCGTCCCCAAGTAGGCCAGCATGGTGCACAACGTGTCCACCAACGCACGTGATGTGGCACAGGCGGACTGCTGCTGTGCCGGGGACTTGAGAACCAGGTACTCAAAATCAGCGCGCAGCTGGAGCGACTACGTGGAAGGGTGTCTGGAAATCGGGACAGATGCGTACCGGGTCTAAGCTGGAGTGTTAGCGGTAAATCCCTGCAGCACGTGACTCCCTGAGTGCTAGGATAGTCCGGGTGTTAATGAGTTCGTGTTCGTCCCAAATACCTGCTACTGTCTCAGGAGACTTTGCCGTGCAACTACTGTGTGTGTGAATCCAGTACATATTTGGTTTCTATTTTCTGTACCCTGGTTGCATCTGAATTCCACAATAACGGAGCTTGCCTACAGCTCTTTGTCTTCTACCACTTACGGATGCTCGTTACCTACGCGCTGTTAGTGAGATACACTAAGCATACTGCATGAAGTTAATTTCAGGGATAGGTAGCCGGTTGGTAATCAAAACGTGATGCCCTTAAACCTCATGTGAACTAACGCAGGGAGTAAAGCCTATTGTTGCCTTACGTCCAAATGGCCATGTCGTATAATTGACTGGGAGATAATTGCATCATCGCTGAAATGGCATTAGTTGAATACAATGTGACAAACATGCGGCACGAGAATAGCAGCGGATTCTTTCTATGAGGATATAAATGCATATATATGCAGCCTTTGCCGTGTAACTCGACAGACAAGTCACATGCATGAAAAAGCACAGCATTACTCCCACCAGCACATGATGGATAATCAACATGTTTGTCAGTGCCCCCCATCGCACTCATGATTTGACCGCGCTGTATAAACTTCACGAGCAAGATGGAGGATTACATGCACGCCCAGTGGACAATCGCCTTTCTCATGAACGCCCAACTCTCACAGGAGCGTACAAACCATCGTAACTGCTGCAGTAACCTAAATAGATGAATAGGTCAGTGAACAGACAATTAACGCAGCGCTGCAGAATGTCGGCATTGCATCTATTGGCCTGTTTTACTTCCTGCGCAATTGGAAATTCCGCGAATGCCTGTTATATTTTTAAAGGGTACTTACTTTCACCTGTAATCGATGCCCCACACGTAACCTCCATTTCTTTGAAATCGTGGTTGCCCACTGACATCCTGTGGGCGCGTGGACCACTTGCGTACATGCCAAGTACCACGGTTTTCCCATTTTGCGTCGCAACCATGCACCGATAATCGAATTCGGTGGATGACTGACAACTCCTTGCCTCCTGTATGTCAGTTTCTACAAAGACCTTTTAATTCAAAATAACTTGCATGCACAAGAACATATAGAGAAATGAATGAGGAAATGTGAAGCAAAGTATTAACAAACGATCTACGTGATAACGTTCGTTTGTCAAAGATGAAAGGCCTTGTGCGGTGCCGAAGGTGGCGTAATTCACTTAATTATCTTCACGTTAGCTTTCCAGTGACGATGTTGCCAAGATGGAAGACGCTCGCTCTCGCCAGACTGCCTGCTACAGTCATAAAGATACCACATGTCGCGGGTTCACAACCTTGTTGCCATTATTCTACTGCGGCATGTAGTTTAACTGTAGAGATTGTGTGTACCTTATTAAAACGGTACTTAATCAATGCTGTAGCACGTAATATCTTCAGAAGTGAAGTCTTTCTTTTGAAAGTTGTTGGACACCTCGCCAACTGGCCATGCCTCGTATGCTAACTAGTTGGAAACGCTGCGAGGTAACTTCATCATGCCGCCTTATTCCGAATAAATCGGCAGACCTGCTAAATACGAAGCTAACATCCTCGTTTTAACCAAGCAGCTAACTTTTCGGGTTCGCTAGAGAATGCTGGTATCTGGAGACAACAAGAAATGTGGTGAGAGATTTTTTTGCTCAGATAATGCATACCTTAATAATGCTATCACCTTTCCTCTTCAACTTCGCTATTGATGAAGTCATAGAAACAGCGTTCGCTGGACACGACCTAGAAGGTGTGGAGCTACTCCCTGGTGAGCGACTTCTTGACTTGGAGTATGCAGACGACATTGCCCTAATCTGTGACAGCCCCCAAACATGCCAAACAGCATTGGACCGATTAGCACTGGCTGTCAATCGTTTTGGGCTATGCTTTGCTCCATCGAAATGCGAAGTACTTCTCCAAGATTGGCAGGGACTCAACCTTGCGCTAACGCTTGGTGGTGATCTGTTAGAAGTCGTTCAGAAATTCAAGTACCTGGGCAGCTATATTAGCACCCGTGGGATTGAAGATGAGGTTACGAACCGTATAGCAAAAGCTAGAGCTGCTTTTGCCAATCTCCGCCACCTGTGGCGCAGACATGACATTGCTCTCGCCCTGAAGGGCAGAGTTTACAACGCAGCCGTCCGTTCAACTCTCCTATATGGTTGTGAAACCTGGCCCATCAGGTCGATAGACATGAAGAGGCTCGTCACATTCGATCATCGCTGCCATCGCAGCTTAGCTCATGTCTGGTGGGAACACCGCGTGAGCAATGGGCGTGTTCTGACGTCGCGTATTTGGTGCAGGAAGAGCGAGTGAACCGCTCAGCACGATTATATCACGCACCAGGCTCCGATGGCTGGGCCACGTGTTGCGCATGCCAGCACACCGACTCCCACAACGTGCATTGTTTGCGCGTTGTGGGTGCGGTTGGAAGACGAGGAGGGGAGGCCAAGTGATGACTTGGTCGAGAGAAATGAAAACCCTCACTTCGAAGTTGGCGTCAGTTGGTGCATCCCGACTGCCTGGCTGGGGTCCTAAGGACGGTGAACACGTTTGTTTGGACACACTTGCTGATATGACTTGGCGCCGACCCCATTGGCGTTTGTGTTGTGAGTTCCTTTGTCCACCCGCTCCTGCTTAGCATCCCCCTCCAAGCACGATCTCACTTGTTAGGCATAATATGACTTTCTTTTACGGCAGCCAGCTGTTAGCTCTCCGGAACGATGTCCATCCGTTACTGGGGACTCAGCCGGTGTGCCACTGTTTGTTTTTCTTTTCCTGCTTTTGTATTGCCGCACAATAGCTGAGGTGTTTTCCACCTCCAGCTAACATGTATAATGATGATGATGATGATGACTATCATCAGTATAACATACACAATTTCGCAGTAAGAGCGTTGCAATATGGCATATTCATTGCAGCCAATTATTCACTAGTAAACAAATAAAGGAGTAAATCGTTTTGAATCCCAGTTTGTGGGGCAACCTTTTAGTGCCTGCATTTGGATTGTATCGGTGTACCGTCAGGACATAATAAAGTAGTGAATACACACTCATGGGTCTCTACACTTCGTTTGCACTTAAAAGTTTTGCTAGCTTGTATGTTTCATGGTATTTCTCTCTGGCCAGTTAATCGGCCACTGATGATCGCACAAAATCCATCCGCCCGAAAATGTCGGTTTTTTCGATATCATTGGTTGGAGTTGCCACTAGTTTATCAAATCGGTCATAACTGAGCATTCACTTGGGTAAGTTGTCGCACAAACACCCTATCATCGTTGTAAAATGTGCGTATCGAAAAACTATTAACCGCATCCGTCAGTACATATTTCACCTGTCACCCGTGGCGTTTGTTAATGAAAATAAGTTTCAGTGGATGGCTGAATTATAACGCAAAACCCAGGGTTTTACCGATTGGCAGATGTCCGACACACGTACCTGAATGAACGGCCGTGCGTAACATCACATAATCAACCGAGTATGTAATGGCTACTAAGATGAAACTGAATGGCGATGCAAATCTACGCAGTCATTGTCCATCACAGCAGTAATGGAAATTGACTTGATTACATCCTACCTGTTTAAGTAACATAATTCCAACCATTCTCCAGCATAGATCAAGTTGCTTGGGGTGACGTTGCCAATTGAGAAGCAATAAGTTTAAGCTATGACTATTCCACTGAAAGTAGCTGTTCTATTGGAAGGTCAGACTATGCTCCACCCATCGCACCAAATGATGCAATAAATTCGAATTTTAACCGATACTTCAACAAAAATTCAGGTATGCCAAAATTTGTTTTAGTTTGTTTGGCGTATGTGGCACGTTTGTCTGCGTGCTGAGTAATCTTGCATTTCAGAACTAGATGTTGTTTGAGCTCCCACGGGTGACTGCGCCTGATGTGAATTATGACAAGGTGCCTAACTGTCTATTACCCACTACCTGACTCCAGGAGACAGTTGGCCGTTGCTGGAGGGGATGCAGTGAACCGTCCTCGTGACAGTGCTGGGCTCAGAGTGGTTCCATCCTGTGTGGAATGGGCTACGGTCCAGCCACAGCCATGCGTACGTCTGGTGTACATGGTTTCCAAATTAGGCCGGAATGCTTCTATTCTGCTTGTTGAAGGAGTGTGGGTCGGCTCCGTTGATGAAACGTGGCTCCCATAAACATGCCTCACGGTCTTATTCCTTCGAGTTTACACCGGATGTGGGTGGTGCAGCGCAAGCCACCCATGGTCCATCTGTAGGTGCAGGCGTCCTGTGGCTGTCCTCATGGAGGTCACAGTCACAGGCAAAGCCGGATACGTGTGTCGCTAAAACAATCATGTGGGCTGAGATACTGCCACGGCGCCCAGACTTAGACGGGAGAATTATTAGGGTCTTCAACTAAAGCCTTTGGCTCAAAACCATGTCCGCTAGGCAGGGGTGGTGACAATGATTTAGTTTTACAGAACTGAACTCTAACCACTGACCAACCTGGTAGGAGTAGTTCTCAAAGAGCCCAGGGGCACCACCTAGTATAGCTCAATGGATTAAAGAGGTACGCAAAACATTTTTGAATTCATAGCAGCCAGCCGATAATTCAGATAGTCCAACTACGCATCCGGATTTCGACGAACTAAATAAACTCGCCAAAATCCTTCTACTCATAAGTAGTGGACGTGCTTTCTTCTCCGACACCAATGCGCCAGCGGTCACACTGGTGTCACCAAACCAATCGGGCCGCTTACAGTTTGCGCATCAGATCGTGTGCACGACCATAGCAGTCGCCTTTCTCTGTGACACTACACGTCGCTCACTGAAGCGATGGATTCGACGTCGCCAATGTGAAAATCCGGCGCATTCTCCAGTTCCTTCCTTTTTCTGCAGTACCTAGGGAAGAAACAACGCTGATTTACAGCAGACGAGCAATATACAGGTTTACGAATTTATATGATAATTTGGTCCGCATTAACTTGTGATCAGTGCCACACAGCTCCACGCAGTACACATGTCATGCGCAGTTCACGCATGTCACGCTGACGTACGATGACATAGTCGAGCAGATGAGCCTGCCCACTCCGTAGGTGCGTCCACGTTGCTATATCACTCGCACTCAGTACAAACCGACTGTTCGTGATCGTCAGGTCGTGAGTGGCACACAGTGGGAGCAGCCTGTCACCGTTCGCATTCGCTGAATCAATGTCATGCGGACCGAGGACATCCGTCCACATCGATGAATCACGTCCAACACGCGCTTTGGTCGGTCGCTCCTCGGCACAGACCGTATAACGGAGAATAGCTGAGTGTAGACCTGATCACGCGTGTCATCGGGATAACACGTGGTCGGACCGTACATGCTTACAAAGTGGCAAACTTGCATCTTCCGAGTCGTAGGCGAACAGTCATCAGTCATGCGCTGATGCCAGTGGGCTCGCCCACCAGCGGGCCATTTAGGCGTTCGGAGAGCGCGAAGCGGACCCCATATTCACATGGTGCTGAGGTGGCATTTCTCATCCAGTGGAAGGTACAGCCAACACAGCTTCACGCAACTTACCTTGCACAGCAAGTCGAGTCTAGCTGAGCACCGCAATATTGATGTTGCAACGCGCCAGTTTCAGCGCGACCAGAGCAGTGTGTCGCTCAAGGAAGCTGAGTAGTATTCCAGTCCAGTAGTGTGCACACGTTCCAGCACACAATGTTGAGCGCTCTGCACGGTGGCATACGATTGCGTTGACAGACAAATGCATGGGTGATGACGACCTGGATTGGAGGAAGTAGTGGGTTCAATGAAAACGGGACGAGGAGAGTATGCGTATCATGGATTTATTGTTATTATTATTGGCGTAATTCATAGTTGGGGGTTGGACTAGGATACTGCCAGGGGATCCATACCTGAGGGGAGAACGACTTGGATCCTCAACCAAAGCCTTCAAAAAGTATTCACCCGAAAGGCAGCGGGCCGAGCGTCATGAGTCAGTGAGCCGACTCAGGTGAAATTGTGTCCTGGATCATAGCTAGAAGAGTGCAACCCAACTCCCACCTAGCGGTTGCCACGAGGCGTCTAGCATAGCCCACGGCAAAACATGAGCAGCTGCGGGTCAATGATCTGGCCACCACAAGCTTCAGCGCACTACGAGCTCTCCCGCCCGGTGGCTGCTCAACCGTTGCATCCCGTGCCTTGTTTGCGCGACCTCGTTGTACTCTCACGCTACGACCTAAAGTCCATGGACAACACGAATAGGCTTTACCAAAACAGCCTTCGTGTGGTTTGGGCGCTCAGGTGCAGTTTCAGCACTTAGACCGAAGAGATTGCCACTCACCTCTTCGTCTCAATAATACGACCAATGCTAGAGTATGGCTCCCCCGAGTATTGTCCTATCACCCGGGGCGAGGTGGAAAAGATTGAGCGAGTACAGCATGTAGCCACCAGGCTGATTCCCAACTTACGAGGCGTGCCGTACGAAGACGGGTGTAAGAAACTAGGGCTGTACACCCTAGCTTATCGTCGAATGCGGGTTGACCTCATAATGGCGTACCGGATATTACATCAGGGAGATTACCGCATGTTGAGACCGCAGCTTAATCTGCGCACACCAAGCAGCACACGAGGACACCGGTACAAGCTTGTCGTACCACATTTGAAGCGGGTCGGTCACCAACCTTGTTTCGAATGCAGAGTGGTGAATGTATGGAACGACCTGCCGCAGCATGTAGTTGAGGCAGAGTCGGAGTCGGAATTTAAGAAGTTCCTGGACAAACACTTTGCCGACGCAAAATTTATTAAGCGAAACACAACATAACGGGTCTTTGTCCCTGAGTGACATTAGATGCAGCTACACGGAGCAAACCCTACTTGTTGCTTCAAAATAGAAATCATATATATATATATATATATATATATATATATATATATATAATTTGGCATTAATTGCGTAAACGGATCCAATAAATAGCATGGAAATCAAAGGCAGGCAAATTTATTGTAAGAAGACCGAGCATAACGCAGAGAAGTCTATGGCTTTTTCAAAGTGCGTAGCACTACTCACTTGGCCAAGTCGTGATATGGACATCAACCCCAGCCTTTGATTGAATAGCCTACTCGCAAGACAGCGGAACAAAATCAGAGGGTCGCGTCCACTGGCAGTCGGCGATCCATTTTGCTTTAGTGAGTGACAAGATGGGGGCAAAATACATGCTGTGTCCATACCCTGCATTACGATGCTCCACCGAGGTAAAGTAAGTAGTAGTGACTTTCGTTAGTGAGGAGGTGCATCCTCCACGTTGCAGTATTACTAAACAAACAGATATGGCTTGATATAGAGAGAACGCTTAACAAACGGGAAACCATCCGCCATGAAATACTAATAGTGCTGCGTTGGCGTGTAAGCAAAGAGTAGATGTGAATTCGCTCGAACGCGGTGTGGTGTGACTTCGAATTGGTGGCCGCCAACCGTCATTTTAGTCATAAGACGTGACGAATAAAGTTTGAGAACAGCGTCGCTACATCAATTACTTCCTGTAGTCTCCAAAGGAAATGTAATACAATGACAAAGATAAACGATAACAATGGATCGAGTGTTGTGAAGTATATAAGTAAAACCCAAAGGAGCGTCACACGAAATAGTTAGTCTTCATGGCTTGAAGTCTGTCGTAAGCCAAATAGAAAACGTACAAAATCCATATACTTATAAGTAGTGCAACATGAAAAAGAGAATTAAAGCCTGTAATTAATTAATTAAACGAAATGAATCCTTAAAATTTCACCTCAACACAATTCTACCGTACGTTTGATAAGAGTCTTTCGTTTTTGCTCAGTCGCCGCGTTGGTCAGTAGTAGATTGGAGCGCGCTAATTTGCCGACCCACCAATGGCATGTAAGTCTACTGTATTTACTCACCCACACATGTCTGGGGGTGTGAATACGACGTGAGAACGCATATCGGTGCATGTGTCATTGAAATATGTTAATAACCCCCGGCGATTTGGACACCGGTTAGTTCAGATTGGGTCGTTGCCGACGTTTCTGGCTGGTGGTTTGCAACATCTCGACAGCAGTGCATAATGCACTGGCTACCGTGTTCAAATGTTGGTGGCGCTTCGACAGTTGCTTAATGTTATCCCAGCAAATGATAAAAGGGTTAGTGACAACGCTGTTGTAGACTGAATGTTACCTTCACATAAACCACCTTAGCAAAATAAGAATTCGTAACAATTAGATGGTGAAAATATGAGATGCTACTTCTGCATAAATGAGTCCGGAACAATGTCTACCAGCTACTGGAGGCTCATCGGATCTATTTGCAAGTGCGCGGCCGCCTAAGGAGTTAATTCCAGCAGAATACAGAAATAAAAAGAAAGCTGAGTGCAGTGGCTTTTGAACAGATTTTATCAAATCTCAGTTTATTCCATCAGCTTGGACAATTGAATCAAACTCAGTTTCGCAATGAACATGAGAAGGAATTTTACAGTATTGGGATGGTAAAAGAATCCTAGAAGTAGATAAAGAAGCGTTTAGGTCAAATCTAATCACCCATTTTAGAAAGAAAGGTGATGGAAGAATCCAGCGCGTACGATGCATTTATTTGATGAAACCAGTCTGTTTACGGCTGAATATTCAAGCGTTATTGGTGTATTAAGCATTTTATTGACTTGACTTGAGTTCCCCGCCTTGGCAGACTTGAATGTTTACATATTCCTTATCGCCCAGATACGTATCCGGCCAATCTGGAAACCTTAATATGCCATCCTACTAGAATTTTTGGTATTTTAAGTATCCATGGAAACTGTGTAAATAGATCACTGACGATTCACGCTCAACCGTTTGTTCCACGGTCATGACACATTCAGTAGTTGCGAATGACTTAACAAGCGTAAAAGTATTGCCCATTAGTTAATTTCCGGTGGCCGGTGGGACTCTCTGGGACTCTTTTAACTTCCGATATAATTCCACGGGATGTACAGCTGAGCGGCTAATCGTACTCCCACAACGACAGAACAACAACAGATCATGGTGACATGCTGGTATAGCTTTGTTTTCCTATTTCGTTAGACTGCTGCTACCAAAAGAAATGCGGATGTTCTACGTGTGCCCTAAAGCTCGATCCACCTGAGTGTTGGCGAAATGTGGGTGGGTGAGATTTACTGTTTTATGTGAAGCTGCCGTTTGCACTAGTTGCAAAATACCCAAGACAAAATGAACCGTAATCGCTTTCAGCTCATACGTGCTTTTGACACGTCAAAGAAATTGACCAGGGGTTCAAATTCCCTACAGGCCTTGTGAACTGGAAGCAGAGAGTGCGGAGATGATATCTGAGATTGGGGCAGCACTACACGTCTGCTGGTGGACTCGCACCAAACCGCAATCAGATCCCTCATGTATGAATTTGAAGTTGACGAGCTGCTAACAACTTGTCATGGAGTGTGAGGCATGAATCCAGTAATAGCTAGTGGACATCCAGTGGCCCTAGCTTGGCGAAAGCTGCTGCTGTCACACTCGCTTCCGTAGCAGTCATCCTAGGAATACTGTAAACTGGCTTCCATGAACTTACCTGAGCTACAAATCAAGTGGACTGGTCACTACAGCAAGATTCATCTATCGAAGCAATATAGGCAATCCTAAAGGAGTATGGAAAATGATTGTGCGCAAGATCCGTACCCCTCAATTATCAGATGGTTGCACTAATGAAACTAAAATGGTTCGACAAGTATATTTTATTTGATTAGACATTGACGTGTACTAAGGAATAAATTCAGTCCGATGGGTTCTGCCGCCGATTACGTGGTGTCATAATCATGGCTGATTTCACGCAACAGCACCAGTGTTCAAAATCCCAGCCACAACGAAGACGACCCACAAGAGGATCATTCATTAAGTGACGCTGCACTTGAGGAGTACAGATGACGGAGCAATGTTAAAGGGTTCAGCCGGACAGTCCCTGACTTCCAGGAGGGACCATGCGTCGGCACTTGTGGTGCACTTCAATTCCTTATTCGCAAATATTTAGGAGGCGGTACAGAGTTTGATTTGTGTAGGCCCTGCCCATTTTGACAGAAGAATTACGGCATAGTAGATGCTCGCAAGATATTCATTGGTAATTGGCGGTGCTTCACATGCTATACCTAACGATTCGCATTTACTTGTCTGCTTCAAATCTGTGCGAATCATGTTCCACATTGAGATTGCGGGTCGAATTGTGGGTTTGGTTGCATTCACCATTCAAATATGCTTCACTACTTGTCGGTTTGACGCATGTCCTTGCAAACCATTGCTGGTCAGGTTTTAGACTAAGATGAGAACATTGCAGAATGCTGAACTGGAAAAACCAGGTTAACTTGCCAACAAAAGTAATTTGATGGTTTATCAGTTCGTCTTTCATTTCTGAAGGAAGAAGTGATCGTTGGAGACAATGAGATTTACGATTAGCGAACCATTAGCCATTTGTAGGTCTGTTGAAAATGCAAGACTTGATAAGGCGCCACCTTAACAGTTTATTTGTAACCAGTCACACCGAATAAAATATTCACTATACTTAATTGATTGTCACTTTCTATCTTTGTCTGATATTCTATGTTGCTTTCATAAGTTGATCTCGCAGTCCACTGTTACATTAATTCTGATGCAATTGATGTATTGCTTAGTTTTGAATAATTTTATATCCATGGAACCCGCAGTTGAAACAATTTAACAAGTAGACAGTATACTTGTCCAAGTGTAATTGGTTTCCAGGGAAATTTCTGTTCAGTGTTTTATTGCTTCGATAGATGAATCCTGCTGTAGTGACCAGTCCACTTGATTTGTAGCTCAAGTAAGTTCATGGAAACCAGTTTACAGTATTCCTAGGATGACTGCTACGGAAGCGAGTGTGACAGCAGCAGCTTTCGCCAAGCTAGGGCCACTGGATGTCCACTAGCTATTACTGGATTCATGTCTCACACTCCATGACAAGTTGTTTGCAGCTCGTCAACTTCAAATTCATACATGAGGGATCTGATTGCGGTTTGGTGCGAGTCCACCAGCAGACGTGTAGTGCTGCCTCAATCTCAGATATCATCTCCGCACTCCCTGCTTCCAGTTCACAAGGCCTGTAGGGAATTTGAACCCCTGGTCAATTTCTTTGACGTGTCAAAAGCACGTATGAGCTGAAAGCGATTACGGTTCATTTTGTCTTGGGTATTTTTCAATTAGTGCAAACGGCAGATTCACATAAAACAGTAAATCTCACCCACCCACATTTCGCCAACACTCAGGTGGATCGAGCTTTAGGGCACACGTAGAACATCCGCATTTCTTTTGGTAGCAGCAGTCTAACGAAATAGTAAAACAAAGCTATATCAGCATGTCACCATGATCTGTTGTTGTTCTGTCGTTGTGGGAGTACGATTAGCCGCTCAGCTGTACATCCCGTGGAATTATCTCGGAAGTTAAAAGAGTCCCAGAGAGTCCCACCGGCCACCGGAAATTAACTAATGGGCAATACTTTTACGGTTGTTAAGTCATTCGCAACTACTGGCTGTGTCATGACCGTAGAACAAACGGTTGAGCGTGAATCGTCAGTGATCTATTTACACAGTTTCCATGGATACTTAAAATACCAAAAATTCTAGTAGGATGGCATATTAAGGTTTCCCAGATTGGCCGGATACGTATCTGGGCGATAAGGAATATTTAAACATTCAAGTCTGCCAAGGCGGGGAACTCAAGTCAAGTCAATAAAATGCTTAATACACCAATAACGCTTGAATATTCAGCCGTAAACAGACTGGTTTCATTAAATAAATGCATCGTACGCGCTGGATTCTTCCATCACCTTTCTTTCTAAAATGGGTGATTAGATTTGACCTAAACGCTTCTTTATCTACTTCTAGGATTCTTTTACCATCCCAATACTGTAAAATTCCTTCTCATGTTCATTGCGAAACTGAGTTTGATTCAATTGTCCAAGCTGATGGAATAAACTGAGATTTGATAAAATCTGTTCAAAAGCCACTGCACTCAGCTTTCTTTTTATTTCTGTATTCTGCTGGAATTAACTCCTTAGGCGGCCGCGCACTTGCAAATAGATCCGATGAGCCTCCAGTAGCTGGTAGACATTGTTCCGGACTCATTTATGCAGAAGTAGCATCTCATATTTTCACCGTCTAATTGTTACGAATTCTTATTTTGCTAAGGTGGTTTATGTGAAGGTAACATTCAGTCTACAACAGCGTTGTCACTAACCCTTTTATCATTTGCTGGGATAACATTAAGCAACTGTCGAAGCGCCACCAACATTTGAACACGGTAGCCAGTGCATTATGCACTGCTGTCGAGATGTTGCAAACCACCAGCCAAAAACGTCGGCATCGACCCAATCTGAACTGACCGGTGTCGAAATCGCCGAGGGTTATTAACATATTTCAAGGACACATGCACCGATATGCGTCCTCACGTCGTATTCACACCCCCAGACATGCGTGGGTGAGTAAATACAGTAGACTTACATGCCATTGGTGGGTCGGCAAATTAGTGCGCTCTAACCTCACCCTGACCTGCGCAGCTGATGTACAGCGACGGAGCAAAATCGAAAGTCTCTTATCAAACGTACGATATATACATATAAACCTGATCGTATTCAAATGCAACAATGTGTCAAAATTTCACAGCAATCGGTGAAGAAATTTCAGTGATACTAGGCTATAAACAGACATTCAATTTATTTATATGGATAATCAACAATCCAAGAAATGGACAGGAGCCGTCAGGAAACCTATGGGAAGCAAAGTAAAGTAAAATTTAGGTAAAATTTAGTAAAAATAGAACTAAACCTTGCTTATTTTTTACACACCGAATTTTCTTTTTTTGTCCTTTTCAACATGTGAATCAATATAATTCTGTAGGTCAAAAATGCCGATTCGAGCCTTGAGCCGAACATTTTGAGCAGCAGTTTATATGACCAGTAGCACAAATAAGTGCCCACGCTGGAGTCCAGCGCGCTCTCTGGTGCGTAGACGCGTCACCCCCATTCGAGGCTTAGGTTACCCACGAGCTTCGCCTCATAAAGCGTCATAAAGCCCCTGGCCCAAATTAACTCCCTCCGGCTTCTTTCAAAGATGAAGGCCTATCAATTGCTCAGATGTTAACTTCTTTCCTCAAAGGGATCTGGATCACTGAAGTTATCCCATCTGATTGGAGCCTAGCGGATATCGTGCCCGTCTCCAAAAAGGGGTACGCGAACTGACTGCGTCAACCACAGAGGGATTAATCTTCTCTGTGTTGCTTAAAGGTGCTCACGGCTCTGCTTTTAAGGAGACTCAGCCTGGTATGAGAATAGAGCATACGTGAAGAGCAAGCTGGGTTCCGCTCAGGTCGGAGTTACATCGATCACATCTTTACACTCCGCCAGATACTCGAGCATCGTCAAATATTTGTCCAGCCAACGATCGTTGTCTTCTTAGACAAACGACCCGCGTTTGACTCAGTCGACAGAGCTGCACTTTGGCGTTGTTTACTAAGGTGGTGAGTGCCCGAGATGTATATCACCTTACTTCAAGCCATCTACCATCAAACGTCGGGCAGAGTGCGGGTGTACGGCAAATTTTCACCCCACCCTTTGCTATCACCAGTGGCGTGAGGCAGTTGTCCAGCATCCCCCGTCGTGTCCAATTTCCCTATTGAGGAAATTTTGGAGAGTGCTCTGGAGAACTGCATACCCAGCGGCGTCGAGCTGCTTCCTGGGGACTGACATCGTGATTTGTATGTGCAGACAACATTGTCGTAATCCGCGATACCTTACAGGCCGCCTAAAATGTCCTGTGTAGGTTAGAGTTGTCTGTATCCCAGTTTGGAATGACCATCGCACCATCGAAATGCAAGGTCTTCCTGCAAGACTGGTTACGCTCTGCTCCTACCCTTACCCTTCTACGTCATACATTGGAAGTGGTGGACAAGTTCGTTTACCTCGGAAGCTGTCTCAGCGTTAATCGTTTAACGGATGAGGTCTCTTTACGCGTCACCAAGACTCGGGTTGTTTTTGCCTCTCTTCGCCATCTCTGGTGTCGAGATGATCTGAGTCTATTTCTGAAAGGCAGTTTATAATGTCACAGTGAGTACGGCTCTGCTCTATGGCTGCGACACTTGTCATGGTCGCGCAAAGAATGCTGAGAGGCTATCTGTTTTTGATCACCGCTACCTTCGGAGCATTGCTGATGTACGATGGTAACATCCCATAAGTAATGAGGATGTTCAACAGAGGATTTTCAGATCAGACAGACTTTGCTGGCCACTGAGCAGCATAAGTTCTCTGCGCAGACTTCAGTGGTTTGAGCAGGTTCTTCGTATGCCTACTCATCGCTTACCTCTTCGTGCTCTCTTCGCGCGCACAGAAGTCGGCTGGAAGCGAAAGCAAGATGGCCAAGGTATGATTTGAGCCAGGAGCATTAAGGATCTAACGTCAAAGTGAGTCGTGATCAGGCGCTCTCAGCTCTCTGGCTGGAGCGTGAAGGATCCAGAACAGGCATGGCTGGAAACACTCTCGGATATGGCAAGGAATCGTGCGCAATGGCGGACTTGTTTGGACTCTCTATTAACATGAACACCGGCTTTTTTCCTGTCTCTTTGTACTATCGTCTGTTTTATATATATATATATATATATATATATATATATATATATATATATTGCACCGTTTGCCACTGACATTCGATACACTGATGCACCTCACAGTGTCCTAGTCGATGCATTGTCCGGTGTTGGTCTTCACAAGTTTTCGCGCCAACCAGGCAAGTTAGAAGTCATCGTTTCCCATCAAGATACAAATTCTGGGTTTGAGTAGTTAAAATAAAATCCTTCTATTAAACTTTCTCAAATGCCTGTTCTCAACTCGGACTCTCGAAGTTACTGTGATATATCCAACGGAAAGCCTCGACCATTCGTTCCGCAACAGTATCGACAAGTTGTGTTTGACCATTTGTATAGAATCTCCCATCCGGGCATCCGCGCTACCATCAAGTGGATTACGGATCGCTACATCTGGCCCAGCATGCGCTCTGATATCCAGCAGTGGGCGAAACACTGTATTACGTGCCAGAATAGTAAGATACGTCGCCACACAATTGCTTTTCATGGAACCTTTTCTCTGCCCGAGCTCGATTCAAGCATTTCCGTATCGAGATCGTTAGACCTCTACCGCCATCCAACGGTTTTATTTACGTGTTGACATGTGTCGATCACTTCACACGTTGGCCACGCATCGTGCCGCTGCGAGAAGTCTCAGCCGAGACGGATGCACGAAGTTTCATCAAAACTTGGATTTCCGTGTTTGGTACCCCGCCACTATCAACACGAATAGAGGACCCCAATTTAATTCTGCACTGTTACGCAACCTTAGCCGCATGCTTGGCTGTTCTTATTTACGCACGATAGTATATCATCTGGTTGCTAACGGTTTAGTCGAGCATTTTCACCGCCAACTCAAAGCCGAACTCACTGCGACACAATCGGATATCCAGTTGTCGGAGCGTTTACCGATCATTCTCCTCGGTATCCGCAACACTGTGAAGGAAGACGTCGGTTGTTGTCCCCCCTCCACAGAATTAGTCTTCGGTACGACGCTGAGACTTCCTGTAGAATTAGTACTAGATTCCAGGGTCACCGGCGAAGTCGATCCTACGACATGTGTTGCACGACTGGAACAATACTTCAGCGCCATTCGTCCAACGCCACCGCGATTCACTTCTCAAAACCACCACATTCACCCTGACTTGCACACGTGCCCCTTCGTTTTCGTACGCATTGATGCGGTTCGCAAGTATTTGACACCGCCTTACGAAAGCCTTTCAAAGTGATCGATCGCAAAGAGACGTATTTCGTATTGGACGGAAATGGCTCTCAAGACTCTGCCGGTATGGATCACCGGAAACCAGCTTACGTCGAATTCCAGTCACCGCAACAGACTCCCGATACTGACGCTGAACTACATCCGCCACAGAGCACTCCACCCACCCAACCGATATGTGGCTTCAGTGCTCCCACTTCTTCCCCAACCAGCACTTGTCATAAACTCACAAACTCAGACACCCAAAAGCGTACACGTTTTGGACGTGCAGTTATTCTTCCTTCTAAACTACCTACTCATGTCAGATGGCACATATCAAGCGTTCATTTTCCTGACTCAAGCTCCAGGGAGGCGGGAGTTCT
>OX104063.1:213465764-213544129 GCA_944474145.2 Dicrocoelium dendriticum | reverse complement strand
TTTTATGTCACACGCCTGTTTATCTTTCTTTTCGTTTATTTTGCATGTAATCAGCAATCAGACACTCACTTGTACACATTTTCCACTGAGCCAGGTTCTGTGCCATCTCCGAAAGAGTTTCCAGCCAACGGTGTTCTACATCTTTGATCTCCCATCCCGGAAGACGCACGAGACCTACGGCAGTTAATCTGGAAAGCAGCGCTTTACCCGTTTGTCACCACGTGACGACCGCGCAATTTCTTCCGGCCTGGTCCTGTGCGAGCGAAGAGAGCGCGTCGGGGCATCCGGTATGCGTAAAACGTTGCTGAACCATTTCAGTGGGCGCAGCGGTACCAGTCTGTCAAATGGAAGTCATCTGCTACCCAAGATGTGATGTCTAACATCATTGCTTCACACGTGGTTCATCCACTATACTCGAGCTATTCTCCGCAGATATTGTCACAGGTCGAAATCCGACGCAAGTCATACACACGAATCGGCCAGGACTCACTCCCATACTACAGCACCTCGCAAACACAGGCATTGTAGACCCTGCCGTTTACCAATCTCGAAACGTCACGGCATCGTCACAGATGCCTCAAGTTGACGAACGCAGAACGGGCTTTGGCAATGCGGAGGGAAATATCTCTTTCAATGCTACGATCAGTAGAGACATAGCTTCCCAGATCAACAAAATTGTCCACTTGTTCAAGTTGCTTACCTTGAAGAGTGCGCACTTTAGCAGCTGGATGCTAATCCGGGACCAGGACTTTGCTTTTCTTAGGCGCAGAAGTCATGTCATATTTTGATGCTTCAATCGCCAAGCAGTTTAGAACGGCCTGTGTGCTCTGTGTCATCACCAAGCAAGGCAATATCATCAGCATAATCTAAATGGGTCGCGTGGTCGCCAGGAAAAAGTTCTACACCAGCATACTGAAAGCCCACAAGAGCGTTTAAAAGGACATCCTCGATCGCAAAATTAAAGAGAAACGGGGACATGGGGCAGTCCTGTCGTACACCGCTAGTGACGGCGAAAGGTGAAAAGAGCTTACCGTAAGCCGTCATTTTACCCGAGATATTGAAATATAATGCTCGAAGGATGGCGATGTACTTTCCGGGTACTTCGTTCCTTTGTAAGCAACGCTATAATGCTAGCCGATCGTAAGCGGTCGTAAGCGGCTCGGATGTCCAGAAATACATCGATATTGGGTTAGTGGTAAACATAACGCGTTCCAAGGAGTTGGCGGAGCGTATACAAGTGATCTATACACCCTCGATCGGGGTGGAAACCAGCGTGTTCTTTACGGGTGCGCAATTCTCGAATCGGGGTTAGTCTTCGGAGTAGAATGGATGTTAACAGCTTGGAGGCAACGGACATTAGACTGATTCCTCGATGGTTTGCGCATAGGGTACGGGCACCTTTCTTGAAGATCGGGATGATAACTGACTCGCCCCAAGCGGATGGAACTGTTTCTTCACACCAGATCTTAGAGAACAGATATGTTAGCTGGCTGACGATTGCTTCGGCCCTGAACTTCAACAGCTCTGGAGAAAGTCCGTCTGGGCCAGCAGACTTGAATCGCTTCAAATGTCGGAGCTCAAGGCAGACCACAGCTTCATTGGGTGGTTCCAATGAGATGGTGAGTAGGTATGAGTAGGTATACTCATTAGGTTCGCCGGCTGAGGAGGCCAGCTGAATTGAGTGGGGAAGTGTTCAGCCCAGCGATCCATGCGCTTGTGTAACTTGGTGATCAGCGTTCCGTCAACCTCGCAAATGACCTCACTGATATCAGCGCTTTTGTGACCAGTGGCCTGAATGACCTGGAAGAGCTTGCGAAAATTTCTTTAGATGACCTCCGTTTCCATCTCCGAGACGTGTTGGGACGACTAAGCTTCGCGATCAGCTCGCAGACTTTGCCTAAGTTGTTGGCTGAGGATGCGACACATTACACTGCTGTTTGAATCGGTCGAGACAGCTCTGCAACGTTCAAACAATTCCAATGAGTGTGCCGGAATCCAGCCCTTCGTAGGGCGCTTTGTGATTCCGCAGGTTGAGTAACTGGAAGTTAGCATTGCTTCACACAGAAAACTCCAATGATTTTCGATGTCTCGAGGTGGGGCACTAATGTATGCATGCAACAAAAAAGCTTGATAAGGTGATCGAATAGAGAGGTCAGCTAACCTGTTGTTGTCGAGCGTATGATGCTTTCGTTTTGAGGAACTGCCGAAGCGCATGCAGATGTCCGCGCAGAACAAAGCATGTTCTGAATCGAACTACGTAGACCAAATCGATTTGCAATCCCGGACGCTGCCTCGCCATCTGAGGCTGATTGCAATGCGATCTATTTGTGACCACGCTTGCGTTGCTACAGGAGCACGCTAGGTAGCTGCACGTCTTCTGGTATGCTTAAAGGTCGTACTTGAAAGAAAGAGACGGTGGTCTTCGCATAACCTAAGTAGTCTATCACCGTTGTCAGAACGGCTCTCATCAAGCGCGTGACTGCCACTAAGATTGACATTCGTGCATTAAGATCTCCGTCAAAGACGATGACATCTGATCTTTCAGCCTTGTTCAAAAGGTTTGGAGTCCACAATAAAAGTCATCCTTAACCGATACACAGCTGCAGTCGGTTGGAGCGTAGGCAGAAACGACAAACAAATTACGCCTCTCTTCACGATGTCTGTTGATTCTTCGTGAGCTATATATATATATATATATATATATATATATATATATATATATATATATATATATATATATATATATATATATTTACTCATCACTGTTTGGAAATAGCAAGTAGAGTTTGCTCCGTGTAGCTGCATCTAATGTCACTCAGGGACAAAAAACCGTTATGTTGTGTTTCGCTCAATAAATTTTGCGTCAGAGAAGTGTTTGTGCAGGAACTTCTTAAATTCCGACTCCGACTTTGCCTCAACTACGTGCTGCGGCAGGTCGTTTCATACATTCACCACTCTGCGTTCGAAATAGGGTTGGTGAGCGATCCGCTTCAAATCTGGTACGACAAGCTTGTACCGGTGTCCTCGTGTGCTGCTTGGTGTGCGCAGATGAAGCAGCGGTCTCAACATGGGGTAATCTCCCAGATGTAATATCCGGTACTCCATTATGAAGTCAACCCGCATTCGACGACAAGCTAGGGTGTACAGCCCTAGTTTCTTACACCCGTCTTTGTACGGCACGCCTCGTAAGTTGGGAATCAGCCTGGTGACTACATGCTCTACTTGCTCAATCTTTTCTACCTCTCTCCGGTTGATAGGACAATACTCGGGGGAGCCATACTCTAGCATTGGTCGTATTATTGAGACGAAGAGGTGAGTGGCAATCTCTTCGGAACAAGTGCTGAAACTGCGCCTGAGCGCCCAAACCACACGAAGGCTGTTTTGGTAAAGCCTATTCGTGTTGTCCATGGACTTTAGATCGTAGCGTGAGAGCACACCTAGGTCGCACAAGCAAGGCACGGGATGCAACGGTTGACCAGCCACGGGGCGGGAGAGCTCGTAGAGCGCTGAAGCTTGTGGTGGCGAGATCATTGACCCGCTGCTGTTCATGTTTTGTTGTGGGCTGTGCTGGACGTTTCGTGGCGACCGCGGGGTGGGATTTGGGTTGCACTCTTCTAGCTAAGATCCAGGACACAATTTCACCTGAGTCGGCTCACTGACTCATGACGCTCGGCCCGCTGCCTTTCGGGTGAATACTTTTTGAAAGCTTTGGTTGAGGATCCAAGTCGTTCTCCCCTTAGGTATGGATCCCCTGGCAGTATCCTAGTCCAACCCCCAACTATGAATTACGCCAATAATAATAATAAATCCATGATACACATACTCTCCCCGCCCCCGTTTCATCTAACCCACTGCTTCCTCCAATCCAGGTCGTCATCACCTATGCATTTATCTGTCAACGCAATCGTATGCCACCGTGCAGAGCGCTCAACATTGTGTGCTGGAACGTGTGCACACTACTGGACCGGAATACTACTCAGCTTCCTTGAGCGACACACTGCTCTGGTCGCGCTGGAACTGGCGCGCTACAACATCGATATTGCGGCGCTCAGCTAGACTCGACTTGCTGAGCAAAGTAAGTTGCGTGAAGCTGGTGTTGGCTGTACCTTCTACTGGGTGAGAAATGCCACCTCAGCACCATGTGAATATGGGGTCCGATTCGCGCTCTCCGAACGCCTAAATGGTCCGTTGATAGGCGAGCCCACTGGCATCAGCGCGCGACTGATAACTGTTCGCCAACGGGTCGAAAGAAGCAAGTTTGCCACTTTGTAAGCATGTACGGTCCGACCATGTGTTATCCTGATGACACGCGTGATCAGGTCTACACTCAGCTATCCTCCGTGATACGGTCTGTGCCGAGAAGCGACCGACCAAAGCGCGTGTTGGACGTGATTCATCGATGTGGACGGATGTCCTCGGTCCGCATGACATTGGTTCAGCGAATGCGAACGGTGACAGGCTACTCTCACCGTATGCCACTCACGGCCTGAGGATCACGAACACTCGATTTGCACTGAGTGCGAGTGATATAACAAATTGGACGCACCCACGGAGTGGTCACGCTCACCTGCTCTACTTTGTCATCGTACGTCAGCGTGATATGCGTGAACTGCGCATGACACGTGTACTGCGTGGAGCTGAGTGTGGCACTGATCACAAATTTGTGCGGACCAAACCGTACATGTATTTTCGTAAACCTATGTATTGCACTCCCACCGTGAATCGGCATAAATGTAACATTCTCCCCCTCGGTACTGTGGCGAAACGTATTGAGCTGGAGAAGGCAATGGTTGCACGACTGTGTGATGTGGACTGCATACTCACAGTGGGCGACCTGTGGCACCACATTCGCGACCAGGTGACAGCTGCTGCCGAGGAGACCATCGGGCGCGCAAACTGTACGCGGCCTGATTGGTTTGATGAGAACAATGTGACGATTGGCGCATTGGTGTGTGAAAAGAGTGCATCATTTGCTGCATATGTCACAGACCCCAGTGACTTGGGGAAGAAGAGACATTTTCGCAGAATTCGACGGCGACTGACCCGAGAGCTCCGTCGCATTAAAAATGCATGGTGGACGGAGAAGGCGAAGCAGATGGAATGCTACGCCGAACGCCGCCAACACAAGGAATTCTTTGACTCCTTGAAGGCGGTGTATGGACTGAGACTGGAGTCGCTGAGGACGCTGATCGATGGTAGTCTAGGCGTTACCTGCACACAGACTGCAGACATAATGCAGATCTGTCGAAATCGCTTTGACCGTCTCTTGAACAACCATTCAGAGATTCATTGGCCTACATTGAACGGTCTGAGGCACTACGTGGTGAAGGTGAGTCTGACTGACACGCCGACAGTGGATGAGACGCAGAGAGCACTTGCTCAGCTACGAAACGGCAAGTGTGCCGGGGCCGACGGGATCCCGCCTGAAGTATTGAGGCACGGATACCCGCGTTGGTGACTGCGTTGCAGCACTCGGTGCAACGCGTGTGGATTGTGGAGGAGGTACCTGCTGAGCTGAAGCATGCCCTTGTGCTACCGCTGTACAAGGGCAAAGGAAGCACGTAATGTTGCACGAATTATCGTGGCATCAATTTGTTGAGTTGTGTGGGCAAGGTGGTTGCCCGAATCCTGCTCAACCGCCTCGTCAGTCAGGTTGTGGAGGCGAACGTGGCGGAAGAGCAATGTGGATTCCGTTCGGGTCGCAGCACTATAGATATGGTGTTTGCGGCTCGTCAGTTGCGGGTGAATTATAGACAGAGACACCAGCCGTTGCACTCGCAGTTTATTGACTTCACCAAGGCATTTGATGCGACGAACTACGAGGCGTTGTGGCTGGTGTTGGGTAAGTTTGGTTCTCCGAGTAAATTTGAAAAGGTAATTGAATGTCTGCACAGTGGTTTGCGGGCGAGAGTGCAACTGAGTGGAGAGACCTCGGATGACGTTGTAGTTGTCACTGGTGTGAAGCAAGGCGGTATCTTAACTCCTGCTCTGTTTAATATTTACATGCCATGATGTCTTGTACTTTTGATACTGCTTGTGATTACGGTGTCCGTGTGGAGCACCGTATTGATGGTGGGTTGCCGAACATCCATCGTTTCGGTGCGAGAACCCTAATCTGTGAGACTACTATCCGTATGTTACTGTTTGTTGACGACTGTGCGTTGTTTGCACACAGCGCGGATGAGTTGCAACACATGACTAGTGTTATGGTTTCGACAGCGTCTAAACTCGGTCTCACCACCAACACAAGCAAGATTGTTTGTCTTTTCTAGCCTTCACCCGGAATGGAGTCTGTGGGCCTGTCCCAAATCCAATTTGCCGACGAAGTTTGGGAAACCACTCCCAGCGTAATAACAACCGACTTGCAGATGACAAGCGAGCTGCGCAGCCACGTATCGAAGGCGGCTGCTGCGTTTCGCAAGCTGAAATGTCGTATGTGGAAAACCACCAGCTCACTGTTGGGACGAAGCTGCTGGTATACAAATCTATGGTACAGTCCGTTCTTCTATACTGCGGCGAAACCTGGACGCTTTATGTGGAGGATGTCTGTTATCTGGAGCGCTTCTATCAGCACTGTTTGCGCCCTATTATGTGCATCGGCTAGAGTGACCGAGTTGCAGACACGGAGATGGTTTGACGCAGTGGCTGCTGAGGCACTTGAGGTAGCTCGGGCATATTGGCCGCATGGAATTGGCCCGGGTACCAATACAGCTGCGTTATGGCCAACTGCGTGCAGGGAAGCAGCACGTGGCAAAACCGAAGTTACCTTACCAGGACATGATCAAGGCGAGCCAATCACGTGCTAACCTTGATTTCAGGTGTTGGGAATCGAAGGCATTTGATCAGCATGCATGGCGCGATCTGATCAGGAAGGCAGTTGCCGAGGTGCAGGAGAAAGCCCTCGTGCATGTGGAGAAGAAGCGGCAAGTGCGAATGCGGCAGATGCCGATGGACTGTACTCCATCAGCGTCGAGCGCATGGTGCTGCAGCACGTAAGGTCGCGAATTCCTGAGTCAGGCAGGTCTAGGGAGCCACGAGCGAGGCCACTGGGGACTAGTATCTAAACAACGATGTGTCCTTCTGAGAGCATACGCAAAACCGGCACAGCGTTTGTAGGTACGCTACAGGCACTTCCATTCGCTTTACTAACCGAGTGCTTGCATACTGAGTCTTTATTTCAGGTGGTTGGTTTGCTATCTTGTCTTAGTGCTACTTTTTCACCGCATTGTAATGTCTACCTGAATAATCTTCTCCTAACTTTCACACGTGGCTTACGCTAATGATGGTTAACTTCGTGGACTTTTTCTCGTTTATGGCGTTTTTACACATTTTTTCTAACATTTTGTGCTTATCGCGGATTTGCTGATAACCAAATTATTTCATGTGCTCATTTAGCAAAGAGTTCTCTCGGCCTATTCGTATGCTTTATTCGATATATTTTATTTGATATCGTCATTTCGAGTGATTGGCTGTTGTTTGACATCCCCGGTGTGACTGCGTTTGCTGTGCATATTGACAAGGTGCCTACCTGTCTATCAGTCACCACCTTGTCTATATTGGTTCCAGAAGACAGTTGGTCGTTGCTAGAGTGGATGAGGTACACGGTCCGCGTGGCCGCGCTAGGCTCAAAGAGTGGCTCCATGCACTCAGTGTGGAGCGGACTACGGTCCAGCCACCGCCTTGTGTGCGCTTGATTCCCCAAATACAGCGTGCTTGTGTTTGCCTGTGAAGGAGTGTGGGCCGGCTCCGTTGATGAAACGTGGCTCCCATCCACATGCCTCCCCTTCTTATTCCTTCGGGTTTACATTGGATATGAGGTGTGTGGTTGGAGCTGTGGGTGGTGCAGCGCAAACCACCGATGGTCCCTCTGTAGGCACCGGCGTTCAGTGGCTGTCCTATGGAGGCCGCAGTAAGAAGCAAACCCAGAACCAAATGCCGCCAGCCATACATACTTCGGCATCGCTGTTATGGTTGATGCTGGTGTTGTTACAGTCATGACTACTTCTTCAAACTTCAACCACATTCTGTATCGGCCGTCGCTCAGCTTATCAGAGGTCGCTTTATCTGCTGCATACAGCAAGGCGCACAGTTGAAAACATGCTACTGCTGACGTCTCCCTACTTTCCTTTTCTCCTGTTCCCCTAACCCCCTCCCATTCTTTTTTACTTACCTTTATTGTATAATTCCCTGTTTAGTTGACATCAACCGCAATGCAAATAGTCTTACCATATGCAGCTACCTTCTCGCACCACCCGCTGGACACAAATCACTAACAGCTCTTTATAAGGCCACACCGTCCCGTTTCCCTGGCAGCGTTCAACGTTCGCACTCTAAGACAAATAGGTCAATAGGCTGCACTTGCACGCACGTTGGACACGCTAAGTATGGACGTGGGTTACGTATCCGAACCTAGGATCAATGACTTCAATGGGGTTGTTGAATTAACTGCGCCCGGTTTGTCCTCTTGCTATTGGTTGCGTGCGTTCGGCGACACTGTTGCCGCACTCACTGGTCAAGTTGGAGTGGACATTGTTCTCAGCTCCAAGACTGAGCCATCGTTGGTTGATTGGATCCCCGTGAGCAACCGTTTGTGTGCAGACCGTTTGACCACATCGAATAAGCTTGATTCTCAAAGTAGCACTAGACGCTGTTTGTTTGTGGTGTCCGCTCATGCCCCCACCGACTGCGGTTCTGATGCTGCCAAGGGTGCCTACCACGAGTTGTATATGCTACTACGCGGTGTCACCAGTTTATACATCACAATTCTTGCAGGGGACATGAATGCGCAGGTGGGTCGTTTGAGCTCTTCAGAAGCTCAGCTAGGTGATAAGTGTGGACTTAACTCCGACCGTACGGACAACGACGAGCGTCTATTACAGCTGTATGCAGAACACCGCCTGCCTCTTAGTAGCACCGATTTTAGACACAGTAGGCTCAGAAGTGTCACTTGGCCTCCACCCACTCGGCCGGTGCCCGAGTGGTCTGCGCGCCTGGCTTGTAATCATGAGGTCACTAGTTTGATTCTGCATAATGGTGAGCGTCCTCGCGGTATACTCAGCCGGCGCGCGACTGGTGGTGGTCGCGCGGCAGCGAAGCACCGTTACGGCGTACAGCTGACGCATTATTTTTTTATTTCTTGACCAGCGATGGAGCCAGATAGAACACATTGCCATAAGTTACAGGTGACGGTGTTCCATCCTGGATTGTCGCTGGTACTGGAGTACTTGCGTCGACTCTGATCATGCGTTGGTAGGCTGTCGTTTTTCCACGACGTCCACCGGGAGGGTTACCGAGCGTCTTCCTCGATTGGCAACTGATAAGTTATCTCAGCCCTCGGTCAAGCAAGCATACCCGGACATTCTGTCTACTGGACTTTCGTTCTCTTGTCCTAATAACACTGATCTTCATTGGAATAGGATCTCGGCCGCCATGTACCATCCAGGAATCTCGGCTTGTGGCACTGTCAATCGTCACCGCATCAGTCACTGGATATCCGAGAGGTTGGTGAACCTATTGGAATCCAAAAGAAAACTGGACTGGCTCTGAGTACAATGTGATCAGACGGACTATTAGGCGCGAACTAAAGCGGAGCCTGCACGCTGACAAGGAAGCCTGGTAGACTAATATTGCTCGACAAATGGAGGAAGCAGGAGCCATGGGCAATTATTGCAACTTCTTCCAACTGATCCGCACCACTGGTCCCAGAAAACCAGGCATCAGCCAGACAATCAGAGAGGGCGCGTGTGTCCTGATTCACAATAAGAAGCGCCCTCTAGCTCGTTCGGCTGAGCATTTTCGAGAGCAGTTTAGTGGTCCCCCTGCTTGTGGGGACCTCTTCCTACACAGGTGATTGAGGATAAGCCATGGGCGATTAGTTCAGAGGCTCCGTCGGAGGCTGAGGTTCGAAACACGATCGCAGCTTTTAATCGTTTTCGCGCGGCTGGCCAGGATACTCTCCCACCCGTAATATTTAAGGATGGCGATGTGGTCCTCTGTAAAACACTGACCTCCCTCTTCGAACAGTTATGGAAGGCAGAGGCCATCCCAGCTAACTGGAGTGAATCAAGTATAGTGGCGATATACAATAAGTGCATTTGCACAGACTGTGCTAACCCCAGTGATATTAGTCTTACGTCAGTTGTGACAAAATTACTGGCCTCGATTCTCGTTCTTCGCCTAACAGTGGAACGGGAATCCCGGATTAGGGAACGACGCGCAGGTTTCCACCCATGACGTGGTTGTATAGCCCAAATATTCATTTGCGGCAGGTGCTAGAGCAGCGCCACGCATACCGCAGACCGACATTAGCTGTTTCTAGATTACATGAGTGCGTTCGGTTCATTCGATCGATGCATTCTGTTCGAATTACGTGCGCGGAATGGTGTTCCCATTAACTATGTGAACACTACGTGCTCTATGCTCCAACACGACAGGCCGCGTCAGGGTCTACGGTGACTTGTCTGATAGCTTTCCGACATCAAGTCGCGTTCATTAGGGTTGTCCGATTTCCCCGTTTTTGTTCAATTTCGTCTTGGACTCCATCATGGAGTGTTCCCTCATGGAATCACACTAATCGATGCCCTGTGTGGTGGAAGGCTACTGGATCTTGATTATGCGGACGATATTGTCTCGCTTTTTAATGATGTTGAGGCGGTCCAATCAGCCCTGAATTACTTCTCTAGTGTGGTCTCGTCATTTGGCATGCGCATCACACCTTAAAAATACAGTGTTGTTACAGCACCACCAGCCACTTGATGACCCCTTGACCCTTTGTGGTGAGGAACTCAAAGTAGTTGCTCATTGCACTTACCTTGTTAGCTGCATCGACAATGATGGGCACATAACGATTGAATTCAGTTCACGTATTGCAAAAGCTAGAACTGCTTTTTGAATTTGCGACATCTGTGGTAGCAGAAATGGGTTTCCCTCGGTCTGAAAGGCCGTGTTTACAAGGCCACAGGGATGGCTGTCCTACTGTATGGTAGTGAGACTTGGCCACTTTGATCTGAGGACCTTCGGCGCCTTCAAGTCTTCAATCATCGTTGTCTGCGAGACACCAGCGTGTCCGGAAAGATGATGTGCGTAAGCGAGTGTTAGGCAGTGATAATCATGCTAGTTCCTTAGAACAACACGTTGCATTGAGTACATTGCGTTGGCTTGGGCTCGTACTACGTATGCTTGGTCAATGCTTACCGAGGACGGTATTGTTTTGTTTGCTAGATGTAGGGTGACGCAAGTTCCGAGGTGGAGAAAAGTTGACTTGACAGTGAGAAATGAAGTCACTGACGACCAAACTTGGTGCCGTTGGTCCTTCTCACCTTCCAGGCTGGTATCCACATGACCCACCTTGTGCTTGGCTAGAGACTTTACAGGACATGTCTCGCATTCTACACCAGTGGCATGTCTGCTATCGTCTAGTCGAATTGCCTGTTTAAAGTGTGTTTGGTGCTGAGTTATCTACGGGGTAATGGCTGATTATGCCGCGTGGCAGTGAAAGCCGCAAGGAAGCTTTCTCGCCGAAGCCGCTTTATGTTTGCACCACTGCCAGCTGTTTGTGATACTATGTTGTTGACAAGGTGTAGGCACCTTGACCCTGATTGTTTGCTTAGGGTAGTAAGGTCCTCTGTCTGTCTCTTATTGCTATTCGTTCCGCAGGTCACTGTGGTTGTACAGCAATGAAGATTCACTTCTACTGGCTCCTGTAATGCTGTTGCTACTGCTGATGATGTTGCATAAAGTCACTCTCGAGTGTTTCACAACACACTGCATTTTGGCCTACATTTTACCATCCAACTTTTCTCACTGTATTTCGAACTCCTTAGTCAACGTTATCACGGATTGTTACTGTCCATTGACGATTACTTCGCTAGTTGACTTAGGTTCTTTTTCGGAGTGAGTAGTCGGAAAGGGCATCATCCCTCACGAGATTTTTCTCCTTTGGTCTTTTCCCCGTTTTCCTCCTTTATTTGTTTCCCTCTGAGTTACCAACGACATACCGCCCGTCACTCCTCAGCATGTACTCTTGGTATAACTTGATTATTTTTCAACGTTGAAGTCTTCTAACATTCGTGTCTTGTTTTATCGGTCAACGTTCAACACAGGCTCTCCATCTACACCACTTTGGGACCGGCATACGAGAGAGTGGTGACTTGACGAATCTTCTGTTGCTTGACTCACCTTGCTGTATCACGTCCCTAGCACATTGGTATCGATTGCCGAGTGTATTTACAGCGTCTGCACTATGCTCAGCAGTAAGGCTGGAGGTGTACTTCTTGTGTGAATCCAAGTGAATAGCCACATGTGTTCAATTTTTCTCCATGCCTCCAAAGCTAACCGACAGGATTTGAATGCAGTGTTTTCTCTGTTTCGGTGTAATTTGACCGCCTCTATTTCCGAAGCCATTTATGGCTCAAATATTACTAATAAATCATACTCCTATGGTTAGAAATGCAACTACATTGACTGGTACGGAGCATACGAATACTCAAATCAGTCGCTTGTCAGAAATCGAACACTATCTGGAACCACTTTTCAGGATCAATGTCCATCTTTTTGCTAGTTCCTATCGGGTTCTCCAGCCATGCAGCGACCATTGATCTGAATCCTATCACCTCGCACCACCTGAATCCCACTGAACGTATCAGTCTTGATCGTGCACACTCACCATATTATTGCCGGTCACGGATGGCATATGATAGCACAGGTCTTGAACACCCTGCCCATACTTTGATATTGCCCCAGTGCATTCTCGCAAAGTACTCACCCTCCCGCGCCCAGTGAAACAGACTGTCAAATGACATATTTGTAACCCAATCTCAAAGCTTTGCACACAGCTTTGTTCGTCGAAATTGAACAGTCATCTATTGCTGAGGAGCGATATAAGTTGTGTGAGCTCTCTGGGAATTCAATCTCATAATTCTCAGCCTCGGGAAATTTCCGCGTGAAATTGCGATGTTGGAGAGAAGCAGGGCTCCCTTGCTCTGCAACGCCTCCCATCTTGGCTTAAGGTTGTGAGGACTCACTAGTGACCGATGCCACCGATCTGTTCGATTTTTTTAATGGACCGAAAAGATGCTTTCGGGTCGGCAATTTTCACCGCCATCCCCGTTTTCAAGGATTGGAGAAAATGACCTATCCATTAGCCTTCCTACCACTGCTTCTGGATCACTCACAAGCATTCTGCTCCAGCAACTCACTAATCCTCAGTAAGGTGGGAATCCATTAAGCCCCGCATTGATCACATCCTTACTCCTCATAGGTATTCGAACATTGTCATACATGTGGCCTAGTGTGGTTGTCTTCCATGCTTAAAGACCGTTTTGAGCTGTAAATTATGCTTTTTTGTCCCAATGAAGTTTATTTTTTATCTTAACATGTGCTAGTTTTTGTGCCTTTTAACACCTACGGTGGGTTATTCCTGGTATCCATTCTGACAAATGGGGCTCGTTGGAACTAAACTAACTCCCTCTCTATACTCGTCTTTGTGGTCAATAAACTGATAAGTACTTCTAACGTTCTCAGTTTTTTTCTGAAGCGGAGCTTCTTTTCATTACCTGCTTCCAAACTTGTAGTGCGTAGACTATATATCCAATCATGTGTACGTGATTCTGGTCTAACTGGTACCGAGTGCTGTACTCGTTGATGTGTGTTTCGCACCTTCACTGCGAAATGCTGCCACGGGAGCTAATTGTCAAGCAACCGGTTCCCACTATTATTGAACAACCACTCGGACCCATCAGCATATTCCTTTATCCTGGTAGCTGTGTCACCGATACCGCCCCCCCCCCGGAAGAGGTTCTTGCACTTGGCATCAGGGTTCGAGTGATTGCTGAAGAAGCTCACCCATTCACATATGGATGATATATCCTTGTTAATTGAAAACAAGCTGCATAACGCTGCTTTACGGCTGCTGTTATCGTGTAGATCGATGACTTGTCCACTGCCTGTCGAACACATAAAGAAGCCACCGATGTCTATGCGGCATCGAGTGGGATCACCGAGTGAGCAGTGTTGAGGCCCACCAGTTGTCATTTGGTAACAAGCCCTTTGAAACCACATTGCACTATCCGTTAGATTTGCACCAATGAGTCAGGTTCCATTCTTCGCACCTTACCCGGCTACCCTAGTGTACACTATTGACGCTACTGTACCTGTTTGGGTGAAGAATCTGCAGCTAACAGCTGACGTACCCTAAATGGCTGTAAGAAGCGATCGACAAGCTCACCCCTGCTTTATGATCGTTTCGGTACCAGTCGCCACGGTAATCAGATACTTTCCGAACATGGTTCGGTTGCTTATGCAAGGGCGCTCTGCCAATCACGCTACACACAGCCGTGTGTTCGCGCAGTTTTGAAACCTCTCGCGGATTAACTACTTTACTCATTGTTGTACCTACACTTATTCACCTCGGAATCACTATCGTTACACTATTGTCTTTGGCGCATCCTCGTGCCATCTGTGGCCGCAATTTTAACAGGATTTTCGATGAAACCCTCGCTCACATCCGCCTTACTTTTCAAGTGAAACCTTACTTTTAATCGTCATCCGACAGAGCGCTATTAGCGCTATCCAATGAACCAAAGGTTTCAAAAATCCGGCATTTTATTTGCTAGCTGCGGAACATTTAACAACCACCATCTCAACGCTTCTCAAACTAGCGTGACTTTAACCACGCCTATCAAACTTTTACTATCATCTGAAATTGATCCCAATCGATACTCAAGCGCCAACTGCCCCCAGTCGTGAGGCTTTTGTTGACTTGTGTCGCTTCGTCGATTTTATTCACGCCTGTGGTCTAGAGTCTAGACAGTTGAACTTCGTCAACTGATCTCCTGGGCCTGTTCAGACACGCGTTGTATGCTAAACGCTGCTTAATGGCCAGATGTGTCTAACGTTGAACATTTCATGGCACACATCGCTGCGCCACGAATAATAAGGTCTACACGATCTGCGTAGTTTCAGTTAAATGTTGTTTGCGGTTGGAAGTCGTATCACAGGAGTATTCGCTTTGTAATAAAGTGTAGTAATTACAGTACGCACTTTCATTCTAAATGTGTTCACGTATCGCTAGTGAAGGTGGAGAAACGGAACAGTCTGACAGCTTTCATTCGGTTTTGTACAGTATGTGTTCATCCTACTCGTAAGGTGCATCGCAGTGTTGGCGCAGCAATGTAACAAACTGATAGAACAGCCCCCGTCTGTAGCAGAACTTAGGTCCCGATGCCCAAACTCAAGCTCCGCTTTGGAACCAAGTGACAAAATCAAGCGTATAGTCAGTTGTGTAGAGTTAGGCATTCCAACAACTAGAACTGACTAACAGAAGGGCAACCTACCTTTGCCAACCTCAGTTACCCCAACATTGGCTCAAGTGATTGCTCCCGAGGTATATCTGTGGCGCATGACACACCATTGCATCCGAGTATGTCCGCTACTGCCGAAAGCCTGAAAATGTACGCGTCTGTTGTCACTGAATGCAGACCCAAGACAAAGTTTGTGGCTGTGTTTGCAACCACTTCAAAGAACGCTAAAAACAACGTGACTACTACTGTGACTCCGAGAAAACCACCTATCAGGCTGCCCGAGAAGGAAAACATGTCATTGTCCGAAATTGTGAACACCAGAAAGAAGCGAACTCACTAAAGATTATCTGCTCTAATGTGCCTGAGTCAGTCAAATTCCATCAGAAACAATTATTAGACGACATGAAACAGCGTATCCCGTACACCAAGAAGTTGGAATTCCGACTAAGTAGATCAGTTTGGTTCACATAGTTCTCCGTTCACTATGTCGAGCAAAGGATACTTCAGATGTCAATTCAGTCGGGTGTCAAATTGGAGTTCGTCTTCGTGCTCTATCCGTATTTCCCCTGACATCCCTTTGGGCCAGCATCGACGAAGGAAACACAAACCAGGTGACCACCACAAACACAATGACGAAAACTCGAGTCACAAACCCAAGCTCATGGCTTTGTGGAGGTGCACTACTTCTGTGAAGCACTTTCCCTCAGTGATGTGATCAGGATTATAATGCACCTCTGAAGGATATGGTTCATGATTGGTGGGTTATGCTGCATTCCAAACAAATGGTAGAATAAGCGATTGGAATTTGTCACAAGTGAACCGCCAAGCTGTCATCCGGAATACTTCTGAAGGCGGTCAAAGCTAGGTCACAATTGGTTAGGCAAACGCAATACCAGCGGCATTTTGTTGCGAGCCCAGCTATCTGCTCTTATGAACCAGGACGCAGTGAAGCCTTTCGACCATCCGAACTTGAAACTGGTAATCTGTCACACGTTCTTACTGGTGTCTAAACTAGCGGACGCTCTGTGCACCAGTTCGAACCCCGGACCCGGGCGGTAGGCGGGAAATTCATCCGGCCCTACAGTGCTCGGCGTGAATTCACGTGGAATGCTTGTGTGCTCAGATACGCCTTGGGTATCTGTAGATCTCAGATGTTTGTGTACAAGCGCACAAGGCCTTTTCAGCGAATTATCCGAGCTTGGATCTCGTCAAGCCTCAATGTCTTGGGACTGCATCATGATGACCGAGATATTGACTAAATGACATGGTTACCGATGATCAAGTCTCACTACCTGGTATGTCACTCCTGCGCAACGATCCGATTTGTCACCGCATTGACCTGCAACTGACGTTTCACTAACCGCCTCAGATATCCACTGTCTGATAATTTGCTCACCGCCTCCTTACGAGCGGCCTTCCTGTCCTCTTCCTCTGTACTCAGAATCTGAGCTCTGTGAAACAGAGCGGATGCAATTGCATCGTGGACTTTCTTTTGCTGACTCAAACTGTAATGCAGCACTCCGTACGTATTTGTCGGTTTGCGACATATCGTCGTCTTTAGCCGTCCTGCGTTCCTATGAACTACACAATCAAGGGATGGCAGCGTGCCACTGCAAGATACTAGTTATGTAGTAAAGTTCAAATCCTCATTAATGGAATTCAGATGGTTTAGCAACTGCTTTATAATCACAAATGTTTCATCTACGTAGCGCCACCACATAATTGACGAACTGCTGGTTTGTCAGCACCTTCCTCTCAAAGTCTTTCATATACATATTTGCCAACACGGGGGATAATGGCGACTAGATGAGAATACCCTATTCCTGAGCGTACAGTCTTGACTGGAACGTGAAATATGACATACTAAGGCATACTTTTATTCCTTCGATTATCTGGTCTACTGTGAAGTTCGTTCGCTTCTCTAAGCTATTGTCCTCTGTCAGACAGTGCTGTCCTAGCTCCAATGCGTCATTTTTGGACACGTTAGTGAATATGGAAACTAACCAATATTTCGTCGGACGCGATCGTCACACCTACCACCTTTCGCGGGAACTCATGAGACTCGCTTGTTAACTCTATCTGATGAGATGTAATAACATGGAAACACGTCATAGGAGTGCAGTGTTTTCGGGTGGGCAACACCCAATTTCTAGTTGCATCAGCTACTTTCCTCGTGATCGAAAGACCAAGGTTCACTTCAATGGGAATCGTGGTCGGGCTAGAAACACCCAATTTCTATTTATCATAAGAGTTTCGTTCGAACGTATTTGTTCTCCCTCTCAGAGGTGGCAACAAACCCGCCAAACACCTGGCTATTTCGTGCGTCGGAGAAGTGATACCATCTATAAAGGGTTGAATGGGCATCTGGGGCTTATGTAGCTTCTACAGCTCATATATCGTGGGTGGAATCGTTGCCTCCGGGTACATATTATACCATCTCCCTGGGTAGTTGCTGATCTCTTTTCGCAATTATGTGTGGTCCTGTTGCTAAATTTTGTTCCGTTTTCCCTCATAGTTAGACTTGTTCATCATCAATTTTGTCGGTTTTGGCGATGACGATGGTGGGATCTTCTCTTAAGGCCTTTAATGCGGTACGCTTCATTGTCGTAAAATTTGACTCCCCAGGCCTCTGATATCTGACGATATCTGCCACTTGTGCACGAATATTCTCAGCTGTTGAAACTGTTAATTTCGTCACCACGGTCTCTATGCTAGGAATAATTTCTGCAGTTAGTTCAGATTTCTATCTATCATGCATCCTGAACAAACTGATAGCCCCCTGTATGCTGCACAGAGTCTACCCATACTGGGGTACGAGTGGATACCGTCTACCTGGCTTTCTCAAAGGCATTTGGCTGTGGGCCATCGCATTCTACTAGCATCAGAATTCTAAAATCTGTGACCCCCTTCTGTGTTGCATATACGTTACTGTGGGTAAGGCTTACTAGCATCCCGACTCAGTCGAAACCCAGTGCGACATACTCCGACGCTCTTTGTGACACCCAATAAACATGTGACATGAATGCTGGCATTTCGATCAGACTTGTTCGGTGCACAAATCCAGTTTTGATTTTGTGCCTGCTTTCCACACTTTCAGTTTTCTGGTCGTCGTAATCTTTTGTCATGGTATCGTCAGAAAATAATTTAAATGCTTTCAAACGTGTCTGTTGAAACCTATTCCCTTACGGCCATGATTTCTGTCTGACACTATCTCGTTTCCGACCTTTCCTGACAGATTTTCGATGCTGTGACCATATATTTTTCCACGAATATCACGATTATCATCATCTTTCTACTGTGATTCATTAGCACTTACCTCACTGAGGACGTCAGATTCTTCATTACTGGTTTCATAGTCACTTTCATAGCTCAAATGATCAACATTGTCCTCCACATTTTCACTATCGGTGTCACTTTGATCGCCTAACAAAGACTGCGGAACATCATCGGTGGAAAATCCCTAGCGTGTCGCTATTTTGTTATGCTTCTGTCAACGGACCTTGAGATAAAAGAATAATACTTTCATTACATTGAGGGTACTATAGGGTCAATTTGACCCGAAGCGAAAGTAAACCTGTATACTAAATAACCGGAGATTTTTTGTTACCCCCGGGACATGTGTCATGTACATAGGAAGGCAAGGTCACTAATCGAGGTAGTTCCGAAAATGCTCTTATGAGAGCTGGAGTCACACAGACCCAATGGCACAAGAATAGGGTTAAGCTCACTACAAACATGCCACTGTCTCATGCGGTAGCGTTTCGAGAAAAGGGAGGTATCCATCTACCCCGGACCTGAAACGGGGAATAATGAGGATAAGCATAGTAGATCACCGACTAGTACCCCGTAGGTTATTAGCGACAGTGAAGTCATACACGGCTTGTACTTCGGCGCGACTCGAGGAACAATGGATATATGCGCAGTTTAGAACGATGAAGACTCGCGTAGGATGCAACATGGTGTTGAAAATTTTTACTATCCTCTGGCGATTAACGCACTAAAACGCTTTGGTTACCAGTAGTACATCGCGTCCCAATATGAGTCAAGTGAATTCTAAGCATTTTCTTTTCTTACTCGTAATACACCATTGTTACATAGTAACGTATCAGATAAAAGTGGGTGACCTTTAGATATGCTGAACATAGCTGTGGATCGCGGAGTTTCGAAAAGTTGAGGGTGTTCAGACATCCCATTTTTTCACCCTACCTGGATTGCTGCGTTCTTACTTGCCCACCTTGATTCGTTTAGAATATGTTGACCCTAGTACCAACAAGCCATTGGACAAGTTCCTCAAGTATCAGAAAAACAAAGGCATCAACAGTACGCCAGTTCCTCCCACCAAGGCGTCGCTACCATACGAACAACAGCGGTCGAGTATGAGCAATAGACTCTACGATGTCACCTGCACCTAAGCTGTTCCGAACTAGTTACCTGTGGAGAACAAGTTAGATACCCAAGCAAATCAATCCTGTGTCCCGCTTTTTTGCGGCTCAGCTGTTCAATACCAAATTTATTGTTACGATTGAGGGAACGCCACTGTCACAGTTGCGTAGATGCCTGATAAGGTTGTCACTGGCACGGTTGGAGCACGCCTACGGTAACGGATAGGAACACTGTCCAACCGAACCGATTTGCGCTGACCTGATGGCGTTAGTTTAGCCCGAGGTACGCACTGGTGAGACAGAAATTGAGCGAGCGTGAGAACCATCCTAGCCGCACGTATTCGGGTAGACGCTGAGCCCTCGGAACGGACGCACACGAGATGGGGTTACGGTAGACGCGCGCTATTGACTTAGACGCGAACGCTGCCCGGCTTTCAACGCACACAAAATCACATGACCGACTGACTCCCAACTAAGGCGAAGAGGAAGCAAGACAGGTGGTCCTCTGAAGGCTCTTTTACGACCAACAAAGAGCGAATCACAGCCAACGCAATGGATCATTAAGTTATGGAATATTGCTATCATGACGGGGTGGTAGTTTGTAAAGAACATTGTCAACAGGTGCGCAGTTGGGCCGCGTCTCGGAGTGGCTGAACACTGCTACGTTGTGGGGAGGAATTGGACCCCGCTTTCCCCAGCCATTATGCCGGAGTTTCTGGCGCGTTTTTGCGGGGACGTTTGACGGGCCCACAACCTTTATAAATAAAAGACAATTGGGAAATCCTCTTATTTTTCGCCCCGCTAACTCACCGAAATCCTGAGACCACCCGGTGGTACAGAATTTCTTAGGATTCAGATTATGACAAATGTTCGGCTGTCGCATAAAATTAGCTTCCGTAAGGTGTAGAGACGCTACGCACTGACAGGGAGACGTGCATCTAGCTTGCCAGCGTGTGTGACGATCCATGCTATATCTTTTGCTAATCCACTTTGCAGACAACTTTCACTCTCTTCTTACCCCTCCGAATTGTGCCCCAACAAGAATGAGCCTTTCCTTAGCTCAATGTTTTCTATCCTTTGGCAACTTTCCCCATTAACAAACTAAAAGAAAGGCATCAGCAGTACGCCAGTAGGCAGTACCGACGCTTCGCTGCCGCGCAACCACAACCAGTCGCGCATGGGATAAAGCTACTGCGCGAATCGCCCGGTCCCAAACCCGAGCGGGCCGACCATTTCTTCCACTACTGGCGACTGGTAAAAAGCAATGTTATGACGGACTATACCGACAATAATAGGCCATTTTTAATGCCAATGATGCGTGTGAATTTGTTATCCGAAAGAGTTGACTCCAAATCTTCTACTCATCGCTGATGCTCCAAATATGTAGCATGCTGTTTATTACACGAGAACCTCACACAGCACTACAAGGTGATCTAAATTGAGCCTACACGTGGCCCGCTGAGAACACAATCCGGTTCGACCTGGGCGACTGCATAGTTCTGAGCATGCGCTATCAAGTACTCACGACTAACTACAGAGGCGGCAAATTATGCAGCGCGCTTCACACGAGAGATCCCGTGGTGTTCGTACGAGATGGCTTGGACTGTTTGAGACAGTCACAAAGAGCATACAAGCCAGTAACTCAGCACTTCGGCCTCTTCAGCTGATGATTCGAAAAATTCGACGCCTTAATTTTTTCGCACATGCTTGGTGCCTCCTTGGGGACGCAGGTGGGATGCACTATACAAGCCTGTCAAAAGCAGCTTGTCACGCGCTCGAGACCACACGATGGAGGGCGACAAAGAACATGAATGGCTTGTTCCACATTCCCTGCAAGTGTACAGCGGACGTTATCGGCGTCTATGGGACCATCTTACGATGATGAATCAGGTCCTGATAAGCCCCAGCCACTCTTTCCATCGTTCATATAAACTCGGCACAAAGTTATTTCTGATGGGTCATCATTTTTAGCTAGCTTGCCAGAGCCAGCTACAAATCTAAACCACGAAACACATTGAAATCGACCGATGGAGTCGGTGGGCATCGGCGGAAGCTTGTAGTACTGAATTAACCAATAAAGTCTCGTTTCCGTTTTCTGATCCGACTGCGGCGGTTTACTTCGTTGGGGCAGCTGTTAACGGAGGCAGACGATGTAAATCTCTGTATAAAAAGGAGGAACCCCATTAACAAAAGCTGCCTCCAGGACATATATCTGCCCTTCTTAAACACCATAACAGCATACATGTTACCACCTCATATGTTGAAAGGACTCCTCTATCTTTCCCTATGAAGTGCCATAATTTGTGAAAAAGCTGCATGTCTGTCGTTCTTTTCCTATGTGGGAACAGTCTCTCGCACCGTAGAGAAACAAAAGATTTCTTCCTTTCGGATGTAGACGAGTTTTCTCTTCTTCCGAGTGTCACGGTCCCAGAACTGCCTCCCTTGTACTACCCTTTCGGTGTCGGTGTCAGTTAACTGACTGAGCTAAACCGCTGGGGTACGTCGTCAATCACGTTCTCCTTGTTATCACTTGATGTCTTAACTTTGGTCTCATCCCCATGGCACGATATCTTGCTCTCCTGCATTCGTCACTTCTACATGCATGCAGCTAACCGCCATTCGGAAACGTGACGGTACTGGTGGAAGTTGCCTCGTAACGCCTGTTTTACCTATTTCCGATATTCCCCTGGCAATGGTGCTTACCTTCGCAACTGTTCTTCACCAGACTTTTAAGCCTTTCTATTTGAGATGTAGACTAACTTCCCGATTTAGTTGTAACTTTTTTACATGTTGTTTACTTAATCTCTCTTACCGACTCAGCTCGTTCGACAAGCTGCCCGTAACGGCTTCAGTTGTCAAGGGTATTGAATCTCAATTGGGTATCATTTCATGGTATAAGCAACACAAAGACAGATATGTGCTTACTTTATCGACGAAAAGACTACTCTTTCTGTTTGACCAACCCAACACCAATTGCTCCTCTCAAGATGTTTGCTCTCTAAGCTTTTTCGATTTTCTTTTTCCCCATCTCATGCTTGCCCCAACTCTTCAGGTCAAGTCTTTCGCCGCCTTAAAAAAGCTCAAGATGCTGGCTCATTCGTCAAAAGCCCTGACCTTTGCCACTCTAATATTCGGTAAGCGCATCACGTTTTTGCACTTTTATTGGTGCAAGAGCAATCGGCCATTGTGCTCTCATCGTGCTTATTGCATAGCCGATAACCGAATGAACTAAGCGGCTGCCTTGTACTCCGAAAGTCAACGGTTCTAATCCATGTGGGTACATGCAATATAACGGTACACCCAACCCAAGCTCGATTTGTGGTGGTCCAAGCGTTAGTGCAAAGTGCCGGTTTGCTGCTGATGTCTCTTTAAAGTTTCCTAGATTGTTGATTCCTCCGTTTTCTCGCTCTTAAATAGATTTTCCCATCTTATTTTCCGCGCTTATTCACTGTATCCACAACTTATTCGTATGTAGAGCGCAGTGGTCCGTGTGGAGGCTGTAGTAGGTCCAGTTAGCTGAAAAGGTGGAAGAATGTTAGCTGTCGGGTTGAAATGTGACCATCATCATTCTTCATTATACACGTTAGCCAAAGGTGGAAAACACCTCACCTACTCTGCCACGACAGCACAGCAACCGAGCTGTGAAAGAGCGGGAACACGGCAAGCGTCCGGAAGAGTATATTCGTAGCCAGTGCAACGACTACAAACAGGCAACCAAATACACCGCTACATGTATGGAAGATGCACTGTTAACCAAGGGTCCTTTATTTCCTGGATCTGCCCTCCGCTGTCTGTCATTATTTTGTTTACATATCATGTCAATATTCACCTCAAAAAAGCATCAGCGCTACGTGAGTACGCAGTACCGGCGCTTTGCCGCCTCGCAACCACCGCCGGTCGCAGGTGGGCTAGGGATACTGCGAGTGTCACCCTGCCTCTATGCAGACTCGAACCGGCGCCATCAGATTACGAGACAAGCACATTACTATTAAGCTATGGGCCGGATGTTCACTTCATCTGGGGTACAATCAGTTTCGACTATGATTTCTTTGATTTTGTATACACGCGCTACCTATGCATTTAACAAGCCTATATCCGTTTTCGAGCGTCCGTTTTAATACCATTTTATCCAGATACATGTTCTCCGGTCCACATCTGATATGCTTCCTTTGCATTTAACTTCAACTGTGCGAGTAGAGGAACGGTAGTCGTCGGTTGGAAGCTGTGCCACAACTGTTATTAATGTTAATTTTGTTTTTTTTTCTGCTTGTGTTCCATGCTTTGTGTTAGTCACCGGGCTAGTATTTGCTGTCCTGTTAGGATCTCATGGATTTCGACTGTGGTAAAATACAGCCGGATCGACGACTAATCAAAGTAGCTACTTCAGTGAACTGCAGTCCAAACGTACCATGTGACTTCTGTTTCTGGGGTCTAGCATCCATCTTGCTTGTAATGCACTAACCGCTAACCCATTCGTTCTCCAACCAGTCAACGGAGTTAGCGGAATGTGCTTGTACACATTTAGTCGGAACTCCTATTTGTCCATCAAAGAGATATCTGAGGTGTTTCACACATATCGAGTTGACTCAATGCGTTTTACAACCTGGCACTGTCGATCTTTCTGTCTTGTATATTTGTTATGAATCTGAAACCTCTCATTTCTTGCTACGGTCACATTCTTGTTTTTATAGGCTCCTTTGTTGCCGGTTTGGACGCCGGTCTAGTGTACAACTCTTGGCCGAAAATGGCTGATCGATGGATTCCTACTGACTTGATCGCTCCACAATATGGTTCTGTGATGAGCAATCTGTTGAATAATCCCACGAGTGCGCAGTTCTCTCATCGGTTGTTGGCCTACTGCACTGTGCTCACTGTCACCGCCCTTTGGGCCACTGTGATGCGTGCACGCATTGCGCAAACGGGCCCACGTATTCGTTTGGCTGCTCATCTGGCACTTGCTTCTGCTTGGGGTCAGAGTGTACTGGGGATCCTCACACTGCTCAACTATGTCCCGGTTTCGTTGGGTGTAATGCACCAAGGCGGAAGTTTAGTACTGCTGTCTGCTTTGTTGTGGTTCACTCACTGTCTGCGCGCCGTGCCCAAGTGAATGCACATTCTTATGGATGATCCATCATGTTTCAAAATTTTTCAGCCGCTTTTTCTCTCCACCTACAACATTTTGCGTACTATATATGTACAGCTTATGTATACACCCGTTTCTCTGAACACTGGTTTTCTCTACATCTTAGTGGCGCTGGTGATGTGAACAGTAACCACACATTTTGTTTTGTCACGCAGTTTCTGAATTACTCGCCGAGTAGGCACCACGAACCTCATACTTACGCGATGGGGATTGCCCCCGTCACCCTGGCGCTTATTATCCCTTTGTAGGGGGTCTCATACTGGATCTCATCAATGCCGCACAATCTTGCCCGCCACGACGTAGTCTAGCCGTCAGTGTCCCTATCTTATTGGGTTCTTTGTCTGCAATTGTAGACTCCTCATCCGATTATTCTTCTGACATTTCACTCTCCTTTATGTGAGCTTTCTGTACGTTCTTAAGTTACTCCTGCACAACTGAGCTAAACACCTGCTTCATATTGGGAAAACAGACCCTTAGTGGGAGCGCTTTTGTTGATTCAGCCCAAAGCGAATCTAAGTTTCTATCTCTGTATTTATGGTACAATTTATTCAGTAATCCCAAGCATGAACCTTAGACAAAGATATTCGTCAATACAAACATGTTGTTACAACATAGCACCACTGGGTTTGCATCCACGCGGTGTTGCATGAGACTCATCTCGAATTGCTTGGTTTTGGGGACGCTGCTTCTCGTTACGGCTCGGGTCAAAGCTTTGTAGCGGTTTCAATGGAATCAAATATAGCACGTTATCATTAAAGCTCCCAGGTATTTTATTTTGCCTTGTGGCATGAATGAGGCTTGCCTCCTGTCGGATCATCCGGATGTACTTTTTGAATTCCTTCTTTTTTGTTCTAACAAGAGACTGCGTCCTTCAGTGTGATCACCCATGACACTACACGAGAATTTTCATTGACTGACCAATTTGTAATTTGATTAGAGGGGCGTGTTTTTGGCTGGTAACTTCGATTCTCCCAGGTGTCTCAAAAAAATGAGCTGTCTGAAATATTGCACATTTTGAACACCTTTTGAATACGGTTTTGCTAGATCTGATCCACAGCTGGGCATTCAAATGTTCAGCTTCGCATTGCGCACCAAAGAATGTGTTTAACATGCATTTCGGTTTTACTCCACGGGGGCATTTATATTTACAGCGACGGAAGATTGCGTTACTTTTGTTCACCGTGCACGACAAGATCCCACCTTTTGTATAAAGACACAGCAGGGGTAACTTTTCTTATTTGAGGTTTCTACGCTGCAATTTTGTTGACTGCGTGCAGTTATACAAAAGCCTACCCATAAGATCACAAAGACAAATAGTGTGGTACGTCGGTGCTACCTCCTTGTGATTCGACATCGTTACACAGACCCTAACGAAGCGATTGCAGCAATTTTCATCATCATATTTTGTAGGGAAGTACACATCCTTCACTGAATCTGATTGGCTGATACATTGAGCACCATAGCCTAACCGATGACATTCTTCACCTTATCTGTACTAATGCTACATGACCCACAGAAAATGTGTACCTGCATATCTCTCTGTCTTATCAGAAAAATTTGTTCCATACGAAGGTCATTCGACTTCTGTTTCGACTGGTTTTGGCTTGGGTAGTTATTGAATGGTTGAACGATTGTTAAAGGACCATAACAAACTGTTTTTGAATGATTGTTATCCCTACCCCACATAGAGTTGAGATTCTTCCTATTGTGTATAGCGTCCCGATGATTCCCCCATTTGTTTGTGGTATGCTGGTAAAATTACAAAATATATAATTTTACCATATACCCAGGAAACCTAAGATATCCGTCTGTGTTCACATGCATGAGGTTATTTGGATTGCTCGGCACACATTCGCGTTCGCTTTTCCCTGCGTTGCTGCAGAATCGAATAGGATGCTGTTGGATCTTAGAAATTTCCTAGCTATTCAGAATTGAAAACCCAAAAATTCTCCGCAAGTTTTCTAGCCCAGCCGAAGTAAAATCAAAAGTCCAAGGACCTTGACCGAGAAGAATGTGTTAACCAAACGCTGTACAATCGTCCCAGACCCTCGTTAAATTTATAGGTCACCTAATGGCCGTATTTTAGCGGTCAAGTGAAGGAATGGATAGTTCCAGTAGTCTCGAAATCAACACACAATGGATGTTAATCGATTAACTGCTGAAATAGTGGGATTGTCTTGAAGTTTTCACCTTTTCTTGGATAGATCCCATGCCTAGCCTGGTGTATGTGTGTCATCCTAGCCTTAGCTCAGGCATCTTGTAGAGACTACCTAAATAAACTGTCTTAGCGCTTACCATTGGCGGTTCATATTTACCAGTAGACGCCTCATCTTGGCGACCGCTGTGTGGGAGTTGAGTTACACCCTTTCGCGTGAGTTGGTTCACTGACTCACGGCGCGCTGCTTTCGGAAGCACATTTTGTCCAAGGCTTTGGCTGGGGACCCAACTCGTTCTCCTATTAGGTCTGGACTCCCTAGCAGTATTTCAGTCCAACCCCCAATTATGAATCACGCCAATAATAACAATAATCCCATGCTCCATCGGCCGTCGCGGGTTGACAACAGGAATAGGGTCGCCTTATCCGCTGCGTACACCGAAAATACGCTGCCGCTGATGCCTCTCTTCCCCTGCATATGCGACCGTTTGCGAGTTGAGTTCGTTGCAATCCGCATGCGTAGTTGGATTATCTGAATTATCGGCTGGTTGCGACGAATTCAAAATGTTTTGTGTACCTCTTTAATCCATTGAGCTATACTAGATGGTGCCCCCGGGCTTTTGAGAACTACTCCTACCAGGTTGGTCAGTGGTTAGAGTTCAGACAAACTCAGTCTCCTTGTCATCCAGTTTGGGGGGTTTAAATGGGTTGACGTCCAGTTCTGTAAAACTAAATCATTGTCACCTCCCCTGCCTAGCGGACATGGTTTTGAGCCAAAGGCTTTAGTTGAAGACCCTAATAGTTCTCCGTCTAAGTCTGGGGCGCCGTGACAGTATCTCAACCCACATGATTGATTTAGCGGCGTCCGTATCCGGATTTGCCTGTCACTGTGACCTCTATAGGGACAGTCATAGGACGCCTGCGCCTACAGGGGGACCATGGGTGGCTTGCGCTGCACCATCCATATCCGGTGTAAACCAGAAGGAATAAGACCGAAAGGCATGTGGATGGGAGCCACGTTTCATCAACGGAGCCAGCCCATACTCCTTCAACAAGCAGAACAGAAGCAGTCCGGCGGTGGCTGGACCGTAGACAATTCCACACAGGATGGAACCACTCTTTGAAGCAAGCACCGTCACGAAGACAGTGTAGCCCGTCCCCTCCAGCAACGGCCAACTGTCTCTTGGAGCCAGTATGGACGAGGAAGTGGGTAATAGACAGGTAGGCACCTTGTCAACATTCACATCAGGCGCAGCCACACGGGGGAGCTCAAACAACATCTACTTCTGAAATGCAAGACTACTCATCACGCAAGCAAACGTACCACATATGCCGCCTTATTGGCCTGAATTAGTAAATCGAATGGGAGCGTACGCATCGTGCTTCTATTCCGCGTGCAATAGTGCCTTCTCTCACACCTGAGCAATCGCCCTTTTGAGCAGTCCACGGAATTCGCATCGATCAAATTTGCCTTGGATTCGCAACACCTGAAATCAATATGAGTTTGTCATAAACTCACCTTCTTCATGTTCTGGTAATGTTATTTTCGGTTTGCCCGAGTGACGCATCACTGCACTAAGTTGGCTGTACAAAAGCGGTATGAGTATCCTCGTCGAATTCATTCGGTATACATATATACATGGATTGGCGTCATCCGTGTCCAATGACAGTTCGAATACAACATATGCACATGCGTTTATCCAAACTTAAGTGTGATCTGTCAAAAACTGGCTAGAGACACATTAGACCTCATGATCAATGGTACTACAAACGTGTATGGGTTTCGTTTGGAGGTCAGGCTAACAGCCACTTTCGCAGGTATGACAATAAGTACCCAATACGAACTGTTGATGTTTTCTTCAACATTTAGACGTGACAGCCTTAAATCTTGGGCATCCATATTTGAAGGAACCCGATATAGGAATAGTGAAGCAACTGCTAGGTAGAATGATAAATAAACAAGTGGTACAGTAAATAGTGTGCACTTAGGTGTTGCCCTCTACATGTACAGTCTGGTTTGCGTAGCTGATGGGGGAGATCGCACAGCATGCGAATGCGATGGAGTGTCCACTTCTGGCTCTCCGTGTCGCCGACCGGTCCGGTCATCTGCTGCCCGAGGTACGTGCAGATTCTCAAAGAACGATTGATGCGCAACCTTTGGTATTGACAGTTGACATCAACTAAGTCCCGCTGCCCACTGTCAAACATGCGACTTTCCAAACAGTGTTCGCATTGTTTTGCAAATGTCCAAGTACTCAACCGTTTGTACATACCGATGTGTACTCTGCTGTGGCCATAAGCTATTTGATAACGATCTGCATCGTACGTCTCGGGTGCAGCCATTCGGTGTTCATAAAACGATTGTCGCTATGCGCCGATTCCTTTCCGATGTAATATACTAAGACACTGACGTACCATTCCCATTGGGTTTAACCTTTTACTTAGTCTGTCCAAAAGATTGGCCATGTGCAATGTAACTTCTGGTAGGTGTCTTTGCGCTTCCGCTTTCCATCCGCTTAGTACGTGCGTTTTCATAAGCCCCGGTAAATTCAGTATGGCTGATGAACAACTGGAAATATAACTATGCTCACTCTCATCACTAACCTGCGGAGTGGAACATGAACTGGTGACATCGTGATAATCGCTAGTCGTTTACTTGTCGGAGTTGTTCACTTGCCACAGAATTTCCAGGGAAATTTCTCTTCGAATGCATAGTCCAACGTGGTTACATGAGGGACAATCGTTGAGCATTGTGTTCCAAATGTCAAACTTTACACTTTATGCGTATTGTAAGCGGTCAAGCGCTAGTGACCTTTTAATTCAAGCGTACCCATCAAACTGAAAACATACTCGATAATTTGCCACCCTAGCATTGATCCGTATCAAGCACACAATTCGCTCAGAAACACCGCGCACACGTCAAATACAAATGAGCTCATGGATGGACGGAAACATTACGCTGCGATGCACCGGCTCTCTAAGCGTCGTGCTAGTTAGCATTGGGCAGCTGGTCAAGGTAGGGTCATGTAATCTACCAATAGATCACAAGGAGCAGAATGTAGGTAGCATAGTTTAGTGAGTAATACCATGAAGCTTACATAGCGTTATGAATCGCGGCCGAAAATAATACGATGAGGAAAATGCCCTAACTCAGCGTCTCGGTACGTCACAATACTAGACTACTTGAATAGTTAGCAAGAATAGCATAGGTCATGACGAGTACAACATTGTAATGAGCAACACGTGAAGTCATCGCAAAATAAAGCTGAGTTAATTAATCCCAATAAAGGTAGGTTAGGTGTGACTCATCCGATCTAGGCAGGTGCAATAAAGATACTACATTGCACCAAGTCAGCAGTTAATCATTCTAGCATGAAACTACCCAAGCGCGACTTACCTGCGGGATATAAAGATGACACAAAGAAAATGACGGAGATGCAGTAAGCAACTTCTCAAGTTAGCAGAGAAATGGTTGATTATTTCCACTGCAGGCTATCCTTGTTGGAAGGTAAATCCAGACCGGTCTAGTCGTCTCTTGTCCGAGGTGAGCGAGAATCAACAGGGATGTAGAACCACCAGACAGTCCGTCGTGTGTTACTATTTATTTCCCCCTGGTCATTCGTTCTGACCGCTAGCATATCTCGACCAATTCATCAGTGCCTAGAATGCTACCTGTGTCCAAGCATTTCGATTCACATGTCACATCGTGTTGCCGCTGTTCCGGAATCAACCTTGATGACTTGTCTGAATCTCAGTGCGTTTACCTGAAGGCGGCAGCAGTACAATGAGGCGTATAGATACACTTGAAATGGGATACATTGACCTCATATTGCAACCCGCAATAAGTCACGGTGTCACACGAGAAGAAATGTAATAAGATCCATCTGTCAAGTGGGAATGTATCGAGACACGAACAGATGTTAGCGGGACTTGTAATTTAGGCGAGTCCCATTTAGACATCGAGCCAGCAGATAATGGTGTTACGCGAGTGAAAATGCCATCAGTCTGTCAGGCTGAAGTGTGGCGTTTACAAGTGTTTCTAAATGGCTTCCACTTAGTCATTAAACATGAGATATCAGATGACATGACAAAGGTCGCTGGTTCGAGTTGCAGTACTGCAGCGTTGCGAACGGGCATTTGTTCACACTTGTGTATGAACTACCACAAATTGGATGGAGAAACAATAACCCTCCTGAGCAACAACACTATGAACGTGCGCGAGTATGGATTGAATGTAAGAATAACAGTCATATTCCACTAGTGTTGGAGAATCTTAGGCACAATTATAAGCAACCACTACGACTGTCGTTGGTTAGTTAACATTTAAAAGTGAACCTAAATGGCAGCCATAAATTTAGTCAGAAGTGTGGACATCAACTATAGATAGAGACAGATAGAGGAATAGGGAAGCAAATGCTATCAATACGGTTACCAGGTGGAATGATGCACAAATAAGAGGTACAATAAAACAGTGATGTCGTATCGTTAGTGTGTGTGCTGCAGACGCCGTCTGCTATATGCCTTATAAGGCGGTAATATCACAGATTCTCTGGTAACCACTTTGACACAATCACAGGAACAACACATCTAGTAAATCCTGCTGCGTTCTATCCTATAGTTGGCTTTCGAAAAAGCGCGCAAACTGTTATAGTCAATTTACAAGAAGTAGTTTGCATAACATCCGAGTACCCAACCGTTGGCCGATGTGGCTGTATACTCAACTGTAGCGACAAGCTATTTATGTAAACGACAGACTTGTTGTGAGGCTCGAATGACCTGTAAAAACTCCCTGGTCCAACTAAAAACGGAAGCCAAAACGTTAACTACGGTACAATTAAACAAAATACAACTCAAGTGCAATATGTACATACCTCAGTCCTAGTAGAACCGGGTCTTTGCAATGCGCAGAAATAAGGCAAATCAGCTCTTTCAATGGGTCCAACAACCCTACGCGATTGCTTTGCTTCACAACACATAGGATGGTGGGTATAGTGTGTCTCCGGGCCAATGGGGAATGAAGGGAATAACACGGGGGATGACCCCCTGTGTCTAGAGAATATCTCAAGTGGGTATATGGTTGGACACCTAGGCATGTTACACAGTATGGGCACGAACGTATCTAACAGCGGGGGTTGGAATGGAACCACTTAGATTATCCCGAACAAATCTCTATATCCATGGTGCGGTTTGCAATGAAAACATTGAGCATTGCATAGTTAATCGCATGGGGGTAGACAAATAATGGGTATCAAGAGCCTCGGCAGATGGCGCAGATAAGGTGGTTAGCTGAACGTATGATATCCCCCTGCAGCCTGCGGTTCTCATCTTAATTTTGCCGCTTACAATCTACTAACAGTCTGGCACTATATATCTCGGTTGCAGCTATTCTGGGCTACAATGCACTTGTTACTGTGCGTGGGTTTATTCTTCAATGCAATATTTATTTAAACACTACTGTACCACCACAGTTGGGCTAACCTACTTCTAAGTCAATCCAGATGATTGGTCATTTCTAATTCAAATTGTAGCAGGCACCTTTGCCCTTCCGCTGCTTATCTGGATAATAGCTGCCTTTTCCTAAGCGCACCTAAGTTCAGTCTGACGGATGAACAGCGGGAAATATAGGTACACTCACTCTCGTGATTAATATGTGGAAGAGAATATGTGGCATCAACATCAGCATATTAATCGCTAGTCAATTACTTGCAAGGATTATTCAGTTTACACGGACGAGCCGAAGTGTGGGGAATTGCAACGGAATTTGTTGGACCTTGAACATCGAATTTCCATACGGCATTCCGAAGCAAGGAAGCGTTGTAGAGTTTACTTGGGCTACAGGGATAATTGTTGATCACTACATCCAATTTGTTCAATCGAATGCACGAACGGATATAGAATATTGTAAACAGCAAACGGCTGTTAGCCAGGAGCTAACGCGGCCTATTCACGCTAACGGCGTCATCACTACCGCGCATCATCAATTCATTCTCTCCCTGAGGGGTTACATGCACGCACTATCAGTGACACTCTCATTGGTCATGGGACATTAGCCAATGGGACTCCCTGGATGTAAGCACAGGGCTAGATGTATGCGTCTATGGGGACAGGTATGCTCCCGAGTAGGTTGACACATTGGTGTTAACGGAAGGCAGACAGGGATGAGAGTGTCAGTGCTAGAGGTCACCAACAGTACGCCTGACTGTAGCTGGTCAACCTAGGATGAGGTGTTTGAACGTTCTCCCTCAGCACCCCTTTAACAGATCTTTTGTCGGAAAGAGTTACCATTGGTTCGTATTCTGACCCGGCCGGTAGCCGGTGTCCCTGTGCCAAATTTCCAGCGCTTGTCCGAGCAGTCCGTAACGTATCGAGCGCACAATATGTGATCGGTCCAAGGTGCACAGTACCAGTGGCACATTTAGGCTCCAGGTTAGTATTGCCTCTGGTCGAAACAATATACCGCATGAAGATAATAATAATAATAATAATAATAATAATGGGCATATTTCTCATCAAGTGAAAAGCTGTGACAATATTTGGCACAGAACATACACGCACAGGTGATGTCATGCTCTTGCAAGAGCAATATCAAGTTATCTTCTTATATTTGTCTGCATTTCTGGCAAGGTATTTGCCCCATATGTTTGTCTTATGCGATGGTAGGAGGCAAATTTGCAGTTTGAGTATGTTGTAGACACTGAGGACTAATTACATTGCGTGAATTGGTGATATTACACCCATTAGACGTTATCTGGGCTTTCATTGAATGGATGTTCAAATGATCTTCCCCACGAAAAACGACATAATGGTGTCCAGGTAGAGGTAGCTTCCCAACTTACTGCGAAAGGATTGCACAGTCTCACACGACCTGATGGTGAATGGCAACCGATTCCACAGAGAAGCGTATATGGTGGGACCAAACTTAGACCACAAATTTGTCTTGCACCGTGGTATAATCAGGGTAAGGTCAATGTTACCTAGGTCTCGCGTGTACTTGTGCCTCCATGCTAAGGTTGATCGACTGTAATGGGTATTGCCATAAATCAGGTTGTGCAGCAGTATTCAGTTATGTTTTAGTCTTCGCGGCCAAAGCGTATCGACATGGAGTTGCTGGTAAACAACGCACGTCGCGAAGTCGGTGGGCTGGCATTCGCAACAGGTTCCCCAGACATCGGAATCTGGTACGTGAAATAACGGCGCTGGGCTGTTCATTCGGTCTTCCTGCATCAAATACATGAAGCCAAATTCGCTCACTGCTCATGCGATGCTCCCACCAGAGATTGACCTAGGCTGCGCACAAGTCGGTGCAATAGTGATTGCATAGCCAATGCGTCAGTTAAGATGGCTCCGTCACGTCCTGTCCTATTGCGCCCTTTCACTAGTGCAGGAGTTGGTTGGAATAGACCATGTGACGGTCAGCCGGCCATTTGGCGACAGCATATGAAATCGTTGATTTCACATCTTGCTGGCATTGGATCCATACGTCTGCCTGGTTGGGGACCAGAGGACGAGTGCCGATGGCTGGAAATAATTCAGAATGTTGCGCGCAATCGAAGCCAATGAAAGATCTGTGCACACACCTACTTAGATTCAGATGCTTAGTAGTTGAGAAAGAAAAAAATAGCGTGTGACAAATAACTAGTTCCGCTCTTCTTGCGGCACTGCAGCTGAAGCGTGTTGCTCATCCACAGATGAAGGCCATGGATGATGATGCGGTGAGCAAACCTGGATTCTTCGAATAAATGCCATGATTTAGTTTAGCATTAAGCCTATTTGTTGCACTAACTACTACTACTACTACTACTACTACTACTACTACTACTACTACTACTACTACTACTACTACTACTACTACTACTACTACTACTACTACTACTACTACTACTACTACTACTACTACTACTACTACTACTACTACTACTACTACTACTACTACTACTACTACTACTACTACTACTACTACTACTACTACTACTACTACTACTACTACTACTACTACTACTACTACTACTACTACTACTACTACTACTACTACTACTACTACTACTACTACTACTACTACTACTACTACTACTACTACTACTACTACTACTACTACTACTACTACTACTACTACTACTACTACTACTACTACTACTACTACTACTACTACTACTACTACTACTACTACTACTACTACTACTACTACTACTACTACTACTACTACTACTACTACTACTACTACTACTACTACTACTACTACTACTACTACTACTACTACTACTACTACTACTACTACTACTACTACTACTACTACTACTACTACTACTACTACTACTACTACTACTACTACTACTACTACTACTACTACTACTACTACTACTACTACTACTACTACTACTACTACTACTACTACTACTACTACTACTACTACTACTACTACTACTACTACTACTACTACTACTACTACTACTACTACTACTACTACTACTACTACTACTACTACTACTACTACTACTACTACTACTACTACTACTACTACTACTACTACTACTACTACTACTACTACTACTACTACTACTACTACTACTACTACTACTACTACTACTACTACTACTACTACTACTACTACTACTACTACTACTACTACTACTACTACTACTACTACTACTACTACTACTACTACTACTACTACTACTACTACTACTACTACTACTACTACTACTACTACTACTACTACTACTACTACTACTACTACTACTACTACTACTACTACTACTACTACTACTACTACTACTACTACTACTACTACTACTACTACTACTACTACTACTACTACTACTACTACTACTACTACTACTACTACTACTACTACTACTACTACTACTACTACTACTACTACTACTACTACTACTACTACTACTACTACTACTACTACTACTACTACTACTACTACTACTACTACTACTACTACTACTACTACTACTACTACTACTACTACTACTACTACTACTACTACTACTACTACTACTACTACTACTACTACTACTACTACTACTACTACTACTACTACTACTACTACTACTACTACTACTACTACTACTACTACTACTACTACTACTACTACTACTACTACTACTACTACTACTACTACTACTACTACTACTACTACTACTACTACTACTACTACTACTACTACTACTACTACTACTACTACTACTACTACTACTACTACTACTACTACTACTACTACTACTACTACTACTACTACTACTACTACTACTACTACTACTACTACTACTACTACTACTACTACTACTACTACTACTACTACTACTACTACTACTACTACTACTACTACTACTACTACTACTACTACTACTACTACTACTACTACTACTACTACTACTACTACTACTACTACTACTACTACTACTACTACTACTACTACTACTACTACTACTACTACTACTACTACTACTACTACTACTACTACTACTACTACTACTACTACTACTACTACTACTACTACTACTACTACTACTACTACTACTACTACTACTACTACTACTACTACTACTACTACTACTACTACTACTACTACTACTACTACTACTACTACTACTACTACTACTACTACTACTACTACTACTACTACTACTACTACTACTACTACTACTACTACTACTACTACTACTACTACTACTACTACTACTACTACTACTACTACTACTACTACTACTACTACTACTACTACTACTACTACTACTACTACTACTACTACTACTACTACTACTACTACTACTACTACTACTACTACTACTACTACTACTACTACTACTACTACTACTACTACTACTACTACTACTACTACTACTACTACTACTACTACGACGACGACGACGACGACGACGACGACGACGACGACGACCGGGGTGGAAACTAGCCTCGCTTTTATTGATTCGGTTCTCACGGAGTCAGTTAATCTGACGGCGCACATCCGACTGTTGAGTGGGATCCAAGCGATCAGAGCAACTTCAGACCTGAGCACAGTGTAATACCCACACCGGTTTGACCGGTATTTGAAGCCGCATCATGTCCAGATGGAGGCAATGAGGAATCGCTGGCAGTGTTAGTGAAAGGGGTAGTAGGGTGAGCATAAAGCTCGAGTCTCGCTGTCAGATTTCCGATAAACAGCAGAATCGATCGACAGGGTCTCTAGTGTTCAGATGAATGCTCCCTGTTGATTAATTTGTAACAAAATGTCTATGTTGGAGCATGTGTTAGCCAGAATCGAGGACTCCAAATAGAAACGGATGAACTGAGGTTGTTCTTATGATTGGACATGGACTTGTCGACAAGGGAGGAGTGAAGATCCGCGACTGTGAATTGGAACCAGAAGACAAACTGCTATGAAGGCAAGAGAAGAGGGTTAAGAATTGGGGGTTGAAAACAAAGGGGGAAAGTGAAATTGAAACGAAAGATAAGGGTGAAAATAGAAAAGCGAGGGCAGTAGTATCCTCATCCTTATTCACCCTAATTGATGCAGCGAATAGGGCGCCATTTATTATTCTCTGCGACAACCAGACCATCAAGAAACTGTGCAAAGTTTATTGTACTGTGTGGGCAAGATACTGTCAGGTTGTCCAGACCTAGACAAAAGAAAAATTACGGTTCTCAACCAAAGCATTGTACTCAAAAACCTGACCACAAGGCAACGGGAGTTTGACAATGGTTTAGAGGTGTCTGTTTCAAAGAATGAAGGGTTATCATCACTACAATTCGAGTCTGGATGACCAGAAAAATGAGTCTGCCTGGCCTCTAACCACAAATAAATCTGGTATGAGTAACGGTGAAGATACAAGAAGCACTACCCATGGAACTGATACAAACAAACCATCGCACCAGGATAAGGCAGTTGCATTGTGATGAAGTCTATCAAGAGCCCGTTGTAGTCCTAGGGACAATCAGAGTTGATCACTGGCAAAAGAACTACAAAGCATAGGCAAACATGAGGGACAGCACATCTAGCACTTCGGGTAGTTTATTTACATACTTGGAGAGTAAATGGGTCACGTACCGATCTTTATGGAACCGCACTGAAGACGGACTGTCAAAATGACAGGCTTGATCCTAATCTGAAGGACAGCACTCTAGCCTCCAGAAAGACCGATATCCATTTAAGTGTTTACAAAGATATAACCCGAGGTTTAAGCCCCAATGATAAGCCAGAATGTGGGACGGTATTGAGTGCCTTGGGAAAGTCAATGAACAGTGCATCCACTACCTGACCTCGATCCGCAGCGTTCACCCAGAATTTGCTCGCCACCTGCAAATTAGTCAGGTAGGAATAGCCGTTGTGAAAACCGCGTCGAAATGGACTGAGCAAGCTAGATGCATTCAAGTGGTACTTCAGTGTCACCCTTATCAGCTCTTCAAGCAACTTGACAAGATCACTTGACAAGATTAGAGGTCTGTAAGTCACAGGCAGATGTTTATCGACCTATTTAAACGCAGGGAAGACGATAATATCTCTCTAGCACCTCCGAAGTGGTATATCAAACAGAAGCATGATGGGTTCGGATAGCTCACTTGCAAATCTGTACAACAGTGTGGGGTGAATGGTTTCAGTTCAAGCAAGATTCGTTTCTCGCAAAAGAAGAACCTGAGTCTCTAACACGGAGACATTAGTTAGATAATGAATCTGGTGAAACTCATCGCTAAATCAACATGCGGAGATGGAGCCTCTCAGACAAATGCATGAGTATACTGCTCGTCAAGTTCATCACTACCATTACACGCTAGCTGAAGGTGTGTAGCAATACGAAAAGTAAGATATAAAAAGCGAGATACTAAACATAACAATATGAAAAACTATAAAAACAAGAAATAAAATGCTAGGCATCATATTATACTTGTAGTGTGAGATCGCGGTTGGAGTAGGAAGCTAAGTGGGACGGAGTGGACAAAGTATTTCACAATACAAACGCCACCGGAGTCGGCTATTCATCATGTCAACAAGTGTATCCATCCAAAGGTGTTCATAGTCCTTCGGACCCCAGCTCGGAAGTCTGGAGGCCCCGACCGAAGCTGTAGTGTCTCTATACATAAAGCTTGTCTTTTGCGTACAATTTTATCGCTTATCTATTGTGCAATATTAACGCTTGTTTTACTGTTAACTACTCTCCGTTCATATAATCTCGTGTTCTGCTGTTCGATGAGTTACTATTCATTGAATTGTAGAGAGCGGAGCGAGGTCCCATGTCAGCCCCGCCACCTCCAGTTCAGAACAGGAACACATATGCTGCGGCCAGCAGTCCTTAGGGGGTTGAAACAGTAAGGTCAGGTCAGTTTTCAAAGACGAAAAGAGGCTCCCGCCTAACGATGATCCTGTTCCTTGTACCGGAAAGCAAACCAAGACCCCCGGTATTTCAACTTTGAGATGTGTTTCTTGCTTCTGTAAAAGAAATGAAGCAAGACAAGAGTAAGCTCCGTACTTTCTTGGAGCATGGACCTCAAGGTCTATGACAATTGCCAATAAAGTCACAATAATTCCGGAAAAGATCCGGCCAACGCTTATCCAGGCGTTTTTTGAAGGCTGTTCCAGTGGCACTTGCAATTAAGGCAGAAGGAAGTTTGTTCCAATTATGAACACGATTTGCAAAAAACTTGACCCTCATCTCCAGCCTGGACCTCTGATGCTTAGTCTTAAGTTCGTGCCCCCGTAGGTGGACGGATGCAGCAAGTTTAAACAAATCGGAGGGCTTGAGCCCGCTGAGGCCCTTCATAACTTCGAATGTTTCTATCAGATCACCTCATACTCTGAGCAGCTCCATAAAGAACAATCCTAGGCCCCTTAAGCGTTCGTGGTATGAGCTCACGCGCTGGCCCTTAATCATCCTAGTCGCCAGTTTTTGGACCTTTTCTATGCTGGTCACATCCTACCTGAGATACGGCGTCCATGCCCTAAGTGAGATCGCACCGGTGCCTTATATAATGGGAGACGAAATAATTCCTGCTGCACCTTGTTGACACTGTGTTAAAACTTTCAAGGTATTCGTCATAAGTGTACCCAAATCTCGAGCCACATAAACGAGCCGCAATATCAGGGTAGCGGCAGTAGATTGCACTGTTATCCCCTCGTTGCTGGAAGACAACAACTGACAGTTATTGGCAATAAAGGACAAATCCCATGAGGAAGACCATCTCGCCACAGTGTAAAGGTTCTTTGAGGACGTGCCTCGATCACCCCTGTTTACGTTTTACATTGTAAAGAGATAGCAAGGGTTCTTGAGGAGCGGAGCCAAATCATTTATATACAAAAGGAACAATAGCGAGCCTAAAACAGAACTCTGAGGAACAGCGGTGTGAGCGACACCCTCACTCGAGCAGCAGTCACCGATTCAAACTCGGAAGGCTCCCTTGTAAAGGAATTCTGCTATCCAATTCAATAGCTGAGGATGTATCCCACCCAAACCATGACTGCTTTCGAAGTTAGAAACGATGACTGACGGAGTCAAAAGCCTTATTGAGGTCTAAATGGTAAACTTCGACTGAGATGACATCAAGGCAGCGAGTTATCTCATTTAGAAAGGATAAAAGATTAGTAATGCATGAATTCCGCTTGACAAAGCCTTGCTGATCCGTTCTTATCGTTATGGGCAAAAAAGCGCCCACAAATCCGGTTCCTGATATGCTTTGCCAAGCATTTGAGTAGGACGCTAGTGAAGCTGACTGGCCTATAGTTTCCAAGAGCTTATTTAGAGCCCCCTTTGTGAATTGCTACAACAGCTTCCTCTTCCCAGTCTTGTGGCAGCCTACCTTCGTTAGCTGACATGTGCAAATCTAAGACAGGATACTGGAGTATAGTGGCAAGAGGCTTGATGATGGCAGGAATCTGATGGCTTTCTTTAACATAAACCCTGCCAGGACCTATTCTCCGTCGCAACGAGATTTGACCTTAACGTGGTGTGACGGTTTGCGTACCTCATTGACCCACTGAGCTATATTGGGTGGTGCCTGCGGGCACCTTGAGAGCTACTCCTACCAGGTTGGTCAATGGTGAGAGGTCAGACAAACTCAGTCTCCTGGTCCCCCAGATTGGGGGTTTGAAATGGAATGGCGTCCATTTCCTTAAAACTAAATCATTGCCACCTCCCCGCTGCCTTGCGTACAGGCTTTTTAGCCAAAGGCTTTGGATGAGGACTCTAATCGTCCTCCTGTCTAGGTCTGAGCACCCTGGCAGTATCTCATCCCACATACAATCATGATATCTTCTTCAAACATAAACTTCATCCTGCATCGGCTGTCACTCAAATTATCAAGGGTCGCCTTATATGCTACATACAGCAGGGCGGATAAGCGAAAACATGCTACTGCTGGCGCCTCCCTTCTTTCTCTTCCACCTTTTTCTCTTACTCCCATCCCGAGCCCCATTACTAACCTTCTTTCTATGATTCCCAGCTTAATTGACAGCAACAGAAGTGTCACTGGAGTAGAACCATCTGCAGCCACCATCCCACCACACCTATCGGCAAAAGTCTCTTATAAGGCCACGCTATCCCGTTTCCATGGCGACATTCAACGTTCGCACTCTAAGACAAACAGGTCAACAGAATGCACTCGCACGCACCTTGGCCACACTGGGTATTGATGCGTGTTGTGTGTCCGAAACTAGGATCAATGACCCTAACGGGGTTATTGAATTAACTGCACCCGGCTTATCATCTCGTTATTGGTTGCACGCATCTGGAGACGCCGATGCAGCACTCACGGGACAAGCTGGTGTAGGTACGAAGGTCACTCAATAAATAAGGTGAATTTTTCGGTATAAGGACTTCTAATACAGGTAGAAGCTTACTTTTTGTTTATTTGTGTTGTTTCACTTCTTTTTCACATGGATGTAAGTTCTTTTGCAGATTGAAAAAATACTTTGAGAGTTGTAGCGATTAACAAAGATGGCTGACCAAAAAGCATGCTTCAAGATTGAAAAGCGGTCAGTTATCAAGCTTTTGGTTGCTGAAGAGTGCAAACCAGTTGAAATACATAGGAGGATGTCAACTGTGTATGGTGCCACATGTTTCAGCCGAAAAATGTCTACAAGTGGGCAAAATTGTTTAAAGAAGCACGGAGCAGTGTTGAGGATGAAGACAGGCCTGGGAGGCCTACAGAAGTGAGGTCTCCTGAGGTGATCGAATCAGTCAATGACCTCATTCAGTCGGACAGAAGCCTGACAGTGGATGACATTGCAAGGACTTTGAGCTTACCTGTTGGGGTGGCACACAAAATTGTCCATGTCATCCACTGTCACCCTTCTGTCCGTCTGAATGAGGTCAGTGACTGATTCGATCACCTCAGGAGACCACAATTCTGTAGGCCTCCCAGGCCTGTCTTCATCCTCAACACTGCACCGTCCTCCTCTAAACAATTTTGTCCACCTGTAGACATTTACTCGGCTGAAACATGTGGCACCATACACAGTTGATATTCTCCTACGTATTTCAACTGGTTTGCACCCTTCAGCAACCAAAAACTTGATAACTGACCGCTGTGCAATCCTGGAGCGTGCTTTTTGGTCGGCCATCTTTGTTAATCGCTACAACTCTCAAAGTATTTTTTTCAATCTGCAAAAGAACTTACATCTATGTGAAAAAGAAGTGAAACAACAAAAATAAACAAAAAGTAAGCCACTACCTGTATTAGAAGTCCTTATACCGAAAAAATTTATTGAATGACCCTCGTATCATTCTAAGCTCCAAGGCTGAGTCATCGTTGCATGATTGGATTCCGGTGAACAGCCGTGTATGTGCAACCAGTTTGACGACATCAGCTAAGGTTGATTCAGCAGTAAAAAAGCTGTTTGTTTATGATTTCCGCTTATGTTCCCACCGACTGCAGTTCAAACACTGTCAAGGCCACATTCTACCACGAACTGAACGCGCTACTATGCAGTGCTACTAGTTCAGATATTATAGTACTTGCAGGGGATATGAACGCATTAGTACGGCGTCTGAGCTCTTCAGAAGCTCAGCTGGGTGGTAATTGTGGGCTTAACTCCGAACGGACTGACAACGGTGAGCGTCTGCTGCAACTGTGTGCGGAGCACCAGTTGTTTCTTAGTAGCTGCTTTTAGACACAGTAGGCGCCGAAGTGCCATTTGGCGTCCACTTGTAGCTGGCCAGCGATGGACCCAAATTGACCACATAGCCATCAGTTACAGATGGCGTGGTTCCATCCTGGATTGCCGTTCATACTGGAGTACCTGTGTAGACTCTGATCATGACTTGGTACGCTGTCGTTTCTCCATGAACTTTACCGGGAGGCGAACCAAGTGTCCCCTACCATTGGCAACGGAGAAATTGTCTCAGTCCTCGGTCAGGCAAGCCTATCAAGAAGCACTGTATACCGAACTTCCGCTGTCTTGTCCTAATGACACTGAGCTACAGTGGAATAGGATCTCGGCCGCCATGCACGACGCAGGAGCATCTGTTTGTGGCACTATCCATCGTCACCGCACCAGTCACTGGATATCCGAGACGTCGGTGAACCAGTTGGAATCTAGAAGACGCCTCCCGACTGGCGCCGAACACAATGTGACCAGACAGGCTATTAGGCGTGAACTAAAGCAGAGCCTACGTTCTGAGAAGGAAGCCTGGTGGAACAGTAGGGCTCAAGAAATGGAGGAGGCAGGAGCAATAGGCAATTACCGCAAGCTCTTCCAGCTAATCCGCACCACTGGTCCCAGAAAACCAGGCGTCAGTGAGACAATCAGAGACAGAGCGGGTGCGCTGATACACAATAAGGAGCGCCGTATGGATCGTTGGGCTGAACACTTTGAAGATCAGTTCAACTGGTCCCCTGCTCCCGGACCTCTTCCTACGCAGGTGATGCAGGACGAGCCATGGACGGTTAGTTTAGACCCTCCGTCGGAGGCCGAGGTCCGAAACGCGATCACAGCCCTTAATCGTTTTCGTGCCGCTGGCCCGGATTCCCTCCCACCTGCACTATTTAAGGATGGAGGTGAGGTCCTCTGCAAAGCACTGACCTCCCTATTCGAACGTATCTGGAACGAAGTGTGCCGGCTAATTGGAGCGAATCGATTATAATGGCAATATACAAGAAGGGCAGTCGCACAAACTGTGCGAACCACAGGGGTATTAGCCTAACGCCAGTTGTGACAAAATTACTGGCCTCGATTATCGTTCGTCGCCACACTGCAGAACGGGAATCTCAAATTAGGGAAGAGCAGGCCGGTTCCCGCCCAGGACGTGGCTGTATAGACCATATATTCACTTTGCGGCAGGTGCTAGAGTAGCACCACGCATACCGTAGACCGACAATAGCTGTGTTCCTCGATTTCAAAAGTGCGTTCGATTAAGTCGATCGATCGATTCTGTTCGAATTACTTGCGCGGAAAGGTGTTCCCACGAAATATGTGAACATCCTTCGTGCTCTATACTCGAACACTACAGGCGGCGGCAGGGTCTACGTTGTCCTATCGGATTTCTTTCCGACCACAAGTAGTGTTCGTCAGGGTTGTCCGATTTCCCCATTTCTGTTCAATTTCGTCGTGTACTCTATCATGGAGAGTTCCCTTGCGGAATCTCACGATGTAGGCGTTGAAGTGCTGCCTGCTGAAAGGTCAGTTGATCTAGATTATGCGGACGATATCGTCTTGCTTTTCGACGATGTTGGGGCGGCACAATCAACCCTGAATAAGAACAAAGAGACCACTTGGTGAGCAATTGCTTTCGATGATTCATCATCAGACCGATACAATCATATATAGGGTTAAAAAAGGGTAAGATCGACATAGTTGATACAATTAACGTAGGGTAAAAATCGAAAACGGGTTAATTAAAAGTTACGGGTTTCTTGACCTTGCGCCATTGATCTCATTATCATCCGCTTTTGCGGGCCAGGGAAGCTGAACAGCCTTAATTAACTTCTGCTGCGAGCATAACGATGGCCGGATTGATCGAATACAAATCGATTCGGCCGTTGCGAGTGTACGGAGACGTTGACCCTTTGACCGGTGCGGCGGAACTCTGTATACTACTCTAAAGTTACGCTCTGGATCCACTTGATGTCCGCTGTCCACAATATGAGCCAAAATAGAGCTACTAATGGCTCCAGTGCCACCTCGACGTAGCCAACGCGGACAGTGTTCGTTTATGCGTTTGGATAGGTGCCGCGCCGTTCGACCGATATACGATGCGCCACAAGCGCATTCAAACTGATAGATAATCATTGAGGCGGTCAGCATCGGCAACTTATCCTTGGTTCGTGAACGAACGAGTGGTTCCGTTGTAAATATGCATTTAAGCTAAGCTTAAATGCATATTTACAACGGAACCACTCGTTCGTTCACGAACCAAGGATAAGTTGCCGATGCTGACCGCCTCAATGATTATCTATCAGTTTGAATGCGCTTGTGGCGCATCGTATATCGGTCGAACGGCGCGGCACCTATCCAAACGCATAAACGAACACTGTCCGCGTTGGCTACGTCGAGGTGGCACTGGAGCCATTAGTAGCTCTATTTTGGCTCATATTGTGGACAGCGGACATCAAGTGGATCCAGAGCGTAACTTTAGAGTAGTATACAGAGTTCCGCCGCACCGGTCAAAGGGTCAACGTCTCCGTACACTCGCAACGGCCGAATCGATTTGTATTCGATCAATCCGGCCATCGTTATGCTCGCAGCAGAAGTTAATTAAGGCTGTTCAGCTTCCCTGGCCCGCAAAAGCGGATGATAATGAGATCAATGGCGCAAGGTCAAGAAACCCGTAACTTTTAATTAACCCGTTTTCGATTTTTACCCTACGTTAATTGTATCAACTATGTCGATCTTACCCTTTTTTAACCCTATATATGATTGTATCGGTCTGATGATGAATCATCGAAAGCAATTGCTCACCAAGTGGTCTCTTTGTTCTTATTTGCACAATGGGGATTTTCAAGTTACTTAAACAACCCTGAATAGCCTGTCCAGAGTGGTCCCATTAGTTGGTATGCACTTTGCACCTTCAATGTGCAGTGTTGCTGCAGGACCACCAGCCACTTGATGACCCCTTGACGCTTGCTAACGAGGAACTCGAGGTGGTTGATCATTTCACTTATCTTGGCAGCCGCATCAGCAATGATGGGCGCATAGAAACTGACGTCAGCTCACGCATTGCAAAAGCCAGAGCTACCTTCTTGAACCTGTGGCATCTTTGGCGACAGAAGGGAGTTTCACTCCGTCTGAAATCCCGGGTATACAAGGCCACAGTGAGGGCCGCTCTGCTGTATGGTGGTGAGACTTGGCCCCTACGGTCTTCAAGTCTTTGATCATCGTTGTCTGCGAAGCAATGCTGGTGTCGGATGACACCAGCGTGTCCGCAACGATGATGTGCGTAGGCGAGTACTAGGTGGTGATAATCATGCTAGCTCCCTAGAACAACATATAACACTGAATAAGTTGCGTTGGCTCGGGCACGTGCTACGTTTGCCTGGTCACCGCTTACTTAGGAGGGCCTTGTTTAGTTTGCCAGGTGTAGGGTGGCACAAGGCTCGATGTGGACAGAAGTTGATTTGGCAGCGGCAAATGAGGTCACTGACTACCAAACTGGGTGCTGTTAGTCCGTCTCGCCTTTCGGGCCGAGATCCACGTGACTCGTCTATTGCTTGGCTCGAGACTTTACAGGACATGGCTTGCAGTAGACACCAGTGGCGCGTCTGCTGCCGTCTCCTAATTGTATTGCTTGTTTAAAGGGTGTTTGGTGCTGAGTTATCTGCGGGGTAATGGCTGATTATGACGCGTGGCAGTGAAACCCGCAAGGAAGCTGTCTCGCCGATGCCGCCTTATCTTTGCACGATAGCCAGCTGTTTGTGACGGTATGTTGTCTACACAAGGTGTAGGCGCCCTGACCCGGAATGATTGCTTAGGGCATTAAGGTTTTCAGGTAAGTCCCCCTTTTCTCCCTCTTCTTATACTTTATTTCATAGGTCCTCATGGTTGTATGGCAGCGAAGCATCAGTTCAAATAGCTGACGTACTGTTGGTGATGATGATGATGATGACAGCAGGATGCACATTATCAGATCCAGCCGATTTCAAGTTCAAGTGGGACTGGAACAGTAGGATAAATTCTAATGGGTGTTCCTTCCGTGGAGCATTGTTGATCCGGGGCATTATTTGTCCGCGATAACTGGAATCTAGAAGAGTCAGCTCAGCACGCGCGAATCACACCATGGTCAAGCAAGTAAAACCCACGCGACCTGCATTGGCAGTCCCCACCGCACCGGTCATGTGAAATAAGAAACAGAAGTAGGAAAGTAATAAAAGTGTCAAGAACCAAGAGTAATAAAGATTTAATAATTTAATAAGGCAAACAAGCTAAGATATGAAGGGAAAAGTTGGGAACTGAAGGCCAAGGATGTCAAGTCGGTGTGCGAACTATTTCACCGTTGCTGACAGCATCACGTTCTCGGGCAGTGAATTGCAAGAATCTACCACTCTGTGTGATAAACGAAAGTCCGCCCGGACTCCATCCGATGGAAGCTTGTGTAGATTCATCGAATGACCTCGGAGAGATGGACGCCGAGCTGGTTAGAAAAGCCCATATAAATCAGGCCCGATTTTACCAGTAAGAATGCGATAGGTCAAGCTCAAGTCGCCTCGATGGTGACGATAATGCACTGAAAACATTCCCAGCTTAAGTAGTCTTTCTGGGTAAGAAAGGTTCCGTAGCCCATGAGCCATTTTGGTTCTGACTCTCAACATCTTTACAGTGACATCCTGTCCTTGACTAAGGTGGACAAGCCTGGAAGCAGTATTCCAAGTGTGGTCTAACAAAAGCTAAGAACAACCTAACAAACATATCGCCCGTGGTGGTCCCGAATGCCCTGCAGATCAACCACAATAATCTAAAACCTTTGCATGTAGCTTTCCTCCCGTTTTCACTGGACTTGTGTTCTGAAGACAACGTGACCCCTAGGTTTACCAGTAAGAAAACATGCTGTAGTTCATTCCCGCCAAGCAGATAACCCGTTTGAGTGTCATTTGGCCCAAATCGTAAAACTAAACACTGCATAAGTGATTGGCAACTGCCACAGAGCAGCCCAGCCCCAAAGTTTATCGAGAGCCCGTTGCAGAGTTTGGGGTCCAGCGAGGTCGGACATTGTGTGCCAAAACTACGAACATGAGAGATGGTACCCCCAGCAGTTCGGGCAGCTCATTGGTGCACAGAGGAAATAGCAATGGGCCAGGTACCGAACCCTGCAGGACCACACTAAGGACTGACTGACGGAGGGACAGACTAGACCGCACACGAACACACATCTCTCTCCCTTCCTTAAATGTGGAGATCCATTGAAGAGCGCGCCCTGATATGCCATAGGACCGAAGCTTCAAGGGGAGGCGAGAATGTCAAAGCCTTCGACACTGTAACACATTCGAAGACTTTGGAGAAGTCAATAACCAGTATATCTACTGCATGACCCCGATCCACGGCATCCACGCAGCATTCGCGTGTAACTACCAAATTAGTCATGCAGGAGGGACCCTAGTGAAAACCGTGTTGAAGTGGACTGGGCAGACCAAACGCTGGCAGATGGTTTTCAATCATATCCCTAACTAACCTCCTACAACTTGATCAGTACGTATGCCAAACTAACTGGTCTATAACTGGCAGGGAGATGCTTGTCGCCCTTTATAGCAATCGTGAAGACGATAGCATCCTTCCAGTCCATAGGCAAGGAGCAGCTGCGAGGCGACAACTAAAATAAACGTGTAACTGGGTCACAAAGCGCGCTCGCGAGTTCGTACAGAAGCTTTGGATGAATGTCATCCATCCCAGCGGATTTAGCCCCTGAAGAAGATGGAGAACTTGTGCCTCCGAAATTGTGAAGTCAGTTCAACAAAAGTAATGTGGGACTCTCATTGCTAAGTCAACATGCGGCAACCGTTCCTTGCGAACAAACATCCCGGCATATTGCGCACTGAGTAGACAGGCTTTTTCGTGATCAGTGTTAGCAGTGGCGCCGTCGCTGCTAAATAACACTGGGATAGATGAGCCAACGTCACTACGTCTTTTGACGTAGGCGAAGAATCGTTTGGGATTTGTGGAAGCTGAGTTTGACAGCCCCATCTTGTAGCAAAGTCTAGCAGCTCGGAAATTACTCCTGCAAGCATTTCGCGCTTCACGATAACGCCGAAAAGTACATTCCGAGTGAGCTATCTAGTAGATCCGAAGGCATCGCACTCGTCTATTCAGTAACTGGTGTGCAACTGAGTCCAACCATGGTGAGTTTGCTTCTGCAACCTTCACCGAAAAAGGGATGTGGGGAGGGATATAGTAAAAAGAAAGGACTTAAACGTATCCCAATCCGTCAGTATATCATCATCCGGCAAGATGATGGATGGAGAGCTTACTGCCTTGGCTCTGGTAAACTGGAAGTCGGCGTGTCAAATGTTCGGACTTCGGACTCAACGTAATCGTAATCTGTAATGAGAGCACATTTGAATGACAAATTCATATAGTCACTGGCTTCCAAAGAGAGGCCATACACAATGTATCTCACAAAGTCAACCGACTTTGCGAAAACTAAGTCCAAGAGAGAAGGAGCATGACGCTCCGTGTACCTGGTGGGTCGCTCGACAAACTGGTGTAAGGGTACAAATAGAAATTGGGTGCTGCCCACTCGAAAACACTGCACTACTAGGATGTGTTTCGATGTCATTACATCTCATCAGATAGAGTTAGCAAGCATCGAACCCGGGATCATTGGGATGTTAGTTGTGACCGCTACCAACAAGCTACCGGGTCATGACGAGCAACGCTGGGCACAACGGTTTTAATGAACGATGATGAGAGTCATTTTGAAGTACACGTTGTGTGGATGGATTGCGACATACAATCTCAACGTTGACCGCGATTCCCATTGAAGTGAACCTTGGTCATTCGACCACGAGGACCGTAGCTGATGTAAATAGAAACTGAGTGTTGCCCGCCCGAAAACACTGCACTCCTATGACGCGTTTCGATGTTATTACATCTCATCAGATAGAGATAGCAGGCATCGAACCCGGGATCATTGGGATGTTAGTTGTGACCGCTACCCCCAAGCCACCGAGTCACGACGGGCAACGCTTGTGAGGGTCTTCCAGTGTCGAGTAGACAAATTCAGCAGCCAATCCCTTTGCTGCTGCTTCATAAGATAGATCATGCCAATTTACTTCAGAAACGTTGAAGTCCCCCGTTAGCAAGCATTCGTGCGCAGAGTGCGGATGAAGTCAATGAAACTCCTAGAAGCGCTATCAGGGCTCCTATAAAGAAACACAAGTTTAAATTGCGTTGACTCAGTAGACTGCAACTGAAAAAGATTCAACAGTTTTATCAGCTGTTAAAAGTATCTTTTTGATATGTACACCGCATCTGATGTAAAGTGTAACTCCACCTCCGCGGCGGTCAGATCTCAGTAGTGCATAGCCCGGAAAGTATAATTCACTATCTATGACATCGGAAGACAAGCATTTTTCAGTGAACGCGAGTACCACAGGATGGGAGCTGTCTATTAGGGCACCAACTTCGCACATCTTGTATCGCAGGCTACCCACATTACTAAGAACGACGTGAAAACGTCTGGTATGGAGAGCCCCGGGTCGTGTGCTGCCAGAATGGGTTCTTGTTGCGGGCACGTCAAATATTCCCGCAAAAACGCGCCAGAAACCCCAGCAGAATGGCTGTGGAAAGCTAGGTTCAATTCCTCCCCACAACGCAGCAGAGCTCAGCCACTCCGAGACGCGCCCCAACTGCGCACCTTTCGACAATACTCATTTGCAAACTAACACCTCTGCGTGGTGACAGTTTTCCTTAACTTAATAACCCATAGCACTCTCTGTGATTGCCCTTTGTTGGTCGTAAAAGAGCCTACAGAGGACCACTTGTCTTTTTCTTTCTCTTCGCCTCAGTTGGGAGTCGGTCGGATCGCGTGATTGCGTGTGCATCGTTAGCTGGCCAGCCTTCGCGTCTAAGTCATTAGCGCGCGTCTATCGTACCCCCTCTCGTGTGCGCCCGTTCCGAGGGGTCAGCGTCTATCCGAACACTTGCGGTTAAGATCGGTCACACGCTCGCTCAATTTTCCGTCTCACCCGGCTAAGCTAGCGTCATCAGGTCAGCGCAACTCCGTACGATTGGCCAGCGACAATCTTATCAGGTGTTACGCAATCCATATCGAGAGGCGGCGTTCCCTCAATTATAACCGCGGCGACGACTAAGGCAATCTACGCTACCCAATCCATAACAGTTCTAGTAGGGCGGAAGTGGACCGCCGGCTCATCACCCGAAAATGCACCAAACGTAAAGCTTTCTCACCAGCTTTCCGACTCGCTTTAAAGTTTTTGATGGCTTCCTTAAGCTTTATTCTATCTGTTAAAGGTAGTTTCGGCTGTATACTTAGTCCGGAACCCTTTAGTTCAAAGACAAAATGCAAAAGAGCTTGGCGCTCCTCCGGTGTGGACAAGACCACGTGCAGTAGACGGGGCCTAATCTTTGTACTGTCACCCGATATGTTCACAAGCCTAGCAAGTTTTCTAATCACAACCACAGGAAACCCGCGTGGAAGTAGTTTAGAAACACAAAGTGTGAACCAGTGTAGGTCGTCAAGCAAGCGAGTTTTCGAAAGAGTCACAGAGGACTCAGCGATATTCCTAAAGATAACGCTGGTGTCCATAAATGCATCGCTACAACGAGGGATGTTCTCGGCACGTGTCACTGTAGTAGTGGCCGGCGCAGCGCCCAATTTCATATCCTCCTTCGTAGAAATAGCGGGTGCACATGATGAGGATTATGGGAATGTGGAAGAATTTTCTGCCTCGGTTACCGGGGACGGAGTATAAACAGAATCCACCGCTATATTTTTGGCTAGGGTTTGGTTGAAGTGACCGATTTCTTTATCTTACGTAGGGGTCTATGTGTCGAGATATCGAGGACCCAGGATGCACTTAGTGGGGCTGGCTAGCCGAACAACCTTCAGGTGGTGCCAGCTAGGTGATTCGCGTTAATCCCGATCCAGGTAATAGTTCGGCGGCAGTGTTCCAGAACGTGATGGGTTTTCGCCTGTCAATTGTTCTCCCTATAAAGACACAAATGCCTGCTTAACAACACTGTGACGTGGCGGATGTGACTCGTCCCAAAGTAGTCACTGTCTCTTGTTGTACCGGAGCATCTTATCCATTACACGAAAGTTAACCACTTCAAAGATTTCATCTGACCCCTCCCTATATTGACGAATTCACCGAACAAACTCATAAATGCACAGTAACAGTAACAAATTCACTCCACACGATAAATTACACATGCACGCACATACATACACACATATATCCAGTATGTACTGGTTAACTTGTGACATTTGTGTACCATTACTGATGTTACGCGTTTGTATTACCATGATCGTGTCTTTGAAGGCGCCTTACCCCGTCAAGAATAAATCATTTATTTATTTACACTCCTCAAGACTATAGTCGAATACATCGCCGATCACCTCTGCCAAATATTTCGCCACTCCCTCGAAGTCGGCCGTTTACCCACTGACTGGAACGAAGGCACTGTGATACCCAAGTACAAGCGCGAAGACAACCAAGATCCGGCGAACTATTGCGTAATCTGCCTGACATTTGTCGTCTGCAAGACCATGGAACGAATCCTCAAACGCGCGCTCCAGCTACACTGTGAGAACTACGACGTAATTTCTCCATCCCAACATGGTTTCCGGAAAGCACGTTCCTGCGTCTCCAATTTGCTAGTCGCCAGAGAAACTTGGGCACAAGCCATAGATGCCTAAAAACATATAGACGTGGTCTTCATCGACTTCAGCAAAGCCTTTGACAAAGTTCCTCACCAAAGGCTGCTGCTCAAACTGCAGGATATCGGTGTGACAAGCAAATCCGATCCTGGATCGCCGACTTCCTAAGTGACCGATGCCCACGCGTAAAGGTTAATCAAAGCACATTCGCCCCCTGTACCAACGACAAGTGGGGTTCCACAAGGATGCGTACTTGGACCAGAACATTTCAAAATGTACATAAATGACCTCCAGATTGTGCTCCAAACCGACTGCCTGATCTATGCTGATGATCTTAAACTCTAGTCAGCAGTAAGTAACCAAGACGATGCCGATAAATTACAAGAGGCTCTAGATAGGCTGCACGAGTGGTCCACTAAGTGGCAATTACCTTCAAGTCGCGATAAATGTGCGGTTCCCCCACTCGATAAAGCTGACCCATACGGCACATACCACATTGGTGGATTTCTTCTCAAGAACACCACTAGAGAAAAGGATCTCGGGGTCATCGTATCCTCTGATCTTAGGACCTCCCAGGACACACTGAAGGTCGCAGCTGCAAAGAGATTTCTAGGTGCCTTGAGAAGGCCGTTCTCCCGAATGACCCCTGAGATCTTCCGACCTCCATACACCGTATGTGTTCGTCGCATACTAGAATATGAGGAGCCAGCCATTTTCCCCTCTTTAAGTTTGAGTGCTATTTGATAGAGGTGCAGAGGCGTGTCTCGAAAGCTGTCATCGGGTTCCGCGACCTTCCTTACCCTCTCCGACTTTACCAGCTGAATCTGTTTCCCATGGAGCTCCGCAGTCGCCGCGGCGATCTCAGCTACACTAGACGCAACTTCCTTGGTGAACTCGAAAACGGGCTACTGCAGTTCTTCCACCCCAACGCCGATTGCTCGACACGAGGTCACAAATGGAAGATGTGCAAACCACGAAGGCTCCACGCTCGCTCAGACCTCATCTTATCAACCCAGGTGGTGAATGAGTGGAACAGTTTACCAAAGGAAATTGTTGACGCACCTTCGAAGGAATATTTCAAGAGACTTTTAGACAAACATAATGAAGACGCTGGGATCCTGCTGCTCCCGCTGCAACTGCGACGGGCCATCGAGAAACGTCGTCACAGCACGACACGCAGCTATCCCACATTGAATAGCAATCGACGGAGCTGACAAGGATTCTCCCCTCTGCTCTCTACATCCAAATGACCCAATGAAAAAGGTATGACAGCCGCTATTAACACGATATACCATTTGAAAGGCACGCACCAACACCTTATGTCTTATCCGCATCAGCTGTAGCGTGGCGACCGTATTTCATGATTAAGTTATTGACCCCCTCTCTTAAGGAAGCCATCGATTGAACATAACTATAAATCTCCGGATTTGTGTTCGCATTCTGGGTGAGTCTTAGCTCATAGGGGTGTTGCGCATGTCTTTGTAGTTTGACTGCCAAGTTTCAGGATCTTTTGTAGTGTAACCAACGCTTAAATCCCTGGGTTTCCTGAAATTTTTTTCAGAAATCGTTGCGTTCATTTATCACCCGATCAATTCGCCGACGCTACCTGCGGGGTTTATTGGGATGTTTACTGCCGCGCATTGGAGCAAATTCGTCCAGCAGTTGAACATGTCCATCATTGAGCACAGTCCATCGCTGCTCTAAAGTGGTTTGCGCTTGTTCAGGAGCCCAGTTGACCTGTAGTGCTCTATCCCGTAACTGGTTTGGGTTGATGCGGCCAAAGTTTCTCACCAGTCGAGATCCTGCCGATAATCTCTTGGTGTTCAGTGAAAATGTGAGAACGCAGTGATCACTCTTACCTATAAGCCTTTGTATGTAGTTCTGACAGGTGATCATGTTTTGCTATTACGATATCTAAGGTTGAAGGAGAGCAGCCAATGCGTCTACGCGTTTGGAAGTTGACATGCTGGACAAAAGCATTCACGTGCACCCATTTCACCAATTCTTCTAAAGTACCTACAGTGATAGCGGCATGTTCTCAGTCTGCAGAAGGTTCAAGTCACCGGTGATCCCAAAGTTCGAAGCAGCTGTCGCTGCCTGCTTGAGCAAGCTACTAAGCTTCCTATCATCCACTCGCGTAGAGGAAGGGCTACGGTACACACAGATAATTCTCTCCAACCAGCCCTCCAATATCAGGAAGCAAGAGACAATTTGTATATTCGATGTCTTCATGGAGAAGGGGGGCCTCCTAATTCCAATAGTGGCTTCTTATAGTAAAAGCATGCCTCCACCGACCTGATTTCGAGCTATATACAATCTATCCGAGGAGACACTAGTCAGTAAGTCACCGACTGGATCACCTTCAGAAAGCCAGGTCTCAGTGACCGCAACTACGTCAGCAAGCTTACAAATGACTGTCAACTCTTCCCATTTATTCCTTAAGTCACAGCAGTTGGTATACCACACTCTTTCTTCTCCAGTACGTTTTATTTGTATTTCCCCTCGGGCGTAAAACCAGAGGGGATAACCCATTTTAAAACAACATTTAGATCATTCTGCATTCCGACAACAGGAGTCACAGCAAAACAGTGTGATGCGGGTGTCTCAAGCAGGTGGGAGTTTAACAACCACTTAAAACTTTCTTCAGACTGAGCACTGACAACGTTCTCTGCAAGACGGCTCTGGTCGTTTATCACCCGGGTGGATAGGGCGAAAGCAGAGTGAACATGGAGGGAGCGTTTGATTGCACAACGTCGAACTGCAATATTATTCCGGCGATAGAAGCAGAGAGATAAGTCAGGTAGACGAACGCTGAAAACAGACCACGGGGTAAATACACAAAGTGCTGTTCGGCCAAGTTAACACCGCTGGTGTAATAACGCAGACACACAACGCAAAGCTCCGACGAGTTAAAGCAAAACACGCGGAGGCAACAAGAACGTTTATTCAGCAGCGGAACAGAAAGGGAAAAGTGACTATGCAATTCATACAAATAACATTTCAGTCTGTGTATGGGTCCAACAGTGAAGAGTTAAGTTTGGCTCTTCAATGATTGTCCAGTTCATCGGGACCTGCAAGGGTACAAGAAAAATGGCACTGATAGTAACGGTTCAATCAAATACATCGATGCGGTTTCTGTTCCGTTACATTACCCCTCATTCTGCGAAGGCAGTGTCCTCAGTGCATCAACTTCAAAAACAACAGCCTTCTTGCCTTCTGGAGGTATCTCCATAGTTTGCTCAACCATCGGCAGGCATCCAGGCGGAACAATGTTTGCTGTCTTCCTTTGGTTAGAAGACGCTGTCATGGGCTGTAGCTGGTTGCAATGGACAGTTAAAAGGTCAGCGTTCGGGTTAGAAACACTCCGAATAGTGTAGACTGTGGAATCGAACGAACACTATCTAGCACAGCCATTGCTAACGACGGTGAAATTTGCTTGATGCGCTCGCGAGAGGTTTCGGTCAGTAGAACCACACACGATCGTCAACATGGTATTCAGGTCTACTACTACGCTTATCGTAGCAGACATTTTGTTGATGCTGCGCTTTTCTCACGTGCTCTTGCACATTCCAAAATGCCGGTTTAAGTCGTTCACGCAACGCGTGCACATAGTTCGAAAGAGAGGACGCTCCTACCGGACGAATCAGTGACGTTAATTCTACAGGTAAGCGAAGTCCCTAACCATGCATTAAATACGCCGGGGATTATCTTGTTGTCGTGTGTGCGGACGCTCGATACGTCATCATACATTGAGGTAATAACTCGTTCCATCGGTTAAATTAGTGTGGCTCCAGTAAACCTTGAACAACCTCCCTGATTGTTCGATTAGTGCGTTCAACAAGTCCGTTACCCTGTGGATGGTGTGGTGTAGTGTGCGCTTTTCTAACGGATAGCAGTCAACAGATCTCCTACACAGTTGACTTTTGAAGACAGTGCCTTAGTCGGAATGAAGTGATAAAGATGTCTTGTAGCGAGAAACTCACTCGTTGACGGACGCAGAGGCAACCGTTGTTGCGGCCGGATGTTTTATGGGCACAACTTCACATCCCTACGTGAAGTAGTTCACTAAAACTAGGATGTGGCGGTTCCCATTCCGTAACTTGGAAAGGACTCATAAGATCAGTGCCAACGCATTGGCCAGGGGATGTGGTAACTGCCGGCATCAAGGGGGCTCGGAGTGCATGGTTTGACAGTAGCGCAGAACTCACACACGTTGCACAGCCTTACAACGTCTGTGTGAATGTTAGGCCACCAGTAGCGCTGACGTACGGCTGCCTCAGTCTTTAGCTGCCTAGCGTGGCCCAACTGATAATGAATACTTTGCAGCAAACTAGCCACTTTCATCATCTTACGGTATAAAATCCCGTCAACGATTTTTAGACCACTACAATGTCCACAAAGTACTCGCTCTTCTGTGGACCGCGAATGCATCTCAGTGCCGGAAGGTTTTGAAGAACCGAAAAGTTAGCGGTTATAAATGCTAACAATATACGGGTCTTCTGCTTGATCTTGCGCCCACACTGAATAGTAGTCAACACCCACCAAGACTGCATTCACCATATCAACTAACGTCACCCTTGACCGTGCGTCTGCGTTAGTATGTCGTTTTCCGGGTCAATACCCGGGTGGATTTCCGTAGTTGTTTCTGCCAACTTGCGATCTGACCCTCAGGATCAAGGAACTTTCAATGCCATTGGAGAGACTGTTGGTCTGTCAGAAAAACAAACAGCTTCCCCAGTATATATGGGCGAAAATGTTTCAAAAAACTTAACGAGGCAGAAGTTCGTATCTTGTCGTGCTTTACTTTTCACGTTTAACTAGCCGCCGACTGGCATAGGCAATTACCATCCCACCCGTTGGCATTCTTTGCGATAACAGCCCTGATGGCGTCATCACTGGCATTTGTATCTAGTATGAATGGACCAGCTTTCACAGAGACATCAGTGAGTGTCAGAACTGGTGGTAAGAGATTCCTTCAATTCTAGGAATGACCGAATACAACCCTCTGTACAAATAAAACCGCGTCCCGTTTCGGTCAATAGATGTAAATGTGCTGAAAACGGATGCAAACTGATAGATCAACTTTCGGTAGTACGATGCAAGCCCCAGAAAGCTTCAAAACTGCTCAATATCTCGAAGCTGTGACCAAGCTCTTATCTTTTCACATTTGTGTGGGTCGGTGCGGATACCCTCGGGTGTGATTAGGTGGCCAAAAATAACGACCTAATTCCGTAGAAACCGACATTTGGCATCCTTTAGCTTTAATCCTGCCTGATGCAACCTCGCGAAAACCATGCACAGCCGACAATTACTTTCGTCGGTCGAACTCCCATGGATTATATCGTCCAAACAAATAAGATACTCGTGTGGCACAAGCCCCTCCAATACCATTTGCACTAAAAGCTGAAACGTCGCTGGGACATTAGCCAACCCAAAAAGCATCATCTCGAACTCATACAAGCCGGAAGGTACGACAGAAGCTGTCTTTTCCCGATCAGTGGGCCGGGCCTCCACTTGCCAGTAACCCGCGGCCAGATCTAAGGTAGAAAACCACCGTGCACCGTGGACAGCACCAAAAGCAGTATCAATGTGAGGGAGCGGGAAGGAGTCTTTACGTGTCACCTCGTTTAGCTCTCGGTAGTCTACAAATAGTCGTAAACTCCTATTCTTATTTCTAACAAGAACGATTAGGAGAGCCCATGGTGATGTGGATGGACGAAAAAAGTGCTTATCGAGCATGTCTCTGATGGGCCCGTCAAGTTGAGGTTAGTCATGGATGGGTAGTCTCCGGACGGATTGGCGAATAGGGTGATGATTCACCGTGTAGATCTCATGCTGAATGACACTAGTGTGGTCTAATCGTTCACTGCTTAAGAGGTCCTCGTTTTCTCGGAGAAAGGAGTAGTGGTGAGTTTTCTGTCCTTTAGAAGTAGTTTTATCAAGGCATAGAGGTTCAATAAGTTAGACTCAAACTATTGTTCCGGAAAAGAAGTCTGTACTGAACAATAAGATTGCGTCAGCAATAGGCCTCAAGCTGTAATCCGTGCGTTTAAGCAGTACGGTCGAGCCTGATAGGTGGATAAAGCTTGCAAGTTGTGTCAAAAATCCATTCCTAAAATTGCGTTCCAGCCCAAGTTCCGGCAGACTATAAACTGGTGGATAGCAGTCAGATTTTCCAAACGAACCGGGACCGTTATACTAAACTCGACAGGTAACTCGGCTCCACTAGGCGTGACTATCCGAAGCCGTTCTTTGAAGACTGTGCGGCAATGCGGAAGACAATTAGCTACTTCACATCGTAGAAGGGAGCAGAATGCAACAGTGTCAATCAGAAAGCGAACACGGAACCCGCTAACAGTTCCCGTTGACTACTGAAGTACAAACAAAGGCCGACATTGAAAGATAGACCTACGTCGAGGTCTTCCTGGTCTGATCGGTGGATTAGGTCAACAATGTTGAGCACGCTTGTCGAACTTCTGGCAATACCAGCAATGTTGATTCATCTATGCACGCGCAATCGGGGCTCGCTCCATCTTGGTAGCCTGCGCGGAGACACTTTTGACGACTGAACATGTCCCGTGAGCTGCATTGCTTCGTGAGTCCATAAAGGGGAATGGGAATGCCTCACCAGTTTGCTTCGAAAAGATACGTCCCGTAGATTCATGCAAAACCGAGAGCATAACCAGTTTTCTCTGTCCTTTGGTTTAAGGTCTGGGAACGCCTGAAGTGAGAAGCAGCGTAGCGCTCAACCAAAAACATCCACAAATTTACCTAGTAGTTATAGACAAGTGGCGAAATGCTCCATAAAAACAGCTGTGGGTCCGGTTTGCACGAACAGACTGCGCAAAACAGTCCATGTCCCCAAATGGGTTGCGGAAGGGGATACTTCAGTCGTTTGAAATAGCCGGAACGCTTGTTCACCGAGAAAACAAAATATAATCACTTGAATTTCGCACCTTAATTTCCGACAAGTAAATGGAAACTTAAAACTCACAGTTTTACCCCGATGAGGATTTTGATGACTGGGAATTCCAGGTTTCCATTTACTTGTCGGAAATGCAGGTGCGAAATTCAAGTGATTTTTATTTTGTTTTCTCGGTGAACACGCGTTCCGCCTATTTCAAACGACTGAAGTATCCCCTTCCGCAACCCCTTCGGGGATATAGAAAAGTTGAATCGATTGGAATCGCGTGTAGTATGTGTCCGGTTGAGCTCAACCGGAACCCTAGGGTTCCGGGTCGTATTAGACCGATAGGGCTGAAATGCAGAAGAAATACTTCGTAGGCGGCTGGAAGCCACCTAGTAAGAGTCGGAGCTGGTTGTGACTGTATTACACTTCGGGACGAGCTGCACGGCACTGCCACGGCAGTTGGTGGAGAAGCGAGTATGAGATGATTGCGCTACGTTACGGAAAACGAAGTGGGAAGGTAAGGAGAAGAGGAAAAGATAAGGACATCCAAAGCTACTCTCGACGACATCTTACCTGTTGAGTTGCCACAGCGATGCTGACGCGATCGGAGGTTCCGAGGGCATCTGTATCTGCAGTGTAGGTGGGTAGTAGTATACCGAGGGGGCAGAAAGGCAAGAGATATTTCGTAGGCAGCTGGTCAACCACCTAGTAAGTGTCTGAAGTGGATGAACTGTGTGCTTGTGCATGTCACATCTCGTGACCAGCTAAGCGTTAGTCACTTCAAGTGAGAATGAGACGATAGGATTATCTCGTGAGTGTTTCTCCTTCAGCGGGTCTTGAACAAACAGTTGGCAGACTTTGAAATATAGATGGATCTAAAACAAAGACCGTATCATATCCTGTCCAACCAATTAATGCCCTAGCAGTCCCTGCTGGGCCGGTCACGTGAGGCAAGAGAGAGAAAAGTAAACACAAAGCAAGAAGAGAAAGAGCCAAGCAATTAGAATGTCAAGATGTTTGAGTCATTAAAAAAGTACTGAAAACTGGAGGTGAGTCAGTTAGGAAAGGTTTGGTGTTGCCAACCAAGAGCATCGAGCTGACACGCAAAACACCTGACCATAGGTTCCCTAACCACATGATATGGAAGAGAATTCCAGTGATCAATACCTCGGCGCGATAGACCAGTTTCCGACCTAATCCTATCAGACCGTGGGTTATGTAGTTTCCGTGGGTAACTGCGGAGATTAGGTAACGTAGCGGGACTAAATAGCCCTGACAAGTCCGGGCCGATCTTACCCGTCAAAATACGATAAAAGAGAATCAGGTCCCCGCATATCCTTTGTTAGTGCACGGTGTACATCCCCAAGCTAAGCAAGCGTTCAGGATATGTCCGTCCCCGTAGATGCTGCACTAACCGAGTACCCACTTGTAACACCCCTCCAAGTCCATTTTGTCTCGGATAAGACATGGCGGAGATGCCTGGATATAATATTTCTGGTGGGGTCGGACGAATGACAAGAATAGCTCCAAAAACAAATTGGTCGTTAGGACTCCAAAAGAGCGGCGGATAAACCACATTATACGAAACCCTCGACAAGCAGCCTTCTCCCAATTGTCGCCAAAATAAAGTGCTGATGAGTGTAGGACCACTAAATCAACCTGCTAAGTGGCAACATGAATTTCACCACTGCCGACAACATATCAGGTGGGAGGACTAGCAGCTCCGATTCGGAGAACAGAGCACTTGGTCCTATTTATTGGCATCAACCATAAGATAGACTATTCCCAGAGCCTATCCAAGGCATCCTGAATAGCCTCAGGACCCCCGAGATATCCACAATATTCCAGAGCTTAAGGTCGCCAGCAAACATTGGTGATGACACTCCTAGCTCCCCCGGCAAGTCACTTATATAGATCGCGAACAACAATGGCCCTGATACCGAGCCCTACGGGATGCAACTGAAGACAGCTTGCCTGAGCGAAAAGCTACGTCCCACCCGCACACACTGTTCTCTCCCCTCCAAGAAAGCAGACGCCCATTTAAGGGCGCGAGCAGATACCCCGTAAGATTTCAACTTTAGTGAGTCTAAGATGAGGAACAGTGTTAAAAGCTATCGAAAAGGCCACGAATAGCACGTCTACAGCGTGACCACTATCTACCGCTTCGACCCAGCTTTCACGAGCTACAAGTAGGTTAGTTTGACAACAAAATCCCTTGTGGAATCCATGTTGGGCAACACTGAGAAAATTAAATTTATTAAGGTGGTTCTCTACCGAATCCCTTATAAGCATTTCAAACGACTTGACTACTACGCATGTCAAACCGACAGGCCGGTAGTTCGCTGTCACCGCCCTTAAAAATCGGACAGCTTCGGATGAATTGAATCAGGACCGGAAGCTTTAGAGGGATTAATGCCATGCAGTAGCCTGAAGACCTGAGTCACCGTTATGTTAAACACTGCTAAGTAAGAGTCCTCTGGAACTCTTAAAACCAATTCAACCCTTGATAAAGAGATCTCCCGAGCAAAGACCCCCGGATACTGAGCACTAAGTATACAAGCCTTGTCATCGTGAGTTTACGCACGGGTCCCGTCTGTTCGCAATAACGCTGGTATAGACAGTTTTGCCCCGCTGCGTCTTTTAACGTAAGAAAAAACTGCTTGGGATTAGCTGCGGCCGTGCCCGGTGAACCCTGCTCGTATTGGAGACGAGCAGTCCTGAGATGTTGCGTACATTTGCTTCTAATCTCTAAATAACTGTCGTAGGTACTGGCTCGTAAAGCTGCTTGTTAGGTGCACCAGCATCTAGACCGTATCTTGAGTAGGTAGTTGCCTGTGGTATCTATCCATGGAGGCTGTGCACGTAACCCTCTTCTCCTAATGTATGGAAACCTCCGCAAGGTATGCGTAAAAATTTATCCCAGGCTAACAAAACAAAGTAGACCATCGAGATCCCACAGTTCAAAACTAAAGCGTTAGCTTGCACCACACTAGTCCGCCCGCCAAATATTCGAAAATACTTCAACGGCGGCCTGTTGGTGCCTTGAAAGAGCACACCGAAAGGATTGCATGCGTGATTGTTGGACCGTAGAGGTGCACCGTAGTAAAAGTCAGTCAGGAAGTCGAGGGACTTAGCGAAAATCAGATCTAAAGCAGATGGTATTTGGTTGTCCATATAACTAGTGGGGAAGTCCACGAACTGGTGCAATGGCACTTGAAGAATCAGTTCAAGAAAGTCTGCACCGAATGTTCCTGACGCCGAATTGCAAGAAAGATCGGCCCAACAGACATCCGAGAGGTTGAAATCCCCTAGAACCAAACATGTATCCGCGGACTGAGTGCGGATAAAGTCAATCATCCCCTAAAAGAACCTGCAGGGCTCTGGTGTATCATTACAACTGTAAACTGGGTAGAGGAAGTGCACAAAGCCGATAAGGCTACAACAGTCTGATTCGACGACTGGAACGTACAGGTCTTCAACACATCTAACCCACCCGGCACAGCGCCACGAAAAAGCATGTTAATTCATGGCGGAATCCTGGTTCATAGGATTGTAGAGAGCAGAGGGGAAATCGTTTGTCAGCTCCATCGCTTCCCGATCATTGTGTGGAGGCCGCGATTCGTTGCTAAGCGATATTACACAAGAGACCGTGACAGCTACAGTGGAAGCTGCAAGGGCCCATCGCATTCAAGAGGTAAGAATAAACATTTGCTTGAAATATTCCTCGGTCTGGGCACCGAGCCCATGCTTCGGTAAGTCGTTCCAATCGCTGACTACGCGAGTTGATAGAGCGAGATTAGGACGAACCCGGAGCCTTCTGGGTCTAAACAGTTCCCAGTTGAGGCCTCTAGTTGAACTATTTGCATTGAATTGAAAGAACGCTTAGCTCCGTCCCCATCTCTCCTCTCAGGATGCGCCCGGGGAAAATCAGGTCACCGCGACGTCGACGATAATGCAGGGAGAACACGTTCAGCCGCTGAGGTCTCAGGAGATAAGGCGTCTCGTAACAGTGTTGGACCTTCTCAATGAGGTTACATTAGAACTTGGTGAGGGAAGACATCAAACAATCCGTATTCGAGAATGGGGCGTAACGTGTCCTGCGTAGACCGTAGATCAGATGACCCTAACACGCCGAGGTCTTTTACAAAGATTGAGGTTCTGAGCAAGGCCCTACCAATGTGGTAGGTCCCGAAAGGCTTAGCAGCACCAATGGGGAGGACCGAGCACTTATCGCGATTTATGGGTAATCGCCCTTTGACTGACCATTCTTGTAACGTATCAAGTGTAGCCTGTAATCTGTTCGCATCCCCAAGTTAAAGTCGTCAGTGTAAATCAAGCAGTCCGACCGAAGTTCCGACGGGAGGTCATAGTTGAAGATCTTGACAACTTCTGGGCCAAGAACCGATCCTTGCGGGACACCGCTAGTCATGAGCACAGGAGCCGAGTAAGTCTCGTTCACGTTGACTCGCACTGTCCGGTCACACACAAAATCAGCGATCCAAGAGAAAACGTTTCAAGAAACACCGGTTCCTCGTAGTTTATAAAGGAGCCTTTCATGAGTAACCTTGTCTAAAGGCCTTGCTGAAATGGACAAAAATAACATCAAGGCGTTTCCCAGCGTCTAATGATTTCGCATATCGTTCCCGAGCCACAAGCAGATTCGAAGAACATGAGCGTGCCCGCCGAGAACCATGCCGCGTACAAGAGATGACGTTTAAGTTCTCGAGATGGAGAGGTGTCCACTTGAGAATCCTCTCTATTATCTTGCACAATATTGACGGTAAGCAGATGGGTCGATAATTGGCAGGATTTTGACGATCCCCTCCTTTGTGTATTGGTTTAACAATCCCCACATTCCAAGCAATCGGGAGCCGTCCAACATCAGGGAAATGTCGAAATACGCGGCAAAGAGGAGCGGCAATGTAATCGGCAACAATCTTGAAGAACAGCAGATGCAACCCATCAGAAGCCGGCGAGGAGTTCGGATCTAAGTCACGAATGCCTTTGGCAACGACATCAGTGCAAATTTCTACGTGCTCCCACGAAGAGGGGTCTAGTGGCGCCGCGTCACTTGGAAAGGGCGTCTCCACCGAGTAAACAGATGAATATTGCATGGACATGAGACTGGCTTTCGCAGCGTCATCGTCAAGTAAACCGACATGCGCCAAGGAATACAGGGGAAGAATACCACTTCTTGCTCTGGTACTTCTCTTCAGGTAAGAGAATAGTGTCTTAGGAGCCGTCTTGGAGCGCACAATCGAACCGAGTTCGTGCTTATGACTTTTCTCACATTTTTTCAAGATGCCGATATTCCTGACCACTTTATATTCCGAATAGTCAGTCTCGGAGTGCGTGAGCTTGAATCCGTCCCACCGTCTTGTGTTCACTAGACCTCACAGTACTCGATAAATACATGGAGGACTATGGCAAAAGGCCTTCTTTGGTAGACAGGAAGGACCTGCTCAACGAGCAAAATCACTTTGGAATACATGAGGTTCCACCCATCGTCCAGGTCCAGGGGTTCGAGGATACAGCCCACAGTATTGACGGCCGTTTGTAGGCATTGGGGATCAACACGACAGAAATTGCTGTGGAGGCGAGCTTGGTTGTGGAGAATAAGGCGTCGAGTCCAGAGGAATGAAACCACAGTGATCGCTCTTACCAATGGGCTGAAGAACGGCTAGGCCGGTGACATTAAATTGTGCCAGGGAGAGTAGAAGGTTACCGAAATGCGGTGTTTGTCCTGCAATTATACAAGATGGCATTGTGACATGTTGGGATAAGTTACATTCGAGAACCGTCTCTAAAAGAGTGAAATCAGAAACGTTTCAAGAAGGAACACAATGCAGTAAATCCCAGTGGATATCCAAGACATTGAAGTTCACCAGTAATAAGCAGTCTTTGCCCCTACCATGCATCTTAATCGTGTCCATCAGGCAAGCACCGGAATCCTATGGGGCCCTGAAGACAACACCGACCATGGGAGATCTGCATCCGTCGTAAATACGACACCAGAGAGCCTCTACCTCGCCATCGCTGCCACAGGTAACTTCAACCAGATGAGCCCTGATATCCGTCTTCCAATAGAGTGTCATACCGGCCCCAGGTCTTCTTCCATGGCGGTCGGCCCGACAAAGGTGGTATACAGGGATCAGCACCTCCGAGTCCAGGATATCCGAGGACAACTAGGTCTCGGTGAAAGCTATAAGAGCCGGCCGATTCATGGAGGCAAGAAGCTGAACTTCGTCTAGTTTGTTTCTGAGAGTGCGCACAATGGAAGAAATTACACGCAGTCCGTTCTTCAACTCTAACGCTCGGCCATGACAAGGAGTGGTCTCCAGCGAGTTCTTGGCGTTTTTCGAAGTACGCGAAAATCCACGATATGTAGGTCTGTCTCACTATTATCACGACGGGATCCGAGTTCATCAACCGCTTTCTTCATTTCTACTCGATCTTCTGGAGAGTGGTCTTGCAGTACGAAAAATAGTTTACCTTTAAGACGCTGAGCTCGTCGGAGAAGACGACGGACTTCATCATCGCTTTGACATACAATCTTCAAGCGACGGACCTTAGAGGAGTCCTCTTGTTTCCTGCCAAGGCAGAAAACGGAGACAATGTTGATTCCTGGCTCACCTTCGTCGGGCAGAAAAGAGATCATCCGGTTTAGAAACTCTTGATCATCCATAAGCCTTTCAGCTGGGGTGGTTTTGGACGACTCAGGAGCATTTGTGATGAGTAGGCAACGGGCAAGAGAGGGTGGTTTGTTGTTATGGAGGAGCTGTGGCAAGTGGGGAGGCAGACCATACTTAAGCAGCTTTTCCGACTGACCTACTCTATCCAGGAAGCAGGTGCAACTGCAATTGAAAAGACGACGGTTTGGTCTTCACTTTGACACCTGTCTTGTCCTTACTTTCAGCCACTCGTAGCGACGAGGACAGTGGCGCACATTCCTTCACCAGGGATGCATAAGTCTTGGTATTGGGGCTTCACTGTGGTCAACATCATCATCATCATCAACGGCAGCAGTACATCAGCCATTTGAACTGATGCTTCGCTGCCATACAACCATGAGGACCTATGAAATAAAGAATAAGAGGAGGGAGAGAAGGGGGACTTACCTGAAAACCTTAATGCCCTAAGCAAACATTCAGGGTCAAGGGGCCTACACCTTGTGTAGTCAACATAGTGTCACAAACAGCTGGCTATCGTGTAAAGATAAGGCGGCATCGGCGAGACAGCTTCCTTGCGGCTTTCACTGCCACGCGTCATAATCAGCCATTACCCCGCAGATAACTCAGCACCAAACACACTTTAAACAGACAATCCGATTAGGAGTCGGCAGCAGACGCGCTACTGGTGTCGGTTACGAGCCATGTCCTGTAAAGTCTCGAGCCAAGCACAAGGTGAGTCATGTGGACTCCAACCCGGCAGGCGAGACGGACCAACGGCACCCAATTTGGTCGTCAGTGACTTCATTTCCCGCTACCAAGTCAAATTCTGTCCACCTCGAGCCTTGCGCCATCCTACACCTGACAGACTGAACAAGGCCCTCCTAGGTAAGCGGTGACCAGGCATACGTAGCACGTGCCCGAGCCAACGCAACTTATTCAGTGCTATCTGTTGTTCTAGGGAACTAGCATGATTATCACAACCTAGTACTCGCCTACGCACATCATCGTTGCGGACACGCTGGTGCCATCCGACACCAGCAATGCTTCGCAAACAACGATGCTCAAAGACTTGAAGGCGCCTCACCTCTGATATCGTACTGGCCTTTGCCCAAGGCAAGGCCGATCGGCTATCCATGTGCCCAATAAAAGCAAGAGGAAGAGGGCTAAGAAAGTCCGTGAGGCTGCCTCAAAGCCTGAAGGTATTGAAAGCATTAAGGTATTGGAGGTGGAACACAAAACTCCAACTCCAATCACTCTAGTTCCATTGGCGAAGCAACGCGCCGTGTCGACTTCGGCCATACCCGCAAAATCTGAAAAGACTAGACCGGTGAGGGAGTTGGAGGCAGAGAATAAAGCCTCAACCTCAATTACTCCAGCACACTTGGCAAAGAAACGCGCCGTGTCATCTGCCAAACCGGTCGAAACTGAGGTCGCGTCGAAGACGCGTGGAGTGAATACACCTAGTCGAGGTGATTCTTCTACTCCTAATAGCGTTATCTTTCGTAACGTTGCTGAATCCGCGGCAGCTCTTCCAAAGGAACGCATGCTGGATGACCTCCAGTGGTTTAAGCTCTGCGTCAACAACATGCTTCCACCTGGCTTCCCCGGTGTCACTATAAGGAAACTAATAGGATTGGGGAACGTCCCTGTAGACACGCCAAATCCGCGACCCCGACTACTTCGTGTAGTCCTCTCAACCCCGGAGGAACGCAAAGCGTTAATGCGCTTTGCATTTAAACTCAAGGGTAGTAATGTCAGCGTTCAGCTGGACCTCCACTGGCAGATCGACTGAAGTTAAAGGAAGCCATCAAAAGCCTCAAGAGCAAGCGGGCGGCTGGTGAGCAAGGCCTTCGTCTTGTGGGCTTTCAGGTGGTTAGCCGGAAGTCAAATTCTGCCCTACCAGAACCTCTCCCGTTAGCGTACGATCCAGGGCTGGTCGTGCCGTGTTCCTTCAGGTAGTGCTTAGTAATGTGCGTAGCCTAAGGTACAAGGTACACGAGGTGGGTCTACTTGTAGACAAATCTCGTCCCGACATACTTGCTATCACCGAAACGTGGCTGTCCCCGGATATCACAGACGGTGAAGTAGGTTTTCCTGGCTACGCACTGCTTAGATGCGATCGCTCCGTTGGCCGCCAAGGTGGGGGCGTCGCTCTTTATGTGAGTAGTAAACTCGATGTGTTGAGGACCTGTGTGTTCCAGTCGCCGGATCAAATTGTTGAAGCCCTCTCGACAATTGTGTGCAGTTCCTCTGCTCAGTTTACAGTTGTAGTGGTATATCGAAGTCCTGGAAGTATCTAGAGAGAGGTTATTGAATTTATTCGTACTCAGGCTGCCAATAGGTGTCTAATACTGGGTGACTTCAACCTCCCTGAAGTCTGCTGGGCCGATCTATCTTGCAGTTCGGTGGTGGGCACTTTAGGTTCGGATCTCCTTGAGCTAACATTACAACTGCCTTTGCATCAGTTCGTGGAACTCCCGACAAGATATTTGCGCAACCAAATTCCGTCTACCTTGGATCTCATTCTTGCGAAGTCACACGATTTCGTAGGTAATAGTACCTATGACTGTCCTCTAGGAGCCAGTGACCATGTCTGCATATCCTTTCGATGTGCTCTAACTAAGTGTCATCAAGCTACCGTTGAGGCATGTCCAACTATTTGGCGGGCAGACTTTAACTCAACGCGAGACAAAGCTTCAGTCCTGCGTTGTGTGATCACCGTAGCTGACGCCGTTGAGACAGCCTGGGAGAAATTTAAGGCATACCTCACCGAGGTCAATGCTCCCCACATCCCACTCACTAAGAGAAGAGTGACACGGGGGCAGCCTCCATGGATAGATCATACAGCTAAATACCTGCGCAGGAAGCGCTCTAAGTGCTGGTGAACTTACCAAGCGGCTTCATCAACTAGCACCTATCGAGCGGTTAGAAATAAATGTAAGCATCATCTTAGAACTCTTCATCTTCAGTAAGAGGAGGATTTGGCTAACGCAGCTGTAACAAACCCAAAGTTCTTTGCGTACGTAAAGAGACGTAGCGGTACAAATTCCTCTATACCGGCTTTACTTCGAGCGGACGGGACCCATGGGCATACCGACTATGATAATGCCTGTATGCTTAGCGAACAGTACACTGGTGTCTTTTCTCATGAGGCCTCTCCACCTCAGGTTGAGCTGGTCACAAAAGTTCCGGAGGATTCTTGCCTAACGGAAATCAGCATAACGGAGACACAAGTCTTCGGGCTATTGCAAGGGCTAAATCCTTCCAAAGCTTCTGGCCCTGATTCAATTCATGCGAAGCTGATGCATGAATTGGCCGCTGAGCTAAGTGGCCCTCTGACATGCATGTTTACAGTATCACTTGACAGCTGTGCCTTCGGAATGGAAGAAGGCAATCATCTGTCCGATTTTTAAGGGCGGGGACAGAGTTCTGCCCGCAAACTACCGGCCTGTCAGCTTAACAAGTGTAGTAGTTGTTTGAAAAATTGGTCAGGGATTCGGTGGAAAATCACCTGATTATGTTTAACCTTCTCAGTGCTGCCCAGCACGGATTCCGTAAGGGATTTTCGTGGCTGAAAAATTTACTTGTAGCTCGTGAAAGCTGGGATGAGGCAGTAAATAACGGTCACGCCATCGACGTGCTTTTCGTTGACTTCTCGAAAGCCTTTGATACTGTCCCACATCAACGACTCTCAGTGAAGTTGAGATCGTATGGGATATCTGCAGCCGCCCTTACATGGGTTTCTGCTTTCCTAGAGGGCAGAGAACAGTGTGTACGCGTGAGGCGTAGCCTCTCGCTTAGACAAGCTATTTTTAGTGGCGTTCCGCAGGGCTCGGTTCTAGGGCCGTTGCTTTTCGCAATTTATGTCAATTACCTACCCCAGGAGCTTGGAGTACCGTCGCTATTGTTTGCTGATGACCTCAAGCTCTAGAGTATTGTGGATATCCCTGGTGGCTCTGAGGCACTCCAGAGTGCCTTGGATAGGCTCCGGGATTGGTCAACCTTATGGTTGATGCCCATAAATCAGGCGAAATGTTCTGTCCTCCGTATTGGAGGTGCTAGTCCCCCCACGCGCTATGTAGTTGGTGGAAGTGAACTCTCTGTTGTCATTCAGCAAGTTGATCTAGGTATCACCCATACCTCATTGCTTCACTCTGGGGAAAATTGGAGGTACGCAGGTAAAATTGCATGATGCGTAAAGGATCATTGGTGTAATTTGGAATATTAAGAACCAGGATTAGATTAGCAGAGGGGAAATAATCGCAAAAGCAGCGGTTTATAACCTAACATATTTTAGTCCGAGTACTAAAAACAGAGTCGTCTGGAAAAATAATTGGATTAATCGAACGCAAGTCGCGGTTTCCTCTGCGCCTATTTAGAAGATTGAGGGTGTAGTGAACCGGCAAACACGTACTTTCAGTACCTTGTAACATTAGATTTTACGGTTGTTTTCAGCTTCAAAACGTCCATTTGTTTACTGACTGCACATCTGTTGAGACAAAGCGTTTTCGTGAGTATATTGCTGCACTGTTTCTTGCACTGGTTGCTTCTGTTCCTACATTTGCAGCCCGCACAATATACTTTGTGTTTACTCGCCTCCCACTTCTACTCGGCCCCGTATTGGACACGTCTCATAAGTGTCATCGATTACCGACTAATATCCCAAGCTGCACCCAAAAAATGGTGATCCCGCTCCGGAACACTCCCTCCGCCAGTTTGAATGTTCATTCTGGTGAGCTCGTTTCAGTGATTTTGTGATTAGTTATTTGTGAGCATATTGTTTTCGCACCTACCACATTTTTACCTGCGTTTTGCAATGCATTAGTTAGAGGACGAGCAGTCACCAAACGCGGATAACGCCGTAGAGCCTGTGGTGGTCCTTTCTGTTACGTTAGTGCCACCATTGGTTTGGTTACGGATTTGCAGCGAGGATCCGTTTTTCACTTTCGCAGGATTTCCTCTGATTTCGCCATGTATAACCAGCTAATTTCTAGCCATCCTCGTAGTATGTCCTCGCAGGTGAGCGACATCATATTTCGCCCCCTCTAGTAGTACAATAAGCGACTCTTAAACAGGCTATTATTCAGCGAATCACGCCTTCTGACAAGGTCGGTCTGCATCAACTAGTTAGTGATCTGCAACTAGGAGATAGAATGCCCTCAGCCTTGTTGCGCGAAATGCAACGACTCATCGGCACGTCCAACCTGAACGTAGGGGTTCTCAGCGAGCTGTGGGTGGAATGCCTTCCTAAAAGCACTTAGGCTCTCCTTGCATAGCAAGTGACCTGCCACCAACAGCGGTTTCAGGCCTAGTAAACGAAGTCATCGTACGCCACAAGCTGGAGACTAAAACCAGGGCACTTAAGCAGCTTTTTCCTGGAGCAACCACACCAACAAGCGCGTCTAGCCAGCCGTCGGCAATAGACGCATTATCCTGGCAGGTAGCGTCGCTTCAGCGCCAGATCGTGGAACTCACTTTAACCCGTAAGCACCGTAGCCGCTCTGGATCATGGCCCTGTCGCACAAAACCTGCTGCCACAAGGTACTGCTTTTACCACTCGCGTATCGGTTATAAAGCCCGCAAGTGGGTACAGCCATGTAGCTACTTCGCTACAGATGGTCTGCCAGGCCGGCTCGTAATGGCGACTAACGGTCTCGGCAAATCCCAAATCGTCTCATCTACATTCAGGAGTATGGTTCCGAGACCCAGTCCTTAGTTGAAACCGGGACGGAAGTCAGCGTTATTCCCCCTATTCCAGGTGTGCCTACCGCTTCTGTCGACAAGCTTATGTACTGCCAATGGTACACAAATATCCACCTACGGTCACCGGTTGCGTAACTTGGACCGAAGTCTTCGGCGCACGTTCCGCTGGGTATTCACTGTCGCTGCAGTCCCTTATGCCATCATCGGCATTGGCTCTCTCAGGCATTTCGACTTCATGGTCGATGCAAAACGCCAGATGATAATAGTCGACACGGCAACGAAACTCAGTGTACGTGGCAACACCGCCGCTATCGCATCTATGCATTTCCCGGACATCGGCAGACTACGACAACCTATTTACTCAATATTCCTAGCTCGTTCAGCCAATGCACGCAGCTTTGCTATTGAGATCACAACTCACGCACCACGTACGAACGAATGACCCACCCATCTCATGCTGTCCACGCGGACAATCGTCCGGGAAACCAAAGGTAGCCAGGGCGGTTTTAGCACATGCCTGAACTTGGCACAATCCGCCCTACCGACAGCCATTGGTCTTCCCCTGCAGATGTTCCCAAGAAATCTGGAGACTAGCACCCCTACGGTGCTTACCGCGCATTTAAACGGCTAACCGTCCCACATAAGTATCTCATCCCATAGATGTAGGACCTTACCGTATGCCTCACAGGTAAGACAATCTTCAGCAAGCTCGACCTGGTTCGCGCCTATCACTAGGTACCTATAGAAGAAAATGACAATCTGAAAACAGCCATTATTTTTAGTGTGCCATATGGACTGTGCAACGACGCACAAACTTTCCAACGCGTCATCCACGATGTCCCTCTCGGCCTAGACTTCGCTTATTCTTACCACGACGATATTTTAGTAGCCCGTTCATCGAAACAGGAGCACCTCGAGCATCTTTGAACTCGCTTCTAGCGCTTGACACAACACGGTGTCACAGTCAACCCGATTAAGTGTGAACTCGGCAAATCAACGGGAGAGTTCCTAGGCAGCTCTATTTGTCATCTGCTATCGAAGTCCTTCCTGATAAGATCCAAGCAAACAAGGACTTTCCAGCTCCGACTTTATTCAAGCTCCTCTGTCGATTTGATGGTTTGGTCAACTGCTATCGACGCTTCATTCATGCAGACTCTGACCGTCCTATTCAGTGGGAAAGAAAGTTCGCATTCCCTGACACAGCACAAGCAGCTTTCGCCGCGCTCAAGGATGCTATCTCCAACATAGCCCTCATCGCACATTCCGAATCGACTGCTCCCTTTCCTATTACAACTTATGCCTCAGACGTCGTGGTAGGAGCCGTCCTCCAACAACACGTTGGTGAGCAACGGCAACTGCTTGGGCCTTCTCCAAGCGCCTGCATCCAGCGAAACCCTGCTCCAGTGCGTTTGACAGATAACTGCTCGCCATTTACCTAGCCATTTCTCACTTCCGGCACAAACTCGAAGGCCGCGCTTTCACTGTCTACACTGACCAGAAGCCACTTATCTTCGCCTTCTGTCCTGCTTGGTACAAATATGCACCACGGGAAACAAGACACCCAAACTTTGTCACGCAGTTCACTGTTGACGTACGTCATGTCTCAGATATCCACAATCCCGTTTCCAACGTTCTCTCGCGCGTCAACCTCACTCTCCAGCCTTTGTCTACCGTTGCCCATGCCGCCATGGGATGGACCCAGGCTCCAGAGGAAGACATACAGCGCACTCTGCAGTGCACCGCGCTGCATGTGCGACCTGTTCCTCTCCAAACCACAGAAGGAACCGTCCTCCATGACACTTCTACAAGTTGTCCTATACCCTTCGTGCCAGTCTCCTTCAGATGCAGTCTCTGGCGCGTTGCACTCACTATCACATCTCGGTACGCGTGCATCGTTGAAACTGGTCACCGAACGTTTCGTTTGGCCACGCGTAAACAAAGACGTTGGTACCTGGGCTCGCGCCTGCCTTCAATGCCGTCGCTCCAAACTACGCCGTTACACCCGCAGTCCTCTGGGTTCAGTTCCTGCCCCGGACTCTCGGTTCTCGCATGTACACTTAGACCCGGTAGGTCACTTGCCTCCGTCACGTGGATTCTTTTACCTTCTTAGGTGTGTCGACCGCTACACCAGAGGGCCAGCAGCCATTCCCGTAACAGGCTGCACAGCTGAGGCTGTTATCCGGACCTTCTTAGACCGTTTTGGTCTCGCACTACGGATGCCCATCCACCATTACAACTTACTGAGGAACGCCCTTCGAAGCTTCACAATACTATACGTTCTGCAACTTTTTAAGCTGCCGCCGCATTCATACCACAGCGTATCACTCAGCAGCCAACTGGTTAGTTGAAGGCTTCCATAGACAGCTAAGAGCCTCGCTCTGCACCACCTCCAACCCTAGCTGGAGTGAAAACGTTTCGCTCGTATTCTTTGGCATTGGCAGCAGCATCAAAGCTGACTTGCAATGTGTACCAGCTTTGCTGGTTTACGGCACGATGCTAAAGTTGACAGGAGACTTATTTTCACCACTTGCAATGTCGGGTTTGCCTCCGCCTAACTTTGCGTCCTCCTTAGCTCAACGCATGCGCTCACTGCTCAGGACTCCGCCTGGTGAACAGTCTAGAGAGGTGCAAATGCACAGCTGTGTCTCTATCTGCAACAATGTCATCCTCCGCACCGACGTAGTGCGGCGCCCTCTCCAGCCTCCATACACTGACCATTTTGTCGTTCTGCAGCGGACTCCGAAACAATTCATTTTAGACCAGAATGGTCACCGAACAACCGTGTCCATCGTCCATCTCAACGCGGCTTTCCTTGACAAACCACTTGCTACCTATCCTGCTGCTATTACACAAACACCTGCACCTGCGGTGATTTCCCGAGTACTGGATATCTTGCAACCCACCGTACCACTTGATACTTAACCTGCCCTGCCCCAACCCAAAGCAACCGACGGACGCGGGATACAGGTCAAACGTCCAGTCCGTCTTTCAGATTTCGTAAATGTTTGCTATTCCTATTAACAAGCTATTATCCTCTTTAGTGGTAATAATCCGTCTCGTTCTCAAACGTTTTGCGAAATCGACAAGGAGCCCAATACGTTTTGAAACTTAAAAAGCGTAGTTGCATTATCATGCATGCTAAGTACCTTCTTCGGCGTTAAGCCACTTCCCACCACCTGAGTTCTACCTTCAAGCAACTCAACCGCCGGAACTGTCAAGGCCACCGTTTGTGTGACCCGGCAACCGGCTCAACGCAACCCCGGAGTGACTCTTCAGCTGATCTAATGCCGTTTTCTTGCACCAAAGAACAGTCAGTCGCCCTCAGCCGCCGACAGCTACGAACGGGTTGGTCACCGGACGCCTAGCTAAGCGTTGCCGACGAGAATGCCAGCTTTCTCCGTGGGACGAGCACGCTGGGTTTCTTCGTGGGATGAGGAGCGTGGATTGGGGTGCGGTGGGGGGTTGACTAATCTTAAGCGCACCGTCAGGTCTGCAGCGGAGGGTAGGTCCTATCAGTTGTTTTTCTTTACTAGCCAGCTTTTGGCAGTCTGACGGGCCCGCCCCGACAGCCCACCGATGATGCACTCTGGTCCACACGATCATCATAAATAATTAATATGAAAGCCTTGACTGAGCGAACTCAGCTACACACCCACCTCAGAAGTTCTTACTCGCGCCCATGCAACTAGTTGAACCCATCCACACCTTTCGTTTTCCCCTACTAGCAGCTCCACTGAAGGCTACCATCCTTCAGCCTTGTCCGGGAGAAGTTCAAGTTCAAGCGGGACTGGAACGATAGGATAGATCCCGTGAGTGTTCCTTCTTCGGCGGGTCGTTGAACCAGGAGTTGGCGAACTTTGAAATATTGATGGACCTAAAACAAAGACCGCATCACACCCTGTCCAACCAATTAATGCCCACGTATCCTGCCCTAGCAGTCCCTGCTGGGTCGGTTACGTGAAGTAAGAAAGAGAAAAAAGTAAACGCAGGAGGCAAAAGAGAAAGTGGTAAGAGCTAAGCAAGTGGAATACCAAGATATTTAAGTCAATAAAAAAGAACTGAAAAATGAAGGTGAGTCAGCTAGGAAAAAGGAAAGGTTTGCTGTTGCCAACCAAGAGCATCGAGCTGGCGCGCAAAACCCTTAACCGTAGGTTCCCTAACCACGTGATCTGGAAGAGAATTCCAGCGATCTATAACTCGGCGCGATAGACGAGTTTCCGTCCTAATCCTATCAGACCGTGGTTTATGCAGTTTCAGTGGGTGACCGCGGAGACTAGGTAACGTAGCGGGACTAAAAAGCCCTGACAAGTCCGAACCAATCTTACCCGTCAAAATACGATAAGTGAGAATCAGGTCCCCTCTTATCCTTCGGTAGCGCATGGAGTACATCCCCAAACTGAGCAAGCGTTCAGGATACGTCCGTCCCCGTAGACCCTGCACTAACCGAGTGCCCACTCGTAACACCCTCTCCAAGTCCATTTTGTCTCGGTTAAGACATGGTGGACAAGCCTGAATACAATATTCCAGGTGGGGTCGGACGAATGCCGAAAATAGCTTCACAAACAACTTGGCCGTAAAGATTCCGAAAGAGCGGCGGAGAAGTTCAAGTTCAAGTGGGACCGGAACAGTAGGATAAATCCCCGTGAATGTTCCTTCCGTGACGCGTCGTTGATCCAGGGTATTATTCGTCCGCGATAACTGGAATCCAGAAGTCAGATTAGCGCGCGCGAATCACACCACGGTCAACCAATTAATACCCACGCGACCTGCACTGGCAGTCCCCGCCGCACCGGTCACGTGAAATAAGAAAAGAAGTACGAAAGTAATAAGAGCGTCAAGAAAAAAAGATTTAATAATTCAATAAAACGAATAAACTAGGAAGTGAAGGGGAATGTTAAGAATTGAAGGCCAAGAGCGTCGAGTCGGTGTTCGAACTCTTTCACTGTTGGTGCCAATACCAGGTTTTCGGGCAGTGCATTCCAGGAATCCACCACTCGGCGTGATAAACGAAAGTCCGCCCGGACTCCATCCGATCGAGGTTTGTGTAGCTTCAGCGAGTGACCTCGGAGCGATGGAAGCCGAGCCGGTTGGAAAAGCCCAGATAAATCGGGTCCGGTTTTACCGGTAAGTATACGATAGGTCAAGACTAGGTCGCCTCGATGTTGACGACAGTGCATCGAGAACATTCCCAGCGCAAGTAGTCTTTCTGGGTAAGAATGGTTCCGCAGTCCATGGACCAGTTTGGTTCCAACTCTCAACACTCTCTCCACTGACATCCTGTCCCTGACTAAGCAAGGTGGACAAGCCTGGATGCAGTATTCCAAGCGTGGCCTGACAAACGCTGAGAATAACCTAACAAACATAGCGCCCGTGATGGTCCCGAATGCAGTGCGGATCATCCACAACATTCTGAAACCCTTGCACGTAGCTTTCCTCCAGTTCTCACTGGATTTAAGTTCTGAAGACAATGTGACCCCTAGGTCTACCAATTGGGTAACATGGTGTTCATTACAGGTCAGGTCAGGTCAGATGGACGATAGAGGCCTCCGCCTAACGAGCGTCCAGTTCTTGTGCCGGTAAGTGAAGCGACCCCCGGCACTTCGACGTTGGATTGTCTCTTCTTGCTTCTGCAATGGAATGAAGCAAGAACAAGAGCAATCTCTGCACTTTCATATGCCAGCATCAAGATACACTACATATTAAAGTACAACTACAATATTTCTGGAAAAAGGATGGACCAACAATTGTCTAAGCCCCTTTTGAAGGCTTCTACTGTCTCAGACTCCACTAAATCAGAAGGGAGTTTATTCCAGTAGTTAACTACCCGGTTCGTAAAAAACTTTGCCCTGATGTCCAAACGAGCTCTGTGATGTTTAAGCCTCAGGCGATGCCCGCGCAGATGGTCTGACGTAGCCAGTTCAAACAGATGGGTGGAACTAATACCACTAAGTCCCTTAATGATCTTAAACGTCTCTATCAAATCCCCTCTCAACCTACGCCGTTCCAGGGAAAATAATCCTAAGCTACTTAGACGATCTTCATAAGACTTCCCTCGTTGACCTTCAATCATCCTGGTCGCAAGTTTCTGAATCTTTTCTATACAAGTGATATCACTACGGAGGTACGGTGACCAGGCTTGAACGCAATACTCCAGATTATTAACGATTATCGCATCGATTTCGAACGTTCCCGAAGGTTCTTCTTCTACACGTGATCAAAATCCACCTGACCTCTCGGGAAAAGACATGGGGAACCACTAACCCTGGCAGCTGACCTTCCAATTCTAGAAGTCGAAGGTCAGCAGGGGCTTATAAATACAGCCAGGGTCCTCAGTCA